>OX596019.1:642113-1842113 GCA_951394055.1 Villa cingulata | reverse complement strand
ATAGACACGAAAAATTTATAAAAATATTGAAAACCAATCTTCAAGAAAAAAAAAAATGTAGAAATATTCATGCTTTTATAATTGAAGCTTATATAGTACATAAAAGAAAGGACAAAAAATATTTATTTCCACATACTCATATATAATAATCACAAAATATATAACAAATATTGAACACATCCAAACAAACATTATACACTAATGCATATACAAATATGTAGATACAAATTAAACTTATATACTCGTGCATTTTATAAACTTTTTGATTCGGTTTTAATTCAAAGAAAAAAAATGTAATACCTAATTTTAGACCACTTTTTATAAACATTGTATCATCAAATACATATACCAATAAAATATACATATAATGTGTAAGTGCATAATATATTGAAATGCATATATGTTATTAAATGCAAATGGGAACAAAAGCCAAAGATCATTTCGAAAATGAATAAAACTAAAAAAAAAAGAAAAGAAAAATTGAAGAATGAATAAAAATGTTTTCACGCTTTTAATAATAGAATAGCAAATACAAACAAACAGCAAAAAAAAATTACAACAGTTATCACATTAGAGATGAGAATGATGTATGTATCTACATATGTATTCATAATTTTTTTGATGATACTGGACATCGCCTACCTATACATATCTATGAATTATTATGTATATATGTCCAATAGATCATCAACAAGACAACGAAAAAAAAACACATCAAAGTAACTGCATCTATACACATAAATGTTTTGTATAAAACTTCATTCATATATGAATATATTCATCCATATGTACCTATACATAAATATGCTTATATTGTACAATGTATATATACACTAACGGAGAAACAAAAATGATGGAAACCTGTATTTTTATTATTATTATTGCATCAATAATATATATGACATCTTTAATGGATATCTTTGCTTTGTACACATATGTATGTATCTACAATGTTATGTACATTATTTCGATATATAATGTACCTACATATGAGATGAGCATAAAAATATGCATATAAGATATACATACATATCTTATATATATGTTCAAATGCACATATTAAATCTAGAAATGTCAAGTTATTACACGATCATAATATAAAAATAACGATGGATGGATGGATGGATTATGATGATGATGATGATGATGATGATGGCTGCACATATGATGAAATAAACACAATTTATAATGGAAAGCATTATTCCCTTTATTTTATTTTATTTTTTATTATTATTAATATTTTTGTTACTTTTTTTTTGATTGCATATACGAATATACATATTCGTATGTATATGTATCTCCATTTATGTGTATGCATATGCATTCATTTTAAAAAAATGGTATACCTAAATACGTTACAAGTTTCATGTTATATCTGTGCTTCCATATAACAATGTATTATAGGGTAGCCATAATTATTATTTAGGTTTAGAGGTGTAGGTGTATATAATAAAAAATGAACGTGTCTATAATGTCAAACAAACATTTGTATTTGTATTTTTATTTTTTGTCTGTAATATACATACCATATTTTTACAATTCGACACAATGTAAATACGATTATATGTACGTACATGAACATTCTTTCAATCATCATACATATACCTTCTTTTATTTGAATGAAATGCACATATAGCAGTTATCTTATATGTAAAAGAATTTAATTAACTGCATTTTATGTATTTACAGGTATAAATAATCGTATAATGCACATATGTACATACTTGCATTGCAACTGTAAACATACATATACATGACATTAAATACAAACAAAACATAGAAATATGCATGCATATATCACTTACATTATAATAATAATAAAAATTAGTTCTGGAATAACATTCATTTCATTTATACAATTTTGAAAAGAATCCATAATGGTCGTTATAACTTGTAAGTGTTGCAGGTTCATCTTTCTTTAAAAAACAAAAATAAATAAATAAACAAATATCTACCATAAATATTGGCATTAGATACACTATAATACGATTTGCGACGATAACATAATATTCATGTGCACATTGATATAGGTACTACAATGTTCATAATAATATGAATATGAATATTTAAAGTTATTTATATACAGACAGACGGATCGGAGTAAATATAGTTTCTTATTTCAGTTCGTTTTTGTTTTTGTTTCCTTTTTTTTCTAGCGATGGGTGTTTATCATAAAATAAAAATAATAAATACAATAATGGACGACGAAGAGAATGGCGGATCAAATCATTTAATTAATAAGCTAACTAACAATGTATAGACATCAGTGTATAGAAACTATGGTAGTAGATAGATACTTTCATGTAATACATAAATACTTATGTGGGTTATATAATATTTATAATACAAATGCTAATGTACACATATGGATGGAAATTCATGATGTACATATGTAGAAATATGTATTTAATTTGAGGAGGTTGTACAATAAACTACTTAAAAATCATTTTATTAAATTGGGACAATATTAATCACATCAAAAAAATGCACATATAATATACTTAGTATAAATCTATATTATGAATGAATAATTCACAGACTCGTATACATACTAATAAAGATTTAGTGTGTACATAATGAACATGCATATGTTATAAGTGGGTGGGAGCAATATTCATCATCTTGATGCTCTATTATTATGTAAAAAAAGAAAAAATTTCTAAAAGAGATATAAAAGAAATTATACTTAAATGAAATACAATTTTTGAAAGAGACAGTGTTGTATCTTGTTTGTACATCATGTAGTGTTGATGCTTAATTAATCCTCATATAGAGAATCTTTCTTTTAGAATATTTTTCTGAATCAATGATGAAAGTCAAAAAATTATTTATCAACTTTTCAACCAATAATGATAAGCAACCACAAAATAGTATTTAAATGTTAAATGTGCATTAAGTATAAGCATACAAGCATACTATGAATGCAGTTAAATGATGTCTTTTATCTATGTATACGTAAAGATTTATCTATCTATGTATACGTGTGGGATGTACTATATTTCAATTTTTATTTTTAAATAATGAAATAGAATGGAGTATTTTAACACATATTTTTTTTTTTGATGAATTGTTTATTGAAGAAACGAAAGTTTTAAATTTGAAAAATGCAATTCGAATAGAATTTTATAATTTTTTTAATATCAAATCAATGCAAAATTTATTGAAAATCAATTAAAATCAATAAAAAAAAATTTCAAAAAATACATATACATACGAATATGTATTGTAGTACCCCATTGAACAGAAAATAATATAGCGAATCAACATCGTCATCTTGTATATTCACCACATCAACCAATCAGTAGCGCATTTACCGATTAAGTTGATTTTCTGTGTTTTGTTGTGTTCAACATTCGCACTATATAGTAAAAGAGAAAATCAACTTCTTCTCAATCAAGAAAATACGAGTACACATGATATGAGAAATACCACTCGTACTAGTGTAGCGTATACTACGGCTAACGTACTAAGCCAATGGCCTCTATTGCAAACGGCATGTATAGAGTAGAGGAGCAAGTATATAAAATGTAGTTTAGTTGATTTTGTGTATTTTGTCATGTACAACTTGCAATCTACTTAAGGGAGAAAATCAACTTGTTCTCAGCCATAAAAATACGAGTATAAAAGTTTCCTATAGCAACAAAAGATTTATATTCTTTATTTTTTTTTTTGATAGATATAGTGCTTCTTTTCTTCTCAAATGTGTCAAAATTTGCACGAGTATCTCATACAATTTTAATAATTTTTTGTTTTTACTTTTCGTTAAAATAAAGTGAAATTGCTATTCTCAGCTCTATAAAAAAAAAAGTAAATATTTTTATTTTTATAAAAGGCATGAAAAGTTTGTCGAACAGTTTCTTAGATTGATTTAAAAAACAAAAAGTTTGGTCAATTTATCGCCGCTTATTTTGCCTATGGGTGAACCCAGCCCTACCACCAATATATACATGTATATTTTGTGTTCAATTTGAAATCATATACATAGTTCGAAATCGAATTTATAATAGCTACTATTTAATTACCAAAAATATACTATATGTTTAAATATATAAATAAATAAATAAATAAATATATAAAAATAAATATAATATAGATACAACACTAAGTATATAATAGAGTGTATTGTTTAATTATGCGCAGTCAAAAAAATGTATTTTTAAATAGATTTGATTTTCGTTCATGTTTTTTCGACTTGAATTTGATACGTTTTATACTAAGTGCTATCATATGAATATGTATTTTATGTATCTGAGTTTGCATGAATAAATATATCTATGAATATAACTATCAATCTGAATAATAATAATATAATGAATAATAAATGTATTCATTCATAGCCATATATGTACTTATAAAAATGTAGATTTGTTTTTAGTTGTTTTTTTTTTTTCAAATAAGTATATGTGCATTTTTAATTAAATTGTTTTTTATAATTTGTTTGTTGTTTATTTTTCTTTTGTTTTTTCTTCTTCTTATAATTTAATTTAATTTAATTTTTGCTTTTGTTTTCCAATAAAATAAAAAGAAATTTCAAATAATCATATGTATACGAGTATATACATGTAATCCGTATTCATTTTTAACACTGATATTCAAAAGAAAAACAATCATTTCATTTTCTTTTTCAAGTTATATACTCATAGTTCCAGATAAAAATGAAAGAAAAAGCTGAATTTTTCATTTAAATTAATCTGATTTTTTGAATTTTTCTCATATCTACTGAATTTTTGTGAAATGTTTTTTTAAATTAAGGGAATTCATTTTATGTTTCAATTTATCGTAAACTTTATGATCTTTATCAGTCTTTTAGCTTTCGTATATGTAAATATATAATTCATTTCTATACGAAATTCACAAACTATGAAATGTTTCGAAAAAAAAAAAAACATGTGAAAGTAAAATATTTCGTGGTTTCGAACTTCTGTCTTTTTTAGTTTTGTGTAATAATTATGATATTTGTCAATATGTAATTAATGACAGTTGACATTTTAGAAAATAAATTTTGACAGGTCACATTTAAAAAGTTTAAGTGTGATTGTGCTCTATTATCTTGCATGCATCTATGTATATATGAAAACTAGTGATTTATCGAATCTTTTTGTTGAATTTCAATTCGATAATAATTGTAATGTGACAGCTGACAAAAGTGAACAACTTACAAAACAATAAAATGAACGAAGAAATCTGAAATGGTACATAATTTCATGTCAACGATAATATTACGAAACTTCAAAATTGTGAAAGAAAAAAATTATAACGAACTTAAAAGTGCAGTAAGTTCCCCTAATATAATAGGTGGTTTAAATTTGTTCCTTTTTCATCACAATTTTTGTGTAATATTTAAAATCAATTTTGTATATCCATTTATTTGAATGTTTTAATTTCAATTTTTTCATTCGTTTTTAGTTTCAATTTTTAAAATTATTCAAAATACATTTTATATGATTTGATTATGTATGTGCATATTAATTAAATAGAAATAAAGTAAATAAAATGTTCGTAAATACACATATTATGTACTTAGTACACATAGTATGTATAAGGTAGGTAGTAGGTATATGGAATATTATTGAATTTTTAATGTCCTTTTCTTTAATGATGAATATACACATATGTGCATACATACCATTTCCTTAATTTATTTTTCATTTTAACCTATAACCTCGTATATATTGAATTCGAAATCAACATTTAATTTTTTTGTTTTTAATTTTCGATTAATTTAATTTACGTATAGATATGTTTAGGTTGTGTATTTTATATTATCTTGAACCATCGTTGGGAAATTTCATAAAACTTCAAATTAATTGTGGTCGTCTTTTGTGTAAAACGATTTGGTAAATAAAAATTCTAATAAAGAATATTAACCATCGATTACACAAAAATAATATTTAAATGAAAAACATCAGGGGGTTTATAAGGTTATAGAGACCTTCATTATAATGTACGAATATAATATAACAATAAATTAACATAAATTTATATTTGAATATGCACATATATATGTATGTATATATGTATGTATGTAAGGCATAAAAATACAAAATGAAAATTGAAAAATAAAATCCAAAATATACAAAAGTTAAATACAAAACTTAAATAAAATACAGTCTTATGCATTACTCGCTGTATTATGTAACGTACATACGGTATGCATTTTAAAAATTCTAGAATAATTTTTTTTTTTTAATTTTTTTCATTTTGATTTTTCCACAAGAAAAAATAATGAAAGGAAATAATTTTCGCATAAATTAAAATCTTCAATTTTTTTTTTTTTTATTTTTTCATATATTTTTGATCCAAATAAATTAATCAATTTAACTTTTCCTCAATTACGTCTACAGTCTACTATACATACTTATGAAATGATTTTAATGTGATTTTTTTTTTAATTTTCAAATCGATTAAATTGATTGAATGCATTAATTGCTGAATTTATTTAACTTTATTATTATATGTTTTTTTTTCACACTTACATTACATGTATGTATATACTTGCATACATACACACATGTTTACGAGTACGCTATAAAATATATTATGGACACTATGTATCTATGGTATATTCTATACACGACTATCATAATATTCTCACGATTTGTCAACCAATCAATAAAATGTTTGAAAATTGAAATGAAATATATACAATGAAAAAATATACACGAATATGGAGCATAAATGTACATATGTACATTATATATTATATATATTATGTACGTTGTGTACATATAGCAGATTAAAAGACTTCATATTTATATAAGCGATAATATAATATTGCATCGATTAATTATAAATTTAATTACCTTATTGCACACACACACACATACACAATTTTATATATAAATACAATTTAAATACATTACACGTAAAATACAAAGTATGTTACGAACGTACATATATACGCACAATTCTGTATGTGAAATGTGATTAAATTATAACAAAATTTTTGTGACGTTAAATATAAGTATGTTAAATACAGGAAATGATATGAAAGAAAAAAAAATGTAAAATATCTACATAAAAACTGAAACATTTGAATGTATTTAATGTGCATATTATGAGTTAAAATGTATAAAATATAATTGATGCAAGGCATTCACAGCGAATGATCACTCATTTGCAATTTGTCACTCAATTTGTCAATTAAGTAAAAATGATCATTATTGACATTTTCATTCTTAACTTCATTTAAGTGAGCTCGAATGAAATTCAAATGAAGTTTAAGGAATTTAATTCACCAACAAATGAAGATGATGAAATTGAAATTTTCTGTGGTGAAAAAAAAAAAAAAAATGACAGCCAAAAACCACAATATGATTATGATGATAACCTTAAATTGATCGTAAAAACCACATTATATCAGATTAAAATATGTAGTTTGAAAATCGACACTAAAAATTGAAAATAAAAATATATGACAGCCAGAACGATAATAAATGATCAGAAACAGTAAATCGCAAATGTCAGGGAATGTTTTGAATGATCATTCAAACGAATGAAAACTGACAAAGTGATAATTGATTTAGTTTCGTCTGTCTACCGCATTATGAGGGGACTTTCTGAATGATCATTTAAATGAATGAAGATTGAAAAAATGATTATTAATTTGGTATCGTGTATCAACGATATAAGAATAATCTATTACTACATAAAAGAGGATCAAATATGAAAAAAATATTGCATAAGACCAAAGACTCTCTTGAAAAATAGAATAAAATCTAAGCCAAAAAAGTAGTAGTAGTCATTAAGAACAGCTACTACTTACTAACATACTTACGTGTTTAAGGTGATTAAATCATAACATAAAAGTGCACTTATTTATACTAGCATTTACTTCAATTCATACTAAGTAAGCAAGTAAGTTATATTACATCGTTCACATATGACGTATGTATTTAGTAATTTAGTAGATAATCTAGTGTAATTAACTGGTTTCTGTTAAAAAAAAATGTTTGCCCCTTCATTTTGAACTACATGTCTCTGATATACATAAATGTACAAGTACGTATGTATATGTATATGTGAATATTTTTAATTATTAACAATTAAATTCTAATCTAAGTATGTATATCTATCTATGTATATGTACGATTTTAATATTTATTCGATAATTAATTTTTTTTTTTTTGTTCTATCATTCATACTAACAATAAGTAACACATTTATAATAATTAATAATTATATAATTGCATATTATGTACATAAATACATACTATGAAAATTTGATTTGTTACAAATTTCATTGGTTCGTTCGTTTGTTTGTTTTTTGTTTCTCATAATTTTTTTTTTTTAATTTTAATTTTATGTAAAAACGATAATAATGATAATAATAAAAAGTGAAAAGCAAAAAATATAAAATAATAATATGTATACATACACTTATACATATATCCTATACACTTTTATAATGTAATAATCCTGATTGTCAGATTAATTATACATGAATAAAATAAAATGAAATAAAATGAAATCTCAGAATATTTTACAAATTACTGACATAATAATGTAACTCCACTTAATATTTGTACGCATAATATTGTACTTTTGTTTTGTTTTTTTCCTGTTCTCATATCTACATTACATACATATATGGGTAATAAGTATATAATATGTATAATTAATAATGTATGTAATACATATAAAATTATTTTATAATCCTTATGATATTTGTCAGTAAGATGATAAATCATAAATATGCAAGTTTATTTTTAATAATTAATTATAATTTTATAACGATTAATTAGTACATTTTATTTGAACACATACATATGTACATGCATATTTTTTTTTGTGTGAAATGATTAGTATTTATATATGAAAAGCTTCAATTAATTTATTTTCATTTTAAGTGATGTATATAAGTTAATAATTGAAATAATTAATAAGAAAAACAACAAGAATTATTCATTTTTATACAAAATAAATACTGTTTTCTGGATATGTAGAAATTGATTGACGTGCATGTATAATATGAAATTATTTAAATATACTTAAGAATCTAATCGTGAAAATTATGTAAAATCGTGTAATGTACGAAGAGCGCGGTGGTTCAGGAGTATATCGTAGTGTACTACGCACTAGACTAGTTAACTGAGAATGGACGTACTGCCTGCTAATAGAGTGCACTCGTGTATACTGCGGAGTAGAACAAGTATAAAATGTAAAATGAAAATTTTTCGTGCTCTTCATCATGCTCATTCGCAATATACTAAAGGAAGAAAATCAATTTTTTCTTATACGAATGAAAACACGAGTATGTATATACAATGTGTAAAATACTACAACCGTAGCGTGGTGTACAGACACTAGACTATAGTTAAACAACAATAGCCCCACTGGTGATAGAGTGTATTCGTATAGTGTAGAACGAGTGTTAAATGTAAAATGAAAATTTATCGTGCTCCTCATGCATACTCATTTGTAATAATACTCGGAGAAAAAAATCAACTTTTTCTTGAAAATGAAAACATGATACGTGAAATACAATTTAGCGCAGCGTATTAAGCAGAAACTAGACTAGAGAAGAATATTTGGAATATAATTTTTTGCATAGAATTTACAAAAATTTACTTATAAATGTCACGTTTGGTAGATGTGTAATTAAATTAAAATTACATTTTGAAAGAAATTTGTTCTAAAATTAAAGAAGAGAAACGAAAACAAATTAAATATGTATATAGAAACAATTATAAAAATGCGAATTTAATTTGTGAAGAAAATCGTATATGAATGTATTGCGGAAGTAGAAGTTATCGATTTTATAGAAAATATCGTTAGTATTATATTTAAATTAATTACAATTATATGTATTTTTATGTATATATATAGTACATATATATAAATGACTATATTTATACTCGTATTTGTGTAGTCGTATTTTTAATTCCATGTAATATGCGATAATGATATAATGATAGTCAAAGATGCATACTATATACTTATATACATAAATATCTACTTTAATTTTAGAAACATTCTCGTATTACATATACTTACGTATGTACAGATGTAGGTAGTATGAATACTATATTCTATATACTATATTCTAAGTATATACTCAATTCACATAATATATTTTGTGGTTTATTTGTAATCGAATGTATATATTTTGTAGATCCTTTTAATTATATACTTCGTTATGTCTCTATTTATGTAAATATATATAGTATGTAATATAAATTTATTTTTAGTGTATACGTACGTATTGTAGTATAATTTTAGTTTCATCATCAGAAAGAAAAAAAGGATAATTATAGAAATTTCTTTTAATACACTTGATAATAATCTGTTAATTTGATATTCGATATATATATATTTTCGTGAATATATAAAATAATTAAGGATTATTTTTAGAATTATACACGTAATATCTTTGGAATTAATATACTCCAAATATATGTATGTGTATGTGTGCCTACGTTTTTAGTATAGGTTTCAAATGCCCATGAATGATTTTGTTAAATATTTTTTGTTAAATAATATGGAAGATTTTGATAATATTTGAATTTCACAAATTTGAAAAATATTAGTTTAAACTTATTGAGGGTATTCACTCAATCAATTTAGTAAAAGGCTCGTAAGCTGTGTGAATACAGGTATTTTAATAGGTTTACTAAGGTTTACGAGTCTCTCTCTCTACATTAATGCCGATTCTACATTTAATGCAGTGACTTCAACTTCGACTTTGATTTAATGGATATGTATTAGAACTTCTACATTGAATGCAATAGACTTGTCAGCTACTTTTACATGGTAAGCATGCTGTGAAATCGAAAGTCAAAGTCCAATTTGAAGTCACAGCATTGAATGTAGAAGCAACATAATTGAATACTCTTATTATAAATATGTCTTCGTAAATGTTGTGTGTTAAATTTTCGAAAAAAAATGAAGTCAAAAGAATTTCAAGGAAATTTATAATTTTTTGTGTGAATTTTCCCATTTTATTAGTATACATAGAAGTTTTCTATAAAAAGAAAACAAAAAATATGAATTACGTAAATGCATTATAACACAATTTTCATTGAATAAACACATAAACTTGACATTTATACCTTTTCTAATATAAGTATTAGAATATTTTCTTGTGAAAAATGTTTTACAATATAAACTCTAATTCGTTTTCTTAAAAATTTATTAAGAAAAATATGTATAAATTATGATTTTTTAATAAATATTTATCCTTTTTTGGTAAGAGGATAAAGTAACGATTATAGTTTTTATGTAAATAAATTTCTATTTAATTTACATTTCTTTATTTATTTTTATTTACTTTGAAAAGTATATATATGGGGAAATGAACATAATGTAGATACATATGTACGTATAGTATAGGTACTTAACTTTGTAACTTTGTAACTTTGTATATATTTTGTATAGTATATACAAGCTACATTTACATAGCAGACATCAAACATCATAACGTAAAACTAATACAAAAATTTATAAATTATATTTTCATAATAAATTATTTTCACAATTATTACGAGTATAAGTATTTATTATGTTTACATTTTTTGAGTATAAAAATAGCATACGAGAATACAAGCAAGAAATTGCATTCTATATATATACACCTGTAGCCTGTAGATAAACATTATATGCGAATATTACATGTAAACGTGAATATAATAAGGGTATTCACTTAATGCAGTAAAAGGCGTTTAAAACCAAGTAAAACAGTAACCGAGTAATTTAAACGTTTAACTCAGTTTACACGCCTTTTACTGGATCAAATGAATACCCTCATCCTGAATAATTTTTCTTTTTATTTGAAAGTATATACTATGTGCTTTAAGTATGTATGTAACTGTGTAATAATGATAATATACAATCATATACTCGTATGTAATTTCGTACACATATAATGTAAGTATTTACAAATTACTTAAAAATTTATTTGTACTTTAAATTAAATTTTCAATTAGCATTAGATCAATATTACAATATATTACATACATTAGGTATTTATGTATATAAATTACACTTTGTACGTGATGTGTTAGAAATTATGGTGTAGAAATTTACGTATACGTAAATCTATAAGTATGTATATATTTACCTGTACGTATACAAATGTACATGTACATATTATGTATGGTTTTAATGTATGTGCACTCATATATTGCATCTATATGATGATTTTACATTGATTTTGATTTACGTTTTGTGATATTATACGATTTTTACACATAAAATACACACATACATATGTATGTACATAAAATGTATCTGAAATTCTTTATTATTTGCTAATGCAATTTTTTGTTAACATTTTTTTTTTTTTTGCATTTTTATTTTCAAAAATAAAATAAAAAAAAAATTGTATTTTTGTTTAGAAGAAGCATGCGCAACTAAATTATGATATATTTTCTTTGGAATTTTATATGTTTTGTAAATAATATTAGATACACAATGTTCATACATTCATTACATACATATATCATACATACTCGTCTAAATTATATTATTAGTTTTTTTTTTATTTGCACTATAATGTGTATAGGTATGAAGAAGTTGGTATTAGATAATGTAATATGTATATGGTACGTAGGTTATCTGAAAAGTTTTTTAGTCTCGTAATAAAAATGACAGTTCTTGTCAAACTCATTATTTTGATATACGACGAATGGTACATATATATGTCTTGCAAGATGACTATAAAACTAAATATTGTAAAGCATAGCTGTTTTGAACGTTCATTTGGTGTTTGACATTCGTTTGTTTTACTCATAATATCAGTGTTTTTGTAAAAATGGAAAAAATTGAAAACCGTCTCACACTTCAATGTTCATAAACTTGGATTCTGAATTAATATTTTATTAATATTAATTATCCACCAAATTCACCAGATTTCGTTCCTCCTTACAGAGTTTTTCCTGTTTCTTAGACTCAAAGTTTGGATCACAAGACAGAAGTTTTCATCAAATGAAAATAGGTTATCGCATTCGTATCTGACGCATATATTGCAGAACAAGATGAAAACTAGGAGAGGTTTGATTTAATGGATATAGGAGGAGCATCGTTGAGAAAAATGTGTATATAGACTTGAAAGGAGACAATGTTGAAAAATAAAACATTATTTGAACGAAAAAAAATTCTTGTTGCTGTGTTTGGCCAATAACTTTTCATATGATCCTCGTAGATATGATATTACATTTTAAAATGATGTGAATATTATACATACAAATAATATGATGTTTATATTTCAAATTATAAACATCAAAAATACATATATAGATAAATAAAATAAAATGCAACCTGTTGTATCTATTCACGTTTAAAATCATTTATCATTATAAATCATTGTTATTATAATAATAATTTATATTTACAATGTAAGTATACTATACCATTATATACGCACACTGAATATAGAAGACGCTATAGTACATAAATATTACTTGTATGTATAATAAAATTGAACTATGGACATAAATTTTGAAAGTATACTGCTTTGAATGTGGAATAATATATGCATTTGAAGATTCATTTCAATGTAATAACATAAATACTATCGTATGTGAGTACATATCCATACATCATTCTGCATTACTTAAATACGAGTGTATTTTTGAAAAATCTTCAAGTCTAAAAATTTTTTTTCTATTTCATATTTCATCATAATTTTAATAATTATAAAATATTATTTGTTTACTTATAACACGTTGATATAATGTTAAATGATAATTATCAATAATGTTCAATGTATGTATTTTAAATGGACACATATATCACTTCATATATACTCGTACTATCATCTGTACTTAGACTTAATTGGAATAATATTTCAAGAATAACTCCACAATCTAAATCTAAATTTTTATGCACATTTCTGTAACGTCCAATATCCAAAGTATGTACTGTTTTTTCGATTTGTTTTGTTTCAAAAAAATAATTTTGATCATTAATTTTTTTTTTTTTTTTTTTTGTGTCGTAATTTATAATGTTTTTGTATACACAATTATTATCTAGAAAAATGTACTACAAGTATGATACATTATACATTGTAAGCACTTAAGTACTTATTACGTACGTATTGCATTCTTAGAAGTTTCAAGTGAAAATATGTACATTATTACGATATAATGTGCATAATATACAATAAAATGTACTCATAATGTTGTTATTTTTATGAAATAATTTATGAAATGTAATGCAAATAGTTATAATATGACGTGAGATTTAATGAAATGTGTGAATATTTACATACTTATATGTGTGTACAAGAATAGATAATTATATAAAGTTCAAAAAACAATTTTTTTTTGATTTTGATTTTTAATTATTTATTAAATTTTATTGTAAAATATATATTAAATTGTGTGGATAATATCGACAAAAGAGTATAGATATGAAAATACGCTTATAAAAATTTACATGTTACCTACATGTGTGTATATTTTATGTCTATAATTTATTATGCAATTATACAAGCACTTACATCTATGTGCAACCAATTAGAATCTATTACCAAGACGAATACATATTTTTTCAGTTTTTCCCACATTAGAAGTAGAACAAAGTTTTTGAAATTTTTTAAGAAAAATAATCATTATGTTAAAGATCTTTAAAAAGAGGTCACAAAAATTTATTCAATCTTGCCTTTAAAGTCCAGATACGAGAACCCCTGTTTTGGTTTTGTATTAGATGCGATATTAGTATTATATGGTATAAATCCTTAAAGTGGCTTACTCAAATCCTAAGTTATATCCAAACATTTTTTATAAAATAAACTAAAAAATATAGACCAGTTTATAGACACTTTTTTCACTCTGTACTTAAAAGCGTGAGATAAATAAATTTTTGTGAATTATTTATATAAGCAACATAATTGATTATCTCTCACAAAAAATTTACATAAATTTCAAAAAATCGATCTATTTTTTATGTAAGAAAAATTAAATTATTCTAGAAAATCGTTTCTAATTGATTGCACATGGCTGTATATATGTATGTTATAAATATGAAAATTATAAATACGAGTATATCTACATATAATATTTATAATGTATAAATAGATTAATATACGCAAAGATTTTTACCTTGAGGTCATGTTATTTTTTTTTTTAAATGCAAATAAATCTCAACAAAAATGATTGTACCTAATTGTGTTATAATGTTATTATATACACTCGTACTACTCTGTGCTATAAAATGATTTGCAAAAAATTCTGCATCTTATATTTTATTATATTATATTGTAATCATAAAAAATAAAATTGTAAAAATTTACATAATATACACATCATCATATCTCATATCTTTGTATTTACAACCATGCTTTACAACAAAAAATATTCCTCTAGTCGATATCATTATTATGCATATCATCATCATAAAAATAAGTTGTTGTCGGTTATTTTTGTTTTTTCAATATCCTTAAAGTTGTTATTATATGATAACTTTTAACTTTTATGTATGAATGAATATAAATAACAATTTCAATTTTATTCGTTCACAATTACATATTCGACGAATACAGAAAATGTAAATACGAATATGAGTAATTTGTAATTTTGTTAAAATGTAACTTCAAATGGCATTTTAATCAACAGTAGCACATAGTACTTAGATACGAGTTCATATGCATGCACAAAAAATACATAAAGGTAGTTATTTTTTTTACAAAGATTTTTATTATCGGAAATAATAAAAATATAAGAATAAAATTACAATGTAATGTACATAAGCATTACATAGGATTATACTCAGTACCTTCATATATTCTTGTGATAATAATGTCGGGATCAGAAAACAAAACTTTTTTCAAAAAAAAAAAAACAGACTAGAAAAAGAACAGAAAAAAAGTTACTAAAAAAACAATATGAAACTCTTCTTCGTACTCGCATACTACAATACAATGCAATATCCAATATGTATGTACAAGGAAATAAGAAGAGAAACTACTATTAGCGAATCTTTCATATTTTCTATCTACTCCTCTCTCTACATTTCAAATTCTCAAGAGTTGAATGACCAAATTTTGTTTACAAATGAAAATATAGGTCAAAACATTTTTATCGGTTTTCTTCTATAGACGGATTTTATTTCAATCTGAAATTTTCCTTCGTACACGCCCACTACAACTACAGTTTAGTACATAGTTCAAAGAAAAAAATAAGAAAAGAAACTACAGACTACTATTCGCTTATCTTTCTACTCTTCTTTCTTTATGAAAGAAAGAAAAAAGAGCAGAAAAATACGCCAATAGTTTCTCTTCTTATTTTCTTGTGTTTGATGTTAAATACAGCCTGCACTGTGATAGGCGAGTACAGAGAAGAATTTCAGATTGAAACAAGATCCGTGTAAACAAGAAAAACCAATAAATGTTTTGACCTATATTTTCATTTGTAAACAAGCATGGTCATTGTACTCTGGAGTATTTGAGATGTAGAAACAGAAGTAGAAAAAAAAAGTGAAAAAAAAAACATGAATATGTACTAGTTTTTCTTCTCCTTTTCTTGCGCAAATTATGTACTGCGCTGTAGTAGAAGAGTTCAGAGAAGAATTTCAGAATGAAAATGATTTGTATTTGTACATTGTATTGACATTAAATTTAATGGTTTTCACTCTGTTGAATGTTAGCAATCATATCAAGTTATACAGTTTGGAAGTGATTAATAAAATTATTTTTCTGGAAATGGATCTGTGAGATTTGGCGCCCGGTTTAAGTGAACCATTTCAACCTATAAAAGAACCGGATATGGACGTTATATAGAAAAGTAGTTAAGTAGTTTGTTAGTTAGTCTCGAGACATATTGATCCATGTGTGTTATAATATTTGTATTTTCATATTACGTGCATATGAAGAATATTTATGTGAAAATTGCACGTATGACATACACAAGTGTATATTTTTTTTTGGAGTAAAACGAATTTATATTTTCAAATTTTTTCTTCTATATCATTCATGTTTTTAAAATATGTTTCATATGATAATATGTGAATTCTAGTCGTACACATATGTATTTAATTAGTTGATATGCGCATATACAGAGGTTAATTAACCACCGTTATCAGGAAATTACATGTAAATTATATGTAGATATTCGTACGATTTCTATGTACCATACACATATAAGTTATATGCTTATGAAGGTACATATATAAGCGTTTGCATAAATGTATGTATTTAAAATATATTTTTAATTACAAAAATACATATACTAAAAGATAAGATTAGAAAAGAAAATTAAAATGTAAATATGTACACGAAAAAAAAAATATAAAATAAATAAAAATAAAAATAAGAAAAAACTTATAAAAATAAGTACAAAAATACGGATAGAAGTTTCATTAATTTCGGAAAAAAAAAGTAATATTTTTTTTTTTTACTTTAATACAAGTTTATGCGAAGTATCTAATCTGTCTATTTGGTGTCTTTCTTGCAACCAATGTTGCAGTATACAGTATTATTATGATACAGTGTTTATTCTGATGTTATATTTTCTTTCAGTCAGTTGATATGCATGCGATAATGTGATTGTATTGTATGTAATGTAATATATACGCAATTTTTGTATTAAATTTTTTCTTTCATTTTATTTACTATACAGCAGGTGTATAAAATGTGTTACAAATAAGATATAAAAATACAAAAATATACAAACATTATATTATAAAAGTGCATATACCCAGTCAGTATTTCAGTTCAAAAAAAAAATAAAAAACTATCGAGTAAATTAATTTATTTTGTCCATACATATACATAATGTACATTAATATCAAATTTACACTTTACTCGTACATAGAGCATTCATAAATAATATACAGATACGTATACATATATGCTTGACTTGTACAGAAATTAATTATGTTAAATTGAAAGTTTATGAAAAAACACACCTGTGTGCGAACGACGTTCATATAATAAAATACCAGCATTGGGTATTATATAGTATTATAGTAGAGGTGCTTTAAACGTTTTATACGGTTTTACTGTAAGCTTCAAATTAAAGATACTGAATAAAAGTACTGACACTGGTAAAAGTATAAAAAATAAAAAAATAGAAAAACAAAATAATAATAATAAATCGAAAAGAAAATATAAAAATAAATAAATGAAAAAAAAAAAAACAATTTATTTTTTTCTTTCTAAAAATGAAAAATAAAATAGAAAAATGACCTTGTAAATCGTGACTGTACACAATCTATGTACACATAGTTTTATACAAAACATTTGTAGATATGTAATGTTATAAGAAATAATTATATAATCATTCAATGATGTGTTATGTTCATTTGAGTGTGATATTGGTAAGTGGTAACAATAAATCAACATAAAATAATGTGAAAATAATGGTATAGTACATATAGTATTGCAAGCAAGCAATATGACTGATATGCGATGATAATTATGATGATGGTGAGATGATACTTGCATTCATTGCAATGTTTTTAAAGGACATTTTTATGCGGATTTAGATAAATGACGATTAAAGAGAGTAAAAAATGTTTTGGTTAAATTAAATTTTTGAATACTGTTTCATATAACCATTTTAATAGGCAATCGATTCATTAAACATTTTCTCCTTACTATTTAACAAATTGATACATTATGCTGATTCTACATTCAATGCAGTAGACTTGACAGCTACTTTTACATGTTAAACATGCTGTAAAATCAAAAGTCGAAGTCCAAGTTGAAGTCACTGCATTGAATGTAGAACTAGAAACGGCATTAGGTTACCTACAAATTGATCTAAGGCAATGACAGTTTAAGTTGTACAAAAATTATACCTGTTGTACTCCGTTTTATCAACTGGCCTACTTATCTCGAAGTCTTAGCTTCTTTATTCCCATTCAAAACAAAAGTATTAATAAAAATAATTCGCAAACTTTCATTTTAGTTTCGCATATAGTTTTTCAAAATGTTCGTAGCTTTTGTAAATGTATATGAAAATGAACTACGAAAACTGAAAAACTACGAAAATATTAGAAGATTACAAAGATTACAAAGTTTGCGACGAACTGAAACGTGAAATGAATCCCCTAAATATATTTTGTATTCGATGTACAACACATAATATTGTAAATGTAATGATTTTCTAAACATTTCTTTTTACTCTTTTTTATTCTAGAAAATATTTTTAATAAATGATTTATGTTTTTACCACACATAAACGCCCATGCATACATAATATATTTAACATTTATTTGACTTCATTACAACGCTTTTGATGTTTTGTATTTTTCTTTAATTTTGAACATAATATTTAAATTATTTTTATTTAAATTTCTTTCTCTTTGGAATGTTTTTTTTTTTTTTTGTAATTTTTATTTATTACGAAATTACATATTACACTCATATACTTACGTACATCGTATCGTATAGTAAGTATTTATAATATGTTTACATTGTAATTACAAATAACTTTTAACATACCTACATATTTTCATTATTAGTTGCGTTCCTTTTGACCAAGTAAAGAACTCGCAAGTACTTGTAGTCGTGATCATCTACACCACCTCTTGTATTCGAGTAATTTACTTGACAGTTGCATGTTTAGTTACACCAAAAATTCGCTGTCAGAGGTTTTTTGTGTTTTAATCGTTAGAGATTAAAGAAATAGGTTTAAGTCTACAATATTTTTATTAAACTTGTTATTCAATAGATGGCATTTATTGGTTATGGAGAATCTAAAATCAACAACAAAACAAATTTGAAATACATGACAGCTGAAATATTGAGCACACGGCCAACTGTCACTCCAATATTCACATTGCCTTAGAAATGTGTATGTGCCTTAAAATTTGAGGTTACTTTTTACTTCCAAGTAAAAAAATTCCGTTCCATTTACAATTTACTCCCGAGTACTTGGAAGTACTTTACTTGGTCAAAAGGAACGCAGCTAGTATTATCATAATAAAACAGACACATGATATGTATGTGAAATGTATGTATTTTTCTTTTTTTAAATACAACCCGAAAACAAAAAACAACAACAAATGAAATGAAAAGAAAAAGATTGTAATCATATACATAAATTTTGTAAAATGATAGAAAATAAATCAAGGCAAAAAAAATATATATATATGTATTTATTAAATGACAACAAAAAATTCAAATCTGAATATTAAAAATACTTTTAAAATTACATACATTATACAAATTACTCGTATATCTATTAACAAATACATATGTACTTTTTTTGTGGTATTTTTTTTTCATATAATATGTAAAATATTTTTAAAAAGTTGTAATGAATATCTAATGTTGAAAAAAAAGTTTTCTGCTTTTATTTTCTGTTTTCTTTTACATTACACAAATATTTTATATATTTTTTCATTGTGAAAAATTTATAAAAAAAAATAAAAATGTATGAATAAGTAAATACGCGACATTTCATTTTTTTTTTGTTGTTTTGTTTGTATTCCTTTCATATATTATTTTCATTAATTTGTAAATTCATACATTTATGTATATATGTACATATGTATTTACTGTGTCTGTCGGTTTTTCTTCTAAAAAGTTTTTTTTTTCTTCATTATATTCAGATATTTTTAATGATGATGATGTTCATATATGATATGATAATGATGATGAAAATGATTTTTTTTTTCAAATTTTTCATGTCCTATATTTAAACATACAATCATATGTAAATACTATCTGATGTTTTTAGAGAGACGTATGTACACATATGTGTTTGAATTAATTAGAAATTAAAGAAGAAGAAAACTTTTAAAAAATAAATAAATTAAAAGGCTTTTTGTTACCTTTAAAGGTCGTTCAGTTTTTAATTTTATCACAATTTTTTTTGTCTATTAGGCATTACACATAGCTCTATTCATTTCTTCGTGTTAATTTGTATGATAATCAAAACCACTTAAACTTAAATTGTCATTTTTATTGTATTGAGTTTTTTTTTTTTTTTCTTACATGCCTAATGTAAATACTTACTTTAGATACGTACCTAAATAACGTAAACAGCACATAACGATGATATTTAAATATTTTATTTCAACATTGACTGTATAATTTTTTAATTATTTTTGTTAATTGAGAGATTGTTTTTCAAAAAATTAAATTAAGAAAATATTTGATTTGTATAAAAAAATACATATCAACACATATAAGTGCGTATTTATGTACTAATATCATTATATTCATGAAAACAAATATGACAGACATTCATTATAATACGAAATAATTAATATCCAAAAAATAAAGGAATGCACGAATGTACTATATACAGATATGTACTATATGTTTTCACAAATCTGAACTACACAAGGAAAAGGAGAAGAGAAACTAATATTCGCGTATGTTTTCACTTTTATTTCTATTACTTTTCTTTCTACTTCTCAAATATTCGAGAGTACAATGACCACGTTTGTTTACAAATGAAAATATAGGCCAAAACAATAATCAGTTTTTCTTGTTTACACAGATATCGTTTCAATTTGAAAATCTTCTTCGTCTTCGTACACGGCTACTATACGGTGCACTACCTAGCATATAGTAGAATACTAAAAGAAAAACCACTTCTGGATTCTGTTTCTTGTTTTCTTTCCACTTCTCCTCCAGTCCTCTCACAATTAAAATACTCAAGAATGAAATGACCATGTTTGTTTACACACGAAAATGTAGATCAAAACACTAATCAGTTTTTCTTATTTGCACGGTTCTTGTTTCAATTTGATATTCTTCTTTGTAGAATGCTTATACAGTGTAGTAGTTCTTCTTCTCCTATTTTTGTGTATATTAGCATTCAGTACTACACTGTAGATGGCGTGTACAAAGAAAATAAGTAGACATAAAAATAGAAAGATAACCGAATAGTTCCTTAGTTTCTCCTCTTATTTTCTTGTGTTTGATATTAGATACTGCCTGCACTGTAGTGGGCGTGGTGTACGAAGAAGAAATTTCACATGGAAACTTGATCTGTGTATACAAGAAAAAGCGATAAATGTTTTGACCAACATTTTGATTTGTAAACAAACATGGTCATTGAACTGTTGAGTATAAGAGAAGTAGAGAAAAGAGAAAATGAAGTAGAAAGATTTTGTTCTCCTTTGCTTGTGTAAATTATACATATACTCGTACTACACTGTGGTAAGCGAATACAGAGAAGAATTTCAGATTAAAAGTATTTTCGTGTAATACAAGAAAAACCGTAAAATTTTTTGATCTACATTTTCATGTGTAAACAATTATGGCCTCTTGAGTATCATTTTAAGAGAAAATGTTTGCAAAGAATATAAGGTTGGTTTTTTATTTAATTTTTGAGACAAATTTTATAAATTTTCACAGAATTTTAAAATGAAAAGACATCACATAAAGATCGCAATAATTTAGAAAATTACTTAAAATATTTATGTGTATTTTTTCAGTTTCACGTATATCCAAAATCAAATTGAATAAAATTCATTTTCATGAATGTAATTTTTTGAAATTATTGCCCGAAGAACAATGGTCAATCGTCCACAAGAGAGCAGGCCTGTGGGTCGACCAAGAGTAAGAGAGTGGGACAATGTGATGTCATACATAAGACGTTTGGATTGAAGAGAAGTGGTTTTGGATAGAGAAAGGTGGAGGCAAGGACTGCTAAAGTCCAAAACCCTACAAGGGTTATATAAAGCCACTAAAGAAGCAAAATGATTTGAAATTACACATATTTCATTTTCTAAATTGAAATAATTTCAAATTATTACACTTTTGTTTTTCACTTCGTTTTTTTATAATTTCAAACTAGATTCACATTAAAAATTCATGTTTTAGATACTTAAATATCGAATTTATAGTTTCAAAATGTCTATATTTAGACAGAAGGGTCCATACATTTTAAAATGTTTGTGTTAAGACTCATTTATACCTTTATACGTATTGTGTACATTAAATATGTATGTGTGAATGTACTTGCGTATCAAAATATTTATAAAAATGAATAAATTTGTAATTATTAATTAAGAAATAACTAACAAAAATATCAGAACTAATGATTTTTGGAAAAACCAATTAAATATAAAATATAAAAAAAAATAAAAGTTTTTAATAGTTAAATGTTCATTAAAAAATTATGAAAAAAAAAAAATAAAGAAGACGATATTTAACACACAAAAATAAATATATTTTCAATTTTTTGACTGACGTTTACGATTATCTCAGATTTCTTCCTTCAATATCTATTATTATATTTTATAGTATTTATATGTCTGCCCCCATTATTATTTTGTTTTTGCTTTCAAAATATTTTATTATTACATATACATTACTACTTATAAATTATAATACTCACCCTACGGCATTTTATTAAATAATAATTTTTATTTTAATTTTTTGTTGTACATTTTTTTTTCTATTTAGTTTTATTTTTTTATATGTATTTCTTTTTAAAATTGGGTTTTTTTTTTTCTTTCTTAGTAATTTTTAGTTAAATTTTCTCGCAATTACTTAGTTTGATTTCTTAATATACACTTTACAAGTAAGTATATATGTATGTATGTAGATATATATTCGAGTTATAAGATGAAATGTATATAAAATGAGCATAAATTTAAATAAAAATAATTAAGTTGAAAAAAATACATACATATATATAAATATAAATTTAAAAAGCAACAAAAACAAAACAAAATCTAAATAATACACACATCAAAAAATATTATTACGCAAGTTTGATGTGTTTAAAAAAGAATTTTTTTTTATATTTTTATATGTACCTGATGTAAAATTTTATATGATACTGTGTTCGAAAAATAAAGTGAACGAAGCAGGATGGAGTCGATAGATAGGAAAATGTGATGGCCAAGAGAAATTATCTCCTCTCCAAGGACTGTAATAATCTGTGAAGTCGATTATGATGATGATCATGAATTTTCCATGCAAATCATGGGGGCTAAACCAACCGATTGGATATTTCGCCCTTAGATTATTGATAAATTCATACTTAGAAAAATGTATAGTCCCGAGGAGGAGGGTAATGGCATATAGAGAAAAAGAACTTATCAAGAATACATGGAACTGCATAAAGACTGTTGAATTATGACGTGAATTAAGATACAACGCTTAAGATGGTTCGGACACGTTAATAGATCGAATCCAAAAATTATAATCAGTAAGATATACCACGGCAGATCGGATGGCAAAAGGCAATTCGACAAATCAAAACGTGGATGAAAAGACAATGAGTGAAAGGTTTTGAAGGTGTTAAATGTACGAATCAGGACGGAAGTGGTAAAGAACCGAATGCAATGAAGAAAGATCTTTTAAATATAGGCAAAAACTCTGAATTTTATGAATACTAAAACTAAAAAGAATTAATCACTTTTAACCAAAAATATGTAAGTCTTCGATTTTTAAAATGATTAGTGAAAAATTTCATCACAAAACTGTCTCAAACTGCATTTGATTGTGCCTGACTTATTTTGCGAAAACTCAAACTCAGAACTTATATCGTTCCATACTGATTGTAGATGCTGCTTAAGATACTGATATGGAATTTATCAAAAATATCTATTAGGGTATTACTAACCCAAGGGCAAAATATCCAATCGTTTGGTTTAGCCCCCATGATTTGCATGGAAATCTCACCTTATTTTTTGAACACAGTATAATATATATTTTGTTTTGTTCATATTCATTTCAACATTAAATACATATACGAGTATACATACATAAATTTGATAATGAATCTTTTAAATTTTTGTATATAGGTACCTATATTACGTATTAGATATGACATGATGTATATTTGAATGTATGTAATTTAATTATTATTATATTGGTACATATTTATATGCGTATAAATAATGTAAGTTTTTAAAATATAAGAGGCTCATAAATACACAAAATGTACTATGTATAGCTACGTATGTACGTTGAAATTTAATAATAATTTTTGTGTACATACATAATTTTCATTTATTAAAGGAAGTTCCATGATTTTATTTTTTATTATTATCCTCATTAGTCTTTTCTCATTACCGCGTATTTTTTTTTTCTTCTTTTCAATTTTATTTAAAATTTTTATTATTATTTATTATACATATTATTGTACACACACACACACACGCACACAAATAAGCATAAATATAACACAAAATTTCCGGTTATAATGTTTGTAAAATGTATATCCCAACACAAAAAAAATCGTAATACTCGTATAACATCGAACAAATATAAATTATTACTATCAGACTTTACAAGATTTATTGAATAATTTTCAAATGGACAAGTAAGAAAAAAAAAACAAAGCAAAAACAAAAAGGAAAGACGTTGTAATATTACTTAATTAATTTTAATTTTGTTGTTTGTTTATTGTAAAATTGAAGTGAAGAAACAAAAAAAAATATGCTTTTTTTTTATTGTAATTATTAAATATTATATATTATTCATTTTTCGCTTCTTTTTATTTATTTATTATTTAGTTTTTTTTTTTGTGTTATGAAAGGAAAAAATTTTAATAAATGATGAGTTACAAGAATATAGAAAGAAAAAAAAAACAATTAACACCACTGTCCTCGAATTTCATTTATAAAAAAAAAAAAACGTATGTACATGCGTACGCAATCATGCACATAATTTGTGTACATTATGTATCAATTTAGTATTTCTATAGAAAAATATTAAAAAAAATTCTTGAGAAACGCAGAAACCCGAATGGATTAGATCATGATCATCATCATTATTAGCGCTACAGCCTGTGATTGGCATTGGCTTCCTCGAACATTCTGCTCCATCCCGTGCGATCTTTTGCCGCCAAATAATATCCAATTTTGTACCTGAAACGTCTTCAAATATATTTTTCTAGGGCGGTCTGGATCATATATCCTCTTCAAATTAATCATAAAACTAATAAAGAGATCAAATAGGTTTGTGTCCAATCTCAACGGATAAAATTCCTAGGATCTTCAAATCATATATGATCGAAGCTATACAAACTAACCAAAATATAGTGGACATCATGGAACTGTCAAATAATAAAACCAAAGATCGATTAAAGAAAAGTATAGAGTGGATAAAGTAACGAATGAAGAAAGTAATGAAATGATCAGCAAATGGCGCACGATGATAAATTATGACAGAACATCTTAAGAAGAGATTGTGACAAAGTCTGAAGTTCATTCCTAAATGTGATGCCAAAAATGTGATGATGATGACGGCTGACGATGATCTATTATGTACAGTACATCATGTCTATTTATAAAAATTGTTGCATTGAGACTTGTTTTTACGAGACAAAGTTTCAAAAATTTCAATGATTTTATTGCGACAATTTTATTTTCTCATAAATATATAGCAGTATAAATTCACATTTATTTGTCTACAACCAATTACCTCAGTCAGATAAATAAATTCTTGATATCTACAAGTGGTGGTTATACCTATCCTGTACAATTAAATATTAATTCTACTATAATCAGGTTATAAAATTTTTAATGTATTTTCCATTTTAACAAATCAATTCTTGATAAGCGATCATTTATAGAAATTTTGCATAAATCAAAAATTTGAAGAAAAAAAATATGGAAAGAAAGAGGAATTAACCTAATGCGAATGGATCGAAATGAATCTTCAATAATAATTTATGACACAAAACAAAATGAATTCGTAGATTGTGATTTGATTTAACAGACTTTGGACTATTTGATGTTAAAAGTTAAATAAAGAATGAGATTGAAATATGCACATGTGCTGTGCTGCACATTGAAAAAAACACAGAATCTACAATGAACAAAAGAGAAAAAATACATAAATTCAAAAGTAAGTAGCTTAACAAAAATCATACTCATCTACTTAAATATATTGGAATTGACAGAAAAATATTTCAAATTTATAAAATGGCAAATAAAGTATAACTGATGATCGTAAAAAATTTCTGAAAAAAAAAAATATATAAAATCGAAAAATATTAAAATGGTAACTTACCTTTGTTGTTGCTGCATCGATAATAACATAAACCAATAGAATTATCTCTTTTTCATCGGAGCCAAGTGCTGGTCCATTTTGGCCGCAGGTGGCAACATACATTGCGCATACATGTCCCGGAACGTGCATTTTTAATTTTTTATTTATTTTTCTTATATATTAAGAGTATAGTTTTGTATTTATTGTGCCTTTGTTTAAAAGTACAAAAATATAAATCACAAAATGATGCAGAGTATAGATGATAAAAATTTTCTTATTTTTGATATTTTTTATGATTTGATTTTGTTCGTGGTTTCACCGCTTCATATATAAATTCTCTAAATTGTGTGTAATTTGTTTTTGTTTTGTTCTTTATATTATCGTTTCAATTATTTACGATAATTAAAATTTTTGATCAAATGCAAAATGCTGCATTATTTTTATTATTGAATTCAAACTACTCTATATCCATAAACGATTGGAATGACTTTGAAAATTTTTACTAGAATTTTATGACTTTGTTTAATAAATTTTTTTGTTTTTTCGTTTATTATTTTTGTTCGCTTGCGTATATACGTGTATGTGTATGGAGCTATAAATTATTACTTCATCTACTGCAGCATTGAAATATATTTTTTTTTTCTATTTTGTAGTATATTTCTGTGATATTTGTTCGTTTTGTTATATAAATATTTCTTGATTTTTAACTGTATATACGTATAAAATGGAAGTTTTTATATTCATTTATTTATCTGAATATTTTGTCACGTTTAATGATGAAATCTGACAGTTTTTTTTATACTGTGATATTTTTTGAGATTTTTTATTTTTTTTTGCTTTTGCTTTTAGAAAGAAAAAAATATGCTTTTTTTCTTCTCTATTTGTATACTTACGTATAAAAAAATTAAGTACATAAAGTTAAGTACAAAATGCAAATATCCGTTTATATTCGTATATAGTATGAATGCTATGCGTATATGAAGAGACGTTTATATGAATAAATTGGATAAACGTATATGTAAGTAAAATCTAAGAAAGAACCAGCTTTCTTTATGAACTGGAAAAATTCTATTATAGGAGATGAATTTTTCTGGTTTTTCTTACTTCTGGTATTCAATTTTATTTTATTTTTATTTTTTTTTGTATTTTAGATAATAATTGCATTTATCTGTATACAATATTTAAAATTTTTATTATAAATTTTCAGCATGATTATCGGCAATATCCGTTGATCACATCAATTTATTAAGTACGTACGTGCATTACGAAAATCGATGATGCCTGAAAATAAAAATAAAATGAAATAAAAATTTAATAAATAAAGAACTTTGTGTGTTTCTGTCTAATTTTGAATGAAATAATTTAGTCCTAAAAGAGAAAAAATACACAAATAGTCTTGGAAACTTAAAGAGTAGGATAGAGGGTAGAAAAAATCAAACAAATCCTGAAATAATTAAAACCGAAAACTATAAAAGAAAATT
The DNA here is from genome assembly GCA_951394055.1 of Villa cingulata. Classification (NCBI taxonomy): domain Eukaryota; kingdom Metazoa; phylum Arthropoda; class Insecta; order Diptera; family Bombyliidae; genus Villa; species Villa cingulata. The sequence continues at coordinate 1,813,781 of OX596019.1, read as the reverse complement.
ATTTTTGATCTTCTTCTTCAATGGCACTACAGATCATGTTGAGCCTGGGCCTTCACCGAACTGATCCCTAGACTTATTACGACCATGTGTGCACCTATACGGTTTTATCGTGAATTGCGAAACACTGAGTTGCTGATAGAGAAGCAAGCTCTTTTACATGATGAGGCTTAAGAGGGGGCTTCGGCTTAGACTGATCTATTATTTTAGAATGAATTCTTTGTTTTGCAAGTAGACTACTTATCAGCATTTCTAAGCAAGCTGGTACTCATTCAAAGCTAAATGAACTGTGGCGAAAATTGGAAATTTTTCTTACTTTTGCCGTTGGCAGTAATCGAACCTGTATTTCGTCGCCGACCCCCAATTAATTCTGGTAATAAACCAAATACTAGATCAAATTCAATTGAAACTTTTATTCAAGTTTAATAATTTCATTTATTGAATTCAATTTCAGGAAGGCCAAGCTTCAATAGGCCGTAGTGCTACGGAACCACGGAATTAGATAGAATTCATTTTCAATAATTATCCTCTTTGATTTTAATTATCTTGGGTGTAACACAAAATACCTAAGTAATAACTCAAGTCTTATTAGACAAATCTTAAAATTGAGTTCGAAAGTGCACAATAAACCATAAGTTCACGTACATGATAATATGATGGTTTGGGTCTATGCTATCCAAGAGCTGTTGTATAATACTGGTGATGAGATTTGTTATTCTGAATTTATTCAAAATAACTTTTATTTGCAGAAATAATAAATGTTCATTTACAAATTCTATACAAGTAGCTCTATGGCACGTTTGTAAAATTATTATGCGGGCAAAAAGACATTAAATAAGAAAATAGATTATAAAACTGAATTATATAAGTTAAATGATTTTTTTTTCTTTTTGATTTATGAATTCTTCATATCCGTTTTGTTGTTTATTATTTATTTTGCGAACAACATTAATGAAATTGAAATTTTTACATGGTTTCACCCAACATTTATATGTACATACTCGTGCCCATGGGCACATACTTTCAAATGTATACTAAATAGGAAATTAAATTAATTAAATCCAAAATCATAAAAAATAAAAAATAAAAATTTTATAAAGTTTAGCTTGTATATTTATTTATTTTATTCCGATATTTATGATAATTATTATAGTCCTAGATATGAATAAAATAAAAACATCAACACATCAGCATAAATAATGTATCTATATATATAAATATCAATTTTAATGAGAATATCCTTCATTTACAAATGAATTTTCATAATTAATTTAAAGTTTCATTTCAATTTTTAACTTTTTGTATCCGTTTTATGTTTTATGTACGTTGATGTACGTATACGTGGTACATTATTATCCTTTGGTCTTTTTATAATTTTTACTTTAATTTAATTAAAATATCAAACAAAATTACATATGTATACAAATGTACATGTGCCATATACAAAAGTGCCAAAAAAAAGGAAGCCTATAATGTATATAAACTATAAAAATGGTCTTCACTATATAAGGATGTTCATCTATATTTGTATATAAACTTTTCAATTATGAATGTATTTTAATTTTCTGTTCTCCTTTCAGTATAGGACATTATATACCGACCAAGACTCGTACACACATAAAGTTATTGGCATTTTTAACAACTGTTTCAATATTAATATGAAAGGAATCTTTATAAGTTAATATTTAAAATAAAATTAAACGATGTATGAAATCGAAAATTTAATTAATTAATTAATTGTAGAAAGAATGGTGATCATATAATATCATCATATACATAAATGCTTAAATTCGTAATAAATTTCACAATGTATGTATATAATAAAATTAAATATCAAATAAAATTTAAAAATGAAATTAATTAATTTTTTCTTTTAAATAAAAACTAAGGTTTGTATAAATATGAATGTGCACAAATCACAGTCAAAGAATTGCGATAATTTTAAATTTAAATCACCTAAATGTTTAAAACGAATTTCAAAAAATAAAAAAACTTAAACGTTTATTGCACCTTTCATGGTACAGTGTTGACAAATTTCCAACACTGTAACTCAGTGGTTCGCAATCCACGTTAGACTGTCTGTAGGTGCATGCATGCATGCATGATAATAATAAAGTCATTAAATCTCTTCTGTGTGAACCAGAGCTTTCACAAAATTTCACTTAAAGCTGTAGTTCTATGAAAGAAGAAGAAGAATAAGACAGTAAAATGTTGACAAATTTCTAACAATAATATACTCTATATATCTGTATATAATGCTAAAGTCCATTTTATTATTGAAATTTTTATAATAATGACAAAAGTACAATCTACTTTACTTGTTCACTTATTTCATTTGCTTTATTTGCTATAAGCGTTGTGAGAAATCCTGTATAAAAGTGTTATTTTTAGCCAGCTGTCAAAGCAAGCAAAGCGTACATTGTATCTGCACCATAACCTTTATTCAATTCTGTTAGACAACGTTGACAAATTCTCAACAAAAATAAGTGTTGTCCATTTTGTAATTGAAATCTTCGGAAAATGGTTTTTCAATTTATTATAAGAGTGTAAAAAAATGTCAACTAAAAATAGAAATGAATGCTATATTTTGTTTCGTTGTACGATGACTGTATATACAGTAAATACACACTGTATAGCTGTATAGTAAATATAGTTAGAAAAGTCAAATACATGCTTCAATCAATTATTCCTCTTCATAAATTCTAAATCATTTTTATTTCATTATAAAAATAAAATAATTAATTTTATTTAAAAACTTTCATTCTAAAGTCTATACACGAGTACACTTATGTATATGTCTAAAAATATTTAAATACATATATGTATATGATGACTTTGAATGAAAAACTTTTTAAAAATAAGTATACATATAATTACGAACCTTATAATAATATGTATTCACATACACTATATAAACTATTAATTTTATTATTATCATAAATAATTTTTTGTTTTTATTTTTTATATGTAATGTACTCGTACTTATAAAAATACCTTAAAAAATTACAAAATTTTTCATGCATGTGCAAAGAATTTTAAAATGTAAATAAATACTATAACATATCATTTAGTAGAAGGGTATATAGAAGTATAAGTACACATATACATAATTTTCTACAAAATGTAATGACCATTTAGATACTTAAATTAAGTAATAAAATAAAAATAACATTAAAAAGTAAGAAGAAGAAGAACTTTATATTTTTTATTTTTAAAAATTTTAATTTTTCAATTTTTATTTTTGATTATGTTTTTTATTTGACCTTATATACTATTGTGACCTAAAACAAAGCATTTTAACAATAACAAAAAAAAAAAAATTTGAAAGAAACAACGACAATATAACAAAACAAGTGACAACATTACTTTTAAAAAATCAAACAAAAATTAAGTAAAAAAAAAAATTAAGAAAAATTTATAAACATTTTATAATATGTATAGACACATGTGTGTCCATTTTCAATAAGAAAAACATGACCTTATGTGTATATCTACTAACTAATTACAATGTCCAATGTATTTATATAGGCATATGTAAATGCCTGAGTATGTGTAATTTATAAAGTACTTGTTGTTATCTTGAAATTGAAAACGAAATTAAAGTACCAATCTTAAACATGCAGGTATTAACGTATGATGATGTGCAGGTCAGGTCGTACAATGTACATAAATAATGTGCATACATTTTCTAGTTAAAAACATTCTTCAACGAAAATCGACTTTAATTATTTTTACAATTTTATAATGAGTCCTTAAAGTCAAAAATTAAATGTTTGTATAAAAAACAAACGAAGGAAGGAAGTCAAAATTTAATGGAGGTCTACATGTACATTTAATGTATAATTTGAACGAAAATTTTTGCTTTCATTTTTTTGATAATTATTTTAATCGTTTAATGTACATTAACAATTCAGCCCACATTACGATCCACATTGAATTTTTCACACATTCTTCAAGAAATTCTATACCTCTATCCTCTTTCCGTCCAGCTCAAATTAATCCAGAGTGAAATTGAGATGATAAGGTTGTATTTCTAATCTCATGCTGGCAATACAGAAAATTATAATAAAGTCTTGTGTAATGTGTTCCAATACCAATGTTCCTACGTAATAACGTACGGTAATCTACAGTGAATTGTGAATATCATTAAATAAATAAATATTTCACATCTCACATGTAATCTAGACTGAATTGTGAACGTACCTTTATTCATCATCATCATTATCATCAAATCATGAATCATGATGTCTTAATCATTGTATCTTTGTATCACATTTAGATTAATGTTAACGTTAACATTGTCATACGATTAACAATAATTATTATTATTTTATCTACATAAGTGTACGTGAAATACATTATTCGACACCGACAGACAAAATAAATCGTAAAAATTAAATTAAATTTACAAAAGAAAAACATACTAAAAAAAAATCTGTTATTCAGTACTTGAGAATAATTAAATGTTCTCCAGTGAGACTAAATTAAAAATATTTAAAAAGTGAAAAAAAAGGAAAAATATAAAAGATTATAAAAAGAATGTTTTAAAAAAGAAAAAAGGTATACTGCGCGTAACATAATGTACATAATGTAGATGTACGTAAATAAATGTAAATACAAAATATGTAATGTAAACAAATCATAAAAATAATAAACGAAAATAAAATGACAAATTTAGTATAAAAAAAAAATAATAATAATAATCATAAAAGGCAAACAAACAACAAAAATATACATACGCATTATATATGTGAGTTTTTGAATAGTTATGTATAGGTACATAAATATGTATAGATACTATATACAAGTCGCATAAATCTGCAATAAATCATTTACTCGTATAACTATAAGTCTAAGTACAATAAAAATCAAAAAAAATTTATAACAAACGAATATTTGCTATGTATACATTGCAAAATAAAAACAGACTCCAAAAAACACACTTAGACTTAAAGTGGTAGACAGACGAAAGTAAATTTTAATGATCATTCTTCCAGTCTTCATTCTTTGTCTTCAAAATTCTCTGACACATGACATTTTTTCAATTAATACTCTCTCTTTCTCTCTGGCTGTCATAGATATATTTTAGTTTTTATTGTCAATTTTATTTTTTGCTGTCTAATCTGAATATTGCGGTTTTTACGATCAATTTAAGGTTATGATAATCTATGTATATCGTGGTGTTTGCTCACCATTGGAAATTTCTAGTTCACCATCATCTTCATTCGTCGCTGAATGAAATTTTTGAAACTACATTCGAACTTTATACTTCAATGAAACTAAAACGAAGATGTCATTAATCGTTTCAACTTAATTTGTGATAACAGACAGCAAATGAATGATCATTCGCAACGAATTATCAATTGATTCGATTTCGTCTACCTACCACATAATACACCACAACAATACATTCTCATAAATAAGAATAGATACAATCTAAAGATAGGTGTACCAAAAAAAAATATAAAAATTTTCATTATTTTTGATCTTTTAGGTGAGAGGAAGTGTTTTTTTTTATATTATTTTTAAAAGTTTTTTGCATGCAATTTAAATTTCAGATTCTTAAAAGCATGTTTAAAGGTTTCATTATTTTTAGTATTCTTGTTTTGCTTCGAAATACTCGTATATAAATAAAATAATACGAGTGCGTGTGTATGCATTGGAAAATGTTAAAGTTCACATTATAACTAAAAATGAATTTTGTCTTTTAATAATTATGAAAAAAAAAATTTTAAAAATAAATATGAATAATAAGAAAATTAAATTCAGGAAATTGTCAACAAAAAACAAAATTATGATGGCAATAATGCCAAGTGCAAGTAGTAAGAGTTGTAAACTGAAACATTGAAATTTTTGACTGTAACTTGACAATGGAAATAATGCGCAAAAGGATTTCATAAGGAAATAAATATTTTGTCGTCGTTATCATCATCTTTAAATACAGCAGCATCATACCCAGTTATTTTATAAGTTGAAATGTTTCACTAAAACCGGACACCACACCAAATCTCGTTGACATGAATAAAGACAGAATAGAAATCATATATCCGTTTTTAGAAAAATAATTTTACAAATCACCTTTCCCTTAACGTTCTCTTGTGTAATTTATGTACTGCACTGTAGTACATGAGTACGGTGAAGAAGAATTTCAGATTGAAACAAGATTCGTGTGTATACAAGAAAATCCGATAAATGCTTGGAATTAAATTTTCACGTGTAAACAAACATATGGTCATTTAATTCTGTAGTATATTTGCACATTGCACCTACTATTTATTGTAGATTTTCAAACTCATAAATTTGTTGTTAGAAATTAATTTGATTCTTATGCGCATTGCTATAAGAAAAATAATAGAACGTAAAAGGATGTAATATTGTAATGTTAATGTTAGTGATCGAAATCTTTAAATTACACAACATTCTAGAAAGCAGAAAAAAAAAAGAAAAAAAAACACATGATTATATTAAAATTCTTTCAAGTATTTTTAATTAGGTGCTTAATTAAATAAAAATTCTACAAAATACCTGAAACAAAATCGAAAAAAAAAAGAAAAAAACATCTCAGTAAAATTTTTGGTTGATTTTTTTTTTTCATTAAATTAAAACTTGATAATATAACTCGTTTCTTTTCGCATATAAATGTACTCGTATATTTTTATCAAGGAAATATGTATTTATCCATGTATATAGTGTACATATACAGTGCAGCTCAAAAACTTCGAGATTTCAAAACGAAAATAAAAACACTTCAAAGAAACTTTGAAATTCTGATCGATTCCATTTGCCGACACCAAGTACGTAACTACATAACCCGAGAATTATTATAGATTTGTCCCATAATAAGTTAGTCCAAATCCTATTTATTGAATTTATCGCTTTACCAATAATTTTGCGGTTCCACAATTCACATAGACTGTAGATCGAGAAATCAAAGTCAATCTCAATCTGTAAAGGTTTTGGTTTGATAGGAACTGTGTATAAATTCAGACTATGAGATAATGGCATTCTCAGTTCTTCTCAGTTTTGGATGGCACTGTACTTTACATTTTTTTCTATATTTTTATACTTATATGAATAAACTACATAAATATAAAGATAAAGATAAATTTTTCCAAAAATTTTTATGATAAAAATTTCCTTGACTTCTATCATAATGAGCACCTGTATAAAATTATCGTAATTGTTTATTGTTTTTATAATTTTTAAAAAAAAAACATTTATATTTTTTTTTCTTATTACTCTTAATTCATGTATGGGAAGCTACTTTTCAAAAAGCGACATGTCACATTTATGTGATTTTGAGAGAAAAAGTGAAGTGAAAAAACAGCTGACACTCACTCAGAGTTTACACAAAATTGAGTAAATATTAATTGAAAAAAATACATGTTATTTACTATCATTTTCAGCAAACTGAGTAATTTAGATTTGCGCACATGCTCTCTCTTAACGTGATTCTGTATAACTAACTCAAAATATATGGACCGACATGAACATGTCGCCTTTTGAAATGTAGCTCCTCATATAGTAGGTATGTATGTTTAATTTTTTTACAAAAAACAAAAATCCGACATTTAACAATAATTATGTAATTGATAAATAATAAAATAAGCAACAAATTGTTTTTATTATTATTTTTGTCTTCTTCACGTTCTTCTTCTTTTTCTTCTCATTTTTTTCGTTTTCTTGTAATTAGTATTTATCATGCTGCTAGCATAACCTAAACGAAAATATATTTTAAGGAAGGATTTTTTTTTTTTGTTCGAAATACAAAACACAAAACTACATTCATGTATATGTATGAACAAAATGGAAACCACATACTAATCGTATGTATAAAAATCGAAAACAATTATTATGCTGTAATTAAGGGGAGTAATTTTATAAATTTTTGAAAAAGTTAAAAAAAAAATAAATAAATAAATAATAAGAAAATAATAAATGAAATGAAAAAAATAAAATTATAATTAAAAATATTAAAATAAATATATTTTGTTAACGACACAATAGAGATACATTAGTTGTGTTCCTTTTGACCAAGTAAAGTACTCCCAAGTACTTGTAGTCGTGATCATCTACACCACCTCTTGTATTCGAGTAATTTACTTGACAGTTGCATGGTAAGTTACGCCAAAAATTCGCCGTCAAAGGTTTTTGTGTTGTAATCGTTGGAGATTAAAGAAATAGGTTTAAGTCTACAATATTTTTATTACACGTTTTATTCAATAGGTGGCTTTTTATTGCTTAAGGTTATGGAGAATCTAAAATCAACAATAAAACAAATTTGAAATACATGACAGCTGAAATATTGAGCACACGGCCAACTGTCACTCCAATATTCACATTGCCTTAGAAATGTGTATGCACCTTGAAATTTTAGGTTACTTTTTACTTCCAAGTAAAAAAATTGTGTTACATTTACAATTTACTCCCGAGTACTTGGGTGGGAGTACTTTACTTAGTCCAAAGGAACGCAACTATTATAGCATTGTACGAGTATTTCGTATATGTACTTAAGTTTGAATGTATGAATATAGTCGCCTTTATATAAATATTTTATGTAAGTTGTTGATTTTTTCTCATACAATCCAGTATTTTCTTATTTTTTTGAAAAAAAATATATAAAAAATATAATTTAAATAAAATATGCAGTCGAAACAAAAAATTAAACAACGATTATTATAAATATAACAAAAATTTAAATAAAATAAAATTAAAAAACAAACTGAAATACTTCGTATACAACATTTTTAGATTAATATCAGATTTTTTAATTTTATTTTCTTATTCAAACAAATTACGAGTAGAAAAATAAAAAAAAATAAATAAATAAAAACTAGCATTATGTATGTATTATCTACGAATATTATAGGATATATAGGCATTATAATATTTTTAGATATTATAATGCGTATAAGAGAAATGTCTCTTCTCTGTAACATCGTAACATCTATATGGGTAAATATTTGAAATCATTTTTTTTTTCTAAATTCTTTTGTAGATTAAATTTCCAAAATATTATAAATTATATAGTATACTACTACTAGGTTTGTATATACACACATGAATATGCATACGTACATAAAGGAAAATTTATATATTTCAAGTTCAAGTTTTGTTGATGTTCGAAATTAATTTTTTCTTCTTCTTTCTTTCCATTTATATTAAATTGTATACAATTTAAATAGTTAAATATGCCTACATACATTAGATACATAGCATATACATAAGTTTTTATAAATTATATTATAAAAAAACCAGTTTATTCTAAATTATTTATTATTTTCGTGTATTTTTTAATATTTAAATTAGAAATTAGCTAAATAAGTAGTAGATGTGAGGTCAGATAAAGTTTTAATTTAATTACAAAAAATTAAATAAAATGACATTACATTTATACGTATATGTACGTCTTTAATATGTATATGAGAAGATCCTATTATAATTAAAGTGATTATGTATCCACTATATATAAATTTTTGTTAGAATTAAAAAACCAAATTATAATTTATAATTTATATAAAATGTCCTAAATATTAGGACTAATCTGTATGATTTGTGACCAAAAATAGAAAGTACATAATATGGTCATGACTTACTACTATCATGTGCACGTACAGCTTAAAATGGATTGAGAACCACTGAACAAGCTTTGGTAGGACAAACAAGCTCTTTAACATAATAGGATTTAGATTGATCTATACTATTAGAATGATCAACCGCATACATTATATACCAGATGGCTTATGTGTAAATCTCATTTTCAGTTTCTGTTATTAAATGATAAGTCAAAAGCTAAATGGCGGTCTTGTAAAAAATTGTAAATGTGTTCCAGATTAAAAATTTGCCATTAAGAGAATAGTTTCCCTTTAAGTTATATTAACTGTCTGTCTTTTAAAATGGATGCTGCAAATAAAATGGATAATATCGAACGTTTAGTTTAGCAAGTAAATGATAGAAAATAGTATAAGCAAAAATGTACCTCTGTACTTATGCCAACGTCTCGAAATGGTAACATCATTAAGATTATAATAAGATGAAGATTGTAACATTTTACTGTGGGCATTGTTATTCATAACTGATAGTGTATGGTCAACTTAAATTTGGTAGGGTTTTTTTACCTACGATATTCCCTAGGAAAATCTGCTTAAAATGTTACAATGTTACAATTATTTTACTGCAAATTGTAAAACTATAACTGAGAAATATTTTTCTAGGAAATTTTTCTTGAATAAGGAAAATAATACACAAGTAACTGCTACTACTTCGATATATGTATGTTATGTACATTATATGAAGTCAGATAAATTAATGACCATTACATTTTTTTTTATTTTTAATTAAATATGTAAAATATCTACACATATTTTATTTTATTACGCTCTGTATTACGATGTTTACGATGGAAATACCCGAACATAAATTATAATGTTTGCATATATAAACAGAGCTACATATACTCAGGTACGTATACATAACATGAATGAAGAATTGTAGTCAAATAATTTCCAATTGAGTAGGCATAAGTATAACCAACCAACAGTAACTCTACCATGTTACATCCCATAAGTACATATGTACTCCTCTATACGCAATGTAAATGTACTTCATATAAATCTTTCATAAAATGTAAATAAAAAAAAAATATGCTTAGGTAAGTACATATTAATAATAATAAAAAAAAAAGTAAAAATTAAAAATTATAAAAATACGAAACAATAAAGAAAAAATTATAAACAAAAATTAAAATCAATGAAAACAAAACAATGTAAACAAAATATTTATAAATGCAATTATTATACATAAACAACAGACAGAGTCAGAAATACATGTACACCTAAAAATTTCATACAATTTCTATTATTAACATTATGGAATTCTTGAATTATTTATAACAATCACTATAAATTCGCGTAATTTTTTGTTCAAAATTACAATCAATTTAAAATCTTAACAGCTGATTCTTATTAACCTCTTGTGCATTAGTCACGAGTCTGACTCATGTAAACTTATTTTTACTTTGAGAAACAATCACGAGTCCTACTAATAAATAGTGTTAAAATTATCAATTTTGCTGTGATGAAATTTTCTTTTAAATAATCATTTCAGACTCAAAATTTTATTTAAACAGTTAAAACTAGAAGGGGTTAAATTTTATGTTCTCTCCTCTTTCCAATGATAGGTAGTTACTTGAATTTGTTCTCAAATTGAAAATATTCACAAAAAAAAATTAGTCCTCGTTCAAGTAAAATTTTGATCGAATTTCGAAATTTTTTTATATCAGAAGTTTTGTTGATTTTTATGTCGTTTATCTAATGGTATCTTCAGTTCATTTTCATGTAAGATTTTTATGGAATTTCGGGAGTTTTTACATCAGAAGATTTTTTTTTCATTTTATTTTTATGTCCACTTTCCAATGATATCTTTTCTAATCAAAAAGAAAATTCATTCAATAAATTAGTAGTTTTGAATTATTTTGTTTAGATTTCTACTCAACGTGAAAGGAAATTTTCAATTGTGTGCTGTGCTGTGCACATAACTTTGACTCTGTGTGTGATATTGTAAAACCTTTTAAATTATTTATTTTTTAAATAAGTACATTTATATGTATATGTATGTACGTGAACGAAATGCATACTAATCTTGATGGACGGACGGGTAAATTGATATATGTGGTAAGTAAGTATACGTACTTGCGTCTGGATGCACAAAACGTGTTTAATTTCTTTCTTTTTTTTCTCCCGTGCTAAACTTTTTCAATATAAATTAATTTTTTTATCTATTTTTATTTTCTGTATTATTGCTTGTAAAATTTAACAGAAAGAAAATACATCTCTAGTAATAAAATTAATAATAAAATTATTATTGCACATTTGATTATGTTGTATGAAAAATAGTGGGGTATAATATCTAACGAATGAGTAAGTTACATGCATTTTATTTTAATCTCTTCAAAATAAAAGTTTTTGTAATATAAAAAAAAATCAAAATAGAAAATAAAAATTTGAAAAAATAATTAAATAAATGATAAATCAATGAAAACTTTTATGAATTTTGTATTTCACTGTACACATCCTGAGGCACCTCGTACGCCCGTAATTTTTTAGCAGGGTCATGTAGTGCAACGTAACTGCTCAAATAATAGCAAAGAACACAAGGCAAATAAATATGCGATCAAAATTTTAAACAGAATGCCCATTCCACAGTATATGGTAAATGAAATTATGACAGTGACAACAAATGACAATCCTAAATCTAAAATCCTCATATTAAGTCTAAAATTCTAAACATATCGAAACTGCCAATTGAAATTCAATTTAAGTGACATTTCAAATAATTAATTTCAGTTTGAAACTAAACTGTCAACTATGACACAATGAAACCAAAAACCTAATTAAGACCACATTATCTACCTGTCCGCTAGAGTGCTACAAACTGAAGAATTTTAATTTTCAACACTGTTGTATAACTTGAAAAAAAAAAAAACAACTTAAAATTCATTTTTTATGACAGTTCACCATTTGATACATATGATGACAACTGACAGGATAGACTGCTTCAACTTCAAATATGTTTCTAACGTTGCCTCCGTCGAATTTTTTGTTTAGACAAGTACTAGTATATTACTTTCAATTACGATTCTGCTACCAAGTATTTGCTTTAATTGTGTTTCGCTCCTAACAGTAAGCAATCAGATTCCATTTAAAATTGTAATGGATTAAAAACAAATCAATGCGATAGAGAATTTTTCTTCAAAATGAAACTTGTATTTTCTTCATTCGTTTTTTTAACTTAAAAATAGTGAAAAGTGAAGTAAAAGATAGAAAAACGTTTTCTATTTATTTTTTTTTTCATTTTTTATTTTGTTAATAAATTTTTTTCCATCAAAATGTTGAATAATTAAAGAAGAAATAAGTCGTAAGTAAGAAATTAAAAAAGTCAAAGACAAAACAAAATTCGATGCAAAGAAGAAGAAGAAAACAAGATAAAAGACAATTTTTTCTTAAAAAATAAAAAATGATAACTGGAAATAAAAATAAATAAAATCTAGCTAATATTTATGCATTCCTATCTATGGACTTGTATATAAACAGTGGAGAAAGAGTTTTTTTTTCTTTCTATAAAACAGTACTACACAGTAGACAAAAAATATAATATGTACATGCTGTTGTGTAGATAAATAAGAGAAGATAATGAAAGCCCGGATATAGTTCTTTTCTTTATATGAATACGGATTGAATCTTTACTGCATACATATGTTGGCTTTATTTTTCTGTTGTTGGTGGTTTTTTTTTTTGTTTTTTTTCTTGTTGCTTTCTAGGTATTTTAAAGGTCACTGAATTCTTAAGGAACTGTAAAATGTAAATATGTATGAGTACCTATATACGCTATAGACCATAATATCCATGTATGATGTACACGTATACACATATGGTCATAGAAATATAGAAACGATGTGAGTTAACAAAAAAAAAAAAAAATAAATAAAACAGCCAACCAACCTGCAACTGAGAGGAGACTAGACTATAAAGGTAAAAGGTATATGGGTATACCTTAAAAATGATAATAACGACGATGATGAGGATATTATATGTTGTCTTGTTCAATTGTTTGTATGAGCTAAAATAATGAACTTCTCACTATCATCATATAATGAAAAAAAAAGATGATGATGGTAGCGTTAACGTTAACGTTGATGATGATATTCCGGTTCCCGGAAAAGAGAATATCTACACCATTCAACATTCAACACAGACAGAAACTAACCATACCAATGTATCTTCATATTTATTTACGTATATTATGATACTTGGTAGTGATTTGATTTTGTTTCCCACATAGAAAATACTTATGTGTGTGCAGACAACTATTTGTATTTGTATTACGTCAAACTACCTATACAAGATACACATGATACTTTATGTGTGTTAGTGTTGTGAAAAAATTAAATTTTGTGTGGTCATCATCGTTATTATCGTCATCAATATAAATGATGATATAAGAAAGAACATATGTATATATACCTATCGTGAGATAAAATTCTTTCTATTGGAATATTTTTGATGTTCTTATATTAAAAATGATCTATGAGATTTGATCAAAAAATCTTTATTGAAAAAAATTATAAATTTTCTCTTTAAAAATGTTTAAATAGGAAAAGTTCTTTCATTTTCCAGGATAATGTATAATACATGAATATTTAAGCTGAGTTCCAAAATACATCGATCCCTGTTTTACCGATACATAATTCAGCTCTTTAAATTTTGGAGCGATCAAATTAAATTTAAATAATCGATCAAACATTCTTTAAATTCTTTATCTTGTACAAAACAGTATTCAACTTGGACACTTGAAATTCTGTAAAAAATATTTACATACGATTACCCATGCGTATGATATCATAAATTCATTTTTCAAATCGAAATGATTATTATGTAAAGATTTTTCTCAGTCTTGTAACCGCAGACATTACATACCTATATTCTAAGATATCTATGTTCGTGGATTCATGCATACGCAACAAGTAAGAGTATACATTCTCGTATGTAACATATGTACGTATATATTATGTACATAGATAATTCGCAGATATTCATCATCAATAATTTGTAATTAATAAAACATCAATTATAATGTCAAGAAGATTCATGTTTTTTGCTTTGCTTGTTCATTTTTCATTGTGTAAATTTTCCGAATTCTTTAACCGCTTTTTTTTTGGTTTTTTTTTTGTTAGAATTTTAAACTTTTTTCGATTTATGTTTTAAGCAAAAAAGACAAAACTATACAAATATCTCATAAAACAGGTACCTACAAGATCAAATATTTATTCAATGGGGTATTCATTAATTTTTCAAATTTCGTGCTTTTCGTATACCTATTCAATTAATCGTGAACGAAAATCTGGAGATTTAGATTTTCATATGGAAAATTTAAGTGGTGAAATTTCTTAAGTGAACAGTTGACATGAAATCTCTTCTGTGAAAGTCCTGCTTCGCCTAGATCTGTGGATGAAGAAGACGAAGAATCAGCCGATAATTTTGACAAAGATTTTAAAGAAAACTAAGTCTCCCTTTTTGAAAGGAACATACGAGTATTTAACGATGAGAATTATCACATTTACACGAAAATATATAGTTACAAAAGCCAGATAGGAGAGAAAGACGAGAAAGACCAAAGCTCCGTTGGCTGGATGACACAAAAAGCGATATCAAAACCATTGGAATTAAGAATTGGAGAGCAATAGTCATAGTCAAAGAAAAAAATGGCCGCAGATCATGGAGCCAGGCTGTCGAGCTGATGATGATAGGTACAAAAGATATACGAATATTATTAATCAATACCCTTCAATTATGCAATTTAATCGAAAAGTCTTACATTTTTCTTTCATTTTCTGGATCTACAGGTATATGTAAATAATGTACATCTTCATATGGGTGTCATTCCCATTTACTTAATGTACAAATTTGTTTAGTAATTTTTTTTTTATACATTCGTTTAGTCTCAAGTTTATTGCATTTCTATTGACTTTTATAATATGCATGCCACCACGCATTTACACGTACATCTTGTTTGTTTATTTAATATTACATTGTAAAGAAATGTACCTAATGTATCTACATAACATCTTAAAGTATTCAAATATACAACAATACATAATAATGCATAAAAATTTTGTATGTAAATATTGAATAAAATGACAAAAAAAAAAATATATAAATAAATAAAAATCAAATAACGTTCACGTATAACACGTGTCACTTTCCAAATAAATAGTCATCGCATGTAATGTACTTATACTACCATGTACATATGTATCTTAAATATATATATGTATGTATCTTAAAAAAAAAATAATGATAATAATTTAGTAAATATTAAAGTATCTTTTCTTAGCCAAATGTCATATACAATTTTTTTTCTATAGAACAAGAATTTAGTCAAATATTCTATAGGAGAAATTTTGTCTTTACGTTCGTACATTGTAGGTACATATGTATGTATTGTACATATGTTTTGGATATTAGATACTCTTGTACTCTTGTACGATATCTCTCTATTCTACAAAAAATTTAACTGACTTCTAAAATAAAAATACATTACTAGTACTCGTATGTATATACATATGTATACTCTACTTACGTATGTACATATATATAAAGAAATCGTGTATTTTATAGAAAAGATAATGATACAAATCTAAAAGAAATCAACAGGTTAAAATCTATACAATATACTCGTGTATACATATACTACTCATTCATATGTGAACTTTAATAAGTATAATATGGGCTCGTATACAATTAGAGATAGATTCAGATTTACACAGCCCAGAGAATTAAATTTGTACATGGATACAAAAGTGGTATCTGGTATTATAACAGCAGCTCTACTCTTGAATATTACGAGTGTAGTAGAGAGTAGACTAGTGAATTGAATAGATTTTAATAAAATAGTGAATTTATACTATAATATACAATTTGTGCATATAATTTGTACAAATATATGGATTGACTAATAGGTAGGTGTAATAATATGCCTACATACCTAGTATTTTTCATGTAAACGTACATAGATACTCGAACCATTTATGTGATGGGATAACATTAAACCTCATTGTACCTACATGTACGTATACATATTTATGATATGAAAATTGAAAAGAAAAAATTCTAATATGAAATAAATACATACACATACACACACACATATATATCACACTTTTTACATTCATTTTAATATCTGCAGCATAATATAAAACACGTATAAATTAAAAACTACATTTCTATATAGAGAGATACATTATAAAACACATACAAATATACGCAGCACATAATAATAATTAACAAACATAGATACATTATAGAATAAAACAGCTAGCGGCGCGGTTTTATAACATCACATTCAGTCAGATTATAAGGCAAAAAATAAACACAAAATAAACTACAAATATATATTCTCATACTATAATGTTCTTAAACATTCACATATACTTATGTAATGTATACGTAAAGTGTATATTTTTATATACATGCACTTGTAGATAATATAAGAAAGTATGAGTATAAATACATTTACAGGTAAACAGATTGTACAAAAAATATGGAGAACAACAAAAAAAACAATTTAAACACAAGAATAAAAATAATAAAAAAATGAAGAAAAAACAAATTTTTTTTTTTTGACTTTTGTTTATAGGTTTATAGAAAGAGAAAAATAACACAGGTATAATAAGAGTAAGATATATACACGTATGTATAAAACAAAATGTTAAATGTTAAAAATCTTAAAATGAATGAACACAAAGTTGACGCAAGAAAATGAAGAAAATGTGTGGTATATGTATGTATATTTGTGTGTATGTATATAAGTAAGTATGTAAAATGAATAAACATGAAGTTAAAGAATGAAGAATAAAAAGTTCAGCAACCTGTTGCATGATTTTTTCAACAAAAATCCTTGCTGTATACTGTATATTTACATTGACAAAAATAATAATTATATGTTTTTATGCAGAGTAGGTACACATCATATGTTGTCAATATTTTTTGTATGTATATACACGTAGGTAACGACGACTATAAGGATACGTTAGATATGGTAAGTTACTATACGAATTTTATAAGAATTTATAATTCATATTTATTTACCAGTATGCGAGTTGTAAAAACTAAAAAATAAAATAAAAAATTTTTTTCGATTTCGTAAATTTTCTTGGATTTAAAAATTTAAGAAAAAAATATTATCCAACATCATCAATTCTACTAGATGGAACCAATTCCAGACCAATTATATTATCAAATAATTAATTGTGCGTAAAAAAAAAAATAAAATTTTCAATACATTACTTGGTTATTTTTCACTTGTCCATTAATTTTCCATAAATTTATTATGACTGATTTTTATTTCATTTTGAAGAAACTGTGACTCAATAAACTACAGATATACCTAGTCCACAGAGAGATAAATTACTCATAAAAATGTTACTATATATATATGTATGTTTATTTATTTATTTATTTATTTTTTTTGTGATTGTAATCCACCTGTTAATTTTGTCTTTTTTATTGCATCTACTAGGAGATTTGTTTTTATATATCAAAAAAAAATTTTCACGTTTTTATATCAAAAACTCACCAAACTTATATAAAAAAATTTCACTTTTTTTTGTTTTCAATGTAACATTTTCTGGAATGTAAAACAACTTTTTTTTTGTCACACAGTTCACTAAATTGTTTTGATTTTTAAATTTTCCAAAGTTTCAGAAACACTTTTTCTATAATACGTATATTATTTAATACAAAAAAAAAAAATTAGAAAACAAAAAAGAAAATTTTTTAACAATAATTTTTCACTAAAAAAAAAAAATGTTATAAAAATCGTAATCGTATACTATTCTAACCTCAAAAATTGTATAAAGAAACTAAAGCTTTTATTTGATAAAATTTTCTACTGTTGTGAAATTCATTTACTTTTCAATTTGTTATATATTACATTAGGTAGGTACCAGTTATAAGTCGATTGGTGTGTGTTTTTCTACACAACTTTCTTCAACAAAAATTAAACAAAATTAACGAAAACACTAAAATATGTAATTCACTAAAAAAATAAAAAATTTCCTACAATAAAAACAGATTAAAATATTTATGTACTTTAATTGCAATTGAAAATAGTAAATAGTAGTCGTTTGTAAGCACACACTCCTCATATACTACACTATTTTTATATAGGTATTTCTGGATTTTTATTTGTTATACTCGTATATGTAGCGATTTTTCCATTCATTTTTATCATTTCCATTTGTACTTATTACTTATCCAACATTTATAAATATAAATAAAAATAGATAGTATATACACTTGTATAACGTTTGTACCTATATATGATGGAAAAGTGGTGGCATTTAAAATTTTAAAATTTAGTAGTATACTATGTACAATTTATGTTCGTACAAGAATTTACCTTTTCAATACTATATGTAATATTTTACGTAGAATGCAAAGAAAAATATACTATTTTGTATTTATTTTTCGTAATGTTCAAAATGCATAATATATTTAAATGCAATTGTCATGTTTCTCTGGATTATTCCACGTCAAAACTTTATAAATGCTACATACATGTACATAGACATTGTACCATTGCACGTACTAACTGCGAATAATATACATTTAATTAAATATATATAAAAATGCACATATGTATAAATGTATAAATAATGTATGCATGTATGTACAGTTTATATTATTATTGTCTTTTTAAATATTGTTGCACATTACAGATAAATACGGATGATATAATGATATTCATATTAGTATTTGTATTATTTATCTTTCACTATATATGTTTTCAAATAAATATTTTTTTACATTTTAACACATTACATTATATACAAGTGTAATTTTCAATATTTTTTAATATAAATTATGTGAATAAACCGCGAATAAAAATAATAATTAAATAAAATAATTTATCATTTCTTAGTACATAATTTCTTTCAGTAAAATATGTACAATGTTAAAATGTATCTAATTAACTGTCTTTTATATCTTATAAATTGATGTATACATATAATGTACACTAAATACAACTATAAAATGAAATTGTGGATTATTTAAATTCTTCGAATTATACAAATCAAATAAAAATAAAAATGCACTTATAACTTTAAAACAATTCAAAATTTTTGTTATTTTTAAGGTAAGGTATATACACAAATATATATTAAACAGTCATTAAATGTACATTTTCTATACCAAAAAATTCAACAACAAAAATAATTACAAAAAATTAAAAAGATACTATCTATCTATCTATGTACATTCTATTCCGATTCGAGTATGTACATTTATTACTCGTACTGCAATACATTTATATCAATATTATGCAGTATAAAAAGAATACAGACGCATTTATGAAGATATTATCGACAGGTATAGTATATAGACAGAGGTATAGCTAACAAGTGTTCACCTTTTTAAAGTTAAGACTTAAGAAGAAGAAGAAGAAGAAGAAGAAGAAGAAGAAAGATGAAAAATATATGAAAAACAAGAAAAATATAAAAGTAAATTTATGTACATCTTCATATTTGTACGTATGCATATGTAGTAGGTAACATCATATACACAGAGATATTGTGTCTTTATTGTGTTTTTTTTCGATTTTATCACAAATTTTATGTCTTTTATTATTTATATGTATGTATGTATTTTTGTAAAAATCGAAAATAAAAAATTTAGATACTTTAAAATATGTACAAAAAAAAAAAAAAAAACTTAAAAAACAACAATCAACAAGAATATGAAGTAGAAATTTAATAAAATTATTATCAAAAAATGATTATCGAACATTTTTAATTTCGAATTTTCAAATAGATATGTAGGTATATCCACAATAATAATAACAAATTTTTATTAATTATTATATTTTCATTGTTGTTTTTATAATAATCCAAAAAATATATGAACATACGTAGATTTTTAGGTATGTACATACAAACATACATTATTATGTATCAGTCTTTTATTTCTCTCTCTCTATTTTTTTTCTTCTTTAGTTGAATTTATGTTTTTCCATAGATTTTTTATAATTTGATTAGTACATACATATATGAAAATAATTTTTAATCAACAACACTTAAAATACTATATACATATTATGTAAAAATGAAAATAAAGTGTCACAATTTGAACAAATTGAAAACAAATAACACAAAAAAAAATTAAAAGTTTAAAATTATAAAAATTGCAATTTTACAATAATAAAGATTTTTTTTTTAATTTTTTCTTTAAAATGAATAACTAGTCAATTTTGCAATTTTTTTTTTTTTCGAATAGAAATTAATAAAAAAATTTTCACATTAATGTAATGAATGGTTAAATATTTTCTTTATTAATTTTATTATTTTTACCTTTAAAAAATTTTTTATATTATTTATGTTTTTGTTTTTTTTTTTTATACTCTATAACTGTGTGTAATATTTTATATTAAAATAGATAAATACAAAATATAGATCTATAAAAAAATTATTATAAGTAATAATATTATTAGTAAATAAAAATGTTCGTAACGTGAAGATAGTAAAACCAAACGACGACTGACTGATTAAAAAACTTAACAAAACGTAACGAAATTAATGATGATTATGATGATGACGAAGACAACGGACAACGATTTACAATTACAATACAACGGCGACGGTATGATAATATCGGCAAATCGATATAAATGTGATGTTAAAGTAAAATATAAAGGTAAGGTAAGGTGAAGTAAGGTAAAACATAAATTAAAGTAAAGTTGTATCTGTATATGATAGGAAAGTTAAAAATAATAATGAAAACATGAAAGAAAATTGAATATTACTACCACCACTACGATCAGTTCATTTGATACAATATAAATTTTTTGGAGAATTTTAAAATGAAAATTATTACTAATTTTTTATATTAACAAAAATTCATAATATTCAATTCTATAAATATTCGATAGTTAGGTAAGTCGAAAAAAAAAAGAAAATCTTAATTCTCAATTCAGAGTTTCAGAGTTTTTTAAATACAGTTTTAAAAACTCTCTATATACAACTACCACCTTACCACCTATCTAGATCTACATATCCTCCATACCTGTATAACCCCTATCGACATTATATTGTATTTAAAAAGTAGATATTTGTATGTATGTCGCCGCGTAAATCTGAGTATGTATATGTCATTTCAATATCACTCTCTAAAAATCAAAATTATTTAAAAATTTATAATGTAAAAAAGTTTATAAAGAAAAAATTCAAAATTAAATATCATCATTGAACAACAACAATGGCAATAATGTATTATAATGTATAAATAACGAATTTTACCTATATTAGATATTAGCACATATGCACATACGTATATAATGAGTAAATAAACGTTCACTTATACAATAAAAATAATACATACATATGTACCTATAAAAATACATCGATCATATGTTTTGTGGATATCATATCTACCAACCATCGCATCGTTTTCGTTTGTGTGTTCAATGTGTAGAGGGGGAGAGGGGTAGAGGGCAGAGAGAGAGAGAGAGAGTTACATATATACAAATTGTATCGAGAGAATAATCATACAAATACATTTATGAAAAACTATACATTTTAAATGCATAAATGAATTTATTTTCAATTTTCATGTATTTTACCTTGTTTACTTGTGTGCACAGGTAATTTTTTGTATAATTTTTCGGTTTTTTTCTTCTGTTAAAATAAAAAATTCCAATATATACAAGTATAAATCTTCTCGTATTTACTACACTATAGACAGTTTGGAAAGACAGAATTAAAATGCATACATGTTAGATCACACCTTTTTCGTACCTATGCATGTACTTTTTATTATGCTAAAGTCTAAAGTGTATCTATCTATTTCTATATTTTGTAAATGTATACGAAAGTTCACATTAGAGAATATAGTTTTTTAGATACTCACTCATGACTACGAGTATGTGATGGATAATTCAAAAAAATACCAGCAGATATACACATATAATGTATAGATTTTTTATAGTCTCCAAAAATATTACGTATACATCGTGTAGAGTTAAAAGAAAATTATATTGCATTATCATATTTTCAATGTATAGTGTACTATACACCTTGTATATGACATTCATGACTTATGTATCTGTTTTTTTTTTTTTAATATCAACATATAATATACTCGTACACGTATGTACAGTGCTTACAAAAATTATTTGTGTCGAACAAATTTCATATCTATTACCATATTGCATTTATAAAGTGCTGTAACTTGATATAATTTTGGTAACTTTTCTGCACTATGTTACACAATATTTTCATTATTTTTATAACGAACCTGAGAAATAATGATATTTTTACGAAAATTACATTTTTTAGGTAAATCCTTTAAAGGTAGACAATACCATTAATATAAAACACGAAATATTATTAAGAAAATGGAGATGGATTGGGTATAGTACGCTCAGGATACCTACCAACAGTATTGTAAAGAAAGCGATTGAATGGAACCCACAGAAAAACATGATGGCGAACAGTAGAAGAGAAGAGAGCTAACAGTTGCAGATGCTACACTCCCTCGATAAGTAATAGCAAAACAAAAATACCATTATTATATTTAGGAACGGTTGCATATCTGTTTTCAATAAATGTTCACATTATCATGACATTTTCACTTCTAAATACTCTGTTAAGGTAAGTAGGCACTTCAAATATGCAATGGTAGGTATGAAATTTGTTCCGACACAAATATTTTTTGCAACCACTGTAGAATTACGCTTTTTATATTATTCTACTTTAAAGTTCTCTTGCACATAATATCCCATATAATTATGATAATTTATCCCGTTCGACGTTCGAGTAGTGGTTAGTCGATTTTCTATTCAGGTTTTATTTTTATTTTTTAATATAAAAACTTGTATATTTTTATTTATTTATTTTTTTTTTTTTTGACTTGTATTATTATTATTATCATTATATAAAAACCTATATATATGTAATAACACGCTATATTTTTATTACTCATGATATACACAAATACAAATATCTACATATATGTAAATATCTTTGCATAATATTATGTATATGTGGCTATAACTCTATAAGTCGGTTTTGAGAAAATAAAAATTTTAAAAAAAAGCAACAACTGCTCTTATCATTTGTATAATATCTCATCGTATATATTTATCTAATCAGTGAATTTTAAAATATGAATATGAACATGTACATATGTATGTTATGAATTAATATTATGTAGAAGTAGATGTACCTATATCATTCATTATAAAAAAGTAGACACAACAGGTAATATAGCTACATGGATACACTATACAACAGAATAATATATGTACTATAAATGTGTATTGTGTATAGATAGTTACCGTACCGGATAATATTTTCGTCAGCCATTTCATTTCATATTTCATCGGAGTCGTAGCTCAACTACAACTACACCTTTACCAATTAATATATCTACATAAGATATACCAAAACGAACTATTATGCATACATACAATCTTAACCAATTTTTATGTACATATTTCAAATTAAATAAACGAATATATATATACTTACCTGTGCAAATGTATTCTCGTCTCGTACACTCTCATTCTCATATTAAATTCATCATTATATATTCACATCACAATAATGTAGCCAAATGCAAGTTAATTACACATGCGTGTAGTTGTGGTAGTTTTTTTTTTATTTTTATTTGATTCAATTTTATTCTCGATCAGGTAAAAAAAAAAATAAAAATAAACTATGTATGTATATGTAAAATGTAACGTTCAAAGGTGTAAAACGTAGTCAAAGACACAGAGAGTAAATTTTTACTCTCACCCAGGTAAATGGTAATAGAATGGGTATTGGGGTAATGTTAATGGTAAGTTTGGTAAACAATAATTTATTAATACGTAAGCAAAGTAAGCATATGGATGGAGAGAGATATGAATTTACCTGGTGAGAATAAAATACATACATATTTTTCATTTGAATTACATAAAATTTCTATAGATAGGTCGTGGTGACTTGTGAATCGTCATCAAAAAGAGCATCCATAATATGCAGAAATTTTCTCTCGCACTTATAAGAATCCATTATTAACTATTTTATACCTTTACAGGTATGTACATAATGCATAAACATATAGAGATATGGGGGTAAAGATATTATATATTCGATACTCATATGGGTCATATGTACTCCTCGATAAATTGTTTACCAATACAAATGCATTATAAACGTACATAAAAAGAAAATTCACAATAAAAATGTAACGTAAATATACGTAAATGTCAATATAAGAAAGAAGAAGAAAACATTTAGGTAAGTACTCGTTCACATAATCAAAAAAAAAAAAAAAAAAAACAAGTATAATGTTGAAGTTATCATAATGCGAGATTATCATGAGACCACCTTTTCGATTTTTCTATGTATTTATGAATGTATGTACGGATTAGATATGCAATCGGATGTACTACATTCATTCAAACTCATTTACATGAATTTCCAATGTTTTTTATTCATAATAATTTTCTCATTCGATTACACAGAAATTTTCTTAAGATCATCTCGATTATACCATCGTACCTGTGGTGAATAGGTTAACAAGAAATATAGTATGTACCTACTATAATACCTACCTATTTAATTTTTATTTTTATTCCAGAGAATGTTAAATTATGTAAAAGCGTAAAAGTGTACATTCCATATACCTATGTACATATTAATGATTATGTTTAATAATTTATAAATAGGTAAACATGATCACACAATAAATGGTATCCTGATTTCAATTTATGAAGGTATAAGAAGTAAATAAAAATGAAAATTTAAAAAGGAAATAAAAAAAATAATGTTAAATATTGTACACAACCCATCATAATCCTAGGAGCTAGGAGATATACCATCTACATTACAATGGTATGCTAGTGCTATGTAATGTAATCAGCCTAACAATTTTGTGTACGCTATAAGCTGGATTTACCCTACATATTATCATTCCATCATAAAGTAAGTATGTATGCACAGGAATATTATAGGTAAGTGTATTCATTGTGGTCGTTTATTTTCTCATAATTATTATTTTCCTTCAAAATTTTTCTTGTGTTCATATTATACCCATGTATTGACATAAGTTTTTCTTACAGAATATCAATAAATTTTTCATTGAGACTTTATCTTTAAAAAATGCTCAAATCTACTATTATCACTATTACCTTTCTATCCTACCCTACCTATCCCATCCGAATATACGAACATATGAATCACTACTCACTGTAGAGTAGACAATATTTACTCGTATAGCCCTAGTTCGTAGATCGTTTGACGACAATGAATAATATTTTCGTGTACACTTAGGGTGGTATTCACCAACATATGGATATATCCATCGGATATAATTTAGCCGGATACAATTTCAGCTTATTCATCAAACTAGATAAAATTTGTTTTCGAACTTCGTTTTCGGGTCGAACATGTGTATCAAACATGTCAGCTGATTGTATTTTTATATTAAAAAATGAAAAAGAGGTTCTGTGATGTGATAATTATATGCAAAGATGATAATACAGTTCAATTACATTATCTTTATTTGTGCTGTTGCTGTTAATAACGAGGTTATGTTCGAACGATATTTATAATACCACTCCCAGGTTGTCCGAGTAGTGTTTTATCCAGGTTGATGAATACACTTTATCTCAGATAAAAGATGATCTATGTTGGTGAATACCAACCTTAACTTACTTATTTGTGTAGATCAGGGATGTTACGAAGCGTACAATTGTACCATTTTTGGTACAATTAGGGACTAAAGAGTACAAAGGTACAACGGACGATATTTAGGTACATTCGAGCCTGATTCAAATAAAATCGAATTTAATTTTTCCGTCCAACTCAAAAAACTTTTAACCCAACTTTTTATACGTATATATTGTATAATATGCATAATTGTTTTTGCGTGAATTTTATTTGTGAGAAGTTACAAAAATGTTGATTGTATAAAATCTGATAAAGACCAAATGTAGGAGTAGGCTTGCTGTAGATACAGTAGCATCTTTGACTTTGATACTTTGATAAAAACAAAGAACCTTTTAAAGTCGACTTCCACATGTTGCTTCGATTGTAAATTGGACAAACCAATACTACTACAAGATCAAAATATCAATAACGAGATGGAAGACGTTATACTTTGATAAGCTCATATATTATCGTATGATAGATAATATTTAATTATTAAGTGTAGAGGGCTATGTTTTTTTTTGCTGATCTAGAGACCAGATAGATTTTTATATGAATTAACTCTGTGAAACTTAAAATCCTTACATTGATTTATTGTTCTTGTTTTCATTCTTTTTATTTATATTGTTTACTTTTACTTTTTTATTTAATTTTATATTCCTTTTTGTAAATGAATTAAGCCTGAAACAGAATGTGTAGCTGTAGTATGTAGTACATGTAGCACTACGAGCTGTCACAAATACACTGCATTAATGTAAGTTTGAAGCACCACAATGCGTAGCTGTAGCAGTAGTAGTAGTAGAAGCTGCTGCTCAAAGTAGGAACTTTTCTACTTCATGCTACAGCTACAGCTTTGACAAATGCTTTTTCTTTTTTTTTTTCACTTTCATATTTTATTAATTATTTGTAATATTTAATTATCAAGTCAAATGTCACAACACAATACAAATGAGCTACATACTACATCATTATGTCAGTCGATATAATGTCGCGCTACATCTATTACTACTACTACAGCTACAACTACAGCTACATACTACAAGCTGCACATTCTGTTTCGCGCTTTAGATTGAACTTTATTAAATATATTTATTTTTTTTGTATTGATTGGTTCAAGTAAGCTACGTTAACCTGCCCTCCCCTATAATAAAAATAAAAATAAATAAATAAAAAAGTAAGTTACGTGTAATGTAGATAGGGCTATAGATATATGTTTTTAGTAAATTAATCGTGGTACAAATGGTACATTTTTTATAAAATAAAAAGTACAATTTCATATAAGCTCATATCATCCCTGGTGTAGATATGAGAAAACAATCAGTCGATTACCTATGCATTTACATTGAATATTTGAACAAGATCGTTATCTACCACCTCTAGAGTGTACCAGTTCCAGTTTATAGTTTGTGTAGTTTTAGTCTAGCTATGGTAGCTGATTTATTTGTTTCGACATTTTTTTTTTTATTTTGTTTCATAATGAATGCATGAATTTGATCTAAAATGTTTCAGGTGAAAAATTCCAAAACAGAAAACGCTACTCTAGAATCTAGATATGTAGGTACATACATATTATATATAAATATGTGTGTGCATTGTAACGACAAAAAATTAAGGTAAAATAAATTATAAAAAATGAAAATTCTTATATTAATAAAATACATAAATTATACCTAAAGTAAACACACGCACTACGCCTATGTATTTCATCTACAACCCCATTCCAATACGATTCAATTATAAATTCCAATAGAAAAAAATCTTTTTTTGTATTTTTGATCCATTGCATATGATTGCATTGAAGTTTGTAAACTTCTCTATAGATCGATAGAATACGGCTGCGGGACGGGTTCGAGTGTATCATCTACATTATAGATGATTATAGCTACAAGTAGCTGATCTGATTTACACATGCATGCGCACAGGTAAATTAATATTTAGATAACAACGCTCATAAAGTGTGCAAAACTGAAAATTAAAAGTAAAAATTGTGTATTGTTCCATTCATTATATATACGTACAAAATTTGTTTAATATGAAAAAACAAAAATTGTTGTAGAACCATGTCTAGAACATTTTTGTACATTTCATCTACCTCCTTACCATCATGCCTCTATAATTATAATTTATTGTGTTATGAGTATATATGTACTTATAATAATTAATATAAAATAAAATAATATTACATACATATATCTCACCTGTTATACATATATACAATTATTATTATTATCTGCACAACTTTAAATATTCTACATATTATTTTTTTAACGGCAAATAAATGTTTTATTGATCCATATGTTGATCATCACCATCACTACACCATAATCATCATAATATCTAATCATAACAGGATTAAAATTAAATACAGTTTACATTATACTTATACGAGTACAAGTATGTAATGCGATGTAATTCTATATGTAATATGTTTGTATACAACTTCAAAAGTTTAACTGCATAACTGTTGTTAACACAAATTTGTCATTGATTTCAATTTTTGATTACAAAAAATTTTTTTTTATTATAAGAACGCACATGAGTTTGGTTTGGTATTGGTATTATGTACTTACTCGTATCGTATCTCTATTACTCTACTCTACAACTCTACAAACTTATTTTATATTATGTACCTATATCATCTAGGTAAGCATATGTAAGAATATCGTGTGTAATGTTCGTGATAAATGTATTTAAGTTTGAACACATGAATGAAATTTGTTTTTGAATTTTTATTTTAACATTATTTTTTTTTTTTTCCAATTATTGGAATTAACTGCAAATACGTTTGTACATCTACATATGGATTGGATATACATACATACAAATGTCTGTACAAAGCAAAAATTCACTTTTTTTTTATTTTCCTTTAAACAGTTTAATTGACAAGCAATTCACCTACATAGGTAAAATGTATTATTATTTATTTATTTTATATTTTTTGTTTTATTTACCACCTTGTTTGAACTATAAACTACTAATGTGCATGTGAACTTCCATTCCATACAATATTCGTATTCGTTTCTTCGTATGTAATAATAACTTTACTTGCACTGCACTACACTACACTACTTGTTGCTCTTGCTATTGCTTGCTACTAGAACTAGAACTAGAACTAGAAAGAATCAACAATAAAATAACTGCTGATTACTGATAAGTGATAACTCTGATTATAGTAAGTAGCTTTAGGTTAGGTACAAGCAGGCCCGGACCTACCATAGGAGCAAGTGGAGCACTTGCTCCGGGCGCTGCAATCTTGGGGCGCCAAAAATAATCTACATTTTTTTTATAAAACTTTTTATATAAATATTCAAAAAAAAAATATTTGACTTATGCAAATAATACAAAAATAAAAAATACATTTCTTATTTCTATATGTTACTATCTATGTATTCTAGACCATTAATGATATATGAATTTATATCAAATTTAGAAAAAAATTAAAAAATTTTTTTTATATGTAATTTTTATGTGTATGTACAATATGGGAATGGAGAGCCAAATCCAAAATGATATTAAAAAAAATTAAAAGTAAAATATAAAACCATTCTTATATAAGTATGATATACATATTAAAAATATATGTACTACATTTGAATATACGTATACTGTATACATAATATCACAGACAATATATTGTCTGTGATAATAATTATGTAGATATAATTTCTTATATTCCTATATCCCATCCCCATGTACTCGTATATCTATATAAAAATATTCAAACATCTATTATCATTTATGTATATTGTCTGTCTTGTCTATCCATATTCAAAAGCAACGCAACATAATTCGATTGATTATTATTTCTATTTATTAGACTGCAAAGCAAACAGTCTAAATCTAAATTCATAAATACATTGTAATGGAGCACTAAAATTATCTGCTCCAACGCATGAAAAAATTTTAATATCTACATATCAAAACAGAAAGCATCGCATACAAATATTATTTAGTTTTTTCTATGAGATATGCGTTAGAATGGTGCACTTAGAAAATTTGCTCCAACGCATAAAAAAATTTTAATATTTACATATTAAAACAGAAAGCATCGCATACAAATATTATTTAGTTTTTTCTATGAGGTATGCGTTAGAATGGAGCACTCAGAAAATTTGCTCCAACGCATCAATTCTTATAATTATTTAGATTTACAATTCAGTGCTTTCAATGGTTGGGTATACACAAATGTATGTACAAATAAATGTGTATCATTATACGTATGTTTATTGTTTGTGGTATCATTGGTATCATGCTGTACACGTACAGACTTTACTATAATTGTTATTTCTTTCATTCTCTTTCTTTTCTTTTTTCTATGTGCATTGATATTTATAAGTGTACATAATCAATTGTATATATTGTTTTGCTCAAAATATTTTGTTGTTGCAATTTACTTGTCATGTGGTATTATGTATAGGAATAGCGAATAGGAAAGGAAAAGCGAATAGGAACTTATTGTTTTTGTTTTTATATCATATACTATGTACTTTATCAAAAAATACATCGTGATGTTGTTACTTTAATGTTATATACAATTGCACAGTAGCCGGCGTTAAATAAGACTAACTGATATGATATTTGATAATAATTTTTGTGTGAGAAATTTTACACCATTTTAGTCGTTTGATTCTATATAATCTAGATGATATTTGATATACTACTCAAGAGAATTTCTTTGAAAAAAAAAATAGATATTTTAAAACATTTTTAGTAATTAATATTATTTTCAACCCATGTATAAATTATATTCTACATCTTTTTCTATAAATTACATTCTTTCAACGAAATAAGATGTAGAATATAATTTTGTGACGCCGACTATAACTTATATTTCATATTATTTATACTATTTTGTACACTGTGTGTTCTAAGTATGATTTTCAAAATTTTAATGATATTAAAAACTTTTTAAAAATTTAAATTTTGAATTTTTTCAGGTAGGAGGGTAATTTATGATCTTAAATTTCAGCCATTAAACGATGTGAAAATTTCTAAATTTTTCTTTTTTTTTATTGTTTTACTTTTTTAACCGTTCGACGTTCAAGTCATATTTAAAATTCTTTAAAAACCAGATGAAATACCCTATTACATATTTGCATCTTTATTTTGCATGTTTGAATGAATTTTTTTTTATACATGGTAGAGGGTTTATCAGTATATATCTGCATGCAAGTTCAAAAAATTATACATAATATAAAATTATTTTAAATTAAGTTATCGTTTTTCAAAAATTAAATTTGGTTTTTTTTACGCGTATTTTTATTGCATAACAAAAATTAATAAGATTTTTCTTTTTGAATATTTGAAATGAGTGCAATATTGAAAAAAAAAATTATCCCCTACAATCCTCATTAAAAAAAACGCGTCTATTAAGTTTTACCTCTTGGGTGGCGTTGAAAAGATTATACAGGATGTCCTGAGTTCGGGTGCAGGCAATTTGCCAGCATATATTTTATTCAATTATAAAATATATTATATATATTATATATTAAATTGGTAGAGCCCACAGTTACATTTTTTTCCATAACTCAAAATCCACGACAGATAATTGAATAAAATAAAATGCTAATGAAAGGCAATTCATTGGGCAATATTTTAAATAAACAAAATTAAAAAAAAAAAAAAACAGGGCAAAGTTTTGAAATATTTAACCTTGAACTCAAAATTTCACATTTTTTTCTATGAAAATTTGAATTTGATGTACCATATCTTTGGCATCACTGGACCGATCTGTACAATTTAAGTATCAAAGTAAAGACTGATTGATTATCTTTCCAAAATAATTCGAAACGACCAATTTCGTGAATTATGACCACAAATAGGAAACAAGTTACTTGACCTCAAAAAAAACTTCTGAGCCCTCTTTCTACTCACTCGTTGATATTAGAAACAAAATTCCCGCCCCGCGCCTTACGATTTTTTTCGTTTCTCAGCAAGATCTATAGACTGGAAAAATGCCTACACCCGAACTCAGGACACCATGTATACATAAACAAGAAGGGCGCAAAATTTCAAAAGTGCGCCGGGCGCTAAAATTGCTAGGGCCGTCCCTGGGTACAAGTACAACTTACAACAGTAGTAAAGTATCGTAAATAATATCAAAAATCAAATAAGAACCAAATTCGAAACTCACTTTTTTGTTTGTAATAATTTTCAGTTTTCGTAACGTAATTTTCTTTGATTTTTTTTTGATTTTCTTTTTATAAAAATTATAGTGTAGTTTTTTTCAATTATAATATTACTACCTTTCTCTTTCTTTTACAATTTTATTATTATGTTAATTACTAAAACCCGGTAGCGGTAGGTATTGTTATGGAATAAGCAAGCACACAAATAAATAATGTAGGTTAGGTACTTATGTACAATGTATATGTACATCTACATGTATGTACACAATTGTAAATTTATCCAAATATAATATAATATACAGGGTGTTTTCGTTAACACCCGACAAAAGAAAACCACGGATGTTGTTAATCTCAAGCGCTTAGCCCTTACCCGCAAGAGGGTGTCAACATTTTTCTTCTCTTTTTTCACTAAACACCCTATATTTTTGTTATTAAAACCTGTTAAACCACCCTCCACCCCTCTCGTCCTTTTTTTAGAATGATTTTTTATTCCACTCGATGAGCCCTATTCGTGGTTTTCTTTTGTCGGGTGTTAACGGAAACACCCTGCATAAGTGCATAATGTATGTACTGATATACTGATTACTGACTGATAAATGCAAATACCACCTGATATTGACGCTATACCTATGTAGGTATATCTGAAACTAAGTGAATTTCTATATATATATGTACATATAAGTATGTAAATGTAATCAATATTGTTTTAATTTTGTTTATTTTTTTTTATATAATATGTACATTTCACTTTGAATTGTACGTAATTAACCGTAACCGTGATGTAAGGTATTCAACTCAACAAATAAAATAAAATACTGATTGATTACTTGATTTTATTATGACAAAAAATTTATCAAAATTCTAGATTATTTTATTTCTTTTACTTTTCTATCATCATTTTATTATTTACAA
This sequence comes from Villa cingulata, assembly GCA_951394055.1. Taxonomy (NCBI): domain Eukaryota; kingdom Metazoa; phylum Arthropoda; class Insecta; order Diptera; family Bombyliidae; genus Villa; species Villa cingulata. The sequence continues at coordinate 1,780,496 of OX596019.1, read as the reverse complement.
TTTACAAAAAAATACATATATTATATATCCACAATCCATGAGTGTTTAATTTTAATATCGAAATGAATTGTCGTCGTATTCGTATAACTGTACCTGATCTATTTACTTCTCTCGTCTCTAGTCATACACCGTCATACACTATACACATAGTCTTATATTATTTATAAATAACAGTATATTATGTATGGATGTGTTATTGCTCTACTGGCTGTACTACTTACTTATTCCATCTGCACACTATTTATACCAAATACCACACACTATAATAATGTATATTAATATTTGCACACATTGTATTCATATATGTATATGCATTTGTAATATAAATTTTCAAAATTTTAATCAGATATTCATCTATTTTATTACAGAGTAAGGACACTGTTATTTTCGACAGCACAAAATTTTGACATTGGTACAATCATAGGGAAGAAATAATTAGTAGATAGGGGTTTAGTTTTTATACCTATAGGCCTATAGCCTATAGTATATTCACCTATACGCTGAGGGCTGGGCGGCGCAAGGCGCAAGTGGTAGAGCAACTAACTAGGTATGTACTGATCTTGAGAGTGCCAGTGCAGGCATAGTGCAGGTTTGATTCCTGCCCATGGCAAAAGAAGAAAAAAAAATTATAAGTATAAGTAATGCCTAGGAACGTCACGCTTAATCGGGAAATTTGCCACTGCATAATTCATAAAGTTAGGTTAGATATTTACATTATGTTACTACTTACATCGTTTTAACACATTCAGTCGATAGCAATTGATAAAAAGTTTTCTATTTATTTAGTTTTGTATTTCGGAAAAATATAAATTTCGTTGAGTGTATCTTATCTACATACTCTCATACTCTACTACAAAATTTCTGTATAAAATTTAAATTTAAATCAAATTCCTATGCCTATCTGTCAGTTAATATTTACGAGTTTTACGATACGATACTGAAATAATACACTGAATTAAGTTGGTTCGATTTTGATGAAAAGTTCGATAAACTTTTGCATATATTAATAATACACTTTAGACACATCAATTTTTTTGATAAAAAAATAATATACTCTATACAGTAGATACTAGATAGATGGGTATCATCCTATCATCATTCAAGTATCAAATTATCAATGGACAATGGTCAAATCATGGAATGATTGCAAAGAAAAAGATAAAAAAAAATTACATAATAATGATAATTTTGGAAGTCTTTAAATTACACTCTGAACTCTGAAGAAGAAACAAAACAAAAGATGAAAAGATGAAAATACAGAGAAAGTGAAGATGCTTTGTTTTCTTTTTAACCGGTATATTATTTTATCATCATAGTCATAGATTGTACCCATTATTACATTTTCTACTACAACCCTACAACAGTACAACACAGTGTGAGTGTGTAGTAAAAGAAAAAAATTCGTTTTTATAGGTTCAACAAACCAAGAAGGTTTTATAGGTTTAGAGATATACGCGTATAGTCTATAGTAGTAGCCTAGTTAGTAGCGTTAACGTTAATATTTATTTCTATTATAGTTTCTATTATCCACACCATACATCCACACATCCAGATCGTATTGATTAAAATCATCTTCTGTATTTTTATTTTTTACCTTCATCAAAAAAAATTTTGTGACATTATGTAACAATATTACTATTTACTACTACTACATTTCTATATTACAAAAAAAAAGAAAAAATGAAAACTTTTGCACAATAATTTTTTGATAAATCCGACAGAGATATGCATGTGCAGATATGTGGGTATACGCGATAATTTCTAGAAAAATTCGCTATCCCAGGACCCTGGTATTCAATTTGTTTCTACTGGACTTTTCAAATGACATTAATTCAAATTTTCATATTCATATTCGAATTCGATACATGAAGTGAAGCATTTCTATTTGAATTATTGGAAAATATTGTAACAATATTAAATTTTATCTCGTGTAGTATGTAGACAATGTAGGTACACAGGGTACACACTACATCAGGTACGTATAGTGGTTAATGTTTACAAAATACTCAAATACTCACCAGCCACCATCAACTACCTATTCAATGAGATTATTATTATTTATTACAAAAGGGTGGACAGTAAACTATATCACTCTTTCGCCCTCACCACGACCCGTCAGAACCTTTTGGTGATGGTCCAATGGGATATCCAGTAGGTTACTTATTTATTTTGTGATTTATTATACGATAGACGATAGACGATAGTATGTAATTATTTGAAGTCGAACAATCATCAGGATTAAATCTTTAAAGGAAAAACTTTGTGATCTAAGATCTGTATAAGATTTCTATACATTATTTTCTACTAACACTACTAATAAGACAATAAACAATAATATAAGCTGCGTTCATGTGTTTGTGTAACAATTTAGTTGTACAAAGTTCTGCAATGTTCTATCATCAGCTCCGTTCATGATCATGATGATGATAAATTTTCAATTACAATATTGCTTTCGTGCAGAAATTTACAGCGGAAATGCTAAGATTTAAAAGTAACGATATGTAAATAAAGCAAAATTCTTAACTGTTACAAATTCAATTGATGACAGTTTGCAGTATAGAATGTAAAACTTTCGTTAAACCAAGTTAAACTAATGATTTAATTATTTAACAGAGATTATATTGTTATTTTATAGAAAATTATGAAAATTATATAAAGCAAATAAGACTTAAAAAAACTGTCTACAGAAACAGATAGTGTACAGAAAACTGTTGATGGTTGGAGTCAGTAGCGGTGGATCTGAAGAAACTAAAAGCACGAAATTGGAAAGAGGAGTCAAAGAACAGAGAAGCTTGGAGAACCCTTCTTTTAGAGGCGAAGGTCCTTCTCATGACTGGTGGTGCCATGATGATGATAATGATAAGATGTAGTTATGTGATGATAATATAAAAATTACTTTTATTTATTTATTTTTCTAAATGTAGTCAACTTTTATTTCTATCATCTATCGAAAAAAAAAATTTATTTTATTTTAATTGTTAGTTTTATTTGTTTTTATTTATTTATTTATTTATTTTTTTGGTTAATAATAAATGCACTTTTCGATTAACATAATAATAGTTTCAATAATAATAAAAATTTATTAATTACATAATAATTATAATATAATTTCATTTTTATAATTACCCTTTAATTCTTTATGCGGTAAAACAATTGAATTTAATAGAATTTTTTCAGATGCAACAATTACTTTACATCCTGAAATTATTATAGAAAATACAAAAAAAAAAATTTTATGAAAACATTTCTTTGAAAATGTTCTTTGTTCTTAAATGGTTACACATAAAATGATAAATCATTAAAAATCTACACACACACACACACACACAAACATACATACCTAAAATTGTTATAGATGGATTCAATTTACCATCACAATTAAATAATGGTGGATTTTCCATTTTAGCAAATGGTTTATTTGGATCTGGATCACTTGGTGTACCTTCAACTCTTGACCAACGTCCAATTATTGATTCTCTGCCAACTTTTTATCAAGAAAAAAAATATATATGTATATACAAATACAAGTGAATTACATGCAAATAATTTTTTAATTTAATTTGAAACCAAAAAAAAAAAAAAAAAAAAACTCACTTATACTATGAAGTATTAATGTATGATCTTGTATTTCAGCCTTTTCTAATACAATCGTTTCTTTAATTCGTACACCGGGACCAATTTTAACATCTGGACCAATTGATACATTTGGACCCAACTGAAAATTAAGTGATTCAATAAAAAATGCATTTTATCAATAATAATAACGAACAATAAAAGTAATAACAGAAACATAAATAGAAATATTTTAGATTTATTTTGTTAACTAACCGTTGCTGTTGGATGTACAGATGCTGTAGGATGTATATAAACGTCTGCATATACAGTACATATAAGACTTCCATCATCATTTTCTTTGGTTTTAATTCCAGCATTAACAAGTCTTTCAGGATGTGTTCGACGATATAATTCTAGGTGAAAGAAATTCATGAAAAATTGATATAAGTAAAATGCATTCAGATTTTTTTTTTTTTTTTTTTTTTAAATAAATTGTGTACTCTTATGTTCTCTTTACACTTTACCTAGATAATGTCGATTTGCGTATATTGTTGATCCAGCAGTTTTAAGTTGTGACCACCAGCTTGTAATCTGTAATTAAAAAACCAAAGATATTTTTAAAAAAAAATATATCTAAAGAAAATTTGTTGTTAGAAAATACAGAAAATGTTTTTAATTAAATACTTACTGGATACGCAAATAATTTACCAGATCCAGCTAATGGTGTTAGAACTTCTTGTTCCCATTGCATATGCCCCTGATCACGACCATTATTACCGTTTAAATATAGCGAATAACTACCAGTACCACTACTACTACCATCAACATTACCACCACAATAATCTAATTCTTTTGAATGAAATATATCAGCCATTATTTTGAATACATCTCTGGAGCATACATAAACGCCACAATTAATATATGTTGATACATATGATGATGGTTTTTCAACATAATGTGATACAACACCATTATTATGATCGAATACTAAACAACCATAATGTAATGATTGTTCTCTTGTAGCTTCTGTACTCATTATGGTAATGACAGATGAATCATTTCGATTTGAATGAAATTCATATAATGATTCTAATGGAAAATCACAACAGACATCACCGTTTAATACAAAAAATGCTTTTGGATTACCAGCACATATTTGATCACGAAAATGATACATTCCACCAGCTGTTCCCAATGGCGTAAACTCTTGTAGATATCTTAAATTGAAAATTACCAAATATGAATTCATTTTAAATTTGAATATCATATTATAATTTTTTTTTTTTTTTGGAAAAATTTAAAAAAATTCTTACCTAATATTCACATTAAACAAATTATGCATATCATTGACGAACTGTTCCATTTCAGATGATTGATAATATCCGATTATAAGAATTTCTTTTAAATCTTTTAATTGGACACATGCTTCAATGTGATGTTGAATTATTGGACGGCCAGCAACAGGAAATAATGGTTTTGGCTGATCCAATGATAAGGGACGAAATCTTGTACCTTAACAAAATGCAAGTTGAGAAAATTTTTATAGCGTCTATTCTTCTTCTAAAGGGATCTCATAGAAAAAAAATGTTTCTTTCAATACAAACCTTTTTGTGGTCCTCCAATTAAAATGACGGCCTTTAACATTTTATTTAATTTGATTATCACTTTGGTTATGGTATGATTTGTTTATTTAACTAAAAATTATTTCATTATTTTAACAAAATATTACTCAATTTTGCCAACAAATTAATTCACATACTCAAATATAAATATCAGTTCAGTATCAGATGTTCTTGGATGTTCTTAAAATACGTGTAAATTTGTGTGTAAAATCAGCGCCAGCGGCAATGGCAAACTAGTGGTTGTGTTGAAAAAAGACACGTACAGCTGTAAATCAGATGTTCAACGATGAAATTTCTTCTAAATCGATTTTATGCCATCTCTTGTCCGGATTCGTAAAACAAAATCATGTTTTCCGTTTGAAATTAAATTTCCTTAATGGAAAATTTTAACGACTGTCTGATAAATAAATAGTTGCCATGGTAACGAATATCTGTCAAAAAATTTGTTTACTAATAAACAAGACAAAAGACAAAATTTTTATATTAGCTGTTTTACACATTCGTAAAAGAATAATAAAATGTTTTAAAGAATTTTTAAAGAAATTTATAGAATATAAATAGAAGTTTTATAGATGGTTCTAGTGCATAAAAAACGGTATATGTAAAATATCATGACAATTACAAATTCAACGACAACGACAAAATAATTTTATTTTTTCGGTTTTTTCCCAGATTTAATTTTCAATTTAAGTGATAAAAATTGTATGGCTTCCAAATTACCAATTCGACAAGCTGTAAAAGATGATAAACAATTTCAAATAAAATCCATAAATAAGCCTCTACCTCCAACTCCATTAGAGACTGTTGTTAAAATAACTGATCTAGATCAATCAGACGAAGATACACCAATCATTGGAAATAGTAGAAATCAAATTTATATCAGGAATGATGGCAACGATAACGATGATAATGGTGTTAATGATGATGTACCAACAAAACAACTGCCTCAAACATCACAATCGAAAATTCATTCTCATCACAGACGAAGATATGGTAACGAATTATTGATGAATTCAACAAACAAATTTTCATCAGGACAAAAAAGTCGCTGTAGGAGTAGTAGTTGTGGTGTTGATAGAAGAAGTAAAAGTACTGGTGTAGAACGAAACGTTGTAATGATGAATAAAGATGGAAAAAAGTCCGTTGATATAAACTACTACAAATTTATGGTAAACATTTTTTAAACTGTTCCATATTTTGATCTAAAAATGGCATTAATTGTCTTCCATATTCTTCTAGATTCAGACAAAAGATGAGCACATTGAGAAATTAATTGATAAAATAACAAATTTACAACTTTTCAATGGACAATTTTCACAAGAGAACGAACGTTTAAATAAGGATAACATTCAATTAGCGAACACGATAACAATTTTAAATCAGAAACTTAATGAAGTACAAAATTCCGAATGCCAAATATGTAAAAATCTATTAAATGAAAGAGACAGTTTAATTGACGTGAATAGAAATTTAAACGAAGATGTGAACATGTTAAAAACTCTGGTGTATCGATTAAATGTTCAATTGGAACTGCATCAAGATAAGTTACGTGAAATTTCTACAGAACTCCATCAAAAAAATTCAATGGAACAACAAAAATTTGATATTCAATTAGGCACAATTATTCCGTTAAACGATGAAGATACGAACAGAATACATGATTGGGGTGATGTTAACAGTCATACTCTGGCCCCATTACTGAACGCATACGATGAAATGATAAAAGAAAAGAATCATCTTTTAGAACAGCATGGAATCGAATTGAATCGTTTCACTGGCAATCTGAAAAAAATTATTGCAGAAAATACCGAACTTAATGAGAAAATTGATCAATTACAGAAGGCGAATGATGAATGGAAAAATGAAAAGATCCGAATGGAAGCACATTTGAATGTGTATCATATGAAAGCCGATGTACAAACGAAACGTGCTGATATTGCAAAAGAAAAACTACAAGAAATTCTACGATGCTATGAGCAAAAAATTCAATCGCAATCTTTAGATTTGGAACGTTTACAAGAGGCATATACACGTACTAAATCCGAAATAATCGCAATGAAAAATTTACAGCAACAAAATCAACCGAGTGGACAATTTGCTGAAAATCTAAAAGAATGCCAAAAACTTTTTGAAGAATTAAAATTTGAGTACAGTAATGAAAAGAAAAATTTATCAAATGATATAGACGAATTGAAAAAATTGAAATTAGATTTAGAACAAAAATTATCTGTGGTAGAAAATGAAAATAAAATTTTAAAAAATTTACAAAATGCACAACGCGAAGAATATGAAGAATTGAAACGTAAAAATTCTGATTTAAAAGAAATTATACAAAAATTGAAAGAGTCTAAAGATCGTATAAAATTAAAATATCATAATGTATTGGAATGGTGTAAAAAATTAGAAGATGGACAACAGAAAGTACGTAATACATGGAATGATATTAAAGAATTGGAAGCATTAGTTAAACATAAAGATGCACAAATAAAAGGTTTAAATGCTAGATATTTGATTGAAATTGAAAAGCTTGAAAATAAATTACAGCAAAAAGATCAGACAATTAGAAAAATTCTTAAAGATAAAGTCGATAATATTGAAAAATAAAATTTACGATTATACATGTGATGGATGAATGAGGATATGTAGTAGCATTTCTAATTTTTAATTGACAACCAAGCTAGAACCAACTCTAATAAGGTACAATTTCTCAATGTCTCATTGGTACCAGATTGCCATACAAAAGTAATGATTTTCAAAAGTTTTGATATCAATAAGGTATCCACATAACTTTTTTGAGAATCTATTCGAGAGCCAAGATATCAAGAAGCTCATCCTTAGTTCTTCTAAAGTGTAATATTTTTATTTATAAAATTTTTGATCGTTAAATATGAATTAAGATGTTTTTGAATTCATTTTTCTTTTCTATCGTTAATTTTTGTAACGCTGTTTGTGTAGTTTTTTTTATTAATTTTATATAAGAAAAATGAAAAGAAAAATGAATAAAAAAAAATTTAAATAAAATTCATACAAACTAATCACAATCACGTAGACCATAACATAGATTAATTTAATCGTTATATACTTATGTAATTAAATATTGCTTCTAGATGTGTAAATATGTACACATGAAGGCTTCATATTAAGTACCTCATTGTAAATTTATTTATTACCAGTTATACGATATCTAAATAATAAAAAAAATTTTTAAAATAAAATTTTCAATTAAGTGATAATTATAATGGTTTTAATTGAGTATTAATTTAAGTCAAATCCCTATCATGTAAAAGAATTTGCTTCTCTACCAGCAGCCCAGTGTTTTGCAATCCACATTAAATTGTAAGTGCACACATACGATAGTTGTAAGTCTATAAAGCACTTCTGTGAAAGCCATGGCTCAACTAGAGCTGATGATGATGATGACTAATTTATGGATCAATAATTATTTAAAAATGTAGACGAAGAAAAGTCCTAAGAAGAATATTTGGGGTTGGGACAGTCCAAGAAAATGATGGCTGTAAAACGAGATACTAGATACAACAGCGATTTGTACGAGTTCTATGAGGACATAGATGATATCAATTACATCGCATTAAAGTGAGCAGACTTCAATGGCTCGGTCGGTAATGTCATGAGAAAACCGGATAATGACATGGTAAAAAATGTCTTTATTATAATATGTTCCAGATAGGAAAAGAAGAAGACAGAAGAGAAGAAGACCAAATACTCGCTGGTTGGATGACGTCGAGAGAATTATCTGACATCTGAGAAAGGTTGGAGTTGGAGAGAATTGAAAATATTAACGAGCTGTTGAACAGAGAGTGGAAGTACAACCTGAAGCAAGGCAGGGTTCACGGTGCACACCGGGTTGTCGAACTTATTGATTACTAAAAATGAAAAAAATATCTATTTAATTTTTTTTTATTTTTTTTGGTTTTATTTACTTTTTTTTTTAATTTTTATTTTTTATAACATTATTAATAGAGTGCAATTCTTTTTTTTGTTGTTTGTTTTGTTCTTATTTATGTCTTCATTTATTTATATTTTTGGTTTATTTGGTTATTAGTAAGTATCTAATCATTATTTTTAAATAATGATATTTTATAATTATTATAATATTCAATAATAAATTACATAAACGCAGAGATAGTGCTGTACAATATACATATATATGTAGGTAAGTACATTTAATTAATTACATAATACATATTTCTATTTATACATATACTTATATATTTTTCTTTCATTTTTATTTTTTAACTTTAATTTATTTATTTTCTATATTTTTGTTTAGTTTTTTTTTTCTAATAATTTCTTGTTATTTTTTAGTTTTTTTTTTTTAATTATAATTATTTTTATAAACTACATGAATAAATTTATATTTATTTATTTATTTATTTATTTATTTATTACTCTACACATAAATAATATGATTGATTGGTTGGTTGCAGTGGCACAGTCTGTTTCAGTTTCTAGAAACAGACTCAATCAGAGCACTTATATCGTACCGTTTTATTACCACAAAGCTTTTTTGTGGTTGGTGGTTGTTTAGATTCTAGAGACTATAGCCATGTTGTCCTAATTTAGGTAGTAGCATGTAGTAGTTAGTAGATCACTGATCAGACTGCCTACATGAAGACTGACAACATCCGCGAGGTCGTCGTAGAGAAATTATGAATATATAATTATGCACACATTACATATTATACGTATGTATGTGTTGTAGTTGGTAACGAACGTTTTTTCGAACAAATCATCATTCATTTGCTAACAGTCATCCCAAATTACATAAGTTTAAGAGTTTAAGGTTTTAGTTTCAATGATCGTTATGACATCTTTATTCTAGCTTTATGGCGAATTGGAAATTTCTCGGAGTGGAAAAAAAAAATGACAACTCAAAACTGCGATATACACAGATTGACGGGAAAAACTAAAATTATTCAATAAAAATATTAAAAGTTTATAACCGACAGAATAATCATTGCGTTGTGTGTGAGAGATGATTTTTGAATGATCGATCATTTGATTTATGGTTTCGTTTGTTTACTGCATTATTATTTTCTTTTAATTCTGTATACTTTTTCTTTGATTTTATTTTTGATTTAACATTCATACATGTTTATTGGGTCATTATTTATTCATTTATTTAATTAATTTTAAAATTTAGAAAGTAAATATTTTCTTATTCAAATTCAACCGTCATGTATCATATTTTTTGCTGAGTAGGTATATATTTTATTTTATTTTTTTATTTTTTTTAATATTTATATTATATTTTATTTTTTAATTTTATATGTATATGTACGTATGTAATAATGTAATGTATGTTATAATATTTTTTTTTTTCATTTATCTGGACACATATACTTATGAATCTATAACGCAGGTATGTACTTACATATATAATGTATAATTTTTTTTTTTAATAAATAAATTTAATTTATTTTCTTATTTAAATTTTATTTTCTTGTAATGTAATATATGCATGTAATGTGGTGTAATGTAATGTGTGTATGTTATTTTATACGTGTAATAAAGAACATTTATGTATTACATATGTGGTATGGTATATATGTATTTATTTATGTACCTATACATATAGCTTTTTCTTTAATTCATTATACATTGGATGTTTATAATATATTTTTTAATTTTATTTTTATTTTTTATTATTCTTTTTTTTTTTGATTTTTTTTTATTAATTTTAATTTTTTTCTCTTCTTGTTTCATTTCAGTTTTTTTTTTGTTTTTTTAAATTTTATAATTAAATTACATTCTAATATTCACTACCTTAAAATAATATCAATAATATCAGTTGTTGTTTTTCTTTTGTTTGTTTGTTGTTTTTTAAGATATTTTAATGTTTTTTAATGTTTTAGTTTTTTATTTATATGTTTGTTTTTATTTTTGTTTATTATTTTTTTTTAATTTTTCTATTAATTTGTTTTAATTTTTTTTATTATTTATTTTTTAGAATTATTTTTTTATTTTATTTTATTTTATTTTATTAATTATTTACTTGAACGTTATTACTTAATAATTTATTATGCATGTATTTATGTATGTATATTATTTGCATATTTTATGATTAAAATTTGTTTATTTCTACAGTTTGTTTTTTTTTTATTTTTTTACTTATTTATTTATGTTAAATCTATATATGTATATTCATTCTCTCTTCAAGAATATTATTATAATTATCATATAAGATAAGTAATGTACATATATATATATATTTAATCTTTGGTAATGCTCTTTTTTTGTCATTTTTGAAATCCCCTTTTCTTGTTCTTCTTTATTTTTTTTTAAAAAAAAAAGAAAGAAAAAGAAAAAAGGATTTCGAAAAATTTCCATTAAAAATATTTTTAAAATAAAAATTCCAAAACAAAACAAAAACATTTTTTTTTTTATGATTTTCAAAAATCAAACTAAAAAACATTCAATAAAAGATGTAAAGAAAACATTTATTTTCTACATTATATACTATAATATCCTAATAACCTAATGCTAATATATGTACCTAATACTATATTATATATACGTTTATTATTTTCAGGTGTATTACATGTGAGAAATTAACACATAAACAAAATATGTATATGTATACTTAATTAGTAAGGAGTACAATTTCAATTTATAGAGATTGGATTTTTTAGTTTTTTATGAGAAGATAGATTTTTTTTTTCAATCAGATTTTTTTTCATATAATTTATCAATTTATTGTATTTTTATTTTTTTTTTATTTTTTAATTTTTTGAAATTTAAAGATAAAAATATGATTGTATATGAAAACGTATATATATGAATAAATTATTATTTATATTTTAATGAATTCAATATATATAATATGTGTGTTTGTAGGTATGTATGTGTATATATACAATATATAAGAAGGTAATAAGATAATTTTAGTATACATTTTAAGGACATTTAATAAAGGATAAAATATATATTTTTTAAATACATTTAAATATACATATTTTTTTTTACAGATCACAATAATTAGATACTTTGTTTGTTTTTTAGGATGACTTTCATTTGCGAAAATATATGATATATGTAAATGTAAAATAATTTGAATATATATAAATGTATATGAATATGAATGCATTTATTATGTATCCTTTAAAATGATATGAAGATGATAATAATTCAATGTTTCCGATTGTATTTTTATCCATACAAAAGTTGTCTTTTATAATCCTTTTCATATTCTCATTTCCGTTTCCGTTTTGTATATTTGTAGTATATAAGTACTTCCGTACTATACTCTGTCAGAAAAGTATCGGAAATTTACAATTTAAGAAGGTTGTGTTATGAATTTTTAAACCAAATTTTGTCTATCATTATGTTTAGATCACTAAATTGTATACCAATTTTAGATGACGACTTTAAACCCTTTAAACCATTTTTTATTTCACACACTTAAGGCGCCTATAAACATACTATATATCTGACGACTGATCGATAGATAAGTTGAAATCGGATGAATGTTATCTAGAATCCAATGATTAGGACACGTCGCAAGAAGATCGCCCAGCATGACGTGATGAGAAGATTGATGTCTTACACCCCTAATAACAGCGCAGAAGACCTGAGGGAAGGTCTAAAGCACACTGGATAGATAATGTTGAGAGCGACCTGAAAAAGATGAATGTCAGGTCAGGAACTGGAAAGTAGCAGCTCAGAATAGGGAGAGAGGCTGTCGAGCTACTGATGATTACAATGATAATGATGTTGTTGTCTTGTTTGTACGAATAAGTCGTCAGACTGTTTGACAGACAATTATTTGAAAGACTGACAACTGATCGTTACAAAATTAAAAAAAAAATTTTTTTTTTTGATTTTTCCGGGCACGTGACTTCAAGTTTGAACAACTAAGTTGATATGAATGGGGTATAGTCAAGTTGTAGGATCCAAATTTCCGACATTATTTTAAATTTTTATCTTGTGTTATACGGACGAAACTATTTGATAATGAAAAAGTGTCGTAAAACAAAAAAAATTCTGACAAATACATAATTAACGTCAACGACATGAACTTCAAAAACTATATATTCTTCTGAATGAAGTTTATGATAAAGTCGAAACGGCTGGTTATAAGGTCTGTAGTTATATTGTATGTTTATGAGCGCCTTTATGTAAGACATAATGACATATACACGCGTAAGGATATAAACATTTGAATGAGTATGTATGTATATAATGAAATGAAAGTATATTATATCTGTGATTATATGTAAGTAGTACAGTATTTTTCTTTTTTTATATGTAAATATATACATACTTACATATGTATAAATACATGTGTGCATATGAATGTACGATATACACACATTACTTACATATAGAATGCGTTTAATAATTTTCAAAAAAAAAAAAAAAAAATTACATAATGCGACAGACAATGATTTAATATTAAAATTTGATGATATTTTTATTACATACATATATAGGAAATACACTCATACACACACATACATTCTAGTATATATGTATAAGCACATACAAACATTATATGTAAATATGTAATAATGTGTGTATTATACATATGTATTTATGTATGTATAGGTATATATAACTTATGCATATAATAAAGGCCATAATAATTATATATGTAATATAATATGTATGATGTATATATGTATGTCGTGGGTATTATAAATATCTACACATTATATGTAATTTAAATATATTAAAAGTGCATATATTAATATATTATATAATTTATATAATATTATCTGAAAATATGTGATAAAATCTATAAAGATAATTTTCCTATTTAATAATTTTTTATAATTTTCGTCCTTTTCATATACATACTATATATATATAAATACTTGTTATGTACATATGTGTATATACATATATATGTACACATAAGTTTATTTATATTAATATTATATAATAATGTATTTTTTATTAATTTCCTAAATTCCTTTTTAAATACCCTTTTTTTCTATATATATATGTATATTATATATATATGTATGTAGCTATATATATAAATAAATACATAGACATAATATTAATATTATATGTAATATAACTTTCAGCTTTTCATTTTAATAATATAAATTTTATAATAGTAATTAATACACATTTATATATCAATTTATAATTATTATAATAATTCAAAATAATATCATTGCATTTTTCTTGTTTGTGTGTTATAGAATGTACATATATATTTTTTATATAATATACATATACTCATTCGTAAATTTTAGATTTAGGTATACGCATACTATGTATATGTGTACCACATTTTATCCTCCTACTTACTTACTTTACACTCTATATATAGGATATAATATATTATCCTTTATTTTCATTATTTTTATAACCAAAATTATTTTAAATATTTTTTTTAAACAAAAAAAAAAAAAGATAAAAAATAAATATAGATTTATACACAATTTTTTTTTTTTTTTAGACTTTTTTGAAACGTAAACATTTTTTTTGTTGTATAGTTTTATAGTATGTATTTAATTTAATATTATAATATCCTTTATTTTAATTTTTTTTTTATTTTTCCTTTTTTGTTTTTTTTTACTGTGCAAATGGATTTCTTGGATTTGCACCAGGTATATCAAGATTACCGCCAGTCGTCTGATAAGTACCATATTGTCCATTTTGATTATTGATTTCATTTAAACGTGTACTCGATAATGCTCTTGGTATTGGATTACTTGGTACACCGTGTGGTGCTAAATGTGATGTTTCTTCAGCAACCTGGTATGCAAAAAAAGAAATTTAAAAATATTCAAAAATTTAAAAAATTAAAAATAAATTATATTTTTTGAAATACGAGTATACATATATTATTTTAATGAGTAGAGATAGTATTGTATATATACAAACCTGATGAGGATCTTCTGTTGTTGGTATCTCTGATATGAATCCTTGTTCTTTACGATAGAAATTAATGAATACGAAACCGCCCAATACAAGTAAACAAACTATACCGTAACCACGAAATGTTGCTGTAGTACCAAAATATGTAACAAACATACCACCGATAACAGCACCACAACCACGTCCTAAACCATGATGTATACCTTGTAGAACACCTTGTGCTGATGCTCTTAATTGTTGTGGAGTATTATGAGCAATATATGAACAGCAAGCTGCCCAGACAGCTGCATGAGTTATACCTTGCATAAATTCGAATGGTAATACCCACCATGGATTTCTTAACCATGAGATATACAAAAATCTGAGTACATTACCGATTAGACCTAAACACAAAACTTTAACATGACCGATTTGTGTGATTAAACGAAAACTAAAGAAATATGCAAAAATTTCTGATATATGATTGATGACTGATGCAACACCAAATAGTGTCGGTGAACCACCATAATCTTGTAAATGCCAGAATAGAAATGTAAATATCAGACCGATACCGAATCCCATGAACCAGGCGACAAACAAGAATGAAGCACATTTCAGATCTTTGAAATGTTTCAGTACTGTAACCCATTCTGGCATTTGACGTGTAGTTTGAGCAAACATTTTCGTTTGAGCACCGAGAGCTGGTTGTGGTGCTGTCGGCGGTAATGTTCCACTGGCACTAGTTGCAGATCCACCAACTGCCAATGATGGCAACTGTAATTGAGCAGCCAATTGATTTTGCATTTCATCTTCAACACTTGGTTTCACATCGACTTCTGGTTTTTGTTCCTCTTCTGGTTCTGAGAAGTCATATTTGAAATTGATTTGTGTCGCTGTCAAAATTGCAGCCGTCATAAGAACCGAGAACGTTGCAAAGCATATCGAATAATTTTTCTCTTGCTTTTCTGGTCCACACGGATGGTCAGGAAATGAAGTCGAATGATCTAAAGCAATTCCAACAAAGAACATGGCTAGCCCCCATCCCAACGAGCCAAACATTCGTTGATGTCCGTATTTATCTGCATCTTCTCCGAGTAAAGTTATGACAGCCGAATCGGCGAGTGTTATTGCTGGTGCACTGAAAAATTCTCCGATAATGACAAGCAGCAATAACAGAAAGAATGCTTTTTGAATATCCTAAAAGATAAATGACAAATAAAATAGAAATTACAAAATTTCAACCATAAGAAATGCAATCAACTACTATTATCAGACAGGTTGCATTTTCTACATACCGATGTCCTATAAACGATTGACGAAAAAAGTGGACTAACAAAATCTTTATGTTTAAATGCATCGTAATTTGTAACGTATGCGACCGGTATTGGTGATATTCCTGCTTCCCAACCATGTGGACCAGCTTTCCTAATTATATGTCCATTATAAATAATCAAAATAAAAACAAAATTATTTTCAAATAGTAAATGTCAAGAAATTTTTTTTCGGAAAATTACCTTTTTATTCTCACTAAATGATTTTCATCTGATGGTGGTTCTATGAAATTATCTTCTAAATGTAGAACACTTTCAGTATCACGTTTTGATGGAGCTAAGTGTGGTGTTGGATTCGTTAGAACGTAAGTTGTTCCATTTTTCATAGCTAAACATTTAGTTGCTTCGGGTTGTATGAAGCCCAAAGGCAATGTGAATATAACCCATGATGCTAATGATGCCAAAAGTAATTTTTTACCTTGTTTACATCTAAAATTCAACAATAACATCAAAAGTAGGATATTTTTATGCATTTTTTTTTTTTTTTTGTATTTCCAAGATAAAAATTTTCCTACCTATCTGCATACGATCCCCAAAATGGTGCTGATAAAAATTCAACAAATGGTCTTGTACCAATTAAAATACCACATTGTCCCGGATTCATACCCATTTGCTTAAAATAAATACCCATTAATGGAAATAATGAACCGAATGCCGAATAAAAAAAGAAATAAAAACTTTTAACAGTCAATAATTCTTGATCAACAGAACCACATAACATTTCAATAATATCAGATTTTCCACGAATTTTGTGCGTTGCTTCTTTCGGTTGTGGATATCTATAAACGAATGAAAAATATGTGCATTTTATAATTTTTATAATTTCGAAAAGTTAAAATTTTTAATAATGGAAAAGAATACAAAAATTAAAAAAAAAACATACAAATTTGGATCAACTTCACCACCAGCCTCTGGATCAACACGTGGACGTGCACCATATACTGGTTGAGCACCACCACCCATACCGCCCATATCCATACCTCCACCTCCAGAATAATCATCATAACCACCTCCACCGCCTCCACTATAATCTGCGGTATAGTCGTTATTGAATCGTTCCATATTATGAAATGTTTTTGTTACGGATAAATGATGATTTATATACTCGTATATGGAACAAAAAAAAAACAACTAAAATGTCCTTATGTCGGATATATGGTACTATTTCTTGTTTTGTTTATTTGTATTCTATATGCTATCGTTCTGAAAAAGAATTTAGAAAAATATTTTATTTCAATTTTGTTTTTATTTTTTGTTTTCATTTTTTGCATTTTATATTATGAACAAACGATAAAAATATAAAAATGATGAAGTAATAATAATGATGGTATAATGAAAAAGGAAAACAATGCAAAGTTTTTCATTAAAAAATTCTTTCCCCATAAACTCATAAATATTTTTTTTGTTCTTTATTTTATTATTATTTTTTTTTTATAATTTTTTTATGTATTCATGTATCGCGAACAGTCCATGTCTAACGAATCAGGAGACAGAAGCAGTTCAAATTTGATGAAAATTATTGGACAAAAAAATCATTGTCATATAACTGATAGCATGAATTTAAATTCGAACTTTCAGTTCAAGATTTCAATTGAATTTCATTTGAAATTCGATATACACTGGAATTGAACCATTATCGTCATCATCATCATCAATAGCACTACAACAGCTCTATGTGAGTTGAAGTGATTTCTAGACTTATTACTATCATTTATGCACCCACAGTTTAAATTGGATTGCTGGCAGAGAAGTAAATTCTTTTACATGATACATACGTCAAGACTTGGACTGATTTATTATTAGAATGATGTAATGTGTTAGATACCAGTTGTCAGCAAGTAGACTATACTTATCAGCATTTCTAAGTTCCTTTTCCCAACAAGCTGGTACTCATATTCAAAACTGAGTGAAGTTTGGGAATTACGAAAGTTGGAAATATGCAATGATTCTTACTTTTGCCGTGGGAAACTGATCAATAGCCATTTTCTCTGCTACTTGCGCCATCAAGCCGCCATTAGGAATTGAATCATTAGAAAAAGGAAATTTTCGGAAAAAATTTTCAAGTATACTTTTAATTCTTTGACAATGTACTGTACACTATATGCACCTACATACGAGAATCTAATGTAAGTATAAAAATGTAAAAAAAAAATTTTGTTTATTGTTATTTAATTGTTTGTTTAATAATTTCTAATTTTCTTTATCAACTCCAACTGTATATTTTTTTCTTTTCATTTTTATAATTTATATTTTTGTGCAATTGATGTTAAATGAAAAAAAAAAAAAAATGAAAAACATGTGTGTGATATACTAAGTGAAAAATATTGAGAATGAGAAATAATTGTTTCATCAATTGAATAACGTGAAAGTGTGAAATATGTAATTTTTAAAAAGTGACTTTAAAAACAAAAAAAAAACAAAGACAAGACACCAAAAGAATATTAATTTTTGGGCACTACAAAAGGACTACTAAAAAAAGAGAATAATTAAAGATCATAATTTAAAAGTTAATAAACTAATTGAATTGAATAATTGTTTTAAATCTATATGTATATAAACACTGCTTTATAAAGGATATTATATAAACAATGGCAATAAATTTAGATTTGAAATCATTTTCAATTTATATAGAGAAAGTATAATTTAAATTGAATTGAATTTTACTATATAAACAAAAAGATTAGAAAAATGTCCTTCTATATAATTTTCATAAAAGCACAAAAATTATATTTATAGTATATTATATAATACAAATACACGACTATAAGTAATGATTTATATAAATACGAGTTTGTTGGAACATAATAAAATTTATTGTTTAACATACAATTCCTGTAACAAATTGTGAATGTTAAATTGAATGAAAATCATTATAATTAAATCTTAAAATTGTGTGTGTGTGTGTGTGCATATACAATAGTATGTAAATAATGTTCTCTTGTTGAAAATAATAATGATGATGATGGCGATATGATGATTTACATTTTACATGATTATTATAACATCAACTAAATATATGTATGTATAAATAAATACAATGACACGACTTCTATATGTACATATATATTATAACAAATTTTGTGACGTTGTGTATATACGAGTGGTACATAATCCAAAATAAAATCCACTAAATAATATATACTCTGTCTGTACAACAAAATTTTATTCATTAATAATAAATGAAATTTAATTATTCATTTTATTTGTGTGTATTTTATGTACAGGATGTTCTTTAAATGAAAATGTTGGTGTATGTATATGCAGATTAAAATACTTATATACTGTTAGCTTTACTGGTACTGGTATAGAATGGATCTTTAAACATTTTAATTTTGAAAATAATTTTGTTTTTTAATTTGAAATTGATTGCATACGCATACCATACCATTGATCTAATGTGAAGATTTTAGGTTCTAGGATATATCTTCTCATTGTGAAATTTTTTTTTACTAAAACTTAAGAGGAATTGAACGAATGATCGTCCACATTAATGAGATCTTTAGGATTAGAATTTGTGTTCATTCCGCATTAACTAATTAATTCAAATGAATACAAACAAAAGTATATAAAAATTTGTCCTATTCCTAAAGGTTTTCTACATTTTTCCAGTTGACAATAAATGTTTGTATTTAATTTTGTCAAAACTCAGTTTCTTATGGAAATTTACTTCTATAACTTCAGGACATCCTGTAAATTATATTGATTATATGTAGTAAGTAGTGTGTGTATGTTATGTATAGAGTATACTTGCTTTTATATTTAAATAAAATCCAGGGTATATGTATACGGCGATATAAATCATGACAATTGCATTTAATTAGAGAAAAAAAGGAAGAAGAACGAAATAAAAACAAATAATAACGAAATCTAAACAATTTTCATTTGATTTAATGTAGTAGCAGAAGAGTAGAGTGGAGTGGTACAGTAAAATAAATATTTATTTTAGTTTCAATCTGAATATGTGTATATACATTTTTATACACAAACACAAGTATGCGTGTGGTACACTACAGATAAAATGAATGGAAAATTTTGTTAATCTTCTTCTTTTTTGAATAAGAGAAATTGTATAATTACATTTACATTCGATGTCCTTAACAACGATAAAATGAGTAATTATTTGTAATATTTTAGAAAACAATACTCAAAATTTGATTATAAACAATTTAGTCAAATACTCTCTCAAAAATTTACTCAAAAATTAACTAAAAAATATCATTATCTGTCAATATGTGTCAGCAAGAATATTATTATAAGAATTTATGGTAAATTAGTTATTTTCTTTTCTTTTTTTTATACATTAAAGAATCGACATTCGAAAATGGAAAATGAATATCATGAGAAAAAGTTAATTAACGTTGTAAATAAAAAATTTAATATGTAGCCAACAGTAATTACATTTATGTACATTCCTTACATGATAAGCAAACATATCTGTATGTATAAATGTAAACATATACAAATGTAAATACAATACAAGTGTATTTAATGCTTTCTCTTTGATTCTTTCATTTTTAATTATATTTTTGTCATATACATTATACAACACACAAAGCAAAGGACATACGAGTATATTCATTTATGTGTACATTTATACACATACATACCATTTATGTACATGTACAGAAAACGTTTAAAATAAATATTTATTACAGACAACCACACCACAACTAAAGGGATCTAAATAATGTAACATATATACGTACAATAATATTTTATACTTTATATATACATAGATGTTGCAAAGTACAATAATTATGATTATATGAGTATGTACTCATATATGTACATGCAATTATTATAAACGTTATAATTACACATTATTTAATTTTATTTTTTATTTTTTTTATGGTTTTCTTATACCATGTCACATATGTATATGTACGTTTATTCCAGGAAAATCATATTATAAAAATAAACTCTAAATTACTTAATATAATATATACATAATATATTTCTTGATATGTTGTATATAGATAGATACTCGTGTCGTATGTAGACAATTTTCTCAATACAATTTTCAAATACAAACATATTTTTACACATACATAAATGTATGACAACAAATAATATATGTATACATATATTATGATGTGAATAATAGTGCTGACAGACCAGAGTTTAGGAACTTTCTAAACCAGTTTAAGTATATATACCTAGATAAACTTTTTGGTCTGTCAGCAATCAGCTTGGATAAGTCCGCTCAGCAGAAGTAGTTTAGTCTAAACTGTGTGATACAACAAATGATAATGAAACCAGTTTTCGGCTTGTCAATATACGAATTCTTAACTAAAAGCCTTTTCTAAACTGATTTAGCTAAATACAAAATGAGATGTTGGTCTGTCAGCTCTATAAGTATATACATACATTTATTTATATTCTTGCATATGTATATATGTATATTAGTATTACATGCATGTAGTTACATATGATGAGGAGACAAAAATAAAAATTAAAAAGAAAAAAAAATATATAAAATCAATATTTAAATCTCATCATCATGTATCTTCTTATAATGAATGTGTATACTTATGACTCTATACATGTTTACGTATGTATGTTACCTTACGTACAAGCAAGTATGTATGTACATTGTACATAATGTATGTACCCACTGTATTGTATACCCAGTTGAAAATGAAACCACCTACTATAAAATCATTTATAGTGTATGCAAAACTTTTCTTTCTAAGGAATAAATCTCCAATTCGGTATCACACACATACATATATATGTATAATAGATAATACATATGTGTAAAGTAGAAATAGAGGATCAACTAATAAATGTTGTTAAGTTGATTTTCCGTGTTTTGTTTTGTACAATATTCACAATTCACATTCTACTGAAAGAGAAAATCAACTTCTCGAAAATGAAAATACGAATATACAAGAAGATATGAAAAATACTATTCGTATTAGTGTGGCGTATACTAAGTATATAGATACCGCATACCGTACTGAGTCAGTGATCTCTACTACTCTAGTATACGTATAGGGGGGAGGAGCAAGTATAAAATATTGTTTGTTGATGTTCTGTTTTTTTGTCATTGTCATGTACATTATTCGCATTCTACTACGAAAGAGAAGACTTCTCGAATATGATAATACGAGCACGAGCATACATGAGGAGAGAGAATAAAATGTTATTTGTGTTAATTTTCTGTGTTTTGTTATGTACAATATTCGCATTCTACAACGCAAGAGAAAATCAACTTTTTCTCAACCATAAAAATACCGACACCGAGTATACAAGATATGTGAAATACTACTCGTATTTGTGTAGCGTATACTATTTAGGAACTGTATACTAGTCAATGATTACTTCCTTGCTCTTACAGATTTTTCATTTGGGTATTTACTATGCATGAGCATGTACGAGTATGTTCATTATTACGTACATTCATGTGTCATCCCTTCGGCAAAAGAAAAATGAATAAAATGAAAATGACAAGAAAAATTTTTCAAATTGCAAATACAAAATATAATGTAGTTGTAGTACACATACGACATTTATCTATTTATTTATTTTTCTCGTTTTTGTTTTCTTCATTTTCTTGTCTTGTCTTTAAGTAATACCATGTAATACGTAATACATACTCGTATAATTATTATTTTACATTTTCATTTTAAATTTTCTTCAATTTTCATTCATTTTCATAATATTTTTTTTTTATAATTTCAGTTTTTGCTGTATACTCGTATATGATATGTATTTTAATTTTGTATGGTTTTACATACATACACATATATACTACATTACATACATACGAGTATACAAATACCTATGTAGGTAGGTATACAAGATTATTATCTTTCTTATAATTTATATCGTTAATGACCTCATAATATACGATAATTTTATATATACATAGACAGTGACACAATAATTATTATATTGTTAAGATATACAGGAAACAGGAAGTAATTATAAAAAAAAAATTATTATTATCTGTCAGTTATATTTTCTTCCTTTTTATTGTATACTCTTATACACTATCGTACAGTTTATTTTTAATTGTATCCTTTTTATTTTTAATTTTATTTATTTTTATATTTCCTGTTTCAAGTTTTTTTTTTTTTGTTTTGTTTTAATTAATTATTTTTCCTCTATGGATTTTTAATTTCAATTAATAAAAGGTATTATACTGAGAAAAGAAACAAAAAAATCACATTTTTATAATGAGACTTAAAAAAAAAATGAAAAATACTTAAATTATGATCAGGAAAACTTTTATTTATGTTTGCGGTATAACCACTATAAAGTACAATCTGTTTTTCAATTTCAATATCATATTTATGAGCAGCAATTAAAAAACCAAACTTTAAACTAAACCTAATCGAAAAGAAAATAGAAAGAAAAAATTCATTTTTGCGATATACATAATAATAGACAGCCAGGAGATTACATATAATATTTATGAAGAAGATTGGTTTGAAATTTATTTAAAGAAGGTACAAAGGGATTAGTATACGAAATTATAATTGAAAAAAGGATTATCCTTTTATTTTTATTTTTATATCATTTTTCTTTTGTTTGTGCTTTTGCTTTTTTGTTTTGCTTTGAACTACGTTTAACATAATGACTTTTTGACTTTTCGATACCATTTTTGAGTGTCCTATTCACAATTTCCTGTAGAATTAAAATGGTTTTAGTTTTGTTACAGTTAATCGTATATATATACATTTGTATCTTTTGCCATATAACAATTATTTTCAAAATATTTTCAAGGATATATGTATATAACCACATAATGTATGTAGGGTGTAAGTATCCTGTGATGTGATAGAAAAATATATTTTTTTTTTCCAATTAATATTTTTTGCAATTTTCAACAAAACAACTTTGTCTATATAAAAACAAAATTTTAACAGGATATACACTACATATACATGTGCACAGATGGACCGACAAATACAAAAATGTATTTTCTCTTGACATTCATATAGTTTTTTGATAGTAAAAGAAGGTGTGTAATTAATTAAATTTACGTTACGAGTATTGTTGTTTTTGCAGTTCGGGAGCGTGTTATGACGCTTCTAGTCGTCACGAACCAGCAAACACACAAACACTCAGACAGGGGACTGTCAATTATTTTCATATTTGCATGATTGATTATAATACATTCTATTTCTGAGTTTACATTATCTTGAGAATATGAACGTCATGTGATAAATTTCAGAAGAGAAAGAGAAGTATAGAAGAGCTAGAAAATGAAAAGTAGTGAACGTACATGAAATTCAACCAGACATTGAGTTTGAGTATGGGTTTATTTCAGTCTTGCTTTCATGTTTTGGTGTTGCCATTATAACTGAATATAAGTTTTGTTGACAATATCAATAAAATATGACACCACTATACTAAAACAAGATTAGTACAGTACTAAAAAATTTTTTGTTTTAGTTTTATGAAGAAGAATAAATGAAATATGAAACAAGATAATGTAAATGCACTCTCTGAAATAATAAAACTCTAGCTTTATGTATTTACGACAGAGGAGCTTTATATATTAGATATATTAGTCTTACCACGTTTTACATATATTTCTTCATTTCTTGACTTTATGATGGTATTTACTAAAATATGAATAGTGAGAGGTACCCATATATCCTTCTACCGATATACCGAATATATGTATCTATATTTTTTTTTAATACTTTCAATCGTATATACTATATTTCGATATTATTTGAATTTGATTTTGTTCTATTATAAACAACAATAATAATCATAATCAATTGAAATATAAATCCTAAAAATAAAATAATCCTTTAAGTAAAATTTATAGAAATACAATAATAATGTACTAAAATATGATATAATTATACGAGTATGTCTATATAACAGACATCAATGAATTATTTAATGATTTTATATTTATATCCTATTGAGTACTCATTCATTTATTTCCGTAAATCTTCATATCATATCATATGCATACATACTTAGTACAAGATAGATGTGGTATAATAGAATTAAAATATGATTGATGTTTAGAAATGATGAAATCAAAAAATTTATACATTATGTAGTATGTGTACATATTCATTCATGTATAATAAATATCCTTTTATTTTTTATTCTTTAATATAAAAAAAATAAAATAAAAATACAGATATTATTAGATTTTTATATTTTTCATCTCAGAAGATTCGGTTACCAAAAATAAAATCATCATCATAATAATAAAGCAGATATATACGATTTGTTTTTACATACGACTTACGAGTGAATATGTATATGTGTGTAATATGATTTTCAAAAATATGTTCAAACAATGTACATATATTTTATTATACTCTCCTTGACCCTGGAATATTGTATTAACAAATATGAATTCATATGCATGTATATGTATGGTATGTAATTTCTACATAAGTAATAAATTTATTTTGAGTATTATATGTATAGAATAACGTACATACACGTACATACATATAAATATACTTTTATTTCATATTATTTTCAATACAATTTTTTTTTTTTTTTTGCTAAAATTAATATACAAAATTCATTTACAGGATGATTCGTATAATAAAGTGTTTTAACATGTACCAATCGATTCCTTATAAAGGTTCCTTGTGATCAGCGTTTAGAATGAGCCATTTTTCCACCTTCCCTGTACAGGTGAGAAAAGTTTCAACACTTTGAAAAGGTGTAAAGGAGAGATTTTACGAAAAAATGCCTCATCGTAGAGGCTAATCACAAGGAATCTTCAAGGAATCGATTATGATGATGCATATTGGAACACTTTGTTTTATTACAAATCACCCTACGTATATTTATATGAACATATGAATGTATGCTGGGTATACTATATATTAGAAAGGATATAAGCATGTAACATAGATTTATTTCTTTTTGTATATACTCGTACTATATGTGCATACATCATCGCAGAAATCGCTGAAATAAAATTTATGTAAGAATTTTTGGTTTTTCTTCTGTGTGTACTTTAAGTATACACAGGCGTAAAAAAAAATTATGAGACAAGAGTATAATTTTTCATGAATATATACATAGAAAACGTGATCAAACTGACGTAAATATACGTATAGGATCTTTAGCGATTTATACCACACACAAAAAATAGGAAAATGTAATTGCCTTCATGATGTAATGGAAGCACCGCTCCATAAAGTTCTGACTTTATAATTAAATCGAATGTATTGTCTCATAATTTTTTCACGGCTCTGTATATTACATATACTCGTATGTATGTACCTGTAGATTTTAGTTTGTCTTTTTTTTTTTTCATTTTTTCATATTTTCTTCTTATCCTTTACCATAATTTTCTTTTAATTTTTTTTGCTTCCAATTTTTTTTTTAAACAATTTTATTCATATTCTTGCAATTTATTTCTTTTCTATCATTATTTTCAGTTTATTTTTACACATAAATGTATGTACGTATACTTAACACATACTTAATTTCATTTTCATATTCTTTTATTCATTCCATTTAATATAATAATGTCTATTTATTTCAAAAAAATAATACATAGATACCAAAATACCAACCTTTTTTTTTTACTTTTAATAATTTTTCACAATACACGAAGACTGCACAGAAACTGTCTATCTTTTGGTTCGTTTTTTTTTTCTATTTTTTGATTTCTTTCTTAAAGCTTTCCTTTTTCATTTGAATCTCTTTAAAATGTGTACATACACATATGTATGTATAACTCCACCATTTATATATAGTATTTGTGCCCTTCTATTTTTTTTTTTTGTTCACTTTATACGCGAAAGAAAAGAAAAAAAAAACACACAATTTTCTTTTTGTTCTTCTTATCTCAATATTATAAGAATGAAATAACAATATTGAAAAAATAAAAAACAACTAGAAAATGAATAAAAAAAGGAATTATAAAAAAAAAAAAAAAAAAAAAACTTTTACTATAGAACAGAAAAAATTAAAATTTTCTCGTTTTGTTCTAGTGGTATTAGGAAGTAGGGTTAGTAGTAGCAGCAGTAGTGATAGTAGTAATAGTACTAACTAACTAGTTGTTGTTGTTCTTGTTTTTTTTTTTATTTAAAATAATATCACAGTAGTATTTATAAAAATTATAAAAATATCTTGCATTATTCTTAGCATTTTTTATTCTTTTTTTAATTTTTGATTTTTTGAATTTTTAAAAATTTTTTTTTTTTTAATTTTCACTCCAGAAAATTTGAATTTGAATATATGTACTGAATTGCTACTTATGGACAGGACGACAGTTCCATATACGAGTACACTTAGCTATACTATACTATTATTACCGCACTTTTACACTTCTGTTCTGAGATTATATTCTTTATTTTTATTTTCTTTTGGAAAAATGTTAAAAATTCTCTTTCTCTACAGCACCTCTTTTTTAATTTTTGTGTAACTTTTCTTTGAAAAATAAATTTATTTTACTTTTTTCACATTCAAAATTTTACACTAAAATAAAAATTTCTTCGAAAAAAGAAACAATATTCTACACACATTGGAATTGAAAAAAGCTGTTAATTTCATATTTTTTTTTATTTTTTCGGTCGTTCGTGTAATATGATTATTGTTGTTTTTGTTGTTTTTTTTTTTTGTTTCTGTTGTTACGTTAAAATTACATTATATAAATGGTATACATATATACTCTATAGCCTAATAAAAAAAAGAAAAAAAAAGTTTTACACCTTTTCAGCCATCATATGTATATGCATGTAAAGGAATGTTACTTGCTCGTCGTATTAATATGGAAATTGTGAATATTTATTTGAAATGAAAAATGAAGTGAAATGAAATGAAATCAGAAAGAAAAAAATTGTAGGTACCACGTATTTTCGTATTTTCAAATGAAAAAGAAAAAGAAAAACCTTGCTGGATACTAATTTTCTTCTCCTTTTGTTTTTCGTATTGCAAATTGTAATATACTGACGATTAGCTAATTATAATTTATAATTAGTTTTTTTTTTTATTTTTGGAAATTTTTTTTTTTATGTTTTTTAAATAAATTTTTTTCTTTAAATAATTTTGTTTTTCTTGCACTATAAACATCGATAAATAACTATGGAATAGGTAGAGATTTTGTAGTACCTGTATGGAGTTATGTATATACAGCACCAATAAGAATTTGGAAATTTTTTTTGAAGATTTTTGTTGTTTTTCATGGATTGTTCGTGGATTGTTAATTTAACATTTTTTTTTCGATCTCTTCTTGCTTTTACGAGTATCTTCTCATTTTTTTTGTTTTATAATAAATTTTCAATTTAAAATAAATTTTTTCAAATACACATTTTATCTATACTATACTACTACTAAACACAACTGATAAAATTAAATAAAAAAATTTTTTTTTTCAGTTCAATTTTTTTAAATTTTTAACAATTTATAATCCTTCTGATAAGTATTATTGTAATGAATATATTAATAATTATATGTTTAACTGAATTACAATTAAAACGAACAACTATGATTAACGACACAATATACAAATGATGTTCCCCAAAATGAAAATCTACTGAATTTTTATTATTTCATTTCATTTCATTTCATTTCGTTTCATTTAATATTCTCTCTCTATAGTCTGTACACTCTATTCTCTATATCTATTTATCTAAATATGTACTCGTCTCGTATGTATATTATGTTAACTTCTATTATGCTGTCCATCTTTTCGTCTCTTTATTATTGAGTTTTGTATCAGGTATCATCCACACACATTCATGAAAAAAAATTTTTTTTTCATATTTATTCTTCCACATATTCTGTTCTTCTTTTTCGAGGCAAGAATACGCGAAAAAAATGAAAGAAATTATTACTACCCCAATTTGTAAATAATTGTAATCCGTATACGCCTACGCGTACACTCAATTAGCTCTATGATGGTGTAGATAGGTGGACAGTATTTCCGCACACATCAGATGATTTGGAATCAAAGTAAAATTTGTAAAGCTTTTCTCTATATTGAAAAACAATCAGAGCATGAATGAAAAAGTCCGTATAGTAACACTTGTATAAATTATGAATTTGATGAAGAATGAAAGCTAAGAGATTCTAATAATATATGATCCTATCGAAATTAATAAAGAATTCTTTTAATACCTACGACACTGTATTTTTGATTTTGATCATATGTACATATTTATCCTTGTATTATCCTTAAAAAAATTATTTTAAATTAAAAATTTTTCCATGTAAAAAAAAAAATATTATTCTACGCATAGTAATGTGTTGTTTCAGAAAAATAAAAAATTACAGAATTTTTAACATTTTAAACAGAAATTTTCAAAATTTTTCACATTTTCATTTTTATTTTTTTATTTTTTTTGCATGAAAATAAATTCACGAATATATGTAGGTACCATTGGTAACATGTATCTATCGTACACAACGAACAATCGATAAACGAAATTTATTATAGAATTTGAGTTTCGATATACGAGTAGTGTTAAAAAAAAAAGGAAAAGGTAAAAAAAGAAAATGGAAAATATGTATAATATTCTTTTTTTTATTTTTTTGGAAAATATGTCATGCGCATAATTTCATTAAAATCCATGAATCGAATCAAAGAGAGTACACGTATATGTATACAGATGTGTATAATAAAATAACGTGTATGTATATGTGAAGAAAATTTTTATATGCAAAAGAAATTAAAGAAAATTTCGATAATCTATGATTTCATTTTACCATATTATTCACATTATTTTCTAATTTTCCTTTTTTATATTTTTGTTTTTCTCTTCATAATGTAAGTATTTATTACACACACAAGGATACAAGCTTTTGTATATGTATAAGAAAATCTTCATTCAGAAAAATAAGTAATATACAATCATCCGTTATCATTTCCTCTATATAGCTAAATATTCGTGTCCTATATAATTGAATTATTGTGTAACATTTTCGTTTTTTTTTTCTTGTAAAAAGATAATTTTAAATGAAATTTCTACTTAGAATCATTTTAATGTACATTTTATTTATTTTTGTACATATATGTGTTTCTGTCCATCAATTTACAGTAATTAAAGTTGTATACTTATTTAACGCATACAGATTTTATGCATTTATATTGTGCTATTGATGGCTCATTATCATTTAATTTCTTGTATTTTTGTTATTTCATCTGCTCATTATTCGGTTTTTGTTACATATTCAACAAGGTACTATAATATTCATGTGTATACATGATTTTCTGATAAATAAAATGTCAATCATTCTGACGAGATCCACTTAAACTTCAGTTTATGTGCTTAGCTAAAACACAAATTAAAAGAAGTGGCTGTACGTATTTATGATTCGAACAGGGCTGCCGGCTGGATTTATGTATAGGCAACATAGGCGGCTGCATAGAGCGGAAAATGTTGGGAGCTGAAAAGTTGACATGACTTTTGTATTAGATTAGAGAATGTATAAAATTGTTCCTCAAAATGCAATGCCATTTAGAAAAATATTTAGAGGATTCATTTCACGTTTTAGTTTGTCGTAAACTTAAACTTTTGTCAAAATATAAAAAATATCGATCTTTTGTTATTGGGAAACTTTTCATTATTTTCATAAACTAAGTATACTAGTACATATCATGATTCTTATTTCCATTGTTCAGAAAATTTGAGTTTCTCTCTTAGTAGAATGAGAATATTGTAGATGACAAAACACGGAAAATCGACTAACAATATTTTATACTTGCCCTTCCCCTCTATAAATAGAGACTAGATCTCTTAGACCCTCTTTAGAGAAGTAGAGATCACTGACTTGGTACGGTATCTGTAGCATTCGCTACTCTAGTTTACTTATTTTTTAATTTTCATTTTGAAACTTCAAGTGATGCCTATGCGGTGGCGTTTAATCGAGAAATCCGCCACTGGCAGACTGGCACTGAAGCAAACACATACAATAATTTTCTTCTTATTTTAAAAAAATCTATAATACAATCGCATTTATTTATGTAGTGTTGTTTATTCATACAGCTATAGATATTTATAGAGGGTTATGGGTTATGATTGCTATATAGTTATATAAGTTTCGTGCCAAGTATATTTGACCTATTGTGTGAATTGAACTTGACTTATTTGATTCTAATAAAACAAATTCTAAGGATTATACAATTTATGTGTATATTATACATTGTTTCTAATACCTAACATACATACATATATTTTAAAATGAAGAAAATAATAATAATAAAATGAGAAAGAGGTTAATTGAAACAAGGATACATTTTTATTATTTTTAAAATGTATACACATAAAATGAAAAATATAAAAAACAAACATAAACAGAAGCAAAAAAAAAAAAAAAACTTAAAAGGAAATTGGGGAGCAAAAAGAAAAACGTAAGAAAGAAAAATTAAATGCCGGTGTATCACGTTACATGAACGAGATAATGAGAAAGTAGAAATAAAAATCCTTGTTTATTATTTTTTTTTCTATTTTCAATGTTTTTTCCTTATTTTTTAAGATGAAATAATTTTTTTTTCTTCATTACCAAAGCAAAAATTTATTAAAATTAAGAAAATAAACTTTTTTATGCCAACAATTAATGTGTCCATTTGTGTGTGTTAGGTGAAAAAAAAAATATTTTTTTTGTTTAAAAACTTTCCATATTTGAAATTTATATGCTATAGGATTTTGCGTATCCTTTTAAGGGAATTATTTTTTTATTGTAAAATGAATCGGTTTTTGGTTTTTTATTTTTATTTTTAATTTTTTAGATTTGATATTTCATAATCCTTCAGTGTTGTCTGTATATGTATACAGCTTTGCTCTACACATATACATATATTATGATGGATGAGGTCAAATTGTACGCATCAGAATAGAATTGGTGTCACATTAGTTCATTTCAGTTTGTATAATACTCAAGAATGAAAAGGATATTCTTGAAACTATGAAAGACAAATGTCTGACCACATTAGCATATCGTTTTAATGCCGGTTTTAAGCATCTTGCGGGCGCCCTCTGTTCACTTCTAAACTTTTCGCCCTTTAAGTTGAAACTTTAATATTTTAAACTGTAAGTTTTTTTTTTATTCTATTAGCACAAAATTTCAATTTCTTAAAAATTATATCCTTTTCAAGTCACCGAAGAGGTAGGATTATAGACGCTTATTTCTCATAGAAGTTCAGGTTGTTATAGGTTTTTCTTGTTTACACGGATCTAGTTTCGATCTGGATTTCTTCTTACTATTCGCTTATCTTTTTACTTCCCTTTTTCTCTTATTCTACTCCTCAAATATATATACTCAAGAGTTTAATCACCATGTTTGTTTATACATTGAAATGTAGATCAAAACTTTTATCGGTTTTTCTCGTTTATACAAATCTTGTTTCGATTTGAAATTCTTTTTCGTACTTCGTACACGGTTAATAAAGTGTAGTACACAGGAAAGGAGAAGAGAAAGTGAAGCAGAAAGAAAAGTGCAAAGATAAGCGAATAGTATTTTCACACTTGTCCTCTTCTTGTTTAAACTAAGTATCTACTCACCCACCAGAGTGTAGTATCTACGAAGAAGAATTTAGAACTAAAACGAGATCCTCGTGTAAACAAGAAAAAACGATAAACGTTTTGACCTATACATTTTCATATGTAAACAAACACGGTCATCGAACTCTTAAGTATTTAAGAAGAAGAAAAACAGAAAAAGAAGCAGAAAGATAAGCGAATAGTATATAGTTTTTCTTCTCCTTTCCCTGTCTACATTATTTATTGCACAGTACAGTAGGCGTTTACGAAGAAGAATTATTTCAAATTGAAACTTGAATTTATCCATTTTGTTCGCATTAACTTTTGAAGAAATTACTTTTAAAATAAAAACACAATCATTATCTTTATTCTCTTAACATTTTTTTTTTTCATTTTTCATTTTTCATTTTTTTTTTTGACACTTTTTCATTTGAATTTAATTTTTTAATATTTTTTCAGTATTCGATATGAATACAGTACCAAATAATAGAATCGAACTAACAAACATTCCACATCCAGCAAATATGAATGCAGCTTCATATGTACCAGTTAAACTAACTAAAATTCCAGAGAATGTTGTACCCAAAAATGCACCGATACCCGATACTAGCATCGATATACCATAGCATTTAGTCAATTTTTCAATACCGATACAATAGACGATTATCGATGAACTTAATGATCTTGTAACAGCTACGAGTATACACCAAAAAAAAAAAAAATGAAAGAAAAATTAGTTGAAAAAAAATGTAAAAATGTTTATGAAAAAAATTTCACAAAACTTATCACCATATACACACTCACCAGAACCAATACCAAAAAATATTAACCAAGTAAATTGAAATGCAATACTATGTTGACCAATCATACCCGATAGAAATGTAAAAAATCCCGAAAATAATAGAAATGTTGCTGGCACATAAATTGGATTCACATTTTTTGTCAACATTACAAATAGACCGCCGAGCATACGAAATAATAAATTTGTAATACCCAATGTTGTTATGAACCAATTTGTTATTCTTTTTGGAATACCATTTGACAGGCCATGTTCTATAGAATGACAAAAAAAAAAAATCGTTGAATTCAAAAAGAAAATTCCATGAATTTGAAATCTTAAAAAATACTGTGATGGTATATAAACTCAAGAAAAATATGCTTACTTTGTGCAAATAGAAATGGTATTATGTTGACTAGCATCAGAAAAAATTGTGACGCTAAAAATATTTGGATCGATTTCGATTCAAATACACTTAAATCGAACAATAGATTAAATCCACGTTTGATTGGTTGCAATAAATTTTTAAAATTGAATTTAGTTTTTTGTTCTGCTGTTGGAACTGTTGTACTGTAAATTTTTACAGTGGGCACCATTAAACTAGTTTTATGCTCCTGATTTTGACCCTAAAATAATTGATAAATCTCAAATTAAATTATTATTATCATCAGCAGTAAGAAGGATAATTGTACGGTTGAAATGTATCATATATACGTATCTCAAACTTACTACGACTGGTTTTAAATTTGATTTAATTACAGATTGTCGTATATCTTCGATTAATCTGGATGTGGGTCGAATCATTTGTCGATGGCCACTTGATTCAGTTATATTCAAAAATGTTCCATCTATTTGTTGTGAATGATGTGGAATTATTGCATCTAAAAAAATATCTTCACGATATAATGGACGTTTTTCAAAAGCCATCATCGTTGTTCGTTCATCAGATTTTTTAATAGAATTTCGATCATCATGTGATTTTTTTTTCCATTTACAACATTTAAATATTATACTACTAAAGAATCCATTCTTTTTGGGAACAGCAGACGCTAAGAATAAATCAAAAAAATTAATTAGCTATATAGAGATTCGTTCAGAATTAAGATTTCATCATCATATATACTACTTTGTTCTGATACTTTAACTGATTGTCGACTTTCAGTTCTTGGAATATCTTCATCTTTTCTAAAGTATATTTCCGTTCTTAGAACAACTTCAGCTACCTCTGATTCAATACTCTCATCATCTTTCTATAAAAAAAAAATAAATAAAATAAAATTTAAAATTTTTCTCCGTCCGTTATACAGCTTACCACAACTTACCGGTCTTTCAGTCTTTTTTATATTGATCGCTTTTATTGGACGAAATAGTAAAGAAATTCCGCTTAATGTAAGGCATATAACGAAATAAATTCGAATCGTATTACGCCACGATAAATTTTTCAATAAAAAAACATTTAAAAATGAAAAAATTATTGTTCCAGCACCGACACCAGATGATGATATACCGAATGCAACTGGACGATATTTATCGAAATAATGACCGACAATTAATGAATTCGGTGATGAAATGAATCCAAAACCGATTCCAACTGAAATTTAAATGTAAAATTATAAAGGAGAATAAATGAAGGTATGATGTAGTTTTATAACGAACCCATAAATCCGTATGAGAAAAGTAATGCTAGCCAACTGGAACAAAATGAACTAATAAATAGTCCAATACCGGCTGTTAAACCGCCTATTGTAGCAGGAATACGAAATCCAACATTATTGGCAATCGCACAAACGACTGGACTAGCAAATAAATAAAGAGCTTCGAAAGATTCAGGACAGCGTAACAAAAAAAAAACAAAAATTTAGAGATTAATGATTTTTCTTTTTTTGAAAAAAAAGGATATCTCGGATATATAAAATATTTACCATTTTGTATAGAACTTAATGATGTTATTTCACTTGTAGTCAAATCTAAATCCGTTCCAAGCGTATCCAGAACAGAACCAGCACTCAATAGCATACCATCAATACATGTTGTGATCGTGAATGAAATTATAAGTATAATCCATGCATAACCACCATCAGGAGGTACTGGCATATATATCTGTATATAAAATTATCCTTTTATTAATAAAAATAATCCTTTGTATTCTCTACATACATTATATATTTTCATTGTCCGTCATTTAGACATCGTATACTTACAAAAATACTTTCGGCAAAAGATTTCTGAAGTATTCCCGAAACAGAAGCATAATTCAATGATTTATTAAAATCAATTGATCTCCTATGAAAATATCCTAATGATGGACCTGAAGGTTTTTTATCACTATATTATATCGCGTAAAAATATGTAAAAAAAAATTAAATTAAAAAGATTTTTGTTAAAAAAAAAATAAAAAGAATTAAAAATATTTCAATGAAAAATTTCTTACAAAATAACATCATCGTTTTGGGTACTGTTCATTAGGACGCTTGTATGTATAGATTGGAAACAAACAAAAAAATTCACATTCGAATATGAGTATTTGTTGTGTTATTGTATATGCATATAGGGAAAAGGACAATACTACATATATACATATTATTATATTTTTGACATAATTCCAATCAAAAACAAATAAAATGTTTTTTGGTTTTCAATTGATCAAACGAATCCAAGGAAGTCAAGACATTTAATAAAATTTTCTTTAAAAAAAAAAAAAATCAAAAATAAATAAAAAAAAAATATGAATGATGACCAAACGCAGTAAGTTACTTTTGGAAGATAAATACATAAAAATATTCTAAGAATTCTTATAAATTTAATTAGCTTTTGTTCTTTTCTATTTTTGAAAAAAAACAACAACAACTTAAAGATCAGAGAATGATCAAAATGAAGATGATAGCTTTCAGATTCAGAATACAGATGCTGGAGATCAAATTTTTGTAAGTATACCTACATACATACAATAATTGAGAATATTTCGAATCGTTTGAATCGATTAAGGATTAATCTTAATGTGTGTGTGTGTGTGTTTTTAAAATGAAAATTTCAGATATATATAACAACACCTCCAGACGGTGGATTCGCATGGATAATCCTTCTTGTAGCATTTTTGTCTATAGCTTTAGTTGATGGTATGATTATAACTGTCGGTCTAATATTTCCAAAAGTTATACATGATACCAGTCTAACGGAGTTTGAAGCGTCTGTATGTGCAGCATTTCAAAGCGGTAAATAATGTGTAGTGTATGATAGATATGTATTTCTATATAAATTATCAAAATGCTAAAAAAATATCCTTTTTTTTTATTTCTCTTTTTCATTTTCAAATAAATACTTTTTTAAAATATAGCCACATATCATATTGTTGCACCATTGATATGCGCTTTTGCAAATACATATGGTCTTCGAATACCAGCTGTTATTGGTGGATTGACGGCATCAATTGGCTTATTTTTATCAGCATTTTCTACCAAATTTGAATTGTTAGTCATCACTTATGGAATAATTGGTAATTTAATCATAATTAATAATTAATTAGGCGCTTAATGTCATTTTTGAAAAATATCGAAATTTTAATTCAGCTTTTTTTTCCCCCCCATAGTTGGTACTGGTTTCGGATTAATTTTTTCACCGACAGTTCTTATCGTTCCGACATACTTTCAAAAGTATCGTGTTATAGCTAACGGTATATGTTTAGCTGGTACTGGTTTCGGTACTGTATGCGTTACATTTCTAGATGAATATGTATTTTATAATTTAAATTGGAAATCAATAATGTTCGGACAAAGTGCTGTCTGTTTATTATTAACATTTTTGACAATGTTATATCGACCTGTAAAACCAACACGAGTTATAAAAACTCAAGTCGTAAGAAAGTATTTTTATTATTATTTATATATTTTTCTTTAATTTTCTTTTAAATAAAAAAATTATTTTTTTTTTCATTTATATTTATTTACACATGTAGTCAAGATTAAGTTTAAATATTTCAAATTCATCATCATTATCAGTCGAAATCAATTCGTTTAAATTTTTTCGGAGAAGTACGATATCAGAACAATTACCGTTAGATTTTACTACAAATAATGATCTTTCAAATATAAGTAAGTTATAAGCATATAAAATAAGTCATACACTACACAGGATTCATGACAATCATTATCGTGAAGGAAAATTCAATGAAAAAATGTATTGTATCTTCTGAATTATCTATACACACGCTCACGATACACTTCACTAAAATGATTGTCAACGATAAATCAAACATCCGTAGAAAGTTTTTCGTCGCGATACAATCTGTTCCACTTAAGCTTTTCCGAGAGTTTTCTCTTTCGTGAACTTAAAATTGTCCATACATTATGAGGAAAATGATTGTATCGTGAAAGATTGTATCTTGAAATATTGTCTTGTCGTGTATCCTCTCATAGTGTATTGCCTGCTTTTATTTTTATTTTAGGGGAAAGTCAGTCTATAGCAAAACATAATAATAAATCTGATAAAAGTAAATTAAATTTAATTGAATGGTGTTATGGTAAATGTTTTGAGAATGTTTGCTGTAAGAATATTATGAAGAAATCATCATTAGATTATAATAAGGATCAAAATGGCAGTTATATAATTAAAAATCATCCATTATTTTATAATGATGTCTTTCCAAGATCATTTATGAGTAGAAAGGATAAAAATAAATTAACTGATGTCGATCATTTAACAGCTATCGAAAAGACAATTGTATGCACATATATATACAGGGTGTTTCTGTTCTTCAACATACCACTATCTATACACCACGATATTCTTCAGACTGTTTCATGAAAAAAATTGTACTAGAGAAAATTCGATTAAAAATTTTTAGTTGTTTACAAGACCTTTGAACACAAAATCATGTGTAACTTTTTGTACATCCTGCATATCAAAATTTAATGTTCTAGATAATGACAGAAAACAAAATTACCTTTCTTTTGATATACTACAATATGTAATTAACAAGTCGGTTATAAGCAAAAAAAATACCCTAAAATTTTCTCTAGTATAATTTTTTTCATGAAACCGTCTTAAGAATATCATGGTATACATAGTGGCACGTTAAAAAAAAACACCCTGTATATTTTTTTTTATTTAAATATATTTATGTATTTTCTCTAATACATTCTCTATACATAAATGTACTTATATAGGCACGTTTAAAATTTGATAATAAATTACTGGCTAAATTTGAAAATATTCTAATGTCAGTTTTTCGTATATCACCGATGGTAATACAAAGTCTTGAAATCTTATTCGATCTGAGCATCTTTAATTATGAATCATTCAAGATATTCTTATTATCAGCATTATTTTTGGCATTAGGAATGAAAGGAACTTACATTTTTATAACTCGTAAGTATACATAAAATATAAAATTTATCGATTATCCTATCCTATATACGTTTACATTTTTGTTTTTCTCAAGAAAATATATATATTTTTTTCAAATTTTTTTAGAACGAGCAAAATTACATAAAATACCAAATGTATATATTTGGTGGCTATTACCAAGTACCGGTATTGCAAATATGTTTTTTCGAATAACATCCAGTCTTATACAACATTCATTTAATATTGAACCATCTTTGCTGACATGTTTTCCATTATTAATTTGTGGCTTAATGAATGTAATAAGCGGTTTCGTATTACAGGATAATGTTGTGTTTACGATAACATTAGCAGTTGTACATGGCGGTGGAACATGTAAGATTTTTTTACGTGTATTTATCTACCGATTTATACGATAATCCAAATTTATTCCGAATTTCGGATTAAATTCGGAATAATTTTTTTTTGTATAAATTAGGATACATTTTAAAATTTAGCCAAAAAAAATTTCAAATTTTTAATTTATTTCTTATTTTTCTTCATTTTTTGTTTTTGTTTCAAAGCATTCTTTTATGCATTACGTGGTGCTATGGTTGCAAAATTTTTTACACCAGATAATTTACGACCAAGTTTCGGACATCATATGATATTTACTGGTATCGGACTATTAGTGGGACAAATAATGACTGGTGTATTTGTAAATTTATCTGATAATTATGATGTACCGATTATATATGGTGGTACATGTATTGTTGTATCATCAGTATTATTATGGACTATACAATATTCAAATGCTAGAGATAAACAAACAATTAATAATAAATGAATTTTATTTAGGTAACAAAAAAATAAATAAATAAAAAAAATACAAATAAGAATACAAATAAATATTTAAATGAGATTGTTATTAAATATATGGACAAATATTTTTACAATAATTTACAAGGACACATACAAGATTAAATTTAAATTATTAATATAAATAAATTGTAGGACTGAGCATAAATTATTTTAAAATCGACCAGGATATACTTGACAATCATTAAGATTTCCGTAATATTGTAAATCATTTATAAATTCTGGAACATAACCTAAAAAAATTTTATAAAAATGAATAACAAAAAAATTAAAGGATATTGTCTATGTAGAAATTTAAATTTGTGAAAAAAAAAAGAAGAAAATAAATGTAATCCTGTTAATCTGTACTGTTATGTAAAATGTTTAACGAAAATTTGCAAGTAAAAAGAACAATCGACAAATGAAAATTAATTAATTTATTAATCAAATTATAAGCACTAACATTACAAACAAACAAAAAAAAATAAAGAAAAAATCATTCATTTATTTTTTTCAATTAAAAATTTTTATTACTTTTTTTTTTTCATTTTTGAATAAATCACATAAAATTCGTCGACAGTTCTTTTTACAAACAACAACACAAAAAAACATTTTTTTTTTAAAATGCACTTTTCCTTTTTTTAAAATTACCCTGTGGTACAAGTGGTAAATTCATCGATATTCCATTACCATTACCGCACAATACTTCCATTCCTGAATTGTTCATTTTACGGTAATTAGGACTAACACCACTGCCAAAGCCACCACCACCACCACCACCAAAACTACCACCAAGTCCATTACCACCACAAAAATTACTGCTCATATCATAAAATGATCTTGATTTCATTAATCCATTATTCGATCTCATCATAGGATTATTATTATTTTGATATCCTTTCATCATTTCGTATCCATTATAACTTCCATTCATTACAGGAAAGGATGATGATGGATACATTGCTCCTCCATTGGTTCCATATCCACCGTAACCGCTAAATTGAGAATAATTATTGTTATTATTGAATCCCATCATTCCTGTTGTATTTCCATTTGTCGTCTGCATTCCCCCCATAACAATCGGTATATTCTGTTGCTGATGCTGTAATGATGATGGCAAATATTGTTGAGAATTATTTTGTCCAAAAATGTATCCATTATTATTAGTTTGTGCCGTTGGCATCATATTGTATCCCGTGGTATTTTGCATTGTTGGAAAATTTACAGAATTCATACCATTACCACTACCACCATAACTGCTCATCAGATTCGGAATTGTCCCAGATGAATTTAACATGTTATTATTTGTAAATGTTGGTAATTGGTAATTATTATTATTATTATTATTATTGTAGATACTGTCACCGATCATTTGAGGAAAATATTGATATTGTGATGGTAATTGAGTATTAATCGGTACATTATTCTGTTGAGAATAATTTGATATCCAATTATTATTCGATGATGGAGATGTACTTTGATTCTTTAACCATTCACTTCTTCCATTATTATTGGTGCTGTTAGGTTTCATATCGATCATATAACGTTGTTGTTGATCTTGCTGTTGTTGTTGTTGCTGTTGTTTTTGCTGTGAAAATGGTACCATCGACATAAATGCAGATGGCGTTGAATCTAAACCATTTTTACGACTAACTGATTGATTTTTTGAATTCAACAATGATTGATTACGATTATTTGTATTATTATTGTAGCTTGTACCAGCCGGATCACCATACGAATACATTCCAGATCCAGAAATATTTGATGAATTTTGATTTTGTTGAGTATACAATGTCGGCGATTGATACATTTTTGTATCTGCATTATTCGTTGGCAATAATTGTAAATTTGTTGAACTCGTATTTGAATAACAATTTCCATTACCGCTGCCATTATAATTGGCAATTGCATTATTATTACCGCCAAATTGTACCAATGCCTGTGACTGTAATGGTGTTAATGAAGATAACGATGTCGAATTTGTACTCAGAACATTATTATTTGGATAACCTTTAAATAAAAAAATAATAAAAGGTAAGGAAATGAAAATATTTCGATTGTATTAAAACACAGTCTGTACCATCATAAATTCCTGTAGCATTGCTACCAAAATTATCAACTCTCATTTTAGATAGTTGCTGCTGTTGTTGTACCTGTAGCTGCTGCTGCCGCTGCTGTGATTGTAA
Source organism: Villa cingulata (assembly GCA_951394055.1). Classification (NCBI taxonomy): domain Eukaryota; kingdom Metazoa; phylum Arthropoda; class Insecta; order Diptera; family Bombyliidae; genus Villa; species Villa cingulata. The sequence goes on along the minus strand of OX596019.1, from coordinate 1,738,583 downwards.
ACCATTGAATTTATTTTTTTTATTCATTTTTTTTTCTCACAATTAATTTTTTTAATTTTTATTTTTCCACAAAAATTATACAAAGAATTTTTCTTGTTTTTTCTCTTCTTTTCAATTTTTATGTTATAAATTTATTTTTATAAGTAAGTAAGTATATATATGTAATATAATTTAATTTAAAATTAAAATGGAAAATTTTTTACTTGTAAATTTTATTTTATTTTAAATGCCTCTCCTGAAATTCAACAAAAAATTAACAATTTATCGAAATATTCTCATTTATGAAAATGAAAATGAAAAATATTACCTTTATATATAAGAATTATTATATCAGTAATAAATCTTTATTTATTTTTCGATTAATAACTTAAATTTAAAAATGAAAATCAATAAGAAATATGTATACGTGTACAAAAAAAAAAGTGCAACAAAACAAAATGAAAGAAAAAATATCCAGACAATTACTAAATAATAAAAAAATAAATTTTTTATGAAAAAAAACTAACAAATATACATCAAATTTATAAATTTTTTTTCCATCAATTCATCCATAGCCAACTGATATTCATTAAATAAATAAGAAAATGACTGGAAAACAAGGAGCTGGAACTGATAGGAATGAAGGAAAAAACTTGAGAGCATAATTTGGCTGTAACTGTGGTGCCTTTTCAATTCAAATGGAAGAAGAAAGATAATAAGATTCAAGGAAGTCATACTTATTGCACGAAATCCACATCATCATTATGAAAGCTATAAATTGACTGTCGCTGACGTCCAGCTCCAGGGATGTAGTAATTTATTAGGGGAGAGTTGATAGGAGACAGAACAGAAGGATAGTTTCGAAAACACCTAAAATTACACACATCATCATCATGGGGATAATTAACTGATTGGTCTTGACATCCAAATGTAGGGGAGACAGAAAAAGAACTGATGAATAGTTCAGAAAACACCTAAAATTACAAACAGAATTATTTTTTATCTCAACATCTCTATTTTGTACAACCCATATATATGGGCTCTATTTCTTTACAGCCTTGAGTGTAAATTTAAAAAAATTCAAATAAGCTGAGTTTTCATTAAAAATGTATCGATGCAGTTTCGAAAAATTACTTTGCTTGAACATTTTTATTTTTATCTCAACTTGTTTAATTGAAAAATTCAAAAAGTGAACCATGAAAAAAATAAAAAATTCCCTACAAATTTCATTTCCCATCATATTTTCAAAATCATTTTATTTTATAGTTCTCGTATCGAACGTTTTAATTATTGTGCAATTTTTTTTTAATAAAGAATAAATTTAAGCGTAATCTTTTGAATTTGATTTAATTTATCTTACATAAAATTATTTTGAGTTTTTCTTTTTTTTTTGTTAAATTAATTGAGTGGATAAACTATTTTTACTTATATTTACACATTTGTTGTGAATGAAAACAAAAATAATATATCAAAAAATATAAAATGAATAATAAATGTGTTCAAATTACAAAAAATGGTCTGGAACCATCATCCAAAATGTTGATGACAAAACCGAATCTATATCGAATGGGAAATGGTATCTATGTGCACATATTTTTTTTATTTTTAATTTTTTCTTATTGAAAATTTTATGATTTTCATTTTAATTTTTCAATTTCAACCAACGAACGTCAAATGTTAGATGCATTATCGAGAACATCCAGTGTAATTAGTATGCAAGCACCAACAAACGCAATGAATCATCCACTAAATAATAGCATGTCATTATGTAATTTTTTTCCAAATTCTCATCAAGGAATCGGAGGTAATTTAACTCTACCACGATCACATGTTGGTACACAAAATTATCTTGCGCAATATCAAAATCAAAATCAATCACAATTGGGTAATTCAATATCTCAAGTGGCACTGTCACCAAAAAATCAAGGCAATGTCAGCAATAAAATGATGACAAAATACAAAATGAACGGATTGAATTCAGATGACATTAATCCAATGATGATGATAAATCAAAATCAAAATCAAAATTCTGGAATAGTAAATGGTGCTACTGCTGCTGCTGCACAACCATTTAATCCATATCAATTCAATATGAACACCATTGCCAATAATGCTAATGTTTCTGTCGCCAACAATAATTATCCAAATAATTTCATAAAAAATTCAGCTCAACAACTTAATATGACTCTGGATAAGAAACAACCATCATGTAATGGTTTATCTGTAGTTGGTAAACCAGTTAAACCGATTGGTATTAAACGTCTAAAACAACAAGAACAAGAAAAATTATATTTTAATGGTATATTAACGCGACCAAATAATAATAAGCAACAGCAATTGAATGGACAAAATAATGGCATTTTGAATAAATTTGGTCCAAATACACAAATTGTTGATTACAATAATTTGAATTTGAATCAATCATTTTTCACGCCAAGAATTGTCGGTTGTGCATATGTTGGTAGTAAAATTTTAGGATAAAGTATAATTTATAAATTTAATTAAAATTTTGATTAAAATTTAAATGAGTTTTGTTTCTTTTGTTTTTTCATATTTTCATTAATGAATAGGTATTGGCAATTGAAATTATAAAATTTCGAATCCTCTGTCATGCTATGGACAGACCAAAGTTTAGAAACTTTCTATACCTGTTTAAGAAGATGAAACTCCTTGGTCCGTCAGCATTCAGCTTGGATAAGACCGCTCAGAAGTGGCTTAGCCTAAACCACTTAATGCAAGCTTTTGAACATACAACAAATGACAACTAAACCAGTTTTCGGCCTGTCAGTATACGAATTCTTAACTAAAACCTTTCTCTAAACTGATTCAGCAGCTAAATCCAAAAGGAGCTTTTGGTCTGTCAGCACTACAGCACTATCAGTTTGAGAATTCCAAATAATAACATTTCTGCCTAAATTGTATTCCATCAACTTTTAAATTCTACTTTCGAAATATTTCTCATTGTAAATTTAAAAAGGAATTCAAACCCAATCAGTCTGTAATGATGTTCCTGTCATATATTTTCTAAATATTTTTCAGTGCATAAAGACAATTTCATTCAAGGATCATATCTTAAGTAAGATATACTTCATGATATATTTTATTTGAAAGATAACAAAGCGACGTAAATATCAATTCACATCACAGAAATTCAAATTATAAAAATATCCTTTCATCTTTGAGTGATTCAACTTTTGATTCTGATAATAATATCATTTTTTTACATTCTGTATATTCTTTTCTCTGTTTAGAATTTCTAAAAATCCAAATTAAAGTCAACATATTTAAAAAAATAAATTAAAATTTTTTTTTTATTTAATAACACTTCATGATTTGGTTTCTTTATGCCTCATTTTACAACCCAAAGTGAATTTTACGTCAGAATAGACGGTAATTCACACGTCAGAATAGATTACCGTATGTTATTAAATAGGAAAAATTGAGAATTGGTACACTGTTTTCAAAACATTCAATACTTCTCCACCATTAAAAAGCGTCAGATTAGAAATAGATTTAATCTCATTCTAACTCTGGTGAAATTCAAGCTGGCCGGAAAGCGCTATAGAATTTCTTGTGTGTGGAAATAAGGATATGCATATATGAAAAATTCACTCTGGTGTGAAATTCATGTTGGGTTGTAAATGAGACATTATCCTTTTTTTATTTCATTTTTTTGTTTTTTGTATTTTTAAATTTTTTTAAAGTATTTTTACATAAATTCTTATTTTAAACACATATTCTCATGTACATATAAATGCATTTATCTATTACTAATGAGAAAAAATAATAATAAACAATGAATATATGCAATGAAAAAAAAATTAACATAGAAACTTTTAAAAGAAAATATAAACTAATTTTAAGTTTTTTGTTGGAGAAAAAGTAAAAAAAATTTCTCCATTTTTTTTTGTTTGTATTTTTGTATTGTAGTTTTTTGTTTTTTGATAACTGAATGATGAATGGATGGTAGTAGTAGAGTAGTAGCGCAGTATTATCACAAAATGATGATAATTAATATTAATTTTCTTTAGTACAAAAATAATAAAATTTCTTCTAACGATAGTAGCGGCCTAAATATATAAGATGGAAGAGAAAGGAACAAACAAAAACAAAAATACTTTAATATTTTCAAAAATTTTTCAGATAAAAAACAAAATAAATAAATAAATAAATAGATTGATACCCTTGCGATCACTACGAACACGAGAATATGATCTACTTCTGCTACGATCATAACGTCTTTTACGATCACGATTATAATATGGAGATGGTGGACTTCGATTTCTATTCTCTTTGTACCGTATTTTTTCTCTACGATGATTTCTAGAAATTTATAGAAAAAAATTTCAAATTTTTTTTTTTTATTTGTGCTTAAATGAAAGAGAAATGACACTATACTATTTTCAGAAATCGAAGTCAGTATTGTGCTTATGGGAAAAGTTACCCGATGAGTTTCTGATAACTTCACATATAATATTTTGTAGGAAATTCTGAATAATATATCTCTGTCTTGATTGAAATTGAGATCTGATCACCCCACACACGAGACAGATTTATACAAACGCAATGTGAAAGAATATAGAAAAGCATGCCTATCTTGCCTGTACTGACTTCGATTTCTGAAAATAGTATACTTACTCATCCCTGTAACGGTCACGATCACGATATTCTCTGTCACGATAACTTCTGTAAATCAGAATAAAAATAAAATACATAAATAAATGAAAAAATAAAATGTGTTGCAAAAATGTAAGGAGAATAAGAAAAAAACATTTTTTTTTTTTGTTTTTTTCTGTTTTTGATTTTTACTTTGTCGGTCTACCCATATAAACGCCTGGCGTTGGAGTATGTGCACGTTTCGTTATTGAATAATCAACACGTATACGTCTATCATCAATTTCAATGCCACATAATTGTTCTTTAGCTTGTTTTGCATCTTCTAAATTCTGATAGTATACAAAACAAAATCCACGAGATTTTCCCGTCTAAAGTAAATCAGAAAGAAAACAAAAACAATGATTAAATTTCATTAAATTTTCAATATTTTCTTTAATTTATTAGAGAAAAATAATAATGAGAGAGGAGTGATGTAAATATACTCGTATGTTGCAGAAAGCCTTTGCCTGAATTTCTTATACACTTAAAATAAAATCAAGCCTAATTATTTCTGCATTATATTTTAGCCAAAAAATTATATTAAAGAAAATATTTATTTTTTACCAAAATACTTAATGGAAAATTCTTTTTAAAATTACGTAATTTTTGGCATAGAAAAAAAAAATAATAAAATTTATTTTTATCATTTTAAATTTCATTAATTCTTACCTTTGCATCGATAACGATTTGAACATGTTCGATTGGTCCAAATTTTGAAAAAATCTGATGAATTTTCTGTTCAGTTGTATGAACACTTAAACCAAATATTCCGAGACATTTACATTCTTGTGGATGATCCTATAAATTATTTTGTTTTTTTCATGATGATGATGATGTTACATGAAATACAATGAAATATAATATGTGCAACAATTTTTATTATGAAATTCGAGAAAAAAGAAAAACAAAAACGAGAAAAAAAAAATATGAAATGAAATATGAAAGAGAAAATGAAAAAGGAACAAGAAGAAAAAAATATTTATTACTATTTAAATATCCTTTATGCAAAAAAAAAAAAAATTAAAATTCATAAAAATAGTAAGCAATTGGTTTTTTCTCCTTTTTTGTTTTGTTGGTTTTTGCTTATAAAAAAATAAAATAAATAAAAATTTAAAAATAAATCAAAAAACGAGAACGAATTAAAGAACAAAAAAAAAATTTTTTTTTTTTTTTTTGAAAGTGAAAAAACCATTTATGACTTACTCGGGTACCTACATGTCTTCTTCTCTGTGATAATGGACTGCGAGAATGTGTTCTACGACGTTCATAACTTTTACGATGATATTTCGGTGATGAATTTGATCTTCATTTTGTGAGATTAAATAAATGAATAAATAAAAATGAAATTGTTTGATGTGTAATTTTTGTAAATAATGAGAGCATATTTATATAAGCATAAAAAGTGAAAAGTTTTTTTTTTTTTTAAAAAAAATTTTTTTAAGAAATGTTTTTGTTAATTTTACATTTTTTTTTTCTTTTTGGTTTGAGAAGCAAATCAAATTCAAAATTCTTCAACTACACAAAACAGATTGATTTCAATTTTTTGTGTTTTGATTTGTACATTTTTTGATATTTTTATTTATTTATTTACTTATTTTTTTTTCGTTTGTTCGTTCGTTCGTTTTTTGGTTCGTGTATGATCTTCAGATATCTTGAAAATGATTTTCGATATTATAATATTGCAACATTATTATTATCTACATTTTTTTCAGAGTGAATTTGAATTGAATTTGAATTATTTGCTTGTTTTTTGTTTTGTTTGTTTCATGAAACTGAATTTGATTGCTTTTTTCTTTTTTTTTTTTGGTAATTGATTTTAATTTTTTTGTTTTTCAGTATTTGTATTCAATTTCTTTGTTTAAATTTTTGTTTTGTTTTGTTTGTTTTGTTTGTTTAATTCTTTTATCTCTTCATAATCAAAGTTATACACTGAATACAACACAACAACAATAAATAATATATCAATTAAAATAATTCAAATAAAATTACACCTTAAAAAGAAGTCTGATATAAAATGTAAAAATTTTTATTTTGTTTCAAAACAAAACTGTTTAAGGGCTTTTCCAAACATTTGAATCTGAATAATCTTTAACATTTAGTCTATCTCAGTATTACAAAATTCTATTAATAATTTTTTGTTTGTTGTTGCAATTGAAAAACAGAAAAAAATCAATAAAATAATAATAAATAACGACAATATAAAATTATAGTACAGGAAAAGCCCTAGTTACTCACATTATTATGTGTACAGTATGTCATCCAAAAATTATATATAAATCTTATATGTATGTAAGTTTTTCAATTTTTTTTTATTTTTATTTCGTATTGTGTTTGTGATTTTACCTTGATTCAGAAGGACTACGTCTGCTGTTCCTGTAGCGTTTCGATGATGATGTTAATTGAAATGATGATCTGGAGCTCGAACGACTTGAACCTCTTAATTTATCTCGTTTACGCAGCAATTGACAATATCTATATCTTTCAGATGATGTTAAGCTGCGTCTAAATTATAAATAAACCAAAATATATTTTTTTTATTATATCTGCATTCTGCATGTAATATATCTTTGGAAAAATTTTTCAAAAAATTTCTACATCAAATAGTAGTAGCCATTTTTTTTCTTTATACTAAGCAAACTTGAAAAACAAAATGATAAATTAACAAAAGAAAATTTTTTTCTTATTTCATGGCGGGTTACATATTAAAATTATTCCCTAATTTAGATATTTTTGAATACTTTTAAGAAGTATGCCTACATAATATGCCTACAAAGTATGCCTTCAAAATATCTTAATGATTTACCTTCGTTTATCTGGTGAACGTGAATGCTTGCTTATTGAAGATGAACGAGTTTTACTTCTACGACTCGACGACCGAGATAATGTTCTCGATTTAGTTGACTGAAAAAATTAAAATATTTTTATAATTTATTTAACTACTAAACTAAAACGAAAAATATGTTTTTATTTTTTTGAAACGATAAACAAATCATTTTAAGGTTATGTTGAAGTTGAATTTTGTTTGAATCAAATCAAAATGAAATCAATTTAGTTACAATTTTTATAATTTCATTTTGATAAAATTCATTTTAACATTTTTTTAAAAAAAAAATTATAGAAAAATAATTTAAAAGATAATATAATTTATTACAATTTATATATTTAATGAATATATCATATTTTTTTTGACACTTACATGTTTACTCATATTTTAAAGTTTCAAAATTTCAACTATTATTATCCACTCCAATAAATTGTAAATTAGAACACTTAATGATACAATTTCTTAATTCTAAAAATAAATATTTACATAATTTTATCATTACAAATTAAAATATTCCTTTTTTAAAAAATTCAATTTTTAATTTGCAAAATGTTAAATAAAATTATTATGTGAATTTTTAAATCTAATCGCATATTATAAAAATAAGACAGCTGATTTTTATACCAATAAATTATTATATTTTATTCACTTTTTGATGTTTGATCTACTTTATCAATTTTCAACTTCTTATCAACTTCTATAACATTTATTTTAAATTTATTTCACATAAAATTTTTGAAATTATTACACGAAGATTTAAGAAACCAAGAAATCAAGAAATTGAATGACTTGATTTCAAATGTTGCCTTACCAGCACTCAGCAGCGAACTTGTTATAATAATTGAATAAAAATGAAAATCACCAAAGAAAAAAGATTTCAATTATTTTTTTCACAAAAGTAAGACGGGTAACTTAGATCAAATTTAAAATCATTTAAAATTGAAAATTTTTTAATATACATATAAATTTGAAAAAGAAAATCAAAGCCTACTCTTCTATACTATTTTCAATCAATTAATAAAAAATCAAATATATTTTATACGTTAATATTCCATTTCCATATATGGCCATATATGTACATGGCATGGAGTATTGAAGAAACAGCTCATCATACAGATACATCAAGTTTGCATTGCATTTGCAATATTACAAATTTTAATTTTCTTTTATGCCATCATAGAAAAACACGACAAACACAGTCCACAGACATCTAGTATTCATATACCATGCTATGCTATACCATAATGTCTGTCACCTTAGACCAACTTTATACCATACAAACAATCTAAAATTTTGAAAGAAATTTCAATGAATATTTAGATTTACAAAAAAATTAAAATTCAAATATTCATTGAAACTGGTTTAAACCATTTGAAGTAACACATGTTTTAAACAGAATTTTAACATTTTAAGTTTCATGTTCAAAACGTTATTTATAAATTACGTCTGATTAAACATTAGAATTTTATGTTTTTCGGCAAAAAAGTATGTTTTAGACATTATTTAGATACACAAAAATTGTTCAATAATATTATTCAAGGTAGTTTTTCGCGAGTTACATATGTGTCTCTATCATTATTCAGGCAAATATCCGTTTTGATCCAAATGGTCACATGTATGTACTTTAATTTTGTTTTCTTGTCTTGTCTTAAGTATATTTGAATCAAACATCAGCAACAATCTTCAGAATGTAATAATAACAGCCTATAATAATTAGTGGATACAACTCATTTGAAAAATTTTGTCTAAAAATGTATTCGATTTCGAATCCCTTCATTCAACTCCAGTTCATTTTACGTACATTAGTCGTATCGTACGTTGGAAAAACGTTTTGTTTCATTTAGTGAACGGTGGTCTGTCTGTACAGTTTTTACACAATTGAATACAACAAACTGTTTAAATCTCGTTTCAAACAATATTCCCTGCCCTGTGCGAACTACACAAATCATTCACTATATGTAAAACAAAATGTTTAAAACGTGTTTTCGGCTTAGGAAATTTCAAATCAAACTTTTCGTTTCGAACAATAGATCTTTATATTGAGTTCTGGATCTGGCAATTCTGATCACTTCTAAACCAAATTGAAATAAGCAAAAACTAAACTGACTGACAGCAAACAAAGTAGTAGTAGTAGTAGTAGCAGTAGTAAACCATTGTATAAAGGTATATAGTAAAGAAGCTCGCAATGGAGATCAAAAGAAAAGAGCTGCAGATATAAAAATAAAACAAATAAAATAAAAAAAATTTTTTCTCTAAAGAGGAAACAGGCAAAAGAATTTCTCATAGAAAATTAAAACATGATAGAGCAGTATCGCACTATACATTAAAACAAAAAAACAAATTCCAATTTTATATGGCTGAAGTCAACTTTTGAATATGTATTTGTATCACCTATCTGTACAATGCATTTTTACTCAATTTTACTAATTTTCACTAACACTACTTCAATGCATTGAAATGAGAATGTATTGTAATGGTTGCATGAAAATTATATTTTTTAAAAATTGTTAAAAAATATTTAGAAATATTGTCATGTCTCGAAAATTAATGCATGAGCAAAAAAAAACATTGAAAAACACTATTATTATTTAATTGTATGTTTTTTTAAAAACTAAATATAATAAAAACATCATATTATTTCACCCACAAAAATGTATACTAAAACAACAAAACAACACTATTTGTATTATTCAATCATTAAAATGTTTTAATTAATACACTAAAAAAAAAGGAAATAATTATAAAAAAAGTTGAAAAATTATATTATTATTATTTAATTGTATGATTAAAAAATTAAATATGATAAAAACATTAAATAATTTCACTCACAAAAATGTACAAAAATATAAATCCAGCGAAACGAACGTGTACAAAAAAATGTTAATGGTTTGATATTTATTGTTGTATGGTGTTACCGTAGTACAAAAAATTATATTATACGCTAATGTATAAAATTTTATACAACTTTTGAATAGAACATTTTTTTATTAAAATTAAAGTATTTTTAAAATTTTTTTAAATTGAAATATTTAATAATATTGAAATTTTTTAAAGATGAAGTGTTGTGCAAGAAGTTGTAAAATTTAAGTGAGTGTAGATGTTAACAATGATCATAGGAAAAGATTTTTTAGATTTCCTTAAGATTTGTATGTGTAAGTAATATGAAAAATAATTAGAATACTTATATTAAAAATATAAGTATATATAAATGAATAATTTATATACCTATATAAATAAACTTTACAAATTTAAATAACATAAATAAATAAATTTAAATTATATATTTTTATAAAACAATTTCAACAAAAGTGAAATATGTATATAAGTAGCATTTAGCATATAGTACTTACAGTTACCGTTACTGATAATGTTACATGTTATTTAAATTTATGATACTGATAATGTTACAAAAATTATTTGTGCATAGCAAAGATGTATAATTCGATTACTTTTTTTTTATTTAGGACTTGATATCAAATGGTATTTTTGTGAACATTACACTTTTTAGCTAAGTTTTTATACAAGAATACAATTGTTGTATATGCAGGAGTACAAATAATTAATGTAATAAAAATTCATGTACAGATAGTTAAATAAATAAATAAATAATAATTAAATAAATAAATAAGAATTGAAAATTCAAAAACATGTCATCTTTAATAATTTTAAAACAACACTGGTAACACTGCATAACGAAACAATAAAAACAAAATTAAAAATAAACATGGCTGTAAACATGGCCGATGACAACTAAAAAAATGATTTCATTTTTTTTCTTTCTCCATCCTTCATTATTCTTATGTCTATCTAATTTTTTTTTAAATTTATTTTTTAGTGAAAAAAGTTTGAATGTATTGTAATTTAAACAATAGAAATAAGTCGAGGTCAACGAGTAAAATCAGCAGTTTTCTTCAAGCCTGCCTTTCTTTGTTATATGAAATATATATTATTCAATGAGTAAACTGAACAAAGCGAATTTTATTCATATTTTATGATTTTCATGTTCGTTTCGTAATGTTGCTCATACTGCTGAGAATGACTAGCGCTTGTTCAAAAATACCACGAAAAGAACAATAAAGAACAATAAAGAATAATAAAGAAGAAAGAAAAAAAATTACCGCATTTGAGAAGAGTGTCGTGACAACTTTTTTTTACATTGCATTGCATATTTATTACAAAGGCAAACGAAAATAACTAATTTCAATTTGGTTGGATTAAATTCAATTTTCTTCATATTTCATTAAATTCAATTTCAAAAAATTTTATTGATAGATAAAAATTACTTTTAATTAAACTGAAAATCGAAATTTCTGGTGTACAAATTACAAATCGTAAATTGGAATTATTACAAAATAATAGTTAATTTTATTACAATAAAAATAGTTAAAAATATACACGCAGCTAAAAAATATAAAAGAAAAATTAAATATTTTATTTCTTTTGTTGGAAATATTATCTTAGAGAAATATAATAAATAAATAACATCATAATAATTATAAACATTAAAAACGATATAAAAATTAAAAAAAAAAAATAATAATAATGGCTGGTGCGATATTATTTGAAAGAGCTCAAGCAATTTCAATGGTAAATCGTGAAGAAGGTATAACATTATTAAAGAAAATTGTTCGTGAACAGGAAATAGCTGAAAATGATGAAGAATTAATTCGAATTAAAGAGCAAGGTATATTACAATTGGGTGAATTGTATAAGCAGGAAGGTAAAGCAAAAGAATTGGCTGATCTAATTAAAGTAACAAGACCATTTTTAAGTTTGATCAGTAAAGCAAAAGCAGCTAAATTGGTACGATCATTAGTCGATTTATTTTTGGATTTGGAAGCTGGTACTGGTATTGAAGTACAATTATGTAAAGAATGTATAGAATGGGCTAAACAAGAGAAACGTACATTTTTAAGGCAATCATTGGAAGCAAGATTAATAGCATTATATTTTGATACTGGCATGTATATGGATGCATTACAATCGGGTTCACAATTATTAAGAGAATTAAAAAAATTGGACGATAAAAATTTATTAGTCGAAGTACAATTATTAGAAAGTAAAACTTATCATGCATTAAGTAATTTACCAAAAGCAAGAGCTGCATTAACATCGGCTAGAACAACTGCAAATGCAATTTATTGCCCACCAAAAATGCAAGGTGCACTCGATTTACAATCTGGTATATTACATGCAGCTGATGAAAGAGATTTTAAAACAGCATTCTCATATTTTTATGAAGCATTCGAAAGTTATGATAGCGTCGATAATAATAAAGCATTAACAGCATTAAAATATATGCTTTTAAGTAAAATAATGTTGGGTCAATCGGATGATGTTAATCAGATTGTTAGCGGAAAATTGGTATGTTTTTCCAAATTTCAAATATCTACCTATACACGATAATCGTTTATGCGTTAAATTGATTACAAATTTTTGATATATTTTGTGTTTTGTGTTTTTTTTTTAGGCGATCACATATTCAGGCAGAGATGTTGATGCTATGAAAGCAATTGCCGATGCATCACATAAACGTTCATTGGCTGATTTTCAATCAGCTTTAAAGGAATACAAGAAGGAACTTGAAGAAGATGTTATTGTTAAAGCACATTTAGGTACACTTTACGATACAATGTTAGAACAGAATTTATGCCGAATTATTGAACCATATTCAAGGGTGCAAGTAAGTTTAATTAATAAAAAAAAAATTCAATTTATTTACGTTTCATTTTTTTTATTTTTCTAATTAAATTCAATTATAAAATTTTCATTATATTATCTTGAAAGTCTTTGTTTCACAAATTTCTTTATTCTATTCATTTCTATTACGTTCTTGTATATTAGTTTTTTCTTACTCTTTCATTAATTTTGTGTACCGTTTCGTTTGTTACAATTAATTACAAATTATCTGTCAAATTTTGTAAATTTTTCTTAATAGTCATCATTGAATTATGATGAAATAGAACTAAATAGATGTATGTACGTGTACATAAATAGATTAGTAGAAATGTTGATGACCTTCGTAAATATATTTTGTATTTATTTTTAGATATATCAACATTATTTTTATGTACTTATATGACTTATTTATATGTGGGAAATTACCTTTTAAATATTACCCAGCTGACCAAGTGAACTCATAGTGAATTCGTTCTGAATTCATTTTACCCAAGTGATTCTTCACGTGAACGTTCACAGTGAATCATTTGTGAAGATATTTTATTTCTAAGATTTTTACGCTATAGCTGGTCATAGTGAATTCACTTATTGAACTCATTTTGAAATCACTTACTGAACATTTAATGAAAACACGAAATGAATTCATACTGAATGCAGCTTGTGAAGGTAAAATACCATTCACAATGTGAGTAATCAATGAATCCCGGCTCTAATTATTATATTCCTACTTTTCATTTTATTTTTTCAATGATTTAGATAAAAACTCTTTAATCACTTAATTATTAATTATTATTCACTTCGTTATTTTTACGTTCACGTTTTCATGAAATGAATTTTATGTGAATATAATTCATATTTCAATCACTTGGTGTATTCATAATGTACCCATATTTTTGAATAATTCACTTATTTTTCATTTCGTGTTTTCAAAATGAATCAAAGAAAAATTATTCATTTCGTGAAGATTTTTGGCATTCACTATGAATTCACTGTGAACCTAGTTCACTGAATGGGGGTATATATTTTCTTAATATATTTTTTTTTTACATTTCATTAATTTTAATGTTTGATTTACAATTTTTTTCCATTTTTCGTTTGTTTTTTTTTTTTTTTTTTAGGTATCACATGTTGCTGAATGTATAAAATTACCAATGTCACAAGTAGAAAAAAAATTATCACAAATGATATTGGATAAAATATTTAGCGGTATTTTAGATCAGGGCGAAGGTGTTCTAGTCGTATTCGAAGAATCACCAGTCGATAAAACCTACGAAAGAGTTTTGGAAACGATACAAAGTATGGGAAAAGTTGTAGATACATTGTATCAGAAAGCTAAAAAATTATCATAGGTTATTTACGAAAAAATAAAAAAAAAAAAAAATAAATAATAATACATACACACATATATATATATATATATATGTATACATATTGTGTAATGACGACACACAGCAACACTCAAAAATTTTATCATCATCAAACGTCTCCACATCAATAAACAGCATCAACATTCACACCAATCATCAACAATAAATAAACAAACAAATTTTTTTGTTTTCTTCTTTTTTTATATAAAACGAAAAATGAAAATTTATTTGTAATAATTATAAAATTATTATTGATCTTCAGTCAGTAAGACGATAAAAAGAAATTTGATTGAAAAGAAAAAATAATAAATGGAAAGAAACTAACAGAAAAAAGTTTATATTAGAAAATAATTGCTTTTAGTCCATATTTTTTTCGATTAAAATTCAATTAAAATTTTCTTTTTTGCTTTTTTTGGTTTTTCTGTAATGGAGGAATAAAACTGATTTAACTATAATTTTAATTATTTTCAAATTTTTTTTTTTTTTTTTTAAACAAAATACATACAATAGGAACTGAAATATTTAAAATAATAAACTAATTAATAAATGAATAGAGAAAACAATTTAAATAAAAATTAAACTTGAATTTTTGAAATAAAATACAAAAAAAATAAAAAAAATAAATAAATTTAAATTTTTTTTAATATAATTTATCGTGTCTGCATGTATATTCTATTCCACACGTTTAGGTACATACATACATTACATTAAATTTTTAACAAATAAAAAAAATAATTATTTGAAAATAAAAATAAAAAAATAAATAAAAAAAAATAATTCATATATACTGTAAATGAAATAAATAAAAATTGTAAAACATTTTTAATATTTGGAAATAAAAATTATGAAAAAAAAAAACGCAAAGCGCAATCTGGTTTAGTTGCAAACAAAAAAAAAAAAAATAAATAAAAGAAATTTAATAATTTCATCTATTTACTATCTATAATGTTGTGTGTGTATATTTGTGTTTCTTTATTTTTATAAAAAAAAAACAAACAATTTAGGCCGCTCGCATACTAAGAGCGTGTAGCGTAAAGGTACTTGTCCACGATGCAAGTTTTCTTGCGCGAAATTTGTCTTGCGTGCAAGAAAACTTGCAGTACTTCGTACACACGACGCAATATTTCATGAAAAATATGTAATTTTTCTATCATGCAAGAAAAAAATATCTTTGCAAGAAATTTTTATTGCACGAGCACTTACACGAAATTCTCATTTTCTTGCCTATGCATTATATGTCAAATATTAAATATTTTTTTATTTTTTCAATATTTTAAGAAATGAAAGGCCTACCTTTCTAATAATAATAATAATAATAATAATAATAGAAAATACATACCAAATTCACAAGAAGTCACAGCACAACACAACATAAACAAACGAATGATAGATAACACAGCAACCCATTACATTTTACTCAACTGATTTTATTGCATATGCAAGAGAAATATTTATTGAAATAAATTTTTCTTGCGCGAAATATTGCATATCTTTCTGCGTACACTATGCAATAAAAAAAATTGCTTGCAATAAGAAATATTGCATGAAATACGTTTTCTGTGCAATATTTCATCTTTCTAGGCAGCGTACACTTCGAAATAAATATTTCGTGCAATTTTATATGTCAAAATCGTATTGCATGCAAGAAAAATTGCATCGTGGACGAGTACCTTAAAATTCAAATCAATTGTTTCTTATTATGTTGCGCATACAGCAAGCGTAGCGTACGCTATGCTTGAATTTATATGCACGTAACGAACGCTCAGTTACGCTACGCTCTTAGTTTGCGTCCGGCCTTAAATTGAATATTCTGAGTTTAATAAAATGCATCAAAGATTCAAAGCTATCTTTTATCTGTGCTTCTATCAATTTATATGCCAGCGCACAGTACATCAATTGATGCATTTTAAATCTCAAACCCATTTCTTCATTTTATAGAATGGAAAATAAAAATTTTTTTACAAAATATTAGCGTAGCCGACACCAAGATAATTAAGATTAATGTATAAATTTTAAAAAATATTTATTTTATAATAAACGTTATAATGTGCATGGCTAAATTCTGAAAAATATTCATTCATTCATTCATTTTTTAAGTTTTTCATCGCGTTTTTATTTTACTCAATTTAAATGTTTTTAATAATTTCAGAAGCGCAATAATTAATTTGTTTTTGTTTTTATATATTTTTTTTTTTAACATAAATTTATGTAACTGAATTAATTTTTAATATCTACATAAAATACTGAAATATTAATTTTTAAATTAAAGTTTTTTTTTTTAAAAAAAAAAGGTAAATGAAAATAAACAGAAAAGGATTACTCAAATAATAAAATTTTTTGTTTCATTTTTGATCATTTTATTTGATACATATTTTATAAATATTCTTTGATTGATTTTAGATTCTGGAAAGTAATAAATTATATAATTTTATTTGAATGGATGGTAAATAGTTGAGAAAAAAAAAATTAATTAAAATTTATTACTTTTTATTTATTACTTTTACTTATTACTTTTTTAATTTATTACCAATTTTATTACTTTTAATGACCTTTTAAGGTAATTAATATCGAAAAATATGAAAGAAATTTTAGATTCATTCAAGTGTTTTTTATTTGTTCGTTTTCAATTAATTTCAAATTAAAATCAAGCTACTTTCATTGAGTTTAAGAAGACATTTTTTCATTGAAAACTGAAAACTTATTTAAAAAATTTTTACATATTGCAATTAAGAATAAACATTCAAGAAAAAGTCGTCCTAAAACTATGTGAAACTTGTCTAGAAGTGCCTTCTACTAGCGTCTTGAAGTGGATATTATTTGTGCACACTTTCAAAACTTTTTCAATTTCTGGATTAATTTTGCTCTTTTGAGCATAAAACCTTTTGTTTATATGGATTTTAATATTTTATACCTAAAAATGGGATTTTTCATGTAACATTCATTAAATTTTGCGAGATTTTCGTAAAAATTATTTGCCATTCTCATACTTTCTTCCAGCATTTTTTTTTTTAAATTGTACCAGTGCAGTGCTACCGTTCTTTACTTTTTCAGTTATATTGTAACAATTTCTGACGTATTTTTGTTAGATTTCATCAATTTAGAATTGATTTG
Source organism: Villa cingulata (assembly GCA_951394055.1). Taxonomy (NCBI): domain Eukaryota; kingdom Metazoa; phylum Arthropoda; class Insecta; order Diptera; family Bombyliidae; genus Villa; species Villa cingulata. The sequence goes on along the minus strand of OX596019.1, from coordinate 1,720,967 downwards.
CAATTAAATATCGAATTATCTGGTATAAGGGAGTACAAGGAAATAGAAATAAAGGTCTGGATAATTCATTTCGAATATAAATCTGAACAAATTATTGCCTTGTATTTTTTGATTCGAATGCAAATTTTTGGTAATTTTTTGAAACTGTAGTACTATTTTTTGTATTGATGATAAGGCTTCATTCACATCATTTCCGAGTTCCGACATTGAATTCTACGCACGCAATATTTTAGTGTATAATTTTGTGGATTATTTAAAACTTTACAGCATCTACAGTGACGAATCACCGTCTATGGCATTGTTTTTGACTCACTTGTCTGTTTGATATGTTGAGTTGAGATGAGTATGTGTACAATTGAAGATTTTTCAAAATTGTTGATAAATGAATCTATGAATGGTTGAAGAGATTATTTCATGCAATCCAGTTCGTATTCTCGAAGAGATTACAAAGACGCCATATTGGGTCTTTATGTGTGCAATCTGCGAACGAAAATATTAAACCGTACCGCATTAAAAAAAATGTTTATCGTGGTCGTGGCTAGGTCGCTAGCAGGGCTGTCGCATGACAGTTTTAAAAGGGAGTTTTTTCCGACACAAAAAAGGAGGTTTTGCGACTGAAAGGTAGTCCGTGATAGAAATGTCAAAATTTAAGTTGAATTGAATTGAAATTGAAGTTGAAGTTGAAGTTTAAATCTGGAAAGTGGAAACTGGAACTGAATTACTGATACTGAAGTCAGTTTAAATCCAAGTACAATACAAAAGTGTACATTTTGCTCTAGGTATTAATTATAATAAATTTATTTTTCAATTAAAGAAACTCCGAATGATGATTTTGATAAACAATTGCAATAAATGAAATGCACCACGTCTTCTTTAATTTGGCTAGTCATAAATAGCTGCTAAATAAAATTTGAATTAATTTTTATTCAAGCAGGAAGGCTAAAGGAAATATGAAAAATGAAGCAAAAAATTGTTATAAATTCAATAAATTCAAATTTTTCTGTATTCTTTATCTATCTCATCTAAATCATCTTGGTTAACAATATTCGGAAAATAATTGGTTAAAGGAACTATGCTGTGACTTAAAGAATCAGGATTTAAATTTTGGACGGCATTTGAAATTGGATCTTCAAAATTAATGCGTTGTAAAATTTCTTTGCAGAGTACAATATAAAAGTCTACATCTTTTTTTAATTTCAAGAATTTCTTTCTCATTCAACTGTCCATTAAAAACAATTTTTTCAAATTTTGGTCCCAAATAAATATCTTTTACATTCTTCTCTTCTTTCACAAAGTTACTTAAAATACTTTTATATAGCATCTTAAAAGACAGTAATAAAACATGAAATCGTGGTTTTTCTGATTGAAATTCTAAGTTTAATTTATTATCTATTTTAAGAATGTATGCCAAAAAACTTAAATATGATTTTGTAATATTATTCATATGTAGCCGTATGCTTGCTGTGCTAAGTCAGCATTATCTTCAAGTTCACTGTAAAGAAAAAAGTGAATTAAAGGCTGCCACTGATCTAAGATCCTCTCTACAACATGTTCCATAGAAAGCCAGCGAGTATTGCTTAATGCCATGACTTTCAATTGCTTTTTGTTGAAATATTCTTGAAATTCTTTGAATTCCTTTTGACGCTTAATTAAGTAAATTTTCTGAACGAGGAAAAAGGGAAGATTTTAGCTTCAGGGGTAGTCCCGTAGTCTGAGTGACAAAAAAGTAGTCCAAAACTCCGATCGGAGTCCAAACGACAGCTCTGGTCGCTAGGTTAGTATGAAAAGAAATGCCTGTCATTAGTGTGACTGTGAATGGGACTTCATTTATTTTGATTTTTTTTCTCTGTCTACTTGAATTGACTTTTGACACTTTGACATGATTTCTACTGTACCTGTATGCGACTGTACTAATAAATAAACTATAAATTAAAATTGAAGAAAATCGTGAATTTTATTGAGATTTTTGTGGTAATATTTTGATTTCGTTTGGAAATTTAATTTAATTTTTAGCAAAATTATAGAAAAGAGTACAAAATGTTATCTTCTATGGTTAAAGAGCATCAAGCTAAACAAACAAAACGTAAACAGGAACAAGGTAAGGAAGGGTAATGGGTAACACAAAATGAAAACACATCTATATCATTCCTCCAGATAAAATAAATTGTCTGGAAAAATAAAAATTTTTATGATTTGAATTCAATTTTTAGAAATAAGACGAAAAGAAGCTGTCGAATCAGCAAATGAATTAACACAAGCTCTAGTAGATCATTTAAATGTTGGGTAAGTTTTGTGTTTCGATTTCGATTGATGTCTGGTCACGTCACAATTTCATGAATACCATGCCCATGCATGCATACATAATCATTCAGTGATTTTTGTCATCAGAAATTTATGTTTATATTTTTCTTCATCTTTTTGGTAGAGTGGCACAAGCATATTTGAATCAGAAACGTTTAGATGCTGAAGCAAAACAATTGCATACAGGTGCTACAAATTTTGCTAAACAGACACAACAGTGGCTTCAATTAATCGAAAGTTTTAGTGGTGCATTAAAGGTAAACCCAAAGAAAAAAAGGAGAATTACTTCAAAAAAATTACCAAATTATATTTATATTTAATAATTATTGGATTTTTCGTTTCTTTCGTTTTCTAAAGGAATTGGGTGATGTAGAAAATTGGGCACGTACTATCGAAACAGATATGCAAACTATCAATGATTCTTTAGATATCGCATATAAATGTGCAAAAGAAGCTAATAGTACAACGTGAACGTAGTGATAATGGTCTGTCTGGATGATGCAACAGCAATCAATGATGGTAATGAGAAGATTTAAAGTTTTTAACAGCTGAAGTTAGAAAGAAACAATTTTTTTTCTTCATTTTTTACCTAATATTTACCTAATTTTGCATTTAATTTTCTTTTTGCTAGTGATAGTTTTAGTTTCATTATATTTTTTTTTTCTTCAAATTTTATAAAATAAAAATAAAAATAGAATAAATAATTAAGATTGAATTTCATTTCATTTTAATTTCATTCAAAAATTTAGTAGAGAAACATTCACCTAGAAATATTTTTTTATCGCACAGAAACTATCCCAAACATTAGACGTAACATGTAGGTAGCCCAAGATGAAGTAGAAAATATTCACACAAACACAGGAAAGTGTAATGTATGAACTAATTGAACGTGAAGTAATTCATGATTAAAAAATCGACTATAAAACTAATACCGACGATAATGTAGATGTGCTTATGAAATGTGCAAAAGTTATTCACTTTGATTGTTTTCGATACCTCGGATTTTTCCTGATTTTCCAGTCAGCTCTTAGCTATTTTGGCACTGAATAAAAAAATATGTTTGTGTGTTTAGTTCAAAAGCATTTGGATCTTGATCTTTTTTTCTTTTTTATCGAACACACAAAGTTTTCAGATTTAACTTAGATCGGAATATCAAAAAAAATTGCCTTTTATCGGATCTAAGAATTTGAAGGCAAATAAAATTTAGAACTTTAGCGGGCTGTTGTGATGATTTGAGAAACATTAAAAAGGTTGCCTAAAACCGGGTTTGATGTAATCTTGGAATGAAACCCGTAACGTAACCTCTAAGACAGGAATGAAGCGGAATAGTTGTAATTGTAATAGCTAAGTAGTAGTAGTAAATTTGGAACCTTAAACAATAATCCAAAGTACAGATTTTGAATTAAAAACAAAAATATATTTTTATTAATTTTAATTTTTATTCTTTATTTAATTTTTCCTTTTCTTATTATTATTTCAATTATATATTTTTTTTATTTAATTTTTTTTTTTTTTAAATTGCAATTTAAATTTAACAATGCCTAATTTATTTATTAATAGTTACACAAGTTATTATAATATATTCTGCTCTACCATAAATCTCTCTTTCTCTGTTGTTATCTGTATCTTTTTTTTCTTGTTTTACATTTTCTTATTCTCTATACCTACATAATTTTATTTATTTTTTTTATTATGTTTACCTAATAATATATCATCATTTTACATGATCATTTTACTAAAATATTTCTTCAAACTTAAACAGAGAAAAGAAAAAAACGAATAAAAATAAAATTAAAAAAATACTAATAATATCTATTTTAAAATTACATTAATTTATAATTGATTAATTAACTAGTTTGGAATCAATAATTAAATATTAAAATTGGTGCTTCTTTTTTTTTTTTTTTGAAAAATCTGCTTTTCATAAATAATTTAACTGCAAAACAATTTTTATTTTTATAAATTTTTCTTCTTCTACTAAAAGTTATTAACTAATAATTATAAATTGTTTTAAATGTTTATTTATTATTTATTTTACTACATATTTTGTTTTTTTTTTATTATTTAATAAATTTGCTTATCTGTTATCTGTGTTATTTGATAGATTTTTTTTTTTATTTTTATTGTTAGATATTAGCTATGTTCGATCTTGTTGGTTGATTGCAGTGCCACTCCACTTCCAGTCCATTATTAGAAACAGACTCAATTAGCACTTTGTGTGCGGTTCGATCTGTACTCGGAGTAGAGTAGATTTACTCTAGAAAATGGCTGCTTTATTTACTCTGTTCTTTTATACTCTTATCGAACAGCTTAGAGTAAAAGTAATAGAGTGAACCAAAATCAAAAAACAAACAAAATTGGTTATTTCAGCATATGATATGATGTGTCAAAAACTTGAAAACATGTTCGATTTGTACTCAGAGTATACTCTTAATAATTACTCTTGCAAAAAGTATATAGGAGTAAGATCCGAGTAAAATTTGGATTAATCCGATCTTACTCAAAGCTGTTCGACATGTTTTCATAGTATAGTACAGATGTTCGACATGTTTTCTGTACTCCGACCGAGTACAGATACAGATCGAACAAAATAGAGTAAAAATTTTTACTCGTAGTATGTATAACTCCGAGTACAGATCGAACAGAGCTATAGATTAATGTTTTATTTATTCATTTATTTATTTATTTTACAAATAACCTGTAATGAAATATATAGTATATAATTTTTATCATTTGTTTTTATATAATTTATTTATTTTTATTTTTATTTTAATTATATAATTTATAATAATAATAATAATAATAATTAATAATATATGCATGTATATAACGCTATCACAAGAATCTGTATTTAATTATACATTTTATTTTTTTTATACATTTATAGTACCACAGATAAGGCTATCCTTATTTGTGATAGTACTTATATGATTTATATATTCATTTTCAATTATGTACTTTACTTATGTACATTATTTTATTATATACATGTGCCTTTTATTTTCTCTCTGTCTCTATAGTTTCTCTGTGTATTAGGTATTATAAGTATTATTTCAGATTATTCTTATTATTTTTCTTTTGCTAATTTATAATTTTCGTTTATTTCATTTTATGAATTTTATTTTATTTGAAAATGAAGTGTTCTAAGTGTTGTTTTTTTTTTTTTTTTTTGTTTAATTTAGCACAAACGTTATGTGTAAACAAAAAATGATTTTGCTCTAAACTTTAAAAGTACACAAGCAATTTGAACTTCTGATTATAACTTTTTAGTTTAGTGCTGAATTTCTAAACGTCAATTTTCTTTGCATTATGCTTGGACTATATGGTGTGCCTATCCCTGTGTTTACATTATCTTCCGGCAGCATCCGTCCAGTTGAATACTCCTATTACTTCTTGAGCATCTTTTGCAACCTCGTCTTCTATACGTCTCTTATGTAATTGATTACATGACGTTCATGTTTTCAAGATAATGTAAACGCAGAGCTCAGGGCATGTATGATACATACTACTGAAAAAGACATTTGTATTAATTTGTAATGCATTCATAATTATTCACGATCACGACGATGAGCTTACTTGCTCAACTTAACTCAACTTCTCGTAGAGTTCACAAAATTGTTCTTCTGAAACGTGATGCATTTTCATTACCCATGTATTAAAATTTGTGTTTTGAAATGTTTGATTTGACATTGTAAAAAGACAATCATCATTTGACGTTTAGAAATTCACTCTTTAACGCTGAATCTAAAGATCGATACATAGATGCACAGATCAATGTCAAGACGTGTTCATGATTGTGTAACTTCGACTTCACACTTTTCTCAACGCGTACTTTTAAATTACTCACTCGATATTACACAAAAAATCAATATTCATTTAAAGCGTTTCTATTTAGATATGAAATATCTCGGCTCTGTTACACATTGATACATAACTTAACATTGAAATTTCATGTGCTGAATTCATGTTACTGAAGTGATTTTAGGACTCTGCGCCTTTTCAGTTTACCAGATTCAAGTAATAAGGTATCAGCAGTAAAATTATTTCGAAAAATATTGAAAAACAAAAACGTATTAAAGCTTCTGCTAATTGTTTAAATGATCAAATCAAATAACTGCACTTTAAGCAAGATGTCTGTTTACAGGATCGAAAGAAACAACATTAATACACGAAAATGATTCAAGTTAAAAGATTTTATACGCTGAATTATGCATTAATTTTTGTAGGATTACGTTTTCGAAAATTGAATCAAGAAACAATTTATAATTTGATTTAATTCATAGGTTTTCATACAAAAAAAATTCAACTGTTCATTGAAGAAAATGTTTCAACTTATATGTTGATGAACATTGTTGCTGACTGTGAGTTCTAGAATGCATGCACATGAAACGAAATGGTATCGATACATAATTCAGTTATAGAGATTTAATACGCTGAATTATATAGCAGATACCGTATCAATACATTTTAGATCTCGTTCAAAGAGTTTTGATTTTATATCTACAAATTTTTCTTTTTTTTTTTTAATCTCTACAATATAAGGTTTTAACTTTTGGATAAACACTATATTATTTTTTTATCATTTAATTATTGTTTTACTAATTTAGGAATTGAATTTTATTATCATAATTCTTTTAACTATAGATTGTTTTTTTTTTTTAATATTTTTCAAAAAAAATATTCCTAATGGATAAAATTTTTATTTATTATTATTTTGTTTTTTTTTTTTTTGTGCAATAATTAATCAAAGAATGTGAAACAAAACAAATTTATAAATCGTAAATGATAATCAATCATAATCAATAATATATTCAGTATACATTATCAATGATTTGATATTTCATTAATTTTATTTTTATAATTTGATTTATTTATGTTTTTATTTTTTAAATTCTAGGATCATGAATAATAACAATTATCAATAAGTCCTGATACTGTATGTATAGTTTATCTTATATATTTTTTTTGTGTTTGTACCTTGAAGCAAATTAATTTTTATATTATAAATGTATTTGCTAAGAGGAACATTTTAATTTTTATTTTCCTTTTTCTTTTTTATTTTGAGTGTAATTTCTTTTAAATTTATTTACTATTTACTTTTACAGATTTTCATAGGAAATTAATTGATAAATCGATAAATGAATTTCAAAAATGTAATTTCACCGGAACTTTTAAACATTAGCTGATTTCGATTTGGCAATTTCAAAGTACTTGCGAGCAGAAAAGGTAAATATCTGTGCTAAACCATCTTCTCGCAACTATACTCATGAAAAATTTTTCAAGTAGCTGCAAGTAAATGCAAGTAGTTACGAAGAATTTTTGTACACGCAAGTACTTGAAGTTGCCAAATTGAAAGCAGCTATTTTGCTTGTTTGTGTTATGTTAGCCAATACACCAACCAATATCGAAATATTGCATTTACATTTCGAAATTAATTCGAAAATTTTTTGATAATTTTTTTTTTTCTTCTGTTACTGAAGTGTTCAATTTTGTGCATGGAATGATGGATTTATCCGGTAATTTATTACAAAATGTACACAGAATGTGGCTTGGTTAATTTTAGATTGCTTACAAATTTTTATTTTCCTTCCTTTTTTTTTCTTTTGAAATATTTAAAATAAGGATTGCATTTAAAAAAAAAAAATGCATCGATACGATATTAATATTTCTTTTCAGATAAGTTAAGTATTTAGCATCATTGAATCTGATAAGTGAATCATTTGTCTAATTTCATGAGTCCATCCATCCATCGATACGGTAACGATACACAATTCAGCGTATTATGTATATGTTCTGAAGCTGAATTATGTATTTATAATATGTACATAATTTTAAGTGCATACGAATACTCAAGTCAATTATGCCATCTACGATCAGCAGTAATTCTGTCAGATATAATCATTCAGCTTATTATCAGTAATCAGTTACTGGTGTCTACACTGCTGATTGGAATTAATAATTATTGAATTGAGTGGGAGACGGGCATGGGAGTAGTGGTAGTGCGCTGGCTGGGGCTTGAATATCAAGCGACAAGCGCACCAGTCCAACACCGCAACCATGGAACTATTCAAAGCCTACAGATGAATATTATGTATTGATACTGTATGGATGCACGCATGAAACTAGACATCCATTTATTGATATCGTGTCGATGCAATTCATTTTAAAAATCAACTCATTAGTTATATTTTCTATAGAAAAGAAAAAATATGATTTATTGTTTACTTAAATTTATAATAAATAATTATCATTTTTCTTCTAGTTTTTTTTTTTATGTTTAAATATTTTCTCTACATAATTTAGAATTGAATATTATATTATATAAATTGTCATTTTTTAATTAATTTTTATTATCGTTTTTCGTTTATCTTTCACCGTTTTTTTTTTCTATTTTTATAGATAATAATGTATGTATGTATATCTACAATTTTATTTCATTTTAAATTTTCTTCTGTTTTAGATTTTTTTTTTTTCATTCTGTTCAATAAAAAAATAAATTCATATATGTATGTAGCTATGTATAGTTTTTATGTTTAGTAAATATTTTGTTTTTTAAGAAAACGTTTTCATAATAATAATATATTTTCTTATTTTATTTCAATTTTATTATTAGATAAATATTTTAAATTTAATTTTTATTTAATACATTTTCTTTGTTATTTTCGATTACATATACCTATGTATTTCATATATGTGCTAGTTTTTCATTATTTTTCTTCAAATTTTTTAAATTTTTCTTTATATAATAAGTTATTTACACAAATTTAAATTTAGTACAATGATGGTATGTATATATAATAAATAGATGTATGTACCTTTTTTCTACGTATAGTATAGTATATAATTGCACAATATTATTTATATTATAAATAATTCCCTATATAATTTTTTATTTTATTTTTATTTAAATTTTTCTACATTTTATATGATTTTTTACATTACATAATATATACACATACATCAGATAAATTTTTCTTTTTAAAAAATCTGTAACGCTGCTAACATTTAACAATAATAATAATTGAAAAATAATAAAAAAAATAGATAAAAATACATATAAATGCGTATATTAGCTACACCTAATCTGATAAAATTTATAACGAATTAATTTAATTGATTGATTTTTGTGTGATTGCTAATTAGAATTAAGATTTGTTATCGTTTCGTTGATAAATATCAAATAGATCAAACAGAAATATTATCGTTATAAAATTGAATTAATAACATAAACATGATGGCAATAATGAATTTGCGTCAAAAAGAAGAAGACATAACGGAAGCTTAAGTTTGAGTTGAACTTTTCAGTTAAATATTATTTCTCTTTTCTTATTCGTTTTTGTTCGTTCAGTGAGAATTTTGTGATAACTTTCTTTCTCTTCTTACCGAATTGGGTTTGAGTTCAATGTATGAGGAGAAGCAAATAAATACAGAGTTTTGTATTTGTATGGCAAATATAATTTTGAATGTTTCTTATATCAGGAACAGATAGATTCCTCACCGTCAACTAGCATCGTCCATTAGCACAGTTGTCTCATTATCATTAAGTTGTCTTGGTGATGATGATGATGCTGTTTGATGTTGAACTATAAATATGTACTCAATACATATAGACAGTGCGGCACGGATGTTATCTGTTTCTAGCTTTGTAGTAAATATGATAAAAAAGAAAAATTATGCGTGTCTTAACAGGACAAGAAGGGAAAAAAAAAATTTAATGTCGAATTTGAAACACAATTCGAGTGAGTGTTCTGAATTATGAGTGTTGTGTTCTGAATTTTCGAAAGAGGTTACAATGAATAATTATCTAACATAGGCTATAGGGTATATAGGCTATAGTAACTTTATGATCTTAGGGAGAGGTTTAAGCTGAACGATCTGAGTTTCAATTCTATAAAGTTTGTGTAAGTTTGAGTGGTTAAACTTTCAGTTGACTACTCTTCTCTTATTCGTTCAATTATTTATTAAACTAAATAAATCATCATTAAATTAAGTGTAAGCTCTAAGCTGGTGTTGTAGTTGGATAGTTTGAGTTGAGCAGTTCTCTATTTCTGTATAAGCAAATGAAATAATCCTATATTCTCATTTCCCATTCATTTACTTCACTTCATTTCATTTTATTTCACCACGGACAATGCACAAATTCGATTCTTTTTATTGATACTTGAACTCGAATTTAATTTTGACTGGAAAATAATCATTTTTCCAATATTGTGAGTGGGTGAAAATTTAGTTCTTCTTCTCGCGTTTGGTTGGTTGGTTGGAGTTTGGAGAATCGAAGATTTTTACATTTTTTTACAGACTCAAAAGTCAGAATATCAGAATTGAAAAAAAAAAAAATGCAGCAATAAATTTCAAAAGTTGAATTTTGGCAAATTTACAATCAAAAATATTCACGAACAATTTATTAATTATCTTGTGTGATTGAATTGAAAAACGAGGAATGAAATGATTATACAACAAGAATGAAAGAAAGAAGAAAAATTTAATAACTTTTGTATGTATGTAAGGAGTATACAATTATATTTATTTATTTATTTATTTATTATTTATTTATTTGTATAGAAATAATCATCACATCACTATGAATCTATATAAGATGAAGTTAATAATATCAATCAAATTTTCTTTTCTGTTTCTGATTTTTGTTTATTTTTTGTTTTCCTTTTGTATTTCTTGTGTTATGTGTTGTTTATTATATTTAACTTAAATGATTTTATATTCACTTAAGTGTTATGGTATAAATCTTTTGAACTATATATATCATTCATTTACGTAATAACTGTAGTAGTATAGGTAGTATAGTAATAATAGTAATATTATTATTATTTTTTCTTTTTTTTTTCAAATAAATATTTAGGTAAGTAAGTACAGACTTTTTTATATCATCTTAAATTTGTTTTGTTCCTTGTTTTTATTATTATTTGTTTGTTTTATTTTTTTTCTTTTTTAAATAAATTTTTTGTAATAAGTGAAAATGCTGATTTGTTGTAAAATGCATCGATACGAAATCGATTTAGACAAGAAATTCAGCTTTAGAATCCAATAAACTGAATTATGTATGAATATTGATCGATTCATCGATCGATTCATTTTTGTAACTCAGATAAAATGATTTGATTTTTTTAAAAAAAAAAATCTGACTTGAAAATTATTACAGAAAAATTTTCAAATTTTTTGTGAAAACAAAACGAGATATGTAGATAAAGAATCAACATTAAGGTACATTTACAATCTAGCCAAGATTACGTTTCATATTAGTTTTTTCACACAGTTTCTTCAAGAAATTCTATAGCGTTATCCTTTTTCCTAACCTAGCTTAGGCTCAGAGTAATCCAGAATGAGATTGAGATTAGGTTGTAGTATTTCCAATCTGAATCTGACGCTGTCAATAGGGGAAATTGTGTTGAAAGCTTGTGTACCAATTCCAATGTTCCTATATTAATAACATGTGGTGATCTACGCTGAACTTTTAGTGAATACTAATCTAATCTCGCACATATAATTTGCGGGCTAGGCTAGATTGTAAATGTAACTTTATATACGTACATAATTATGTATTTATTTTACTTTAATTTTGTTTTGTGTTTTTTTTTCTTTTAAAGATTTTATTTTGTTTTTAAATTTCTAAATAAATTTATAATATAATTATTTATATGCTAGCAAACAGAAGACTATGTATTTTGTTCATTATTTAGTTGATCTAAATTGTATCCTTGTTGCTGCTGTTGTTGTTGTTGCTGCTGCTGCTGTTGATGGCGATTTGATGATATTGGTGGACTAGGTGCTCTCGGTTTACGTATTTCAGCTGTGTGTAGTATACATATATACGTGTTGAATGAATTTAAAAATTTTGTTTTTTCTGTTTTCTATTTTGCTTTTTAAATTTTTTTGTTTAAAGGATAAAATAGTTTTATATAAATTAAAAAAAAAAATTATAATTTTTCATATTCAGCTATTGAATTTATTTATAATCAATCAAATCTACATTATCTCTATAAGTAAAAGTATACTTCTAGAACGGAAAAAAAAATGTAAATATTTTGAAAAATGAAAAAGAAATGGAACATAAATTAAAAGATTTTAGGAATAGAAAAATATTCAACATTTAATGACTATGTGGTAATGGTAATGATGATGATAATAAAGATGTAAAAGTGTAAGAATTAAGTTGAGTTCTAAAAGTCAATCGATCGATCCTCTAACAAACACATAATTTAGTTTATTGCTGGAACAGAATGTGTAGCTGTAGTTACGTCTGAAGCATGCAACAAAAAGTTTGAAATCATACAAATTAATGTTTGACAACAGAGTGTGTGCGTGCAGCTGCTGCCAAAGTTGTAATTGTAGTAAACTGATTGACATTTCAGTTTTTATGATTGAAATAAGGTCACTCAATTTGACAGTTTTGAATCAGCTACTACATACATTAGTCAACAGTACATTCTGTTTGTTACAACCGCATGCAGCACTTTAGGATATACTACATGCTTCAGCCGTAACTACAGCTGCACGCACATTCTGTTCCATCAGTTAATAATTTTAGAACCCAGTTTATACAATTTGCTAAATTTGTTGCTACTTAAAATAAATGCAAAACAATTCAGGAGAAATATAAGTATTTACTATTTTTTTTTTAAATTCATAAATTCATACATACATTATACGTAACATGTAACATGCAGCTGAATGTAAATTATATAATCAACAGACTAAAAATTTTACTGCTACACTAAACTAGAAAATGAAAAATGAAAACGAATTAAAAAGGAAGCGCAAAAAAAAATCAAATCAAAATGAAAAGGATAATTTTACCTGAATTTGAAAAGAGAAGAAAAAAATTTAATAAAAAAAAAGAAATAAAGACATAAAACAATATGGAGAAAATAAAATAAAATGGAGAAAATTTTTGTATCTAAAATATGACAGAAATATAAAATAAAATGGAGAGTTTTGTTTACGATTTTGAATATGAACAAAATAAATTCATGATTTTCTCACCTAAATAAAAATGTCAATACATACTGTACTGTTTACTGTGTAGTAAATACAATGCAATGAATGATAACTTCAACTATTAAAAATTGAATAACTGAGATAATTGACTGGATAACTGAGAATAAAAAATTACTACCTACAATTAATTAATTTTTTTTCAATAACAAATCCTTTTAAATTAATTATTTCCTTTTATTTTTATTTTTTTTATTTATTTTTTGTTTTTTGATTTCGATTGCATTGTACTTACATGATCATGCGTATACATAATTTATTAAACGTAACGTTGATTATATTACATAGTATGTGTGGGGTGAGTACATATAAAATGCATTTTAAAATGAATATCTCTCTGTCTCATCAGAATCAAATATGTACTTCATTTTTCTCATTCATTTCACTTTTAAATTTCGTAAAGCTAAAGAGACAAAAGAAAAGAAACAAACAAACAAAAAATGAAAGCAAAACAAAGTGAAAAGGTAAGGTAAAAAAAAAGAAAGAAATGAAAAAAAAAAAAAAAAAAACAAAAACTCAATTGTAGAAAAGAATAAAGTACAACAGAACAGACAAAATGCAATCAAATATTTATGTAAGGATTTCCTAGATTTATGATTTAACGAATATATGCATCATGCACAAAATGAAATAAAATAAAAGAACAAAATTCTATTTTATAATTTTCTGGTTGGTTATTTTTTTTTGCTCTCTCTCTATCTCTCTCTTCCTCTCTTTCTTTCTCGTTGTCATTCTCTCTCAATATTAATATTAAGAATTCATTCATTTTATAAAAATAATAAATAAAATTGTTTTATGTATTAATTTTGTTTTTTTTTTTTAATTTTATTTTCATTTTTTTTTCTTTTTATTTATTTATTTTTTAATTTATTATATTTTCTTTTAAATTTAATTATAACATACGCACAAAATATACATAACATTATTATTTTTTTGTTTTGTTTAAAGGCATGCAACTAATTATGTTTTTAATAATTTTTTTTTTAATTTTATTTTTAATTCATTTCATATTACATAGATAGTATTTAATATTTTCATTCAAAAAAATTTTTTTGTGTTAAACAATAAGTGTGTGTACATTCGTAAATGTAATTAATAAGTAAAAAAAAAAAACAAATATAAATAAAAATAAAAGTTTTTATAATATAGAAAAAACTAAGTAAGAAAAAAAAATGAAAAAGAAAAATTTCATTCATTAAATTATTTAACTATTTTTTATTCATTTTATTTTTCATTGTTTTAATTATGTATATCAATTGTTTATTTATTTTTTTATTCAAAATTCTAACTATTAAACTTATAGATACTGTACATAATAATAATAATAATAATAATAATAATAATAATAATAATAATAATAATAATAATAATATTGTATAATATGTTGTATAGAAATATTAAACAAAAAATGATAGTATAAACCAAAGAAAGTAAACAAAAATATAGAAAAAGAAACAATATAAAGATCGTTTTTTTTTTTAAATTGAAAGTTCTATGTTCTAACTGATTGAAAAAAAAATAGATCATAAAAATATATAATTATATGATGAATATAAAAAAAGAAAAATAATAAAAATAAAAATAAAAATTATATATGGCCGTTTCAAAAGTTGCAACCTACAACTTCGACGTCAACTTGAAATCAAGCAAAGATTCTAGTTTGTCGAAAGATGAGAAAGACGGCAACTATCATGAAAATACATATCTTGCAAAATCTTAGTTGAAGTTGACAATAGCTTTGATTAATGTCGATTCTACATTCAATGCATAATAGACTTGACAGCTACTTTTACATGTTAAGCATGCTGTGAAGTCGAAATTCGAAGTCCAAGTTGAAGTCACTGCATTGAATGTAGAATCGGAATAAATGAACAATTTTTGATGTTTGTACGCCGCAAAATTTGACACAAATGCGACTTTAAAAATATAGCTAAATGGATGGGTTGGTGTCTGTATAAATTTAAGATTGCTATCTATCCTCTATCTTGCATACAAGAATGCTGTCAAAAATATGTTGAAGGCATGCAAGTTAACTTGCCGGCAAGATTACTTACATTTAATGAAATTAATTATTCATTTTTTGATCAATTTTGACAAAAAATAAATATGTACTACTACTGCTATATACTTTTTGATAATTTTATTTTCTACTTTACATGTCGTACATGAATAAATCATCAAAAATCAAAAATAGTGTGAGTTCATGTTTGCAGATCTGAGTTAGATATGAGAAAACAGCGTGTTCATTTTTCAATTAAACAATTTGATGTAAACGTTACCTGACGACAGCTGATTAACTTTGGTGTTTCACCTAATTTCATTAAACATTAAACTAAACATTGAAGAAGTCCGTCCAACTGACATTACTATTACTGGTGGCAAATATTCAACTGACCAAATCTCAACAAGTTGAATTTAGTCACGTATGTATTTAGATTATGTTCGATAATGATGTTGAAAAAAGTCACACTCTCAAATATTGATTTTTTTTTTTTAAATTCTCTATTGGCAAGAGTGTAAATTTATGAAACTGTGCCCCATTTATAACAATAATATTAAGGTTGCGGCAAACTTGAATTTATAAAAGGTTAAGGCATCCATTGAATAATTATGGAAGCTTTATTCCGTAAATTTGCAACTTTTAAAACAGCCATTATTATTATTATTATTTTTTTTTTTAATTTTTGTAATTACTTTTACTTTGTTTTTATGTTTTTATTTTTTTTTAAATTCTTTTTACTTAATTGAAAACTTAAAATTTTAATAACATATTAATTATTTATTTATTTATTTTTATACCAGTTCTATATAGCATAACCACTGTAAATGAAACTTTTTGCAAATGAAATTAACCGCCTTATCATGATATTCGAAGACGATGAAACGATGAAACGATGAAACGAAACGATACGATATAAAATTGCTATTATGAACCTTCATCGTTTCGAATATTAAGTGGTACAGAGTGGTACAATATAAATCCCTTATAAAAACGAAGCTTTAATGTTTAATTCATACAATTTCCAATTTTGTTGTAAGAAAAAAGGGTTCGATGTCATTTCTATTATTTTGTTGATGATTTGAAATATCATTTTTAATAATAATTTCAATTTTTTTAAAAAAATTAATTTAATATTAATATTCACAAATATTAGTAATATGCCTTAAATAAAAAAAATTCTATTAAAAACCAAAAAAAAAAATAAATTTATATGTAAACGATGAACAAAATGCTATCGACTGAGTAGTCGATGAAAATCGTTTGAAATTGGAACGTTTCGAATATCATGATCGCGTTTTTAACAAGACGATACGAAACGTTTCGTCTTCGAATATCATGATAAGGCAGTAAACTTTATGCAAATGGAATGAAACTTTGGTTTACTACAAAGTTTCATTTGCTTTGCACAAAGTTTCGTTTGATTTGCACAAAGTTTCGTTTGATTTGTACAAAGTTTCATTTCATTTGCATAAAGTTTCATTTAAAATGGTAATGCTATATACTTATAATAATATTTTTCCGTATTTCTATATTTTATATGTACTATATTATTATAAATTGTAAATTAATAATTTTAATTTTAATAATAATAATAGATAATGATAATCGTAATAATTAATAATTATATTAATAAAAAAAAAAGAATAACAAAATTTATATAAGAATCCTTTTTAATTATAATATGTAATTAATTACGTAAATATTATTTGAATCAATTTAATTGTAAATAATGCGCTATAAATTATTTCTTTAAGAAATTTTATCATTTTATATATATATTTTTATATATTTTATTATGTTTCTAGATGTATGCATAAATGTATGTATGTATATGTTTTTAAACGGTATATAATATGCATATATAACATACATTCATTAATTCATGACCTATGCAGCAATAAACAAAATATATTTCAAAGAAAAACATGAAAAATAACGAAACGAAACGAAAGAAAAAATAAAAATAAAATAAAAAAATTCTAATTCAGTTTTTATTTTCTTTCATTTTGCTGTAAATTATTATTGTTTTTAATGCAACACTAATTTATCAATAAATTTATCTCAGAAATTCAATAATTATAATAAAATATATAATAAAATATACACTGATAATATATGCATTTTAAATGTAAATATTTTTATAGATATAATTTAATTCTTTTATTATTTTTTTAAATTCATTTTTCACGTACCGTTCTTTTTTTGTTGACTAGGATATGATTTTGGAAGATTCAAAAATGGTGGTGGTGTCGGAAATTCAGTTACATTATGAAATTTCGAGCCAAATTTTAATTCAATATCGACAACTAATCGATTAACTATACCACCAACACCACCACTATTACTTATGCCGATTCCACTACCACTACCACCACCACTAATTCCGAAATCACAGCTATTGCCAGTACTTGTATTACTAATATTACTATGACTATGATGATATCCAATTTTTTCTAAATTTGATGTTGCTGCTGTTGTTGCAGAATTTGATCGTACCGATGAATGTCTTTCTGGTGGTTTTGGTGGAATAAGGCTTGACTAAAAGAAAATTAATAAAATGATACACGTACATTATTCTAGATTCTAAGATTTGATTTACATTTATGACAGAAAAAAGAAAAAAAAATACAAATTCTTTTTTTTTTCCTGAAACTTACATTACTTATAATTTGCCTTTGTGGTGGATCTGGTGCTGGATGTGTTCTATGTGATGGTACTGGCGGTGATAAACCATTCAAATTTGATCCTTTTTGTAAATAATTTAAATGCTGACTACTTATATTGCTACTGTTACTGTTATGATGAATTGGTGAATTCAATTTTCCCGTACTACCACCACCAACACCACTACTACTGCTATTACCAACAATCAAATTTGTTCCTAACGTTGTTGTTGTACTATTCAAATTCGATAATGATTTCATACCACCTGATGATACATTACTAACTGAACCAGTGTAACTAATTTGATTTTTTAATTGTTCCTTTAATGCAGTCACATTATTGACATTATTCGTTGAACCGAATGTTGTATTTAGATTTGTTGCACTGTTACCGGCAGATGGTGATAATGATGATGATGATGTTATTGCTGTAGCAGTACTTAATGGAAGATTTGTTAGATTTGCATTTGATACACTTCGTGCTGGTACTGGTGGTGGTGCTGGTTTTATTGATGGAGGTTTTGGAGGTGCTTCAGTTGGTCGACCTATTCCAAAATATTTTTTTTCATATATTTTTTGATATAATTATGATAAATTTTATGTTATATACCAACCTATAGGTGGATTAGGTGCTTGCCTCATTGTACTCGGTGTCGTCGATATAGACGATACAATTGATTCCTGTGATTGATTAAATTGTTGTGGTGGTCCTCGTAATGTACCAAAATGCTGTGCAGCCGAAAATACTGATCCGCCACTAATTGCAGCCGTTATCTGAGGTGATCTAAATTTGTAGAAAAAAAAAAAAAAAATGGAAAACAAAAAAAAAATCAAATAAACGAGAAAACGAGGTAAATTTTCTAAATTGTTTTAATTTGTTTGTTTAAAATTTGTTTAAAAATGTGTAAAACAAAAAAAAAAAAAAACATAAAAATGGAATAAAATTTTGAAAAGAAAAAAAAAAAAAACAAAAATTAAAAAAATAGAAAATTAAAAGTAGCGAAAAGAAAAAAATTAATGAAAATAGAAAAAGTAAAAAATAAGATAAAGATAAATATAAATAAATAATAATTTCTACCTTGGGGATTTCATACTTTGATGTCTGGTTACTGTCGGTTTTCCACCATTCGATATTAATTGTTGTATACCAGGAGGTTTTGGTGCACAATTTGGCTTACCATAATTAATTACTGGCTTATTACTAGAGGATGAGGACGACGCAGACGTTGACGTTTGATTTAATAATACGTTTGTCGATAATGAATTTAATGATGATGTTGATGATGAATTATGATGATCATTATGTTGTTGATGATGATTATGATTATGATGATGATGATGATGATGATTTTGACTAATTTTTTGTATATTATTAGATGAAGAACTACTATTATTACTATTATTTATAAATACGTTTGTATTATTACTAAAATTATTGTTATTGTTTATTGTACCAAATAATCTTGATTTATTTGGTACAATATTTTGTATATTCTGTGCTATGGATGATGATGATGATAGTGATGGTGTTTGCATTGTTTTTACAATTGTTGCTGTTGTTATTTTTGTTGTTTTTGTTGTTGAATGTGGTGTTGTAGGTGTTGGTGTCGGTGTTATTGTTGTTGTTGTTGTTTTATTGTAATTACTACTACCACTATTTAAATTTGAATTTCCTATCGTTAAACTAAAAAAAAAAAATTTTTTTTTTTTTTTTCATAAAATAAGAGAAAAACAAACATGAGGAAAAAGAAAAAGAATAAGAAAATAAAAAAATCAAATAGAAAATAGAAGAAAATCATAATAATTAAATAGAATGAAATCAATTTGTTTTGCGGTGTTGCATTGGTATTGGAAAAAAAAACAAAACGAAATAAGAAAATTTTAAAATCAAAATTAAATTTATGTGGATTGCTTGGAATAATGCCTTCTTAGCCACCCCACTCACTCCCATGAAAAAAAAATATATGAAACTATAACAATAATGAAAATCTAATCATCAAATTTACAAAAAAAAAAAAGGAGTATTATACGATACGAAATATGTATTATGTCCTGTGAGATTTTTTCTTTTTTCTTGAATTTTTTTTTTAATGTTATTGTGAAAAAAACGTATTTAGAATGCTTACCCAAGATTTGTATTCTTTTTCGTTAATGATTTATTACTGATATTACTGCTATTACTTCCTTCCGATAATGTTGGTGATGATGCTTTACCGCTACTACTAATATTATTACCAGCAGCAGATGTACCAACTCCTGATGTTGTTGTCGATGATGATGTTATATTATTAGTGCTACTTTTCTCCAATACTGAATCGGATGTACTCTATAAAAATGAAAAAAAAAAAAAAAACAATTTAAATTAAAATAACCCCCAACTAAAATATGTATCTACGCAAATTATATTCTCTATACACTCTTACACACACAGAAACACAATATAATATCACATAATTTCGAGAGTATATTTCATACATTTATTGATGGTAATAATAATGCTGATGATGATGATGTTGATGACGAAATTGAGAATTTAATTAAAATTGAATTATTTTGCTTTTTTTTTTTTTTTTTAAAAAAAACAAGCTACATAGAATAACATTTAATGAGTGTACGAGTGTACACGTATCGTATCCAAGAATAAAAAAAAGGGGGAGAATGAGAATATTATTACAATAATAAAAAATAAATTCAGATACAAAATGATTTAAAAAAATGTACATATTAAAAATAAAAATAAATAAATAGAGAATAAAAACACATGTGCGATAAATATGAATAACGTAAAAAATAACTCTCAATAAATAGTTATACTCGTATACGGTACTTGTAATTTTCATAATATCAGTGTCTGATACCTATAACTTAACACATTATTAAATCATTCATTTTTGTTTTCTTTCGTTTTTTTTTATTGCAAAAATATTTTTATGTTTTCAAATATTATAAATGTGTGTGTCTACATAAATATTTTAATAAATGGTTGTGTATATTATATACAAATTTATACATGAATGCATAAATACAGTCACCGAAATTCAATTAAATCCACTTTACAATTTTTTATTTTCATTAATGCCTTGACATACGATACAGTGCAACATGTTGTATTTTGTACAACTTGATGTCGTATGTTGTGTTGGTAACGAAATTGTATCGTTTGTATGACGGTATGTTTGTAAATGAAGTTGAACAAATGATTGAAATAAAGTCAAAAGTTCTCGATTTTCTGTGAGTGAAGACAGATAATGGTTGATGATTAAATTGACACTGTAGATACTTTGTGTAGTGCAATTGGAACAAAAAATAGTGGTTTAGATTTTAGTACTTAGTTGTATGAAGAAAGAAGTTGTGCTTAAAGAAAGATAATAAAAAATAATGACTGCCATAGTAAAATAATGATTTTGTGTTGTCAGTTTATATCATTCATTTTCGAAAAAAAAAAAAATTCATTTTAATTAATTGTTCATTTGATTTTCATGTCATGAATGGCACGGTTAAAGAACTCCAACAACATTTGAAAAAAATTCAAATAATGAAGTTCCAACCAACCGCTCGAACATGTATGATAAAACATACAACACTAAATTATTGTCAATAAAGTTGTGCAACATGTTGCATTTTCACAAATCATAAGAAGTTACATGGGTATGTTTACGATTTATTTTCAAAGTGAATCAAATTGAATTTTGCTGACTGTATAAATGTACCAATAAATTCTAAATGTTCTAGCCTATGTGTGTACGTACTCATATGTAGTATGTTGATATTATATTATGTAGAACAGTGATATGTACATATTTTACAAATAAAATAAAATTAAATTAAAAATCATTACCGATGACATATTTTTTTGTACAGGAGGTTTTGGTGGTGGTCCTCGATTCGTTCGAAGATTTGCTTCAGTTACATTAACTGCTGTTGTATGAGACTGCTGTTGTTTTTGTCGTTTCAATGTTTGAGCTAAATGTTTTGTTAATTCTGTATTAAAATCCAAAGGTCCATTATTATTATTATTATTATTATTACTGTTACTACTACTCGACGATATATTATTGCTATTATCTTTATTGTTATGATTATTATTGTAATTATTTGTGTTATTTAAATTATTATTTATATTATTGGTACTACTATTATTTATGTTACTGCTACTAATACTACTGCTAGTGCTGTTGTTAATGTTAATGCTTTTATTATTGCTGATATTATTAACACAATTCGTTTTGCTATCCTTTATGTCTTGTGCTATACTGTTCACAGTTGTTGTTGTTGTTGTTGTTGTATTTCTTGATAAAGGCACATTATCTGTTAATTGAAAAAATAAAAACATAGAAAATATTAAATTAAAAAAAAAATAATTTTTTATTGATTGAATTTAGAACTAAATAAAAAATATTCTAAATTGACGTGCACACATTGGTACATGCAAAAATAAATTGAAAATTTTACCAATTTCATGATTATTTTGATTTGATTGAGCCGTTTTTTTTTCTGAAATTGGTGCAAGTCCATTTTTTTGACAAAAAATTTATTTAATTTTAAAAATTAATGCAATCTATTGTGAGCTTCCAAATGGAGTTTCCAATAAGTGGAAGTAGTGCGAGTCCATTTTTGGAATGATCTTCCAAATTGAGTTCCCAAAAAAACAAAATCATTTAAAATTATCATTATTTTGTCACATCTATACATGGCTCTGAGCTGCCTTAGCTAAAAGAAAATTGTGCCTATCTGTCTCTATAAAAGATACAAAGCCTCCGTATTCTTATTTCTATCATTTTGTTAATATAAATTCACATCCAAATATTTTTAAATCTTTAAATATTTCCACATAATATAAAATGGACTTACACCACTTTCATAGAAAAAAGTTCAATTTATTGCAGCATTTTTTAATTTCGAATTTTTTGCTTTTGTTTTGTAATTTTAAATAAACCAAAAAAATTTTTTTTTAAAAAATATAAATTAAAATAATAAAAAGAAAAAATGAAAGTGAAAATTTTTAAATTATTCCAAAAAAAAAAACTGACATTAGTATGAATATCAGGAATGAAAATACACATGCAGTGCAAGGATTATTATAGACATCAGACAGAATATAATTTAAATTCGCATTTGTTTCCCCTCTCTAAATGCATTACAGTACAGTTACAGTCTTTTAGATTTGGACTGTAGCGCATTCAGTTAAATTTTTAAAGTTCGAATATTCTTATTTTAAATTTGAACGAAGATTGAAGAATTTTGATTGTGAATTTCTTATTTGTCTAAACAAAGACAGAAGAAATTGATACAAGAGTTATTGTACACATAAATATTTCAAAAAAAAAAAAAAAATTTCTTTTTTCTTAAATGAAATAAAAAGTTACATATTTTTGTATTATGTATACTACAAACTTTATGCAGAGATTCTAATCTTTTTTTTTTTTTTTTTTCAAATGGCCTAATATTTATTACCATATGTACTACACATATACGTATGTATGTCATCATAGATAAATAGCTACCCTGTATGCGTCGTTGTCGTCGTCATTAACCTCTTTTTATTATTCAATTTTTATTTTTTTATTTATTTTTCTTTTCATTTATTTTCTTCTATAACTTTGTATACTCGTACATTTTATAATATGTGTTTATATGCCTATTGTACATTTGTATACATTTTTTTTTTGTATATTTTTATTGTGAAAAATACTATTACATTACACAAGAATTGAAGAGAGAGAAAGAGTGAATTAGAACAATTTTTCATTTAAATGCATTTTAAAATTTTTCTTATTAAAAATTTAAATACACAGAATTTTATAATAAATTTTTGTGAAATATAAAAAAAATTTATATTTTTAGTGGCGCTTTAAAATCTTTATAGGAAGAGAATGAACAAAAAATTCACATTGCACAAACTATATGTGTGTGTACTGATAATGAAAAAAATGCATAAAGATTATGAGTACTTATGTTGTATGTACATTATTATCATAAAAATTAAACAAATAAAATAAAAAAAAAATTTTTTTTGATAAGAAAAATGTCTAATGTTTACTTAATTTTTTTATTTTAGAATCAAATAATGACTAATCACAGCTAAACAAATATGAGTAATAAGTGGCGCAGTGACCGTCTATATTTTTTAGCTGAAACAAAAATGAATCAATTGGCACATTGACGTAATATGTATTGGTAATATTTTGGTAGAACATTATTTTTCTGGTAGAGAATTTCGGTCGTTTTTCTTGTACGAACGACTGCCTCAAAACACCTGATTTTTCTAGTGTTGCCTAAGGTAAGTACATTCGTACATAATTTAAAAGTAGATCAAATAATCTGATATCTGATCATATGTTTCTTACCCCCCTAATCTGAAAATAATCAGTGACAAGTCACAAGTCACAATTGTAATGGAGAGTCACAAGTTGTGACTTTTTTACATTTTTTGTGACTTTTCGTATTCTGAGTTAAAGTCACAATTTTGACATTTAAAGAATGGGTCACAAGTTGTGATCATCAAAATAGCAGGTAACAGTAGTTTTAAATTGTGAGTTTCAGAGCAAGTGAAATGAGCGTTTACAATTTTTTTTGTAAATTATAGAAGAAGTTTTGTTATTATTATGTCTTCTTTTAGAAGAAAAAGAAAAAAAGTAAGTGTAGTTTATTGCATTGTTTACATTGTATTCGATTGTAATTTTTTTTTGTTATTTTTATATAATGATAGCTACTTACTTTCAACACTTTCCATCGTACTCTCTTTTTTTTTATATTTATTAATATATTATTTTTTTCAACTATCAGAATGCAAATTGTTTGATGTTTAATATTTTCATATCAGTTAACAAGTCTACACAGAGTTTGGAGAAAATTTGTGACTATGCTTGTGACTTTGATATCAGAATACGAAACAGCTGATTAGTCATAATAAAAGTCACAACTTAAATATCATAAAAATAGTCACAAGCAACTGTGATCTATGACTAGTCATAACTTCAGAATCGGGGGGTTATTCTCATTGGTCAATAGTCAGTTAGCCAATAAAAGTGACTTATTGAGAGTAAAATTTACATACTCTCTGAGAAAAATTCTTGATAATTTCATATAAGATTGAAATTATTTGAACTTTTTTTTTGTAATGATAATCATTAAAATAAAACCGATTCTAACAAATGTGTATTTTCTGATCATTTGGTATCCTCTTTAAAACAATTTAATATAATTTAAGATATGAAATATTAAAATTTACCTCTACTATTGACTGGCTTTAATTTTGGCATTGAAGTCATTCCTTCAAATAGTCCAGCCAATTTTGGACCACCATTTACAATCGGATGTGATGATGATGAACTACTTCTATAACTAGATATTCGTTTTGATGATGACGATAATGATGATGATGATGATGATGAATTTGTATCATTACCATCAACTACCTACAAAAAATTTAATAAAAAAAAAAATGAAAATAAAATTAAATTTTGAAATCATAAAAATAATTTAAAATGAAACCAAAAAAATATAAAATTGAAATTATGAAAGAAAAATATATGAAAGGAGGAGGACATAAACTTTTATGTAATGTAGATATTATGTAAATGTATGTGTATATATATTGTACCTTTCCAACTGAAGCTGGTGTACTTTTATCTACAGTTACAGTTTTCTTTAATTTTGCGCCTTTTTGAATTGATTGTAATAATGCTGAACGTACATCTGGCGATGATGATAATTGATTGCTTTTACCTCCGCCTAATTTTAAACCACCCATTGCTGGGGGAGGTGGTGGTCTCGGTGGACCAGGTGGCGGTGGTATGGCCATCTAAAAGTAAAAAAAATAAAATAAAATAAAAAAAATAAAAATAAAAAAATTTGATGTAAAACAATTAAAATATAAAATTGAAAATAAAGAAAAATTTAAAATTAATAAAAACAAAATCTTGCAAAAAAAAAAAGCAAAATGAAGAATAAAATGTCAAAAAAAAAATTAAGGATCTAAAAATGTGTAAATGATTTTTCGAATATGACATATGCACCATGACATGTGAAACACAAGTTTGGAATTGATATTGCCTGGTAACACAGAGAATTAATCACAGATTATCTTTCAAAATTATGCTAATATTTTAATTATTGTGATTATTTGTTGCGAATGACCATTCATTTGATGTCTGTCACCCCAAAATTAAGTAAAAATGATCACTGACATCTTCATTCTAACTTCTAACTTCATTTAAGTGAAATGAGTTCGAATGTAGTTTCAGGAATTTCATGCAGCGACGAATGAAGAAAATGGTGAATTGGAAATTTCCAATGGTGAAAAAAAAAAATGACAGCAAAAACCACATGTTACAGATTATAGTAATTTAAAATTGACAATAAAAATTCAAAAATAAATGACAGTCAGAATTATCTATTATTGAAACAGTTGTCATGATTGTCAGAGGGTTTTTGAATGATCACAAAAAACGAATGGAGACTGAAAAAGAATGATCATTGATTTTTTTCCCGTTTGTCTACCATATTATGATGTACACGAGAATGTAAGTAAAGCGAATATTGATTCATCTAAGAGTAGATATTCACAGTTTGTATTTTCTTTAATGAATTTTTTATTTAAAGAAAATATTTTTAATAAAAGTAAAATAACTCAATAACATGATTGATTTTTATGATTTCACAAACATTTTTTTTTCTATTTTGTTTATTTTTCATTTTCATTTTATTTATTTAATATGCGCAATGTACTTAACATACATTATTAGATATTATCTATAGGTCTGCGGACAGTAAATTAATTTATAAAAAATCAAATTCAAAAAAGTATACCTATGTATATTTTTTTCATTATTTCTCTTCATTTTTCAATTGATTCTCTCCTTTTTTTCTTGATTATTATTTTTTTTGTACTTTAAGTATTGGTATTACGTATTACATTACGTTAAGTGTGTTTACGCATTTAGAAAAAAAAATAATAATATTTAATTTAATATTAGAGAAGAAGAAGAAAAATAAAAACAATAAAATAAAGTACATTACACTTATTTACATATATGTGCATGCATACAAAAAAAAATATTGTACAAAAATATGAGAGAGTATTTAAAACGATATTTACATATTAAAAAACTTTCACATTTTTTTTTATTATTTTTGATTTTAATTTTAATTTTTTTTTTCTGTTGCATCTTGCATACTACTATACATACATACTGTACTGTGAATTGCCTGCTTCTTGTGAATTTATAATTTTTTCAATTATATATTTTAATTTTATTTGATTTTTGTTTTTCTATATCGTGTTTTGAATTTATAAGAAAATTGTAAAAATAATTTATATACTGCGCGATACTCGTACGCATATACGTTTTGTTTTGTAAATATATAATGTGTATGTAGATATTTGCATATGCGCACAATACTTAAGTAATAATGTACGCATAATATGCGATGATATACATTGTAAGAGATTACATATAGATTTATATGTACATAAGGAGAGTACATGTTTGTATAGGTATGGTATAGGTACTACAGAGTGCAGTTCATTATCATGTGTAACTACTACTACTACCAATACTAAAGATATGTATAAGGTAAGGTCTCATCATTAAATGATTTTCTTAAAAAAAATAAACACAATTTTCTAACATAAATTTTAATTTCAATTTCAATATTTACATATTTTATCTATGCACATAATATGTATACGAAAATGAGTATACGTGCATTTATGTACGGATGTACAGTGAAAGTAGTTTTTAATGAATCGGAACCTTCGAAAAATCAAAAAAAAGATATGATCGTTATATTCTTGTGGCAGATTTTTTCACTTCCACTATCATCTTGCTAACTTTAGCGGAAAGATAGCAAAGAGATTTACATTAAAAATTTGAGGTCTCAACTCAAAACCTTCGATTTTAGGTTTGAGTTGGCATAAGCCAGTTAGCTTTGTAGTTAGTTAGCAAGAAGTTTGTATGAACAAAACCAAACTCGTTGCTAAAGCTGACACCCAGCTAGCAGAGAGTACGAAGAAATCAGCAAATAAACTTAAATGCTGTGTACAACCATCCAAGTTCCTGTTCCCTATGCCGTCACATTTTCGTCCATTAAAAAGGATGTTTACAATGAAACGTGAACATCACGTTTATGACAATCCATGACTGTGTATGGTAAATGTGATTTGATCTGATTACCGCCTAGAATCACAATAGAAACTATGTTATGTGTTCCGTCTTTTTTTTTTTCTTTTTTAAATTTGATTAACTTCCACTGTCACGTCCACGTTCCGTCTCGATCATTGTGAATATTTATTCATAAATTCCATAAACTTGACTTTGACAACATATACGGAAACGGAACGGGGGACGATTCATTATAATCAGCACTTTAGATTAGATGTTTAGATTTAAAAATCGATGACACACAATTACCAACTAAATTATCCTATACTCATCCTTCAAAATACACACATAAACATATAAAACAATGAAAAAGCTTACAAATTGACATCACTATTATAATCGAATTATCGTTACAATCGAAAATCGATATGGATGTCGTTCATTATTTACGACTTTCACTGTAGGAGTATCTACGATAGCAACAATAAATTTATGTATTCAACAACACATCAAATTTCACGATTATTCATGAATGAAAAAAAAACAACAAAAACAGCAACAACAACAAAAAAAAAACAAAATAACAATTCAATCACATAACAAAACAATAACAAATAGACGAAAAAAAAAGGGAAATCAATATATTACTCTACGCTCCGGCTCGCCACTATCGTTTAGTTATCACATTCGTAATTATTAGAAATTTTTATTTTTTCACATAAACACTCGTATCTACAATTCAAAAAAAATAAAAAAAAACGTACGTAAATGAAAACGAATTTTTTGAATTCGTTTGTATACACACACTCGATAGCACCTACTATAAAACTCGTAAATTTTTTTTCAATTTTTCTTATTAATTTGTTGCCTATAGTGATAAACTTTTTTATAATTAAAAAAAATTTTTTTTTCCAGCGATATAGAAAAATATCTTAGAGTAATACATTATATGTATCATTCATTATTATGTGAATAGGTAGTAGTACATAAAACTTACGAGTATTATCAATAAATTGATATGGATCGCACCTTTAAAAGATAACAATAATTTACAAATTATGTATCTGTATATTTTTGTCTCTATGTCTATGATATCCTTTTCAATAAATTGGTTGAATTTTAACACTCAAATAATTAAATTTTATGTAAAGCAAAATTTTAACTTTTTAACATTGAATTTGATCATCATCGTATTAGATCTTCTTATAAAATCCCTTCTGATCAGTTTTGATATTAAAATGAAAATGCCAAAAATTCCAAATTTCAAGTAATTCTTTCTTCTTGTATAATATCGTATGAATGTGGTACGAATGTGGTACGATTGTACATATGTATGTATGAATGAACATTTTTATCAATTCTTTACACCATCACATTCACATATCGAATTATGTGGTTTGATTTAATTTAAATGCAATGCCAATCATAATATTCATTCATTTCTTTGTTCATTCATGTACGCATACGCAGCAACCAAGTAAGCAAGAAAAACAAAAAAATTGGACAACAATAAAAAAATATATGTATATACATAATTTGTGATGATTATTATGATGACGATTATGATGAAAATGAATCAGCAGATACGTGTATACTTGTAAAAGAAAATAAAAAAAAAAATTACAAATTATACCTAAACAGAAA
This sequence comes from Villa cingulata, assembly GCA_951394055.1. NCBI lineage: Eukaryota > Metazoa > Arthropoda > Insecta > Diptera > Bombyliidae > Villa > Villa cingulata. The sequence continues at coordinate 1,691,241 of OX596019.1, read as the reverse complement.
ATAAATAAACCATCACCTTTCCATTTCCATTTTTATTTTCATATATTTTTATTTGAATTTGAATTTGCTTTTATCCATAAATTTGTGGTTTTAGTTTTAATTTTTTATAATTTTATATTTAATTATCTGACCAATGTGTAAATAAGGGTGCGTGCCATTATATTTACTTATTTATTTATTTATTCATTCATTTATTTATTTTTCTTTTTAATTTAAGGTTTTCGGGGTTTTTTTGTGTGTGCAATTTTCTTCAAAGCTTTTACGCTTTTACTACCTTATAGTGCTGACAGACCAAAAGCTTCTTTTGGATTTAGCTAAATCAGTTTAGAAAAAGCTTTTAGCTAAGAATTCGTACTGACAGACGGAAAATTGGTTTAGTTGTCATTTGTTGTATGTTCAAAAACTTGCATTAAGTGGTTTAGGCTAAGCTACTTCTGAGCGGACTTATCCAAGCTGATTGCTATGACAGACCAAAGAGTTTATCTTCTTAAACAGGTATAGAAAGTTTCTAAACTCTGGTCTGTCCCTATTATTAGATTGGATACAGATTTTTTAAGTCTAATATAAGAGCCATTTTACATATACATACTCGTTGATGGTAAATATGAAAATTCATTGTAAATTTATTGAACAAAAAAATTTGTTTTTATCTTCTTTTCTTTTTTTTTGTTTGTAAAATGAAAATTCATAATTTTTGACGTAGGCTGGCTGGATACAAAAAATAACCATTTCAACTTATAATATACAAAACATTTTTTATACTTCTTAAATGTTATCGATGCTGATATCGGTATTTTCATCATGATAAGCCAAAAAAACAAAAAAAAAATTGACAACATTTATAGATTACAGACATATAATGTATGTACCTCTATACGACACTCCGCACCTTTGTCCATCCACCTTCCTTACATTATAGGCTCGTATATGTAATATATAGTATGTAGTCTAGTCAGTCTAAAAATAATTTTTTAACAACATCGTTTAACAACAAAAACAACGACACGATACGTTAATTGATATTTTAATTTAATGCGAATAGGGTGAACAATTTGCATGCTGCTATTTTGAAGTACATAGGTACTGTAGAATGCTTATATGAATTATCATATTTTGACGTTTAAAATTTTCAATTATTGCAATCAAATATAAAATTATGTTGACATTCACAGAACGACAGAACGTAGAATAATGTAAAACTTTAATTATGGTGTAGATTGTAGAATGTACAAAATATAGTAGAATCGATAAAAAACTACTGTAGATATAGATATCAGACAAATACGACGTTTACAATATTTTTAATTAAATTTCAATTGTTATCTAACTCAGAAAATTAATATAAATTATGAGCTACTATTTGATAAATGAAATAAAAAATTACAAAAAAAAAAAAAAAAAAAAAGATAACGTACAAATTTTAAAGCTTAAAATATCGACTCCTTTTTCAGGGTAATAAATTAAACAATACTGAGGAAAAAAAATTATTTATCTTTGAGTACTTTTTTGTTTATGTGATAAAATACGATTAGATATGATTTTCGCAATTTAAGTATAATTCTCATAGGAGTCATAGGTATACACGGGTGTATACTATACGATAATAAAAATACCGAGAATAATAAAATTATCTTTACAGCTAAAATAACAAACTATATAAAATATATCTCAACAGTATTTCAAATTTCAACTAAACATTTATGTATGTGTGAACGTGTGTAGAAATGAAAAATATCAAATTTACAGATAAACTAAAAATTTTATTATAAATTTTTCTTTTAATGAAAAATATTGAATTTAATTGAAAATTTATTTTTGAATATTTTTTTCTATATAAAAGTACATATATTATAACTTTCTTCAATAAAGCAAAAAAAAAAAAAATTCAATTTTGATTTGGTATTTCTTTTTAATAAAATGCTGATCTGTTATTTTTCTTATAAGTGTACAGAAAATAAGGATCAAAAAAAAAAAAAGGAAAAATACGTACACATAATAATCCTTTGTCTATTTCACATTCACATCTCCACTCATTCTGTAGTATAAGAGAAGAATAACAGAAAGAAATGCATCTATACTATCATACTACATACTCGATATACCAACGTGCACATTACAATACAGTTTGTATTTCGATATAATAAAACGAATATTTCAGGAATACCAAGGAATACACAAAAAAGTGCAAAGCTTTTCAAACAAAAAATATAAATATGTATAGATATACTATATAAAAAATAAGAAATAAAAAAATAAACAACGATAAAGAATTTTCTTTGGAAACATTTTCAAACCAGATACCTCTAAACCCACCAGACAGAGAATTAAATGAATGGAATGAAAAATATAAGAAAAAAAAATGTTTATGCTATCCATGCTATCCTACAAATATATAGGTCACAATTTTCAAATTCCAATTTATAATGGATGAATGTGTTAAGGAAAACGCAAGGAAAACGCAAGCAAAAAACAAAAAAAAAACAAAATAAAATGAACAATTTCCGTCATTATTTGAATTTTTTCCATATATATATATACTGACTGGTGGGTGGTATACTATGTATGTATGTGTACATATATCGACGTACTGATATATCCTAATGAACATTATCATTCGTTATCTTCTATTATAATATCGATATTATTAATAATAAACTTTTAGTGAAAGAAAAAAAAAATGTTATACTATTTTCAGAAATTGAAGTCAGTACAGGCAAGATAGGCATGCTTTTCTATATTCTTTCACATTGCGTTTGTATAAATCTGTCTCGTGTGTGGGGTGATCAGATCTCAATTTCAATCAAGACAGAGATATATTATTCAGAATTTCCTACAAAATATTATATGTGAAGTTATCAGAAACTCATCGGGTAACTTTTCCCATAAGCACAATACTGACTTCGATTTCTGAAAATAGTATAGTAAGTATTTGTGGCATATTATATAATATCGAAGGAGTTTTTAAAATTCCAGTTCTATAACATATTTTACATTTTCTTCTGTTGCTGTTGTTGCTGTTGTTGTTCGGTTATCATTTTTATCATTTTCCTTTTGTTTGTCCTTTTATTTTTTATTTCTTTGCTTATTGTGTATACGTATTGCATATAATATAGAGAAATTGCATTGTATGACTACTACTACTACTACTACTACTACTACTACTACTACTACTACTATTAGAACACAGAAAAATATTGAAGTGGCATATATGTACGAGTATATATAAAAAAAAGGAAAAAGGAAAAAAACAATGAAAAAAAAAAGAAACAAAAAGAAAATAGAATATACAGGAAAATCAGTAGAAATGAAATTTTCAATTGAAGTAGAAATTTATATCACATAATGGTATCCTGTTACTCAATATAGATTATATGTACGTATACACACATATGTATATTTGTGTTGTATACTCATTGTAGTATACGTACACACATTATGTACCTTGGTATTGTAAAAAAAAAAAAAAATTAAAATTGAAATGAATAGGAAAAAGAAAAGAACAACTAAAAAACCTTTTACTTTGCTCTATTTCGATACTTAAACTATACCATATCCATATTCATACTCGTATCGTATCGTATATGAGCACATAATGCATATGTATGCATGGAAGGAGGGGGAGGGGTATAGGTATACTTTGTGGGCTAAAAATTTAACTTTATGCACATACTATATACCTAATAGCTTTTTGTAATATATTACGATTTTACTTCCATTAAAAAAATATATATATACTACATAGGTACTCCAATATATATGTACTTAAATAAATCGTGTATCGTATACATTTGTATTTAGAAATGGAATGTTAAATAATAGAAAAACAAAAAAGTGCAAAAATAACAAACAGAAAAGAAAAAAAATACACACACACACAAATTGTAATGCATAAATAATAGAAATGAATATACGTACGTGCACAAAAAATATGCATATGTTCCAATATGTGTTTGTTTGTATATGGATGCGTGTGCATTTACAAAACCTAAAATATCTTATATACATATTATATCTATGCTGTGCTAAATTTTCGAAAAAAAAGTACATATAGAAAATTAAATTACATACATAAATGTAGTACATACGTTTTAAGTACGTACATATATGCATTTATGTAATGTGCATAAAATGTACTCATGCATTATTTTGTACATTTTATATACTTCGTATAAGTCACAAAATGAAAAATAATCGTAATGTAACTACCATCACACTATATAGTATAATAATACTGAGTTTCGAAATAGAAAAGAAATTAAAAGGAACATTTTATCATTTACAAACAAAACACTAAAATAAAAAGAGTAATAGGAAAAGAAAAATCAAAGGAAAAACGAAAAAATGTATAGAGGACATATGTATGCACATTACACATTATTTACAATTATATATCACGACATACATACAGATACGAGACTGTATATGAATGAAAGAAGATGTATTATATGCGATAATCATTGTTTTTAGTGGGTATTGATCTCATGAAGATCACAGGCCAGGCATTAATAATAATTAAATTTATTTATTGAAAATCTTTTATAAATTTTGGTATTATAGTAGAGAGTATAGGGGTTATAACCCGACACTAAAACCTCTTCCTATGTACATGGTTTTGTTGTAATTTTTCGCATTCTTATCGCATTCAATTATCTATATATGGAAAGATGGAGATATTATAGTGTGATGAAGAAGAGATTCCGTAGGTATTTTATTTGAAAATTACTGCTTAAAAAATATCTAAGGGGACAAACCATATTAAAATGTACTTTCCCCAGCATTTAGTGATATAGGAAGAATATGCCTCCCCCGGTTCCGCCTAGAAATCTCTGGAAACTATGGAAGCCTACAGAAAAATGACCTAGAATAGACAAAAAAATGTTTATGAACCACTTTTGATTTTGACCCTCAATTGTAAATTGTACTTAATCAAAATGTTATATTTTCGAGGATTAGCTAATATAGTAGCCAGCTTTGATGTGTTTGAGATTATAGTTGAAATTACAACCCTGCATATCGTATCGTGGCTTTTATAATCCTTTATGAGAATTCTGATAATTGGGACGGAAAGTTTGTCTCTGTCTTCGATATAAAGTCAGTTGGCGTTTTTATTCTCGTCTGTATCTGTATCGTACTATATACTTATAATATTTTCAATCAAATTCAATAAATTATTATTATTTATTATGCGTCATTCCCGCAAATATGAATATTTTAAAATAAAAATTTACATTTAACTTGTTTTTTTTTTTTTAAAATATCTATATTTTATGTGGTAGTACTTATAGTTCTCATGTTTTATCTCTTTCATTTTATTATTATTTTTTTTAAAATGATAAAATAAAACTTATAAATAACAACAAAAACAACATGGTGAATAAATGAATAAAATAACAAAAAAAAAACACACACATTGACGCTTTCAGAATTCATAATAAAATACAATAATCATTTTTACAAAGAAATTTGAAAAATAATACAAAAAAAATTAGTAAATATCTATCTTCACATTCAGTTCATTCATGCCATAATGGAATTTACGTGTACGCGAGAGTATATAAATGTGTATGTATAATTGTACAGAAATTCAGGGATAAATTTTGAGTCATCATATCTCATATAATAATTCATAATAAATACAGATTGATTATTCATTTGTAGAAAATCAATAAAAAAAAATTAAAAAAAAACAAAAATTCAAATAAAATGTTAATGAAGTTTATTACTAAAAAGACAGCTGACTACCTTACTTATCTAATATGTAGGTAGCCAGTCACATATAGCTAGCTGTAGTTAGTTAGATAAACGCAAGGCAAAACAGCTATACTTAATTAATTAATTACTAATCTGTAAAAGCTAAAGCGCTATATGACTGTAAAATCAAATCAATTTCTATATAACGTACGTATACGAGGGTTTTTCAAAAAATTCACGGAAAAATGAAATAATACACTATAGTTGTTGATATTTATGGATTTATTTTTCTACATATAAACCACCAAGTTTCATCACCAGTCACTTATACGGTGTGAAAAGTCTTCAGAATTTGAATCGTATTTGATCGAAAATGTGAAAAGTGAAAGTTCGGTACGTCTTTCAATGTATTCTCGCGCAATGCTTTACGCGCAATGCGCAATACATACCTAATTTTTCATGTATCTGTATCCTTTTAAATAAAAACAAATAATGAATTACTTTTTTTTATACACAGTAGTTATGCCGATTCTACATTCAATGCAGTGACTTCAACTTCGACTTTGATTTAATGGATATATTGTATTAGAACTTCTACGTTCAATGCAGTAGACTTGACAGCTACTTTTACACATGTTAAGCATGCTGTGAAGTCGAAAGTCGAAGTCCAAATTGAAGTCACTGTATTGAATGTAGAAGCGGCATTACACTCAAAATATAACCAAACTTCTTGACTGTTGGCCTGCTAATTACTTACTTACTGACACAAATATTCCGGGAATTTTTTGAATTACCCTCGTACATATGTACATATATATATTTTTACAATATTTTCTATAATAATGTACTTATATGATTTTGTTGTTTTGTTAATCTTTTAATTTTTATTTTTTTTTTTTTTCAAATTTATATATTTTCAAGTTTAATTTTAATCTAAAATCTAATGATGCTTTAAAAATAACACTTATTATGTACATAAATAAATCAAATCAACATACATATGTATGTACATATATGTGAGTATATATATGTATTATAATGTATGTAAAATATAAAATATTGTATAGTAAGATTAAAACATATTCACTAATATTTACATACAAACATACATGTACAAGTAGTCAATCATCGCATAAGTATTTACATACGCGTTCAAGTGAAAGTGTGTTAAAAATTCTTTTTAAATTAATCAATTCAAATAAAATTACTTATTATCAATGTGCTGTAATATAGGTAATAGGTTATCAAATTCAATTTATGTAATTATTTATTATAATGAATGCATATTAATTGCGTTTAATTATAAATTTTATGATTACTAATTTGCTATTAACTGGTTAATTGAAAATAATATATATGTATAAGTATATATATATTAAAATAAAATGAAAAATTGAAGAAGAAAAAAAAACTGCAATAAAGTTAAAAAATCTGTATACGAGTTATGTACAAGAAAAATCAACATTTTGAATGTTAATCGTTAACACTAAACTTTTTAAATTTGTTTATTTTTCTCTTTTCCCGTTTTCGTTTTCGTTGTTGCTTGCATTTTCACATTTTAAATACAGTTTTATTTTATACCTAATAATTATTAATTTTAAAATTATGAAAATTGTATTCTTATTACATTTATAATTTTACTACATCCATCCATATATATGTACATATGTATTTTACCACACTATACTACTTTCATTATTATTACGATTACGATTATTATTATTATTATAATTATTTAAATTGTCACTTTACATAAGAGATTAAAAATGTGAAAAAAAAAATAAAATAAAATTGTGGTAATAATCATGGATATTAGGTAGATAGTGATGGTTGCGGTGTTCGATATTTAAGCTGAAATAAAAAAATAAACAAGTATACGTATTACACAAATGATTTTTAAATATTAAATTTAACGATTTAATTATTATAACATACAGATGTATATAGAAATGTGCGATTATACTGCGAGTATTTATTTTAATTTTATAGCACAGACAGACTGAATTACGATAGTCAAACCTTAACTGCAGTGATTAACTGAGATAACTACTGCATAAATCGAATGGTTCTCATCAGTAGTATAGATTGTTATTTTAGTTTGTAATCACACACAGAATTTGATCGTTTGATTGAGTTGTAAACCAATAATGAATTATCAAACTGTATTATTGGCCAATTTTACAGTGAAAGTTTATGCTTGGGCCTATAGCAAGACAGCTACAGCATAAAAGGCCTAAACTATGACTCAAGTTTGTTGGATAAAGTGTATTCAAGTCTTAAACTATACGACTGTGAAATCAAAACATCTCTTAAACGAGAGTTTAAATCTTATCCTCTGAGCTTAAATTTTTACTGTCGAATTGGGAATATGTCAAACATTGGAACAATCGAATTTCCCTTCGAATTAATTTTCAATTCTATAGTGCATGAAAAATTATCAATAAGTTATTTTTTTACCTGTAAACCAATTAAATAATTTTGAATAAATATACATATGTACTTTTAAAAATTACAATATAAACTTCAAATTGCGCTATATAATGGTTCGATCATCAAACATCAACTATAATCTGCATACATACATAATCGTAATGTTTAAACAGATCAAATAGATTACTCTTGATTGAATCTAACAGATTACAATTACTATTAGTTCTAGTTTGAGTAATCAGACCATTCAGATTACACTAATGAACGACGACATTAGAACGTTCACAGATTAATACGATCGTAATCTTGAGCTATATAATCATACAAAACCAATGTGTATTTCATGATGACATGACATCATGACATGATAATGGTTTTAGAAATTAGTTTTACAAACTAGTAAACAGTTTAGTTATAAATTATATATTCGGTGTGTCAACGCTATATTATTTCCTTTGGTCAATACGTATACGTACATTGTATAAATGCTGTATGTATTTGTAAAATGTAAAATGACTTTGTATAAAATGAGAAAATTTTTTTTAATGTTTTACTGTAAATATATATAGTTACACATTATTTAACATTCATGTACATATGCTACATTATGTATATATACGAGTATACTACACTTTGTGGTGGAGTAAAATGATGAATATTATTATTTATTTATAGTACCTTACAGATAACAAATATCGAGATACCTAAACATATGTATATATACGAGTAAAATACAATTATGTAAAATTTTTATATATGGACAAACGACAAACCAAACCAAATTGAACCAAACTAAAAAAAATGAAAAAAATAAAAAAAATTGTAGTAATAATAATAAAAATAAAAATGAGGAAAAAAAATATAATAATATATTGGAAAATTATTGAATTATTTAAATAAGTTATAATGGTGTAGGCATTATATAGTAAGTTTGTGTATTTACGTGTGTATATATATATATATATCTAGAGTAATATAATGTCATAAATTCTATTATTCTATATATGTACACTCAACTCCGTATTGTATGTTAGATACGAGTATATATATATGCATTACGAATACATATTCCATATTATATTATATTTAAAATAAACCACAGAAAAGATTTAATAACCGCATAATTTAAGTATGAATTTAAACATGTACATATATAAATACAATATTACCTGCCCATATTTATATAAATATGTACAGCTAGCTATACATATTAACATATCATTCATATAAATGCTGCTGTGGTGTATATATTGTCACATAACTAAAATATCTAATATGTTGTTAGTTATAATAAAAAAAAATTGCTCGTAATATAGGAAAACCATTATTGTTTTTTCAACTTTCTTATCCTCTTCTTATCATAATCATCATAACTATTATTAATATTTTTATTTTTGTTGTATATTATATACATATATATGTGTAGATATGAATGACATGACTATTGTGGAATAAACAAATCAGTCAGCTACAATGTCAGTTACTTACTTATTTTTGTTAAACTTTCAACAAGTACTTTTATGTACGTAATGTATATCATTATACATACTTAATATTTTGTTGGACGAACATTTATAATGTACAGAACACGTAAGTCCATGAGAGAATATAATAAATATTTAGTATGTACAAGTCACAGTAATATTTTTATGATGTACTATCTGTAACTGTGACATATCATGTACACACAATTATATCTACACGCATATACATATGTATATCTGTACATAATCGTCGCTTTAAATGGGTTATACAAATATGTAGGTGTAGACTCGGATATAATATATTTTATGAATGCATACCTTGAAATAGTTAAACTACACAAATTAATAATACATGTACATACATTTATGTAACAGATATACAGAACATTAATCATTGTGTGGACAAAAATTTTTAAATTTAATAAAATTCCTTATAGAGTATAGAAACAAGCGCAAAATAGTAATGATTTATTTAGACATTAGGAATATCTACATAAGTACCTACATATCTGTTTGTATGACTTTTTCAATGATAATTTTTATTTAAAAAAAAAATACACAAATTATTTAATGAAACAAATTTTTCACTCCTAAATTAATGGTCCTTCTTATCAAAAATTCTGAAAAAATATATTTAGCTATTACGATTTATTTATCGTTTGTAACTTCAAAATACGTACACGTAGGTACAAGTTCAAATTCAAATAAGTAATAATTTTTGTGTGACTGTTTATTATTATTATCTTTCACTGCAAAAGAGAAATTGAATTCCTTCTCATGAATGAAAATAGTGTGTATATACGAGACACGAGTGTATATGATGTGTAAAATACTACGAGTGCAACGTATTAGGTTAGGTACTAGTACTACTAGTGTAGAGTAGTAAATATCAGTCAAGTGCTACTAGAGTAGAGTGTATAGTAAGAGTAGCAGGTAGCAGTAAGTAGTGTACGCAGCAGCAAGTGTTGTAAACACTAACTAAACACTTAAACACTGTTGTTTGGGAAGACATGACTCGTTTCTCGTATTCGTATATTTCATTGAATAGAGAAAACAAAGTTTTTTATAAAAATAAAAATACAAGTATATGGTGATTGGTGTGTGAAATACAACGTGCGCAGCTTCGTACTAGGTACTACTAACTACTAGTGTAGAGTAGTAAATACCAGTCAAGTGGCACTGCTATAGGGTGCGCATAGTAAATATTGTGCGCATAGCCAGTGTAAACTGTTGTTGGGGAAGACCTGTCTTCTTTCTCACATATTTTACTGAAGGAGAAGATAATTTTTTTTTCTCTATAATGTAAATACGAACGAGTATTCAATTCACCAGTCACACGACTCACGAATCACACACAACACAGCCAGTCACCTCTCTATACTTGCGTAGCGCTTAGTGTAGTCCATCCATACTAGCTGATTTAGTAAGTAGTACAGATACAGTAGCTCCTGTTCAAGTAGGTAGTTACGTTTTTCTTTCTGTACATTCATTCTCTCAGTGGTTATAACAATATGAGTAATACGTAATACACGGTTAATGAAATATGATGATAACACTGTCATCAAATTTTTTTAGATTTGTACAATTTGTGTGCTCATAATGAAATTTGTGTTCGATTTAACGCAATTATACTGTAACACTTATTTATTTATTTTTGAATTTATTATTTTTTTTTATTCAATTTACCTTCATGTTTCATTCATTCATTTATTCCATGTTCATATATTTATGTACTCGTATATTTGTGTCTGATAAAAATACGTGCTTTGTTATTTTATTTTATTTTTTTTTTCAATTTTTCATATTAAGTATATGAGTGTATGTTTAACCTTTTGTCACATTATTTATGGTCAAATTTTAAATTTCATATTGCACGTTTATTTTGTACGTATACGTAAATATATTTATTTATTTCTGTAGCTACATATTTTATAATGATCGTAGATATGTATGTATGTATATGTTGGACGTATAAAATTACTTAGTTTACATACATACATACATATATTTTATTTGAAATAAGAATAATAACTTATATTATTTATGCAGTACAAAATAAAATATATATAATTAGCTAACTCATCATTTTATTTTATTTTACCTATATTTCTGTTGAATATAAATATAGTGTAACATGTATCTACTCTAAATAACTTAATAATCGTATACGTATGTATGTAATTATATTTGTTAAATTAAAAAAAAAACTAAACAAGATACGTATATAATCTGTTCAAGTATAAAACATTGATTTTGATCTGATTCATCAAATTATATTTTATTTAATTTAAAATTATAATATGTAGTTATATACACTAATATATAGATATATGTATGTACAATACAACGAATACTTATGTACATATGTATGTACCTATGTTTATATATTAGCATGCATTATACAAACTACTTTTAATACAACCGCGAGTGCTTACTACTGCTCGTACCGTAGTATATGTATATGTACTCCTACAAAAAATACACACACGTATACATATTACATATATATCGATATATTAATACCCGTATATTATATGACTTTTTTTTTTTTCAAAATAAAATGTAGATTTTATGTTATTATCACTGTCATTATTTTTATTATTTTATTTTATTTTTTATTATTTTTTTTCTCTTTGCTTACAATAATTCTTGTAAAATGAATGAATCATTTATAAAATGCTGTTTCACTTATAAATAATTTTTTTTTTTTAAATAAATTTATTAGAAAAAAAAAATGATAAATTTACTAGATTTGATAATTATGTACATTATATAGATTATAGTATCTTTCACGTATAGATATTCGTAAATATGTACAATGTATATCTACTCGTTTGTATAGGTATTTATGTAAAAAGTTAAAAGTTTAAGGCTAAAATTTAATTTAATACAAAATACATTTGTTGTTTTTATGTTTATATAAATATCTAGCTATACGTTTATTTTTTAAAAGTTTTCATTTTTATTGTGTAAATAAAAATATGACATAACAACTCTGTACATAATATGTAAGCATGTAACGATGTAATAGAGCATTACAAACAAAGAGACATCATCATTTAATTATGACCAATATTGACGTACATATATGTATATGCAAATGTATTTAAATAATGTTGTGATACATTTTGAAATTATATGCAACATGTATGATCAATATTAATAAAGTTGCTATGTTACTATTATTTTATGTTTTTTTAATGTTTTATTATCTTTTTTGCTTCGTTTAATGTAAGAAAAAAGTATCAAAAATATTACTAAATAATATTATGTATAACACATTGTTATTTGATATATCTACATGTAGGTATAGGAGTATTTTATTTGTAACTAACTAGAAATAAATCAACTGGTAAAATACATACTTTGAAATGTACATTACTTTGTTTAAAAATAATTCAAATAGAAGACACATATATTATACAAAAAAAAAAAATGAACAAAAACAGATAAACATTCATATACTATATAAACTAAAATGAAATATATGTTGGTACATAAATGAACTCTTACAATAGATTATTAGGACTATAACAGTTTAGAATAAAATGTACATACATGATACATCATACTGGCACTATTATTTTATTTTATTTTATTTGTACACAAAATATGAATACCCTCTGTGATAGTTAGATAGCTAGTAGTTGTAGTAGTGATTAAAGAGCTTAGCGTTTTGAATTAAAACAGAATATACATATACGTAGATACATTATACATTTGTACATAATGTAATGTATTGCACTAGAATTAAGTACATATACACATATTTTTGTTTATTTATTCATTTACTTTTTGTCCATATAGCTGCATAATACTATTTTCTCGATTGTTGTAATGGATATTACATACATAGTATTATAGTAAATTATTTTTATGTAGAGTAGATTTTTGTATCTAGATACATTCGCATTTTATATAATATATATGTATATGTTTGGATGTAGATTATGAATTATTAATAAACAAAATGTAATGATGACAAAAAGTGCATCAAAATATTATTTATAGTATGTATCATATCATCATATCTAGAGATACGTATAGATACGTATCTCTCTAGATACTTATACAGATAAAATAATGTAGTAGATGATATTAATGTATGATTCTTTTTTTTTTGTGTGTGTGTTGTTGTTGGTTGTTATTGTTGTTGTTATTATATTGTACATCTCCCTTACAGCTCTACTGCTATGTAGGAGGTGGAAAATAAAAATATACATACGATACGACCAAGTACATAAATATACACATAATGTATCATTTTATTATTATTGATGTTATTGTTGTAATTACTTGAATTACTAATATAATGAACATATGTATATGTATGTGTGTTTGTTTTTTAAAAGTATATTTTTACAATAATTTTATTTTGTAAACTTTTTGAGGGTCTTTTTCTCACACAATTGATATTTTAATTTTTAAAAGAAAATATTGTATAGATATATATGAAGACATACATATATGTATGTGTATAATCATAACGTAAATACATAATAATAAAACATAATATCATTATCATATCATATGTAGAACATATTTTTATGTTAACTATATACTTACATAGATAGATACTATACAATACTACATAGAGTTAGTATCATATATATATATGGCTATTTCTAATAAAAGGTCAACCTATATGTCATTTTTTAGATTTCATTTTTTTTCGAATCTATAAGAAAAAAAAAGCAGATATGTATTTCAAAATATTTATTTTAATTATAAAATAATATTAATCTTTTTATTTTTTTGGCGTTCTTGTTTTGAAATTTTTTTTAAGATAGGTATAGTTTTGAAAAATCGAAAATTCGTAATAAAAATCCATATTGATTTTGAAGAATGTATGTCGCCAACATTTTACAGTTTGTCGCCAACAGTTTTATAAATTCACCCCCCTATTCTAGGTAATAGATTAATAGCTATTAGTCTATTAACTTTTAGTTAATAGAAAATTTCCTATTCTACTTAATAGTTAATAGATTGACAATCAGCTGGTCTATTAATTTTGTGGAGACTTTTATTTAATAGATTTTCGTATTCTAGCGAATAGGTTAATAGATTTTTGTGGTTAGAAAATTCTCTCGATGAGCTATTAGATCTATTAACTATCACGTTTGAATGTTTATTTTGTGAAATGTTGTTTTTTTGGTTGATGATAAATACAAATAATTAAAAATAAATAAAAATAATTAAAAATTAATATTATTAAATATACGTTTACCGGATTTTAAAAAAAATAAATATTTTTAAATTTTCAAATATTAATAATAAATGACAGATCAACTGTTTTTTAAAAGTCTACAAATCTATTAACTTTTCAACTTTTTAATGTCTACAAAACCTATAAAGTAGAATACCACTTTCTATTAACTTCTTAGTTAATAGGTTAATAGATCTATTAGACATCTATTACCTAGAATAGACGGGTCAGTTTAAAATCTATATAAAATTACAATTTTTCTAAACTACTGAATGAAATGTCAATCTATATTACCTATAGAACTAACTATAATAAAAATCATTTGAATTTACGGCTTTGAAACTTTGAAGACATTTAGAATTTTTATCAAGATGTCAACTTTTGTCTAATTTCTTCGAGTACGTCCCCAACGTACTTTATTATTTTTACATCTTTTTTGATTAAAAGACTTTTGATCAAAGGCTTTTTTGTAATTATTCGCAAAGACTTCCACCTTGAAATCGTCAAAAAAGCTTGAATAATTAAAGGGATGATGCCATTGAGTTATAACTCATTCTTTATCTTCAAACTGTATGTCGTCAATTTTAGAATTAGCCATAAATGTATTTTATGTTTATATATGTATATATTTTTATATCACAAGTAATATTTTATATACATATGTACATTTATGCAAATGTTTTTTATTATTATAATAATAATTTTATTATTTATTGTTATTGTTGTTGTTGATGATGTTTATGTTTTTTTTTCTTTTTCTTTATACTTTCATATATTGATATTGAGCCGATGACCTCCTCTATAGTATACATCATTTCATCATTAAAAATTTTTGTGTACACATATATGTATGAATAAATATGTATATGTATACACAACATAATTTATATCTAAGATACTCGTATAGTTTAAAATTATTATATTTATTGCATGCATGTACATATGCT
Organism: Villa cingulata; assembly: GCA_951394055.1. Taxonomy (NCBI): domain Eukaryota; kingdom Metazoa; phylum Arthropoda; class Insecta; order Diptera; family Bombyliidae; genus Villa; species Villa cingulata. The sequence goes on along the minus strand of OX596019.1, from coordinate 1,675,483 downwards.
TATTTAGTTTTGTTTTTAAAAAATTTTTTTTTTTAATTTTTATTTAGATATATTAAGTATATTTTAAAATTTTAAGTTTTTTTTTTTTTTTACATTTAACACATGTAGTACGTTACGTATGTGATTATATGTAAAGTAAAATTAATATGTTTTTATTTTATTTTATTTTTATTTTTATTTTTTTTATAATTTTTTTCTTTTGGCATGTGGTACATATTTTTATTATAAATGTTATCTGTAATTCATATATGTACATATGTATATAATATTTTAAAAGTAGAATATGAGTACAACAGTTCATAGTTTTTTGTTTTTTTGGATTTACAATATGTAGGTATATGAGTATGAGCAGCACATATTTTAATAACATGACATGTATAATGCAGTCTCGAACATACATATATGGTATATACGTATATTTATAATTTCCTGACATTAATAATTATTATTATTTAAAGTTGATATTTTTTTCTTTTTTTTTTGCTTTTTACTTATTTATTTGTCATATTATTTTTCTCACTTTTCTTTTTCATATCGCATTCATCTGACAAAACAACATAAAATGCACAATATCCATATGTTATGTTCGAGTAAATTTACTATAAGTATATATACATATATGTATATTCATTCATATACCAGTAGTAAGTATGTATACGTGTATGTATATATATATTTTTTTATCAATCTAAATATGTATAACCTTTTAACATTTTTAATATCATCTTGCATATAAAATTTTTTTTTACAATTTTTCTACACACTTTTTCCATCCATAAACATATATTATATCCTTTTTGTGTCGTTTTTTTTGTTGAAAATTTTGTTGTTGTTCAATTTTTATATTATTATTATTATTATGTAGTACACAGATATTGTAATTTCTATCCAAATTATAATGAGTTTCAGGGTGAAAATTCATAATAAATTTATGTTTGTAAAATTTTTGCAGCTTAAATTTAAAAAATTTATTATATCAGAAATATACATATATGCATACATATCTGAAAAAAAAGAATTTCAATAAAATTTCTTAGAGTATATGTATATCTTAAATTCTTATAAATGCCATACGAACGACTACCTATTCCATTATACACGTATTATGATGACTATGACGTGCTATTGGTGCTATGCTAAGACTATAACAACTGTAAGTAGTACCTAGTTGACTAGTTTACCATGAAATTGCCACTGTTTTGTATTGTTTTTATTTACAATAAGTACAAGATAATATTCATTCATATATGTACGTATAAATATGTATGTAGATATGTATGTGTTTGTGTGTAATGTAAATACATTTCACGCTAAATTATGAGATTTTATCATTATTGTCTTGTAATAATAATTGTATAATTTAAAAATTATGAGGAAAATAAATAAATAAATAAAACAAAAAAAAAATCAAAATAATTTTCTTATAATATGAATACAAAATTTACATTTATACCATTTTATATACGTTATGTTGTATTTGTATACGCACATTATTTACTTTACAAATAAATAAATAAAAGTTTATAATTTAAATATTTTTCAAGGTGACGACAACAACACACATTCATATTATGTATAATGATAGCAGCATTAAACAGAGATTGTAAAGTTGATGAAAAAATGAAATAAAATAAAAGTAATTTTACATTATATAGGTATATATATTTTTTTTTTCGAAATGAAAATCATTCATTCACAGTTTTTACAGCTGTGAAAAAAAAAACACAAAAAATTCACATAAATGTTTTCAATGCATATTTTATATACCATATGTAGGTATTATAAATGTTTATCAATCGATAAAATTATACTTAACATGACTTTATGATATTCGAACTGATAAACACGTACATACGTTGCATGCATATAAGTAAGTACATATTTACGTTCATGTATTTTTAATTTTAACGTAAAAATACCTACATAAATTTCGATTGCAGAATAATATATCAAATAATTATCGTCCTTTTATTGTGTGATAATTATATACATATACTGATTGATGACAAGACAAGGAGAAGCTATGTATATAAAGAAATGTACAGCATGAACACAAATCTAATTCAGATTTTTGCATAATCATAATCATCATTATGTGCCATATTAATACAGAAGTGTGTACACATATGCAATTTTAATTGAACATTTAAATTTGCAATAGATGGTAGTAGTAGTAGTAGTAGTAGTAGTAGACAGTGCTTCTTAAATGCAGATCATTGATGACAAAATGATGATTGATAGATGATGAGGGATATAAAACTGAAATGAATACATTAATTAATCAATATTAAAATTTTGTTAGTTTATCCTTTTTTTTTGTTGTGCATACCTTTTCATTGAAAATTTTTATAGAATTACGAATATATCCTTGAAATGAAATTTTATTCAAAGTAAGTATAAATCAACATTGATGTTGTACAAGTTAGGTTACTGTCTACAATTTATTAATCATCACGATATCAAATTTTTATTAATTTTATATACATGAATGGATGGATGGACGTATGTATATGTTACGTGATTTGTGATTTTATCCTATTTAAAGTGAACATGTGGGCTACATCATACACCGATTTTACCATTTATACCACCATCATTGCGTACAAATCTGTCGTCATCATAATCATAACAAACAATCAGCAGCAGCACCACCAGCAATATATGATACACTTATAAGTATATTATATACAATATTTGTGGTGATCGAATATTATGTATAAAATATGACACAATAGAGGTGTTTTAGTTGGAAATTTGATTGCTACCACCTTTTTTATTTTATATTTTTATTCTCTCTTTCTCTCTCTCGCTCGCTCTGTGTTTAGTCATTGATGAAGTAAATAAATTAAATTGATTAAAATGATCGGTATCTGATGGAAAACTTTTTATTATTATTTTATTATTTTTATTTTTTTCAATACAAAAAATACATTGAGAATTTTATTTTATTAACATTTTGCCGAAAATGTGTAGGTAGATGATGTTGATTTATAATCAAGATCGGTAACAAATTTCAATAAGTAATTGATTTTGATTTAATTTTTATTTATTTTTTTTGAAAAAAAAAAAAAAAATTCAATTCAATTCAACAGTCCACGACTAAATCGTTTACTTTGAGCTGAGACCATTTCAAAATTTATTCAAATTTTTCAAATATGTAACTATTTTCATTTTCTTTATGATCTATGTGATCGATTTCGATACAGTCCATACTATACCAACCAATTGGATTTAATTGAAATTTTTTTTTTCAAACAGTAAACGACACATGTGACATTCTAATAAGAATATTTAAGTATGCAAGCAAAAAAGGAATGTTGAAGCTTGAAGATGATTATTTTACAATTGAAATTTCTGAAACATCTGTGTTGTAAAGATTCTTTTTTAGATACAAATACAATTCTATATTGATTTTATAGTGGTATAGTGATCGTAGATTATTATATTTATTTGATTGGACATGGACATGGACATGGACACTATACATTCTAATCAATTAAAAATTGATTTACCTACATATTTTTGATTTCTGATAATTTCGATTGCATCATTCATGAACATGAATACTGTACTCTCATATTTTTTTTTAAGAGTACATAACGTACAGAAATGATACAATAAATTGACATTTTTATCAACAAAAATATAGATATGATGTTCTCTGTTTTTTCTTCAAATGAAAACAAAACAAAAAATAAAAATTTACATTTACTTACGAGCAAGCAAGCAAGTAAGTTTACATGTAAATGGATTTTTGCAATAATGAAATGATAAAAAATGTTCTTTTTTAAAATGCTTTGCTTTTATTTATGTTTTCATTTTTATTTTTTGCATTATATTTTATTTTTTTCTTCAATTTTTATTGTGTGAATGTGTGTGATCTTCGAAATGTATATATTTAGACGTATATACGTTTTATTCGTACACATTTTTATTACGTGATTGTGTTGTTGGTTGTTGGATGTTGTTTATCACACACAATGAATTATTATTATTATAAAATTTTTGAATAAATAAATATGTAGATACCTACTACTACAACTAACAACTTTACAATCTTACAATAATATAAAACCGAGAGAATAATAATTTTAATTTTTCGTGTATATACCTATATAGGGTGGGTGGGTTATAAATAACACAAAATAAAAATACTAAGAAAAAAAAAATTGTGCTATTTTTAAAAATTTTGTCAGAGATAAATCGCAAAAAACAATTTTTTTTTCGAAAAGTTGTTGAACCATCCATCCTTAAAAATAAATTTTTACAGAATAAGAGAACCATATGGAGACGAAACATTTTTTAATATTGCTATAACAGCTATAACATTGTTTTTGTAATAAAAAAATATCCTCAACGACGCCATAATTAATTATTTATAATATCACATCACATCTGTATATAATGTAGGTGTACATTTCAAAATAAGAATCAGAAATTTTCATAACTTACTTCTTTCTTTAAGTACCTACATATCATATTCCTTTGTGTGTTCATTTTATTTTTATCCTTAAAAATTTGAAATTTGATAATTTATTAAAAAATAATAATCCTATACCTTCTAAATAATAATCCTATCCTATAGCACACCATATGGATGAATTCTAATATTTTTGCTCTGATTTGCATTCGAGTACGTTGTACGGCGTTGTACGTATGACAGGTAGGCAATATGGTGAGTTTTAGGTGGTTTTAGGTGGTTTTTGGGAGTTTGACGTTTGAATGAATCTAATATATTATCATTACTTGAACTGTACCTACTTATTTATATATACAGCACCAATAAATGCAATTTTCCTTTTTTTGCAGTCTACACATTGTAAACTGTTAGCAAATTTTCTCATATTTTTTGGGTAAAAATATTAAAAGTTCACCTTATTCTGATATGATGATGATGATGATGATGGTTAGTTAACAAATATAAAATAGAAAAAAGAAGATCGTAAAAAACATACAGATGATGTACTATCGTATATACATATAGGTATGTCTGCATTTTTTTTTTTTTTTTGTTAAATACATATATAGTAATTCAGATAATAATGTATATGAATGTAGGGTATAGATGTATGTATACATTATACAATTTATTGTTAATAGTAGTAATTTAACATGTGAACTATGTACACATCTAAAAACTTCATTGTTAAATCTTTAAATATAGTTTTTTTCTTTTTAATTTTTTTTGTAATTTTTTTTTTGTAATTTTTTTTTTTTTTTGTTTGGACATATAGCAAGATTCTGCGATTTATCTGGTTGACTGGACCCGTACTCTCGTATAGTATCGTGTATTGGACCATTTATATGTATGTTTGTGTTATGAATGACTTGTAAAACAAGGTAAAAAAAAATATACTTAAAGATTATTACACATACATACATGCATAAGTATAAATATAAATATAAAAGTTGACGTAAGAATATACTAGTTTGTATATAATATTTATCTTGCAACTTTGTGGAGTAATAGTGACGTTTATAAATGTATGTTCAGATGTTGTTCATCATCATATGTATCATTTTATTAGACGAAAAACTTTGATGTTTTTCTTATTTTTTACCTCGTGTAAATACACATACATCTTAAATACTAGGTATTGTATTATATTATTGTGTTGTGTTGTGTTATGTGTCATCATTCTGTACAGTAATAAATAAAAGCAGTTATTAAATACATTCAAATTACAAATAGATAGAAGAGCTAGAGATATACATTTAACAGCAATTGAGTTATAAATTATAAAAATATAGGTAATTTAATAAAAAAAAAATCAGAAAAATTAAAGTGATTGACTAGCCGTAGCTTAGCCTAGCCTTACGACCGTATACACGTATACACGCAGACACAATAGTGATGATCTTGGTGATGATGTTATTAGCAACACGTTTTTTTTTTCTCATTTTATCTTTATTTTTTGAAATAAACGTAAAATTTTTTTTGCAAACCATTATTAATACATTTTTAGTTTGTTATTTTTGGAAATATGTTACATGTACGTAAATCATAATTTGTTTAAATTTTTTAGCAAAATAGTATAGTATCCAGTGGGTTAGGTTATTATTATAGAAGAAAAATTAGAAAAAAATATATTACAGCAGGATTTTATTTTACGTTTTCAACAATCTAAAAGAAGAAGACAAAAATTAAAGAAAATAAAATGTATAATAGCAAAGCGAACAAAATTAATAAATGTAGTAGTAGAGTAGTGATAGTAGGTAGTTGATAATTGCATGATTCCATGACTAAAATAATATGATACCAAACCAAATATGTAGTACAAAATAGGTCGAGTATTACTGCATGCTTTTTTAAGGTACATAGATTAAGGTATAGAGCAGAGCAGAGTCTATTTAAATACAAATAAAATATGTAGGTAGATATCATGGATAGATATAAAGGTGGTTATGGTGATGGTGGTGATTTTGCACTGCAAAAATATGTTACATACATAGTACCACAGTACGACGTATTTGTGGACGACGACAACGACATATATATAGGTCTGGTGCTGGTCTACTACTTATAAACAATGCATTATATTATTATATTATACAAATTGTGTACATATATTTTAAATTGATTGAATTGACTGACTCTTTATACGTAGGTAGGTACTTCTGTGTACACATACACATGTTACTACAAGCATATTATTCGTATATAAGAAGCAAGCACCTATAAAAAATACTGAAAATAAAAAAAAAATAAATTAAAAGATAGACAGTGTATGAGGTATGAGTATGATATATATAACATGAATTACTATCTGTCCATATGTGCATATATGGTATATAAACGGTCATAAAATGTGTGGTGCTGGAATGGTGTATGGTGGTGGTAACAAAAAAAAAAAATAAAATAAATAAAATGAATAACACAATAAAAATGCTGGAAAATAAAAATAGAAAAGTGCAACATTTGCAAATTTTGTTAAAAAACAAAAAACAAAATACTTTTCTTATGACGTATTTTTTCTTTTTTCTATATTCCATATGTTTTTCGTTTTTAATTTTAAAATTAAAAAAACACACACACACACTAAAACATAAAAAATAGTTATTATATTTTATTTTATTTGTTTTTTTCTTTTTTTAAAGTACCTAGATATTTTTTCATTATTTTTTGGTATACTTACATTTTCTAAAAATTTTTAATTAATTTTTCTTTTATGCTCTAAGAACTAAGGCGAAGATATATAATATGTATATGTAATCTCCGTTTTATTTTTATTCCTATAATAATTTAGGATGATGTTTATTTTTATGATGATGAAATTTTTATCCTTTTGTTTTTTATCTCTCCTTATTGTGTGTTTGTGGTGTATCTTGTTTTTTTGTTAATTTCAAAACAATTTTTGCTTTTATTTATATTTTAATCGTACATTAAAGTTTTCTTATATCTCTATTACAATTTTTTTTCTGTTTTCTTGTAACTATTAATTTTTTTTTTAATTTTTATTTTATTCCATTCACTTTGATATTTATTTTTAAAGTCTGTTTTACCAAAAAATTATTGTAATAATAAAATTTATACATGATATAGTTAGTTAGTACCTAGGTATACACTTAATTATTGTGAAACATTTATGATTAATTGAAATTATTTATATTTTTTTTATTTCTTATGTAAGTAGTACGTGGTAGTATCTACTACATCAAATTTTACATTAAATTTTAATTACAAATTCTATTTAAAAATCAGAAAAAAAAATAATAATAATAATTGAAATTAAAGGCAAATGATTATATGTAATATTTTTATATATTTTAAAGTACACATTTAAGTATATATAATTTTTACTCTTGTCTTCTAATATTTTTTTGTTTATTTTTTCTTTTCTTCTTTAATTTTTAAATTTGTTTCATAATTAAAACTCATCAATATTCATCATTATGAATATGTAGGTACCATACACTATTATTTGATATTACATTTATTTAATGTGTATTAACGTTCAGTAAATATATTAAAAACTTTTTAAAGTAGTAAGATATACTATATGTAGATAGAAAAAAAAAATTGATGACAGCAAAAGAAAAAAAAAAAAATAAATTAAAATTCCTTGTATGTGTAATTATATAGTTTTTTCTTTTAAATTCACATTTTTCATTCAAAAAAAAAAAAATTTATACAGATGATTTAAATATTTACACAGTCGTCATGTCAAACATATGTATGTATGTATTCAAATTTACATATGTAAAATGTAAAATGTACATATACCTAGATATATTATATGTATATATTTTTTCTAGTGTAGAATAAAAAGTATACAAAATCCCAGCTGACCATTCAGTGAACTAGGTTCACAGTGAATTCATAGTGAATGCCAAAAATCTTCACGAAATGAATAATTTTTCTTTGATTCATTTTGAAAACACGAAATGAAAAATAAGTGAATTATTCAAAAATATGGGTACATTATGAATACACCAAGTGATTGAAATATGAATTATATTCACATAAAATTCATTTGATGAAAACGTGAACGTAAAAATAACGAAGTGAATAATAATTAATAATTAAGTGATTAAAGAGTTTTTATCTAAATCATTGAAAAAATAAAATGAAAAGTAGGAATATAATAATTAGAGCCGGGATTCATTGATTACTCACATTGTGAATGATATTTTATCCTCACAAAATGCATTCAATATGAATTCATTTCGTGTTTTCATTAAACATTCAGTAAGTGATTTCAAAATGAATTCATTAAGTGAATTTACTGTGACCAGCCATAGCGTAAAAATTTTTGAAATAAAATATCTTCACTGTGAATTCACTGTGAACGTTCACGTGAAGAATCACTTGGTTGAAATGAGTTCAGAATGAATTCACTATGAGTTCACTTGGTCAGCTGGGATGTATCTGATCTGTATCGTATATGTATATGATGATGATGATGATATTATCTGATCTGAAGGACAAAATTATTTAAACAAAGATTATTATTATTGCATACCAATTTGCATTACAATTTCAATTTTAACTACTGTTCATTTTTATTTATTTATTTTATTTTATTTTTTGCCTATTGATTTCCTCGTTTATTATTTTTCATTCTGTGTTTATTAAATTTTTTCGTCTCTAAATGAGAAGAGAATGCACTGCACAAAAATTTTATTATTCAAAGTAGGTAATCTATTAACTATTAATGTACATGTACGTACGTAAATCTATATTTTATTAAACAGTGCACAATTACACGATTAATTAGAAGTTTTATAACAATTTAAAAAGTATAGAAATATTGTGTAATTGTAGCTAAGTACATCATACATCATACCAATTATTATTATACTCTAATATCGAATCGAATCGAATTGAATTCGATTGTAGTGTAATGTTAGAAAAAAATATTTTTTGGTTTCTTCTTCTTTTTGTTGTTGTTCTTGTTCTTCTGCAATTAAAATTTCATTTAATAATTTATATTTTGCAAAATTTTTGTTTGTTCTTATCTTTTTCTTATTCATTTATGTAAGTATATATAAAAAGATAGATGCATGCATACATATATACGTACGTACGTACATATATGCAGGTGCATATTTATATGTATTTTATTTTCATGTTATAAGAAAAAAGAAAAACCGAAAAAAAAAAAAAAATTTAATTCCAAAATTTCGCGATAACACTGCACTGGACTAACTTAAAAAAAAGTAGCTGGTCAAAAAAAAAATAAATTTACACTTTACACTTAATTTCTTCTTCTTCTTCAAAATAATGAAATAATAAAAATCAAAAGCAAAAAAAAAAAAAATGTTCACAATAATTAATTCCACAAATAAATTATGTTATCTTTATCTACTACCTTTTATGAGTACCTATAGTACCTATGTGATGTGATGTGTATATTTTTTTTTCTTGCCTTTAAAAATACAATACGCAATTTAGATTTTCGAAAAGAAAAAATTTTTTTTTCTTTGTAATTTTTGATTATTTTATTTTATTTAACTTTTTTATTAATTAGATATAGATTTTTTTTTTTTTTTTGTACAGTCAGAGAGTGTAATATAGCTATGTATTATATTTTAATAATAATTTCCGATAATATATTATTGTGTAAAATAAAAATAAAAATATACATTATACGAGTACGAGATATATGTTACAACAGATTACGGAAAAAGAAAATTCACTTGTAATGTTTTTCTTTTTTCTTATAAATTATTATATTGCTTGACTTTTATATATTATTTTCTTATTTTATTTTGCTGCTATTTTACTTTATTATATATATGTAATTATGTATGTTATATTATAATATTATATACTGCACAATTTATAAAAAAAAATTTTATTATTAACTCATTTTCACCACACATACACACTGGACTTATAGCTCCTCTACCAAAACCATATGTATTTTTCGTTATCCAAATCTGGCTCTATACATACCACTCTATGCGAAAATGAAACGAATACAGTTGAAAATATTTATATGATTATTTTATTTGTCGTTTGTCGAATAAATACTTTTTCGTTTTTTGACATGTGGATGAGAAAAAATTAAAATTTAACGAGAATTTAAAAATAAAAATCAACAAAAATTTGTTGAAAATTTGAAAATATTTTGTCCGATGGTTTTATAATATTTCTTTTTCATTTTTTTTTTTTTTGTATAATTTGCTATTTGTTTGAGTATGAGTGAGAGTGAGAAGAAAAGAAAATTTTAACGATAAATTTGTTGAAGTTATAAAAAAGTAATGTAAAATGACATTTCCAATTGTATTTCAAAACTTCAATTATTGGTTAAAATGAAGTTAGATTCAAATGAATTTGAGTTAAATTTTATTGATGTTGATTTGACATTTGACAGCATTGCTAGCATTAAATGGAAAAAAATAAATTTTAATTATTTGAAAAACATAGAAAATTTTTAAAATACAAAATATTTTCATTTTGAATTTTGCTCTCAAAGAAGTGAAAAATAAATTCAAATACATATTTCTCATAATTGAAAGAAATAAAAAAAATATCTTAAATTAAAATCGTTTATAATTACATTATGAATACAAATTTTGACATATTTAACAAATTTTTTGATTTATAAAATAAAACAATTAACTCTTTATATCAACCCAACATAAACTAAAGTGACAGAAATGTTAGAACAACAGACAAAGCCAACTATCAACTGTTTGCAGCGGGTTTTTTCGCTGTATACAGTTTAGTAAATTGTATACAGCGATTATCTAAACATCGCTGCATTTTCATCGCTGACTTGCATCGCTGCATTGAACTGAACGCACCCATTACGTTATGAATACATGTTTAAACAATATTTTTCGTAACGATTTTAATTCTATGTTTCTATGTTTTTGTTGTTGATTGTTGATTACTTTACTTTGTAATATATTGATTATTCATTACAATTTTGATCAGCTGTTAATGTAATATTTTGTTTGTACTAAATGTCAACAAAATCAGCTGTCATAAATTTTTTTCATTAAATTCCTCATATCCTCAATTCCCGAATTTAATTTTGGCAAATTTATAGTTTGAAATTCTTTAAAAAGGTAAAGGACAGAATAAATAATGGCTGGACGTGAAGCAGTTAAAAGAGCCGTAAAACAAGTACGACCAATTTTATCTATTGACAAAGATGAGGCCAGAAAAAGAGTTTTAAATTTATACAAAGCATGGTATCGTCAGATACCTTATATCGGTAAGTAAATTTTGGCTAAACTCAAATTTGCTTGAGATGGGTTATGTTTGTTATGTCATCCTTTTTTTTTTATTTTGAAAATTAATTAAATTAATGAAAATGCACAATGATATTGTACATTTATTAATTTGTTTTAGTTATGGACTATGATATCCCAGTTAGTGTTGAGCAGTGCCGTTCTAAATTACGTGAAGAATTTCTAAAGCATAAAAATGTAACCGATATCAGAGTAATCGATATGCTGGTAATTAAAGTGAGTATTTCATTTAACGTCTTAACGATGACGACGATGATGATGATAATGATGAAAAAATTTCAAATATCATTAAATTTGTATTATTTTTGTATTTAATTTTTCGAAACAAAAAAGGGTCAAATGGAATTAAAGGAAACTGTTAAAATTTGGAAACAAAAAGGTCATGTTATGAGATATTGGAAAGAAACTGTTGAACCAAAACCAACTGATTTTCTATCGAAATTTTTATCTGGTCAAACATAGATTATTATTATTGTTATTTGCATGTAATATGGAATTAAAGTAAGAAAATTTCAGATTTAGTAAAAAAAATAAAAATGAAACAAAATTGTAAGGTAAATGAAGATTTAAATCCAACAAATCAATTTCAATTTGTAATTGTTCTGTAAATAAAATTAAGTAGAAATACATTTACTATTTTAATTCTTATTTATTCCATTCAAACAAAATTTAAGAATATAGGTACAAATTGAGAATGTAAATATTTTGATAATTACAGAGAAAATTTGCCAAAAATCATCAGCCAAATTTTTTATCCGATCTACAATTGTAAATTAACAATTAATTACTGATGACGACAAAACAACAACATCTCATTGTAAAAGAGATGAATGTATAAAGTCAGGTGTTGTATTCAGGTTAATACATTTAGATATACATATGTTTTACTATTTTTGTTTTTTTACAAATCGTTTAATTGTATTTTGTTACAAAAAATAAAGCTAATATAATCAATTAATCACATTCAACATATAAAAATTCCAAAGTAAACGTAATCAATGAGTATTGTATTGTATATTCGTAATCGTACCTCATAAATGCACATTATGAAATAATTTTATCAACAAAAAATAAATTACGCGTTTTGAATTTTATATAAGTATCTACATATGATGTATATTTGAAATTCATTAATATTTTGTACGTGTATAAATAATAGTAAAATAAAAATCAATAAAAATTCGTTAAGTTAAATGCAAATTAACTAGGTATATAAATTTGCAAAATATGTATTGTAAATTATCCATTACAACGAGTAAATTTATAGGACGCGTAACAGGTACGATATGATTGCATAAAAAACGTACAATATACATTTATAGAAATTTTTTATGAATATAAAAAAAAACGTACAATTTCATGTTTATTATTATAATGAAAATAATATAATAAATTATTAAAAAAATTACAAATATCAGCGAATATCAGAAGGCAATAACGAAATGATGGGCAATCAATTAAAGAGCAAGGGGTTTAAAAACTATTGTTACTTTATTAAATATTCACATGTTTTTCTGTTCTAAATTCGTTATTTTTATAAACATTTCAATTTTCTTCATTGATTTCCTTTTACTTGTATTAGTTTATTAATTGATTATTTATATTTTTTTTGTAATGAACAAATTTATTAAACAAATCAGCTGATGTTTATTATTTTTTTTTTAAAATACAAAAACTGTTTATGAATGCATACAAATGTATTTACATATTAAATCTATTTGTTTTTATTTTACATATTTTTCAAAAAAAAAAAAATAATAATAATTAATACTTTCAAGTCAAGGTGATCAAAAAATAACGGCTCAAGTAAATGAATAAATCGAATAAAATTAAATTAAAATAATGCCACTAACATTCATAATCATTTAATATAAAATAAATATGAAACTAATATCAACTTACCTATAATTATTATTTTGATAACTTCATTTATCTATTACTGATTTAATTTTAATTGGTAGCAATAATAATTATCTATACCTATTTTATTTTTTTTATAAATTCAATGCATAGATCCATAATAATGAATTTTGTATACGTATATGTAGTATTTTATTATTTCGAGTTTATTTCAACAAATAAACAAACATTTACTTATCGTTAGGCATTTAGAAAGAAAAAAATATCAACGGTCTTATCACGAGTATGCATTTTTATACAAGTTATTTTGTATAATACCAATTCAAATTGATATCAATTATTTAATTGTTTTTCTTCTTCTTGATTACATAACAAAAAAAAAAGGAGTTGATTGAGTGTGAATAATACAATTTGAACATTTTAATATCGATGTGTATAATGAACAACTTATTATACACTAACATTAAGTAAAATCTAGAAAATATCTGTTGATTAAAACAAAATTCTTTGAATAATTTAAAAATAATTTTTTTTTCCCAGTTGAAAAAAAAAAATCTAGGTGTGTATGAATAATAATATCTAATAATAATTTTGTTTGCGATAAATTATTATTTAAAATTAGGTAAATGTTTATGGTACACACACTCGGAGGGGGTATCTGATGATGGCCGCTGCTTCTTCGTAAAAGGAATATCTACACGATTTTTAACCCCCCGTCCTGCGCTACCACTGTCCGTCCTACAAGGTTTTTGACCACCGAAATTAATTCACCACACCTCCGTCTACCACCCCCCCTCATTAGATAACCAACCCCCCCCCCACGAGTGTGTATGTATAATAAAGTAAACATTTACTCACCCCAAATTTTTTAGTAGACTAAACTTTAAAAAATTTTTATAAATTTTTTCCATCATTATTAAAATTAAACGATAAGATTCTACTCCATAAAGAACTAAAAATTGAAGAAAGGATGCTCATAAAAAGTCGTTATAATAACGCACATGGTATAGGTATATAAATACTAAAAATTATAAAGATTTATCTTTTTATATTATACTCATCACTCAATGTAAATTTGAATATTATTGTTTATAAATGAAAATAATAAAAATTTCAAATTAGATGTATGTATGAATTATGAATTATTTACATTTTTAGTATATTATCTAAGAGAACATGTGTAATACAAAACAAAACGAAAGAAAAAAAAATTATTATTTAAATTGTTTACATCAAGAAAATTCATATGAAAAATTTATTATTAGATAAATAAAAGATCCATAAATGCATACAATCACATACAATTTAAATAAATTTTAATTTATAATTGTTTTCTTCACTGTTTTATGGTGTGCAAAAATATGCGTATAAGTAAACATTTGCTTATTATTTTTTTTTTTCGTCAATATGTACTTTTGTCGTATTAATGTACTCGTATGTAAATTCAAATGTTTAGTCATCTCATAAAATTAATAATAAAATTAGTTTACTTTGAATTGATGATTCATAATTTATTTCTATATAAAAATAAAAATCAGTAATTTAAATTTAAATTTAAATTTTGCCTTAAAACAAAAGCAAAAGCAAAAGCAAAAAAAAAACATAAAAAAGAAAAATCTTAAATAAATAAAAAAGTTTAATAAACGATGATCGAGTATACGAGTATAGCATACGTAGCTTAGCCTCTGTATACTAACTACAGACATGTATAGAAGGTGGTAGAAGTATGTAATAAATGCGACAATAATATACGTTACTTTGTACTTTTGTTTTTAGCAGTAATAACGCACATGAGATGAGACGAGATAATAACTTCATGATGTGATTACTATACCATACACTAAACTGTATACTACTGTAGTAGTTGTAGATTGTAGTAAAATGAAGTGGAGTGTAATAACACAGATCTGAGTAACACATAATTATACTTAGATCTGTGTTAATAATGAGTAATAACACGCAATAATAAGCTACGTATGTGATGTGATGTGATGTGTGTAAAAATGTAACTCATGTATGTACAAAATAATTTCATGAAAATCAATTCATTAATTAATTACATGTTGGTGTATTGATTTTTAGAATGAATTATGAGAAAAATGTGTTCGATTTTTTTTTATGCCAAATTCAAATCGTGTCGTATTGTTAGCTGTATTCATTTTCACTAAGTAGTAAGTAGCATAGCAAGACGAGCAATAATGTAGCAGTAGTACACAAAATAAAGTGGTGATATCATCCATAATGTTCCAGCCAGGGAGTCAAGTAAATTATCTTAAATTTTTATAATTTTTATATTTGCTTTCATTGTTTTTATTTTTCCCAATATTTTATTGCTATTCGTAATTTACTCGCATTTGCATTCACATAAGAGTGTATAAGGCATTAGTCAGATTGGTTGCGGTCTTCATAATTTGCATAAATCAGTCTCGTATCTATATAGATACATTTTGAAATTTTTAATTTTATAACAGAAAAATTTATTGAAAAATTAGAGCTAGATCAACAAAAAATTAGATTCATTTTATATACGTGATGCTTATACTAAAAATCACTCTAAAGATGATCTCTGATATGAGGTGGTACGTCAATTGTTATTATACGGATTAATAAAGATACTCACATAGATACAGAGATATAGATACTCATTTATATGCAAAAGAAAATTTAATTCGATTACGTATTTAATACTCGCACATTGTGTATATATGCATAAATGAATATGTTATATTATGTGTGGGAGTTCAAAATACTGGATTTTTTATTATAAATTATTTTTATTTTTCTATTATATGATAATACTCGTACACGATATAATACCTAATACTCTTGATAATATATACAATAAAATGTAAAAATAATAAGATTATGACATGATGAATAGAAAAATCGTGATCAAAGATTGATTATACACGCTTCATTTGTACAGTAGATACATCATATGATCATTACGGATTTAATATTTTAATTAAAAATGTAAGAAGAAGAAGAAAAAACACATACACAATGTAAGCAAAGTACATATTATACATGTTACGTATTTTCACGTAATTACAGATAATACTAATTGAATATTGTGAAGAACATGTAAGAAAAAAAAAACAAATTAAATTAATTCAATATTGCTACGAAATCAACATTCATATTTTTGCCTCCTACATCTCGCGTCCATTCATCTTCTTCTGTTATTAATAATAATATTGTTGACTAGATAAATTTTATTTTAAATATTTTGATTGTATCTCAATGGATTTTGTTTTTTTGGTTTTTGTTTGATGTAATGTAAATATTTTTAACTAGGATTTTATGAAGATTCTTATCATATTTTATTAAAATTTTTAACTATTATAGGTGAATGATGAAAGATATGTGGGTGCTTTGTACAATAATACAAGAGTTTTTTTTCTTTTTTAAAAAAATAAAACAATAAGAATGGAAGGATATGTGAGCATTTTTATTTAGCTGTGATATTTTAGAATTTTTGATGACCGCGATTACCATGTTTATTTATGTACGATTATACCAGAGAATTACCATATAAATGTATTTATGTAGCACATGAAATATAGGCATTTAGGTATATCAAACAAGTAAATATATATCAAGGATGAATAAATAAAAAAAAGGTGGTTTTCTTTGAGTAGAACACAAATATGCATATGGTACACAACAAAACACGAAAAATCAGCTAACTACATTTTATGCTTGCTTCTCCTCTTTATAAATACTCTAGAGCAGTAGAGAGAGGTCATTGACTTAGTAGTAGTACTGTACCTGTAGTATTATACGCTACACTAGTACGAGAAATATTTCTTACTTCATGTATACTCGTATTTTTGTGGTTGAGAAAAGTTTCATTTCTCCCCTCAACAGGCTGCGAATATTGAACATAACAAAACACGAAAAATCAACAAACAACATTTTATATTATCTCCTCTCCTCTATACAATCTCTGTAGCGGTGGAGGTCATTGACTTATTACGGTACCTCCAGTGTAGTGTAGGCTACACTAGTACGAGTAGTATCTTGCAATTCATGTGTAATCATTTTTGAATTTTCATTCTTAAACTTCGAGTTATGCCTATTGGCGCCTATAATTGAGAAATCTGCTACTGCGATGGTGAGTAAATGTTCATTGCTTTAAATTTTATTAAATTTCAAAATTTTTGAATTGTGCACATCATTATAATTATATAGTATTAAAAGCATGAAATTATTCTTCAAAAATTTTTGATCCCATAAACACAACACATAAAAATCAATGAATCAGTTTTATGTATCGCTGTTTAACTGTGATAATATTATAAGGATATAATAAAATTTTAATTTAAATTGAAGATATTTATTTCAACAATTTTGACATACAAACAATGTTTTTAATATTGCGGTCTACATATGTATTTTCGAACTTTCTAATATATAATTTACAAAATAAATAAAAAGTAAATAAAATAATTTAGGATGGAATATGAAATATTTTATTATTTTATGTTTAGTCATTTTCATTCAATTTATCGTCAATTTAAATGAAATTAATCGATATGATTTGTAATGATTCATTTCTTTCATTTATTTTTTCTCTGTGGGATGAATGGCAATATCATACATAGTCTGATTTATAAGCGAGCCTTGGCCTTCATCAAAGTGATTTTATTGTCATCATTATATATGTCTAATCATCATTTTATTTTATGATTAGAAAATATATAAACGTATATTCTCGATTAATTTCATTTATAAAATTGATGTCTGTATATATAAAATAATTTGTAGAGTACATACACTATTCGAATTAAGAAATAAATAAATCCATATCACAGTGGTAAGTCAATAAATCATGATATAAATTTTTATAAATTATATATGTACATGGATGGGATATGCGGAAATTAAATAAATCCTAATTTACAAGTAAGTATATAAGTATAATGATCATGCATACATATTTTTTACATACTGAATCACCCTCTATTCTCTTTTCTTTTCTTTTCTTTTTCGTTATTAAATTTATAAAAATAATAATAAAGAAAATTCCACTGATGTATTTAAGAAGGCTCTTTATGTATTTATATTTTTATATTATAACTCATGTACACATTTATTTCTATACTCTACATATGTATGTACATAATGTACATTTATGTATGTATGAAATGAGCATAAAATATGACTAAACTAAACTATAAAAATTTGTTGAATATCTACATTATATACTACTTGTATGAACATACTTATACATTTATCTATATAGTACATTTAATAGGGCTTTTCTTTTGTTTTCCTTTTTTTCCGATTAACCTTCATCGTATAAAACAAAGTACATAATATGTATATACATTCCTAAAATATATTCAAGCACATATTTAACTATACATGCTTATAGTACATTTTTTTAATGTACACTAAAGTATGTAATACTGTGATCGAAAAAATAAGGTGAATTTTCCATTTAAATCATGGTGATGGTTGTGGAACGATATGAATCGAATTTTTGGTGAAATAACTATGCTTGAGATGAGATATTTACATAAAATTTAGAGCACAGATATTTATTAGGTTACTACCACAGCCTAAGGGATAAAAATCTGTAATCGTTTGGTTTAGCATTTTTTTGGTTCAGGGTGGCGCAAGTGATAGAGCAACTGGCCTTCTAACTGATCTCGAAGTTAAACTGATGGCCCAATGTAGAAGAAAAACTTTTTGCATTTTTTAGACTTTTCACACCTTACAAACTTTTCATCCGTTACCGCACAGAATTGATTTTTTATGACCCAATTGTACGGCTGACAGAAACTTCAGACAGTTGATATTTTGTACGAATATAATAAAAATTTATTTGAAGTGCAAAAAAAACAAAATTATTTTAAAATTAATAATGATTTCAAATTTTCACATTAATTTCCTATGTTTGTTCTCTGTTGTTTATTGTTAAACTAACTCTGTTAACGAACTGTTAAGCTATTTCTTCTTCTTACTTCCATGCTTTGTCGCCTGAAAAGTTGAAAGTTATAATCAACTTCTATATCCGTTGTAGACTTCATACGCTTTTCATGCGTTACTGCGTTATCATTGGAACTTTTTACATAAATATTTTAATGTTGCTCAACTTTCATCATGCTTCTCATACCTCAACCTCAACAGATGAAACATGAAAGGCGTGAAAAGCGTACACTGAGACTTCAGCTTTATAGAATCGATTCCTGCCCACGGCCCCACGGCAAAAGTAAGAAAAATATCATTTCGTTAGGGCTGACCTAGAGTTGTAGTGTTAGATAATTTAAAGAAGAAAAAGAAGATTTATGTGAAAAATTCATCTCTATATTTTTGATCACAGTATTATGTATACATATTTATACATACTTGCATAAAATACATATCATAAATAGGATATATTTTAATGGACTTTTTCTGTAATAAAAATACAAGAATATGTATACAAAAAAAAAAAAAAAAATAAACAAAAAATAAAAGAAAACTCTTTTAAACGTGACTTGTTCATTTTTTGTTGTTGCTGGTTCCGATGATATAATTTAAGAAATCGTTAATAAATTTTTGTAGTAGTCGTAATGGTAGTACAGTACATACATTTATGTAGTATAGTAGTTCATATTGTTAAATATGTGTTATAGTTTTTGTTATATAAATATTTTTATATTATATGCATTTTATTCAATATATAAAATATTAAAAAGAAATATGTACATATACGTATGAGAGGGTGGTAGGTTGATAAACGATCGACCTATAATATGTACATACATGAATGTATGAAAGTAGTTATACATTGTTAGGCGTTAAAGTGTTTTAATATGTTTCATATGTATATGTTTATATGAATGTATAACAAAACAATTTATGTACCATGTACATTGTACGTGTACCTACATATCGTTTTTTGTATATAATCATATAAGTCATTCATTGATGGAAAAGATATTTTATGTACACGTTATGTCGATATATGATACCGAGCATTGCATGTACATATGTATACATATAATACTCATGTTTTTGTATATTTTAACTAGACTTTGTTATTAACAAAGATATGTACGTACAGACAAAAATTAATGTAGTGCTTCCAGACCAGACCCATAACTATATAGATAGATATGTAGGCTCCGATTCCGATATAATAGTCATCGCATATGTATATACCTATAATATGTAAGTGCTGCTTTGCTACATGTTTGTGTGTGTGTGTGTCTAGATATATACAAAAATTTTGGTTGACTCATACTCTCATGACAGCAAATTTAATTTTAATTTAAAAAATTTATTTTCTATACCAATAATAATTAGCTGGGCTTGTGCGGTAAGCTTTCCTATATGTACGAGTATGTATGTAACTAAATAATACACACTAAATAGCACTAAATAGCTATACATTTTTTTTTTAAAAAAAGTTATCAGCATAGCAGCTAGAAGCTGGTATAGTAAAGTTGTTATAGCAGTAGTCACACAGTCACAATATAATCAGTTAAATTTATTCGTTATTTTTTTCGTATGTGTACCTTAGAAGAAAAATTTAGTTTAGTAGTATCACCACAGAACATTGAAGAAAATACATAATAATAAACGACGAGAAAAATAATTGTGAATGTGTAAGTATATACCAGTCAGTCAGATCATATGTACATACATTCATGTACGCTTAAGCTCATACGTAAAATAGTCAGACAGTATCAACAGACAGTGTAAAATAAGTCATCCAATCGTCAACACACATTACACTATATAATACACATTTTAAAATTTAAACTTATAACAAAAACGTTAATAAGATAACAAACGAGTACAAAATTACAAAAAAATATAAATATAAGTACTCATAGTGTGTAGTACACGAAGTCAAGTCAAATATATATAGAAAATAAATAATACTACTTTGAAGGTATTAAAATTTAATCAAATCACAAACAACGGACTATAACCAGGTCGTCGGTTATAATATTATTGAACTTTTGTGTACATAAATATTGAATTTCAAATACAAAATTTACGAGTACATCCACATAAAATTTAAAATCTTCTATAATAAGTACTTGGATACTTGGCACCATATATTGACATATACCAACATAGGATATTTTTTTTTCGAGAATTTATTTTTTTTTATATTTGAATATCATTCAATTTTATGTAAGTAATTAAGTAATTTTATAATGAATTTTGTTAAAATTTAAAAGCCACCAAATAAATTGAAAGCAATAATCATCATTCGGTAATCTTATTTTATTTATATTTTTTGGTTCTTGTTCTGTAAATTGATTTTATTTAAAAAGAAATTTTATGTTATACGTTATTGCTTTTAATTTATTTGGGAGTAGTTTCAGTGAGAAATAGTTTTTTTCTTTTTTAAATTGTCATCATTAAAATATTTTTATATTTTTCAAAATTCACACATGTGACGGCAAGAAGTTGCATTTAAAAGTTAAAAGAATGCTAAACATTTTTAAAGTTTTTGTTCTATTTTGTGTTTCAATTTGTACAAGTACATATTTAAGTGTTAGGTGTTAGTAAGAATAAATTTTTTTTTGTTTGTTAGAAAATTTAAGAAATTATTAATATTAACATAAGCATGTGTATGATGACTAGTAAAATAAGAGTATGTAATAAGTTTCAGAAAATATTGTGAATTAGTTGAACCATAACATATATTGAACTATGAATGAATATTCGTAAATGGTAATAACTGCCACTTACTTCTTTAATTTATAAACGAAACGTTTTTCTTGTATTTTGCTTCTTTTTTTTTGAAATAATGAAACAAAGAGATACATATTAAGTAGTATCTACACTTATAATAATAATGTTTTTACGTGAAGCATTATCAGTTCAAATAAATATTAACATTTTGAAGACAAAAAAAAATTAAAGTAAAATATGAGGTAAAATGTAAAAATAAGTATAACAATAAAATGTAGGCAAGTAAAAAAGTGATTTTTTTTTTTACCTAGATATCTTGTATTCGTTATATAAATGATTGAAAATGTATCATATGATTGTAGAATTAAAGTTTTTAAGGTTTTATTTGTTTTTAAATTTTTCAGTTTCGTTTTGTTTTGATATAAAATATATGTACTTTTTTTTTTTGTAATAAAATTTATTTGTTTTTGATATTGATATATTGATAAGATAACAAAATTACAATGAAAATTTGATAATAAAATACAAGAGAATTGCAAGAAAAATAAATAAATTGAAATTGAAAAAAAAAAAATTGAAACAAAAGAAATAGAAATAATTAAAAAAAAATATATAAATGAACAATTAATAAAAATTAAAAGATAGGAACTAAGTATAAAATAGAAATAATCCTTATACATTGAAATATAATTCATTCATGTGATAATATTTTTATAATAAAAATGTACGAGAGTACGACAGTATTTATCAATAAAAAATAAATACTAAGTCTCGTATATAATATCGTGGACTGATAATAAAACAACGATAAGCATATAATAAGATATCGTTATATAAAATCATAAATTATTATTTGTAAAAAAAGTTTTCATTAAAACTATCGTTATAAATTGAAGGTGGTGGTATATACTTAGTTACTTATATTTTGCTCTATAAAGATACATTCTTACACATACGTACAAATATAATTTTCTTTTATAGAAAATAAAATAGTAATAAAATTACAAAAATCATAAATTCGTTAGTTCGTTTGGATTCTTATCCATTTAACTTGTAATCATAAGTTCTATTTACTTATCTACTAGAACTACTCTCGTATATACATTAATTATTGATTTGATTTGTAAAGTGAAATATAAATAAGATATATTTTCATACATATTTGGATATTTTTACAGATTTGAAGAAGAATTGATAGATCGAAGACAATAAATTGAAGAAAATTATTTTCAAAATAATAACTACACGTAGCAGTTACAAGTTTATTTATATACAGGTAAGAAAAATACATATATCAATAAAATATTGAAAATCAATTTTTTATAATAAAACAACTAATATACATACTCGATCATATACAAAGGTTGAGTTCACCATTACAATCGAATGAGGGATCAAACTGAATAGATTATTTGAATATCTTTTTCTTTTTCTTTGATGGTCTGTATTAAGCACAGTTCAAATCTAGCCAAAACCTTTAGTTGAAGTGGTTTTTTGACTTATTGCTATCATCTGTGCATCCACAATTTAATGTGGATTACGAAGCATTAAGTTATTGGTAGAGAAACACTCATTTTTAAAAAGCAGTAGGGCTTGGATTGATCTATATTATTGGTCTTTTTCGAAAATGATCATCTTTGCACACGGTCATTGTATGCCATAATAGTTGATTGCAGAATTGCGCACGCTTTATTGCGATCGTATGTAGCCTTCATGCATTTTTGAACTTCTGACAATATTTGTATGAATGCATTTTCGAACATTTGATTTCCGTCACTTGGCTGAAATCAAATCAGACTGCATCTGACTGCATTTTCGAAAAAGGTCATTGAATAAATAATTTTTCAAAAATTACAAAACTGAAAAAAACATCAAATTATGATATATGGTGCTGCTAATGGTTCGATCATAAACTATATAGATAGTCTTCTTCATAATCGTATATTATGCTCGATTGGATCTAGATTATACAAATTATTATTAGCTCTAATTTGAGTAATTAGAACAGTCAAATTACAATAGTGAAGACATTATAGAGTGCTTAGAGATTTAGATTAATGCGATCGTGTAATCATGAACTCAGCCATAATAATGTTACGATTATTATCAAAAATATATTTTTATTACTTTTGAAATACCTAATTTTTATTTGGAAATAAAATGAGAAAAATACATTGTGTATTAAATATAGGGTCATGGTCAAAAAATATTTGAAAAAACAAACAAGATTTACATATAAGTAAATATGTACATACCAGTATGTAATAATATTATAAACAAATATTTTATCAAATATACACAATTTTTGATGTAACGTATTTAATATACATACACGTATGTAAGATTATGAATTTAAAAAACGAAAAAACTAACAGATATGTGAGAAAATATTTGACCATGATTAGTTTTTTTTTTTTTTTTTTGTATTTTGTTATTGATTTAAATTTTTGTTTCGTCGTAATTAAATCGTAGTTACAACTAATTTGGAATTTGAATGAATTACAATTGATGGATTTTTTTGGTATCTAAATCTATAAGATTAATGAATGAAATGTGTACTAGTATTTTCATTCAGTTCAATTATTGCAAAAATCAGTGCTGTTAGTCACTGTAGGTATATAGGTATAATCATTTACCTTTATATTATTTTCGTATTATTATTGTTATATATTCTTGGAAAAAAATATTTCAAATAAATTTGTTAAAAGTAAACACAAACAGTTAATATAGTATAGAAGTAGTGTTAAATAGTAGATACTAGACAGTAGCTTATAGTAAAAAGCTTTAAATACATAAAACCAAGCTGGGTAATATACGAGATATACGAGTAATAAATTAAATTGAAAATTTTCATATACATACGAACATACATATGTGCAACAACGTGTATACGTTACGTAGATATTTGATACAGATTCATCCGATATGATAAAATGCATGTTACAAAAATTTGTTTTATTATTATACGTCTGATGCATGTTGCATTATCACAGATAAATTACATTTTGTACATTAGATACCTGCGTAGATTGATTATTATTATAACATCGATAAAAAATTATAAGTAAATCGATATTATGGATTTACTTCTTTCATAATAATTTTATGTATAATCACACAATATAAGAGCACGAGTAATACCAGTAGTAACTGCCTATATTCTGGAATGAAAATTATTACACAGCATAAGATTATAAGATTTCATTAGTATTACAGAATTTATTTTCTCTATACCTTACCATGCATACATTACATATGTATGTATATGTATCTTTATATACAATAATTTTCGAAATTTTGTAATTTAAACATGTGTTAATTGCTAATATGTGGTTTCAATTGTTGGAAATTAAAAAAAAAAAATTTGATCATATATGAGTATTATGATGATATAGTTAAATATCGCACGTACATGTAGTGTACTTGTACAGATATGTAATATTTGCAATATTACACATACCCGATTCTTTTATAGGTTGAAATAGTTCCATTAAACCGGGCGTCAAATCTCGGGGGCGCGAATAAGGACGGAATATGAAAATCACATAACCTGTTTTTAGAAAAATAGTTTTACAAATTACAGTAAAAACATATAATATTCTCTGCGAAAATTTTCTCCTCAAAAGATACTCAAAAGTTCAATGACCATGTTTGTTTACACATGAAAATATATACATACATGGATCCTGTTTCTATTTGAAATTGTTCTTCGTACTACTACAGTGAATTACATAATTTAAACAAGAAGAGGAGAAGAGAAACTACTATTCGCTTATCTTTCAAGTTCAACTAATATTCTATGAGAAATACGCGTCTATCCTACCTCTTGTGACGTGAGAATGATGTAATTTTCTTCCCTAAAAAGACATAGAAACTGAAATATTGTGCTATTAAAATAATAAAAAAAAAAAAAAAAACAAAAAAAATTGAAGTTTAAAATAGTAAAGGGCGAAATATTTTGAGATGCACCGGGCGCCCAAACGACTAAAATCGGCACTGAATATACGGGTGTTTATAATAAATTTTATCTAGTTGTTGTGTAGCAATTATTTAAAATTCAATAGTCGCATTATATCATATCACATAACAATATACGTGTATGTACATACTCGAATGTATGCTCTTCATATTTACATACATTTTCATATTAATTTATCGCATCAACAGAGGCAATATACATAAATGTACACACGTAAATAATGTATCTACCTACCTGCATTATATTGAAATGTACTTATTTTTGAAATATACACGAGTATGCGACAAGTTCAATTATTTTAATTAATTGATAAGATAATGTATCTGATTTTCTTCCATTTTATTTTCTTATTATTATTTATTTTTATGCTTTTCGTTATTATTACAAAATCTATTTGAATTACAAATTCTTTTTGATTATTATCAGGATACTGTACATACATTTGTGTACTTTTTGCATTTATGCAAGTAGCACGTACTTACATATTTCTGAATTAATTTTAAATTATTGCACAAGGTAAAAGTTATATCTATATGTATATACAGCTACATACGTATGTATAATTTAAGGGGCCCATAAACATAATACGATACATCTGAGATCTGACGACTATATAGTTGACAGACAAGTTGAAGTAATTTCTCAACAGACATTACAACCAGCGTTTCATCTTTATCACAGATTTCATTTGGAAGAATATTCTTTTTTTGGAGTTTACGTCTTTGACGTTAATCATACAGATTACATATATTTGTTAGAACTTTTTTATTGATACGCTTTCTCTATAAGCAGTAGTCTCTTTCGTACATGTCGGAGATTTGATCGTACAACTTGACTTTGACACAGCCAATTTAGTTGTCGAATTGGAAGCCACACGCCGTGAAAAATCAAAACTTTTTGATTTTGCTATTGACCAATCATCCGATTTTTGAATTGTCTGTCAATCAGTCTGGCAACTTATCTATATAAACAATGCAACATTCATCCGACTTCAAGTTATCTGTCGAGACGACCAGCCGTCAGATATATCGTATGTTTATGGGTACCTTTACATAAAAATCATTATCTACACATCAACATTTCACAACATTAAAAATATTAATCGTTTAAAATGTTTAAATAAATGAATTCCAAATTAAAAAATAAATTCTTAAGATTAAGTACATTGTAATAATATAGAACAGTGCATTAATTCTAAGATTGCATCATTTTTTTATTTTCAAATATACATATTCGTGCATGTATGAGTATGTTTGTTGCAGTAAATGTATTTGAACTTGAAGTTTAGAGATGTGCATTAAAATATGTTTAGAAATACATAATTTTTTTCTTTTGTGTTGCATATAATATAGTATACATTTCCACTAATTATTATGTATTGTTTTTTAAACGAAATTTCTTAGACCATAACAGACATTTTAATAGACATTACGTTCATTAGGACAATATTATGGAACATGACCTCCTTAAAATTTTATAATTAGACATTTTTATAATTATAATTTCTGTTTGTTTATTTATTTATTTATTTATTTAGTTTTTATGTCAAGAATATTTCTATATTTCCATATTTGATTAATTTTAATTGAATTTTTTGAATTTAATTACATTATTAATTTATTCTATAATAAATTCTATATTCTCTGTAAAAATTTACTAATTAAAAATTATTCTTAAATTAATGCATTCAATGCATTCCAATGTGAAAATGTTTTCATCATATGAAATGGAAAATGATTTTGAACTGAAATAAAATGAAAATGCGAATGAAGTTAAAAAAATTCATGAAATAAATTACGAATACGGATCCATAATTTTCTCACAAAATCCAAAGTGCAAAGCAAAAATATGTATAAAAAAAAAACGGAAGCAAATTTTTGTAATTGGGATTTCAAGTCCATATTTCCAGACAATTTTTCCTGTTGAATATATTTTTCTGTAATTTTTCGAAAATTTATCCAGCAAACATACAAACATATTGAAAACCATTAAATTTTAATTCTTCCTGATATTACTAAGGGTGTGTTATATATTATATTTAATTCTGTACAAAAAAAAAACAGTTATTTCGATTCCATTCAATTTGATTCCAATCCAATTAAATACGACTGACATGATTTCTTCATTGAAATTTAAAATTCATAAAAATCACATACCTATTACCACTATTACCCACATTTATTAGATTACTATAACATGTGAATAAGTATTTCCTTATTTATTTCCGTAGTTTATAATGTATTTTTCTTTAATTCGTGCATTCAAATTTGAAAAGAAATTGAAGACGAATGTCAAAAAACACACTTACACTTCAATAATAATCCTAAAGGGCGTAGCTATGTATGACCTTAAAAAGAATATTAAAAACCTTTCAAATTTCTTTCAACTTTTGCATATTAACATTTACAAATGTTGCTAAACATTCGAAATGTTGCTAAACATTTTAGAATTTTATTGCATAAATATGAGTATCGTTAGAGATGTTTAGAGTTGATCGATTATGTTGCCGACGATCAGTACGAAATGTTCTGTTAAAATTCCGTCAATGTTGTGCTTGTAATAATTCAAAAATTAGAAATGATTTCATTTGAAATTTGTTTATTTCTTACAGAAATTTATTTTTAGAAAAAAAATTTAATTATTAAATTAAAGCTTTTAAATATGTACATGTAATTGTGATTTTATTAATTTGAAGTATATTCTCTTATCAATTGTATTGTTTTAATTGAATTTTATTGTTTTTTTTTTTTTTTTTAATTAATATGCTTTTCAAAATAAATTCGTTCCCATTATCCGTTAATAAATTGAACTTTATTCCAAGAAAATTAAATAATTTAATGATGCATTATTATTCTTTGTCATATTTATGCATTATCAGTAGTGTAGAGAGGTAATGTAGAGGTTTTTATAATTTATTGTTCCACTTATACAATTTTTTTATAATATTGGAAATTTCGATTTTTATATTTTTTTTTATTTTGTTTCTTTAATATTATTATTAATCAACACATAAGTGTACATACATACATGCGAATGTACTTAATTAAATTATACGAGTACATTTGCATATACATATTTAGAAAATAAATACTCGAATACACGAACTAAATTCTCAATAATAATTAAATTAAAACAGAATCGAGGAAAAAAAATGAAGAGAAAAGAAAAGAAAATTTTCATTTTATAAAATCATTAAATTTCATATTTTATTTTATTTTTCTTATACATTACATTATTTACAAATTCTTTTTTTATTTTCAATCTTTAATTACAGATCTATACACACATTATTTTTTTTCGTGTTTACAACAAGCCACAGCAAAACCAAAAAGTTTGTCATTTCATATTTTTCTTCTGGTTGTAATCTTCTATAATCCAATTTGGTTTTTACACAATAAATTCAACAAAAGGGGCAAACAATTAAAACGTTAAAAAATGACAACAACAGAACAAAAAATAAAATTAAATTTACGACCGAGTATCGGTGTTACTGATAAGATACAGCAACAACCCACAAAATTACTGATAAATCATGGTAAACCGAATTTCACGATAAATCGTACAACGAATACAAAAAAATATTTGAATGGTGTCAAATCTGAGCAAGACGAAAACGGTTTTACAAAAATCATTTTAAAAAAAGCATCTGATAATAATAATTCTACATCAAAATTAATCAATAATGGTAATATGAGTGCTGGTGGTGGTGGTGGTGGTGGTGTTATACAAATAAAATTACAATCAAAAAAATCAACAACAAATAATCCAGAAGTAAATAATGAATTTTTACAAAAACGTAAACAGATATATGAGAAAATTGAAAAAGAGAATTCTTTAGATGAGAACGGTTACATGAATAAAGTGGAGAATTTATCAAATACGATGTCGACAACAACACCGATCGAACAAAAAAATTACGTTAAAAATATTAGCAGGCAATTAGAAAATGGTGCAGTTTTATCACAAACAACTTCAACAACAACCACAGCAGCAGCAGCAGCAGCAGTAACAGGAGTACATACATCATCATTACCACCACGATCATCACCTATACCACCAGCACCACCAATGCCAAATCACAATAAATTTCCAATTCAACAAAATGGTAATGGTATTACAGTTATTGAAAAACAAATCAC
This sequence comes from Villa cingulata, assembly GCA_951394055.1. NCBI lineage: Eukaryota > Metazoa > Arthropoda > Insecta > Diptera > Bombyliidae > Villa > Villa cingulata. The sequence continues at coordinate 1,645,153 of OX596019.1, read as the reverse complement.
ATACAAAAATAAGGATACAACAGATCATCATCATACAAGCGCCAATAAAATTTCGATCAATTCCAGCCCATCAAATGGTAATACAAATTTTGAACAAAAAACTTTTGTATCATTTTCAAAGGATTTAGCTTCAGAACCAAATAAATATCCAGATACTATAAAAATTGTAAAAACTGTATCACCAACATCAACGACAACAGCAACAGCAGCAACAGCAGCAACAACAATTTTAAATGATATTGAAAATAACGTTGATCCTGTGGTATTGGCTAGACGAAATGAAGTTTTACAAGAATTGACAAAATTAAAATTTGATATTGAAGTTAAAGATGATGTTATAATTAGGCCAGTGATTCGGGATTCTTAATCACATATCATTATTTTATTTCAACAATTTTTCTTTTCGTTTTGTTTAATTTTTGTTATTTTATACTCATATATTATTCCGCATCCACATACATACTCGTACATATTTGCATTATTTTTATTTCGTAATATTGTCGTCGTCGTCGTTTTATTTTTATTTTATTTCATTTTGTTACTTAATTGCATTTATTTTAATGTATAGAATTTAAGAAATATGAGATGATTATGAATTTTGTAAGCAATTTGAAAGGATATATTGTGTACATACATATAGATCCATACACATTAAGAATTTGTTGATATTTTAATAATTTTCTTTGCCATTATGTAAATATAAATTAAAATAAAAAATTGTTCAAAAAAAAAAAATATTTTAAGAAATTCACATAATTGTACATGCAATATTTGATTTTTAGATATAAAAAGGATAAAAAAAATAAGTATGTAGATATATTTCAAATTACAAATATTTTAAAAAGAATAAAATTGAAAATAAATATACGATTATTTTGTTTTCATCTTCCATAAAAAGATACATTTATGTGTACATTTGAAGATATTCTATGAATAAAAATTTTATGTAAACTGTAAAAACAAATTTTTATTATTAAACTTCCTTTATTTTGTTTTGCTGCGATATGAAAAAAATATAAAATTTTAGAAATTTTTATTATTATACTAAAAGAAGGAATGTAATATCCTTGAAAATGTTTACATGCACGCATATACGTATACGAGACAAATATGCTAATGAACTCATTTTTCAAAATATTCTTTCAAAATTGTTTTTCCGTCTTTTTGTCCGTGTTATTTTCTAAACCATTTCCAAATAAGGATAAGAATTTTTATTGTTTTTACACTGACTTTTTACTATACTTACATTATTTATGTAAATTCTAAAGACAATACAAACGAAACGATAAATTGACGCGAATGCTACAATACACTATACTTATAATATTATATTTGTGTATGCGTTTATGTTGTACAGGTGTATTTATGTAACGCGGTTACTATGTTACCAATTTTGATCTAAACAAAAACTTTAATTGAGTTCACAGCTGATGATTATAACGTTTACATACTCTTATGAATTCTTAGCAGAAGTGTACACTGTACACAACACACAACATTATTTTATGTTCTTTGATATTATAATGTATTCGACCCTTTATGCATTCACTACAAATTTTACGGTTTCTTTAAAATATTTTACATACAAACGCACAAAAAGGTACGTACATACGTGGATATACAATGTGTTCAAATTGTAAATCGATAGTTTCTTCATACACTTAATATAGGAAGTTTCATATAATTTTTTGTGTACAAAATAAAATCAAGTGAAAATATAAAAAACAAAAAAAAAAGGAAAATTATTAAATTTTTCATACATAAAAGGATAATAATTTTGTTTTACAAGAAATTTTTTTTTCTTTCGGTTTAATGATTCAATCGTACAATATAATAAAAGTGTAGTGTGCATATGTGATTTTTCATAAAGGTCTAGGTGCACATATAGAAATAGAAAAAAAAATTGCATACACTATAAAATGAAAATCTGTAAAAAGAAAAAACTGTAATGTGTAAAATACATCAACGAATTTTTCTTAATTGTAATTCAATTATTTTGAAAGTGTTTAAGTAGTATGGATCTTAGCTTACGTGGTTCTCAGGTAAAATTTTTTTTTTGCTAATAATATTCTTTTTATTTTCTATTTTACATTTTGCATTTTGTACAGATAAATCTTAGTAAACGTTCAAAAAAACCAAAACCAATTTTAACAAGGTATCAAAGACCATTTTCCGCATCATCATCATTATATCGTGGTGGACGTCGTAGTTTTTCTAGATCATCACAAAATTCATCAATATCATCATCACCTTCTGTATTTTTATTGCAACAACAACAACGACAACAACAACAGACTGGAACCAGAAGATATCAACGTCCTGTATCGGCTGATACAAATTTAACTGAAAACAATAATTGTATACGAAATTGTGTACAATTTTCCACAGATAAATTTCCATTAAATGATCGAAAATTATTTTTGAAACAGAATGTAATAAATTTTTGAATTATAAAAAAATCAAAAAACACATAAGAAAAAGAAAATATGCAGGAAAATAATTTAAGTTAATGCAGACAACAAAATGAAGATGAAAAAAAAATATGGTGTCTGAAGATTACGTAAAAAAAAAAAAATTCCAGGATTCTAACCATTATACATATGTAGTTGTTTATCCAATACATACGACACATACACATACGCATAAATGACTATGTACATTTAGACTAATACGTATGTCCAGTTAATTGTCCTTTGTTGTGTTGAGAGGGAATTTTTTTTTTTGGTGATTTTGCGTAATTATAGCCTTTACAAAAGGTGACAAACATTAACTTAAATTTTTTCTTGTTCATATTATTAAAAGGAAAACAAAACAAACGAAAAATTGAAATATAAAAAAATATAATTTTAACGTTTTCTGTTTTTTATTTACACAAAAAAATTATTACAGAAAAAATTTTTTAGTAACAATAATCCAACAAGAACTACTCATCACAGTACCAGTATAATAATTAATGATACCACAAACATATCATCATCGGATCTATTGAATTTATTACTAAACGAACCAATAAATAGACGTTCAATATCATCATTGAAACGTAGTGATTATCGTAATTATTCGGACAGTGGTTACAGATCTGATTGTAGTTTAGGTGAAAAAATTCAGAAACGTGCAACACATTCAAAAAAATCACTTGCAAATAAAAATCAAAATAATAAATATAAATCGCTTAGAAGACAACAACAACAGGATAAAAAGGATAATTTTTATAAAATTTGTAATAATAGTGGAAGTGATAATATAATAATTGATGAAGAAAATTTGAGAGTAGGATCATCGAGTGAAGAACAAGAACAAGATAATCCAATTGGTAAATTGAGGTAAAATGAATTTTTTTAAAAAGGTTTTTTGGTGTGTATGCGTGTTCTGTGTTCTAATTTTGTTTCAAGGTACTGTACTAACACAATTTTCTTGCCTCACAAAAGTGGTGCTTTTCTATCTAAAAAAAAACTCAGTATTTATAGTTTGAAAATAGTTTGAATTTTTTTTTAGATTTTTCTCCAAAAGTGATTGACTCTCAATAATTTTCAAATATCTTTCTCTTTTTCTCTTTAAATAATTAAATTTCGTGCAGATTTTCAGTATCGAAGACACCCAAAAATTTTAAAAAATCATCAACTTACGATAATAACAGTAGTAAACCAAGAAGAAATTTATTCGGTGCGATTTCTCATAGAATGAATTTTAATAATAATCACAATAATAACAACAATAATTCTCCCAACAATAAATACTCGACAAATTATACAAATCAATTGAAATACTCTCAAGAGAAGACTAACAGTAATGGTGCAGCTGCTGCTGATGATTCAAATAGCCGAACACTAGGTAATGTTGGCAGTAATGATTTTTGGCATTCAAAAAAACCAGATCTTCCAGGACGTGTATCATTTGGAAAAGTTACAAGTTTGAATACAATCGAATCAATTGATTACAGTGACTACGAGAATGATAATCCAGATAATGATGAACAATTAAATGATAATAATTCCACAAGAATAACAACGGCTGGGTCTTCATCAGCAACACCAATAAATAAAAAATCTGTACATTTTGGAGAGCGGACAGAAGTTGATGAAGCGATACAGCAACCGACACAACAGCAACAAAAACAGGAACAGGATCAGCAACATCAACACACCTCTTCGTCATCAGCATCATCATCGACATGCCATCAATATACGAGCAGTAGTTGTTCGAATGAGAATTGTCCTTGTGTTTGCACAAAAAAAAGTCCTAGACTGAAATCAATATCCTATACAATACCAATATCAACACCGCCTGTATCACAACAAAATACAACAACAACAACAGAATATAAATGTTGTTCAGATAATAAATGTACATGTGAATACAATGCTGGTGCAACAAAAAATTTGACAAGGAATTTCACGACAGATTTTACATCATTTGATGTAGACAAACAGTACAAGGAGGAGAAAAATTCATCTAGGGCATTTTCTAGTAAGGACGAAGGATATGAAAATTTAATTATACAAAATTACAAGGACCAGATGAATGATGAAAGTAAAAAATTACAATTAGAAATAAAAATGCTAGAGGATAGAGACAAAGATATCGATTGTAGCAGTATTGGTAGTGGACAGCAACATAATTTATCGAGGGATTATAATAGTAATAACGATAGATTATCAACACTGTTAAATGCTGATAAGGATAATGATCGAGCTGCTGATATTATTAGCAAATACGAATCTGAGTATACACAAATTAAAAATTCATCAAAATTACAATTGGGACAAAAGAATAATTTTTCCTATTTGCACGGCAATGCCAACAAGGATAATAATAATGTAGGAAATTTAGATAATAATCAGCAGATGATAAATAAAGATAAAATGACCCAAACATTCAATCCAATTATAAATAATTATTTGAAAGTATCCGAATCGGTAAATATCACTTCAAATTCGAATCAACAATTGGATGATCATCAACCGAAATTGATCAGCAAAGAAGTGAAAAAGCTGAACAACAATACAACAATGAATTCTCAAACAAAACGCTCTAAAAAGGCCCCTTCTTCCACATCGACATGCCAGAGTAAAAAAAATTCTAGATCTAAATCAGTATCACCTGGTATTAAGCCAGTCACGTCTACAACCAGTCCCAATAAAAATGTTTCCAGTGCTCAACTGACGCTGAATAAAAAACAAAAGAATATAAAAAAATCTGAAACATTCGGATGTTTAAGACAAAATTCAATTTTGGACGAATTCCATTTGGACGATGATAATATTGATAGTTGGATGACGATCAAAGATGAAAACTATCATCACAACCAGAAGAAACATCATCAAATACAGGAACAGTATAATTTGCATCATCATCACCATCACTATCATAAAGGTAAAGCTGATAAAGATGATGGAGATCACACTGAAATGGATGATGGAAGAAATCGAAACCAAAGTAGGCAACGATACTCTACACATTGTCATCGTTACGAAGAAACACATTACGATACTGATACACCGGAGTTGTGTTCAAAAACAACTGAGGAGACAACTTCTGCGTCTACATCATCATCGGCTTCTTCGGCATCATCATCACAGGATGGTTGTTGTAGAGAAAATGGTAATGGTAGTTCAACATACGATGAAATCGTTTCTGTTATAAAAGAGATCGAAGAAGAAAAGAAAAAAGGTGTGAAAATGTTATTAATTTTTTGATTTCAGTAATGATCGGTAATTTTGATTTTAAAACATTTCCCTACAGAGATGCCACATGAAAGTTCAATTGATTTGGACATAAAATTCCAAAGTTTACTGCATTCAGACGGCACATCAGATATTTCAACGACCAGAAAAGATGAGAATGAATCCCCAGATAAATTAAAGTACTCAACCATTGAAGGAATTTCATTATGAATTTCCCTATAAAATTCTTGGTATCTTTTCAGGGATATTCTTAACTATTTAGAAGATGTGGAAAATAGTTGTGAGAGAACCTTAATGGAAACTACCAGAAGATCAATGCCAGAAACAAATCGTTCAGAAGTCGAGTTTGCTGTAGAGCCAGATATAGCTGAGAATGTACCAAAGTACATAATTCCTAATATTATTTTTACCTTTCGGAAAATTGAATAAAAATCTTTTTTTCTTCTACCAGAATCGCAGACCTTCTTATGATACCAAATCACCAGCTGGCACGTCGTGTTGTTGCATTAAGTTTACGTGCAAACGAATTATCGAATGCAGTACAATTATCAAAAGAAAATTTGGCACAGATACGACAGGAAAAACAAAAAATGATTCGAATAGAAAAACAGAACACAGCGAATCGTCTTCGAGAACAGAAAAAATATTACGAAAATATGTTAACAAGACACCAAGGATTCATTGAACAGGTACAGTGTCCTTTTCTTGTGTTTCATAATTTGAATTTTTATAATTTGAATTTTAATTTTTTTAGCTGTTAAAGGATAAAGGATCTCTTTGTGAGAAAGTAACAGCTTTGACTAGAAGACTTGAAAGTCAAAACCAAGCATGTGAACACCGATTAGAAACAGAAGTCGCTCGTGCTAAAGAGCTTGCATTGGCCGGTGAGAAAATCCGTAGAGAAAAATGGGTACGAGAAAATACAAAGAAAATCAAGGTAAGGAAAAACAAGTGAATTTTTGAAAATTTTCTATTTCAAATTTTGTATTTATATTTTAAAAGGAACTAACGGTGAAGGGACTTGAAGGTGAAATTGAAAAAATGAATTCCGATCATAAGAAAGAGATTGCTGAATTGAAAAGACAACACCAACAAGAGCTTTCGGATGCTTTGCAAGAAGCACGACAAAAGCATGAGCAAGTCGAAAAATCAATTAGGGAAACTTGTGCGAAAGATCGTGAAACGATTATTGAAAAAGAGAGAACTGCAATACGTGAGCGGTAAGCACGGTTTTTTATAAATTTCGATCAATTTAATTTATATTTTTCCTATAAAAAATTAATTCTTTGTTTTTAGATTTGAAAGACAACTCCATGAAGAACAAAAATCATTTGATGAACAAAAGTCAAAGCTTCTTGAAGATTTTGCAGCTGAACGTGAACGTCTATTAAAAGATTTGCGACAAAAGGATGGAGAATTCGAAAAAAAGAGGCATGAAATGCAAAGAGAGAAGGAATTGGCTGTAGAACAGATAATCGCTGAATGCAATGAAAAATTGGAGCAACAAGAACAAAAGCATCAGGTATGCAAATTGAAAAATTGATGAAAACTTCATGAAAATTCACTTCATTTTTGTATTTTAATGTTTTTATGGTATTTGTAGTTGAAGATCAGTGCTATTGAGAAGCAATTCGAATCCGATTTCTTAATATGGAAAAGAGAATTTGAAAATGCATGTAAACTGAGAGAAGTTGAAAATGAGAATGGTATACGGCAACATTATCGTGCTGAAAGAGATCGACAAATTGATGCGATCGTTAGTCGTATGGATGCTGAATCACAAAAATGCCAAGAAGAATTTGAATTGAAATTAAGGTAAATTGAAAGTTTGCTGGGAAATTATATGAATATTTCCATGAAAACTTTTGGAAAAATTTTCCTATTTTTTCTTAAAATGTTTACCTTCTTTTCTTATTTTCCTATGTATTTTTTCTTTTATATATTTCACTTTGCGAATCGTATTTCTGTTATGAAATTCAAAGGTTGTAAGTTACAATCATACGAAAAATATATTTCAAAACGCATTTGAATTAAAATTGCTATCAGAATTAGAATTTTTTCTTTCGTAAATTTCATTGTTTTGCTTTATGGGTTTTAATTATATTTCATAAAAATTCGTAGCTTAAACAGTCATTATTATAGTTTTAAATTTGTTTGAATGAAATCGAAACGTGCTAAGATCATTTGACATTCGCTTAGATCATTTTCAATCCATCCAAATTTTTCCATAATTTTATTTCGATTTCCTAATTAAAAATATTTTTCATTATTTTTTCTAATTTGTAATTAAGCCGATTAAAGGATAAATATGAATGTGATTTGAAAGAAGTTGAAAATTCGGAGAAATCACTTAGAGAAAAATATAATGAAATACGAACAAAGTTAGCTGAATCCGATGCACAGGTACAAAATCTAAATGCTGAATTGAAACAACTTCAATTGGAATTGGATCATAGTAAAAAGGTTTGTCCAAGGAATTGATAACATTGAGAAATTAACTAAAGCATGAAATAAAATTTGAAATCCTTGTAAAATGAAAAAAATGAATTCAACAATTTCTTTTTTGCATACTTAGATGTGCGATGAATTTTTAGCTGAAAAAGAATCAATGAAAGAGAATGCAAGAAATGAAGTTCAAGCTGAAATCGCATCAATTAAAAATGAAAGAGATGAAGAAATTCAAAAAATTCATAAGAGGTATGATATATATAAGGATTGTAGAAAATTTTTCATTCATTTTGTTTGATTTGTATTGCTTTTTTTAGAGTACAACAGGCAATTGAGAAAAAAGATGTTGCCATCGAAATTTTACAAAAGGATAATGCAACACTTCGTGAAAGATGCATTAAATTGGAGGCAATTATTAGACAACAACGTAAAGATTATTGTATTAAATGAAAATTTAAATGTGTTCATTTATTTAAATGTGTCGAGATACACGTACATATGTATGTATGTGTGTTCTGTATTCTAATACATCATAAATGCATGGTCGGATGTAATGAATTTTTTCATGATCACAAATAAATTCAAAAAACTGAAACAAATTTTTTTTTTTAAATTTCCTTTTTAATTCCAAAAACAAATATTATTGAAAAACATAACAAATGTTTGAATAAAATTTTTTAGCTGATCATTTCTCATTTATAAATTCTCATTATAGAATTGATTAATTGGAATTTTTAAATTTGATCTCAATCAGAACACAACAAAAAAAGTTATTGATTATACAGCGAGAAAAATTACAATTGATTTTTCTAAAATTATATGCACCAATTAATAAATGAAGAGAATAAAAAATATAATTTTAATTACGTAGCTACAACATATAGACGGATATTATTCGTTAAAAATAGAATTAAAATCTTATAAATTACATAATAAATTATGTACACATCATACATACATGTGTGTCTGTGTATATCGATAAAATCGTTCGTTGTGAACTTGAACTAATCGTTAAAGAATTTCAGAATAAAATCAATGTATGTATATGATTGTATTTGTATACCACATCAAAATATAATGATACATATAGATTCATTCATAAAAATATAAATAAAAAAGAAGGAATCAAATTTCATTTAATCACTTACGAATTAACGATAAATTTTCATCTACTAAATTTGTATTTGTGTGTAAGAATGAATACAATATAATTGGCTGATGGCTATGTATGTATATTAAAAAAATTTTCTTTTCTTTTTTTTTTGGATATAAATTTAAAACAAAAGAAAAGAGAAGAAAAACAAATAAAAATATAAATAAATAAGAAATTAAATGAGAAAATCGAGTGAAAAACCCAAATATTTTTCTATTAAATTTTTCAAATTATTGTATTTAAGCACGCAAAAATAATAATTTTCCAGAATGATTTTTCTTTTATACTATACTACAGTCTACAATCATGCTGATGATGATGATGATAATATGAAGGAAATTATTTGTGTGTTTGTAATATAGAAGCGTATCTATATTAATGTGTAATTATGTATGCCATAAATTTTTGGAAAATATTTATTTTTAAATAAATACACATCCATACATATTATGTTAAAAAGAACAAAAAAAAAATTAGGCAATGCTATGTTATTAATACGTACAACTACGCTACAGGATCTAATTTAGAAACTATGATGTAAGTGAAGGAGAATTTTTCTTCGGTTTATGGTTTTGGTTTTGGATTTTTTTTTATAATTTTTTCCAATTTGATTGTACCTATAATAAGTTGGAACATTTTTATTTGTTGCTCTCTTTTTTTTTTCGATAATAATTGAAAGGTTGTACGAGTATGTGTTACTAGATATTCGTATTAAATGTGTATTTTAATTGAAATGGACAACAATACAGTATCAATCATGTATAATGAAAAGAAAAGAAAAATGTACTTTCTAATAATTCTATAGAACAAACATTAAAACATTATTTATTTATACATACGAGTACATTACTTCTGTATGTGGGTATATATCAGAAAGAGTTTATTATCGAATTATCGAATCCAATAAAAATAAATGAAAATCAAATCAAATTGAATTAACATTCATTTTCAATTATATTAAAAGTTCTTAGAAAATGATATATATTAGACAGAAATAAAGTGCACTACTTTGTATGTAATATACATATATATGTACATTTATGCAGAAGTAAAAACAAAAATGTAATAAAATAGAAGAATAATAAAAACAAACCTTTAAAATATTGATCTGATGTTTAGATAAAGTATCTTACATTTGATATCGTTTCGTGTGCATTTTCACTATGTTCTTAATACTTTATATACAACGAAAGCATATAAGTACATATATTTTTATTTCTATTATTGTATATTAGTTGTTGTGCTCTATTACTGAATTTATTTTCAATTTTAAATTTATTGACGACTTAATTTATAATACATGTAGTATGTTAACAATTATTCTATTCTAAAATATCTAATAATAATACAATAGTATAGATACGAGTATTACGCGTATATGTACTCAGGGCTGGATTTGCGTGTAGGCAAAATACGCTACAATAGTACGAGTAGTATTTCAAAAATCAAGTTTACTTGTATTTTCATGATTGAGAAAAAGTTGATTTTTTCTCTCAGTAGAATGTGGTAGAATGCGAATATTGAACATAACAAAACACGAAAAATCAACTAACAACATTTTATACTTGCTCCTCTCTTTTTTACTCGTATTTTTATGGTTGAGAAAAACTTGATTTTCTCTTTTAGGAGAATTTAAATATGGAACATAACAAAACAGGGAAAATCAACAAACAACATTTTATACTTACTCCTCTCTTTTTTACTCGTATTTTCATGGTTGAGAAAAACTTAATTTTCTCTTTTAGGAGAATTTAAATATGAAACATAACAAAACAGGGAAAATCAACAAACAACATTTTATACTTACTCCTCTCCTCTATATAATATCTGTAGCAGTAGAGGTCATTAACTTAGTACGGTACCTCTAGTATACGATACACTAGTAGTACGAGTAGTATGTATCCTGCAACTCATGTGTATTCATTTTTGAATTTTCACTTATAAACTTCAAGTGATGCGTAAGGGCGCTTAATCGATAAATCCACCACTGTAAGTACATATCTTGAGATTCCATTCCATTCAATTCATATGTTTAAATTTATTATAGGGAGAATTCATATACATATAGGCACATGGCTACGATCAAGAGCATATGTACAGATACATATGTATGTAAGTACTAGTAAATGTATACGTTCTGTGTGTGTGGTTTGTTTATTATATGCACTATTTATTATATTTTTCAAGTGAGTGTTATTTGCATCATTATAATGCATAACTTTATATAGACATTTTGTTGGTCATACATTATTATTATTAAAAATAAATGCATATTGGATACATCAATTTAAAATAAAATCTATGGGTCAATAGCCCATAATGAATGAAAATAAAGAAATACAAGAAAATGAATAAATAAAAATTGACTTAAAAGAGAAAAAAACAAAAAACGAAAACCTATTTTGATTTAATGTTTATTTGAAGAAATATCACGTTCTTATGCAAAACAAAATCTGTATATATTTTGCATATAATTATGTGCAATAATATTGTAAGTATAGTAAACGGATATGTGGGCTGAAATGTTTGTGTTTAGAATTTAAGATTTACCTTTAAAAAGAAGAGAATAAAATGAAGAAAATTGTAAAAGAAAATCATAATGCTAAGAGATTCATTTCATTCACTTTCAATATCGCATAAATATGAGAAATACTTACATATAAAATTTTGTGATTGTATGTACTTTTATGATGATATTTTTTAATGTATATACTTATGTCGAATCATATACATACAGAATTCAAATGTAATCTATAATCAAGGTGTAAAAGTAAATGTACAGTGCATGTCTAATGAACTAAAATCTATAAGCTATTTAAATTTTATGACAAATGAATTAAAAGTAGTTTTAATTTTAAAAGTTAGATAATGATCGTTAAATTTGATCCTATATTGGTCTTCACATTATATGAATTATACATATATATGTAATTTAATTTTGAACCATTTCTAGGTGATTTTTTTCAAGAATTTTAATATGATCGTAAAATGATCGTAATTCCTTGGCTGTGGACTGTAATCGAGTACTTTTATGTGCTGTAAAAAAAATGTATCTCTATCATGTTTTACATATATGAGATATAGTCTAACAATAATACACTGTATGTACATAAGTGCAATTTTATTCTGATGTTTTTTTATTAAATACCATGTAACGAGAATATGCACATACCATATATAATCTCAAGTATGCATAAATGTGTATATTTATTGTGGTGTCTTTAAAGTGAATTCTTCACTTTCGATGTACATATACTCGTATATATAATATGGATGGATATGGATGAGAGAAATTTTGCAAAATCACGTGCTTAAGAATGATTTAAGTGATATTGTCTTTATACGAAAAGTGTATTTTAAATTTAAATTCATTTAATGTACAAATCGTACATGACAAGTACAATTGTATAAAGTATGTACATATGTAATATGTACATAACAATATGTAAATTCAGAGAAGAATTCAATTAAAAAGTAAAAAAAAAAGCAAAAGAAAAAAAATAATTTCTAATATAATGAAACTGAATGTTGAAATATTTAAATGCAATTTCTGTGTATACCGCAGTTTTGTGTTTATATTATTTTTATTTTTCTTGTTTTGTTGTCTTCGCATATTGCATCTTTATTCTTTTCTTTGTATTCAATACACTTTTACATACATACATACATACGTATATCTATACTTGTAATTTGCATTTATTGCTGAAGAAAAATTTATTGATTTTGTCCTGAATCAATGAACGAGAAAACTGAAAATGGAAATGCGGTTTTGTGTACGAAGAAATTAAATATAATATTTTTTGAAGTATTCGAATATTTCATCCTTTAAAATAATTTATTCACATTCAAGTACGTATATAACTGCAAAATTTTGTAATTAATACAATGAAAACAAACAAAAAAAAAATAGATAAGAAAATTATTTGAACGAAATGAATAAAGATAAAGAAAATACAAGATGAAGTGAAGACTGCACATTATTTTTATATAGAATATTATGGAATAAAATACAAATTAAATTTCCTTATATAATAATCAAAAACTCTTTAAGAATTTTGTATGTATGTACATATATATATGTAGCGACTAAAATACGACAGGATAACACATAGCACTTTTTAATGGCGACTAAATTTCATATACATACATATGTACATGTTGCTATACATTATTTATTCGTATTTATATTTTACTAGTGTGTTTGTGCTTTGTATGGTATATCAAATCGATATAATTTTCCAAGATATTATCTACAAATGTATACATACATACATATGTATTTTTTGTATCCTAGAATGTATAAATGTATACATACTCGTATCGTATTTACTGATGTGTATGGTATACATGAAAATTTTCCTTGCTTATATAATAAGTGGAACTGCAATTTATATCTTTCAATTTCAATATTTTCCTTCCTGTATAGGTCGAGGTTTGGTTGAACTAAAAAAAAAAAAAATAAATAAAAAAACAACAGTAACATAAATTCATGGAAAGAGAAGAAAATTATCAAATTAGTTACCTTAACCTAGTGTGCAAATACGACGACGACGATCATATATTATATATGCAGCAGTATTATTGACACAGTGTTTTTATTTGTAGTACTGTGTGTGTGTATAGAAATGTATATTGCTGTTTGCTACACATATTATATAACAATTTTCATTTATCTGCCTGCTTGCCTGCCTGCCTGCATGGATATTATTTGATTGTCCTAGTTGGCATGAGAATTCATGACAATTTATTATTTTAATGACCGAACACTGAACCAGTAACCAGATAACGATTATACACATTTATGTTTTTGTATTACATATGTATGAGTATTTGTTTGACTTTTCTCCTCTCTATTATGTGTACATTTTTTTTTTTTAGAGATTCAATTTGAAATGAAAAATTATACACAATCATAAATTCAAATATTTTCATATTAATTAACTAGAAAATGTATATCCATTCAGAGGATATGAAAATAAATGCACTACGTAACTTGCACCCTTGCACATTAGTAGATGGTAATATGTAATATTTAATAAAAAGAAGGAAAAAAAAACACATTTTTATAGATCAAGGTCTATGTAATTACTTACACTTGTAACTGTAGAATGAAATGAAATTGAATTGTTTTTTTTTTTTTTTATTTTTCATTTTCAATTTAATTAATTTTTTAATATTTTAAAACTACTTGTACATTATCTACATATGTATATGTATGCATGTATAATCCAGTTTATGTATACTCGTTGATATCCTTTTTATAATTTGCAATTAAAATTACAAAATGAGAAAAATGAAAGGAAAAAATAAATACATACATGTTTATAATTTTCAGTTTGCATTTTAATATAAATCCTTGTACATTCTTATGTAGATACTCGTATATTAATTAAAAAAATTTATATAATCTATACAACATATGTATGTATATTTAAAACTTTTTTCATGTCAATTAACATAAATTTGCAAAAATTACGTCATCATGAAGTTATTATATGAGATGAGTAAGTGAAGAAACTTTTCTACAAAAAGATGTAATTGTAGTAGTTCGTATACGAGAGTATTGTATATTGTATGTTTCCCATGCAATATGCAATAATAATATCACAGAGCATGTTATATGTATCTATAGAAAGAAAAGATGAAATTAGAAAGGAAATGAAAAAAAAAAACAAGAAAAGATTTTTCAAAATTTTTCTTGTCTGCATTCCAAAATTGTTCATTATAATTTCTTATATAAAATGTATGAGTGTATGATTGTACGAGTACAGAAAAAATTTCTTATATTCTTTTATGTATTTTTTATTTTTTAATAGTTATTTTATTTTTATATTTATTTTTGTATGTATAATATTTTGAATTGAAATAATAATGGTACATATACGAGTATGATGAATAAAATGAACGATACGATAGAGGAGTAGTATGAGGAGCTTAAAAGTTGTCTAGCTGATGGAACTGATAGATCATTATATAAGATTGTTTGCGTTTTATGGAGAATACTAAATATATTTACATATTATAAAATAATAGAACAGAACAACAACAAACAAAATATTGAAGAAAAAACTATAAAATAAAACATTACATACGACCAATATGTGTACTGAAGGAAGTACTAAAATTATTGTACTTGTACATGAAGGTAAATATTAAAATAGAATGGATATGTATGTTTAAATACATTTTGTGATGTTGCTGAATTGTGAATCTAAATAATGTGTATACGGAATACAGATGTACACTGAAAATATTTTTATTAATAAATGAAAAAAGCTTTCAACTAAATATACATTTGTATAGATGTATTAGAGAATACATACAGATGAAACGAAAACCTCTAAGCTCTTAGTAAATTAATGATGGGTAATGGCATGTCTTGAATCAGTGTATGAATGAATCATCCATCATTCATCGTTTCCCCATCACAAATATGTGGAGCTTCAGCTTTTGTTTGGAGAAACTACGTTGTTACACGTCAAATTTACATCATATTCGACTACACAATACGATTATATCCGTCATTTATTTGTTTAAAGCTTTTCCATTTTTCGTTGATGATGATGATGACTTCATTTGTTGGGGACTGGGAACTGTGGGATTGGGGATTGGATTGGATTCTTGCATATTGTGTGTGTGTGTGAAGTTATCTCATTAATATTCATTTGAATATCACTATTTTATTATTGTTTTATTGTATTTTCTTATTATATGTATAGTGAGTAATGAATGATACATATACAACAAGAACAACAACTAAACGAAAGCTCCAATAACAAAATAACAGCTCCAATATGAAATGTATTTATGTAGAATTGTAGAAATCGCGTACAGAGAATCGAATTTGAACCACATTGAACTGAGCGAATACATACATACGTTACATATACACACAAAAAAAAGCACAATCCAATTCGAATTTTATTTTACTTATACTGGATACCAGAAGTTTTTAAACTTTTGAGCTGTAAACATTTAACATTCAAATTTTTCCGTACATTATAATAAATTACGTATAATTAAAAAAAATAAATAAATAAATAATATACTTACACATATTTAGAATTTTTTATCGTTGCTTTTTTCATTTTTAAAAATATATTTTCCAAAATAGAAGAAGGAAACTATATAATATCCATTCTTCATTTTTTTAAAGCATAAAGCTAAATAGAATTTATTTATTCGTCATTGTATTCATACCACATAAAGTAAGTGAACAAAAATTTTTACGTTTAGAGGTTTAGATATTTTATTAAAAATTATTTTCAAAAAAAAAATCAAAATAAAATCAGATTTAATTATTTTTTCTTCAAAAAAAAAAGAAACAATAATTGGATAGCTACTTTTTTTTTGTAGTGAATTTTATAAACGATTTTAGGAAAATAACATAAAATCAAACATATTGTGACGTTATTTTGTTCATATAGTACATATAACACATAAAATAAAAAAAATTTTTATTTTCGTTTTACAAAACAACAGAAAGAGGATTCCATCTCTGTTTGTACCTGTTGTCTGGATAATTTGAAAATTAAAAATATAAAACAAAAAAATTTAAAATAAAATAAAATACAGTCAGCTGACATAAATACACATACAGGATACAGTCATATAATCACAACAAGTGAATTTCCCATTTAACAAAAGGATTAAAAAAGTATAAATCACAGAAATAAAAATCAGCAACAATGTTTAGTGGATTCACAGGTATGTTAATTTGAAAAAAATATAATTAAATTTATTTATTTAGGACTTGTAAGGATAAATTTTTCATGTTAGATTTTACTTATTTTAAATATGTATTACGAATATAAATTGAATATTTTGAGTGATAATAAAAAATATCCTTATAGATTATTGTGTAGGAAGAAAAATTTTATATTAAGATCCTTTTCTAAAATGTTCAATCTCTAATCAATTTTATAAGTTTAAATGTGAAATAACTGTTGTGAAATGTTACATAAGGATTAATTAAAATGTCGTAATTTTTATCAAATTATGATTGTATCGTAAATCCTAGAAGTAGATACGTTATATATTTTCCATTTTATAAAATTTTTTATATGTAAAGTATTTTGTAAGAATTAAACTACAAATTGTGAATGGCGTTTTAATTTGCCTTTTTTTTTTACTAAAGATAATAAATAAAAAAAATCGTAAACATAAATCAAGGAAAAATTATTTTCGTATAAAACTTTTTCAACAAATCGAAATTTTATTTACGTATTAATTTTTTTATTTTTTCTTTTCGTATAATAAAAGACATCAATATACCATATAAGGACGAAAAATTAAAATACGAACATAACATATGGTGGAAAGTATTGTAAAAATTAGTAATAAGAAATTCCTCCGAAAGGAAAAATAATAGGTTAAAGTAAAACAATTATTTTGTTCAAGGATTTTGTTTTTTTAGTATACACTTCATTAAAAAGCTTTTCTTTCTTGACATATACATAGACAAAATTTATTTAAAAGTTATTTGTATATGTGTGGAAGGAGGAAAGCTTTTTGATTAATGTGCCTATTTATAATCTTTTCTTATTTTATTTTACATTTTTTTTTTTGGGGAAAAAGGAAGAGATATTAATGAAAAATGTTTATTTCAATGTGTCAATATTCTACAGTACATTACATATCGAAAGATTTTCCTCTTTGCTCATGTATAGATATGCAGGAAGAAAATTGTTTTCCTCTTATAGTTTTTACATGGTGATGTATAGAAACATTTTCCACTACTAGTACTAATATTATATTATTAAAGAGAATCTGAGATTCATCTGAGCTTGAATCTGAGATTCATCTGAGATTGATCTGAGATTGATTTGAGATTGATTTGAGATTGATTTGAGATTGATTTGAGATTGATTTGAGATTGATCTGAGATTGATCTGAGATTGATCTGAGATTCATTTGAGATTGATTTGAAATTGATTCGAGATTCATTTGAGATTGATTTGAGATTGATCTGAGATTGTGTTTTGTCCTTTTAAATTGAAGTTTATTATCAATATTTTTTTGAAAATTTAAATTTGAAACTTGTTAGATTCATATTTTCAATTAGAAGATTCTTTTAAAATATCTTTATTTTCATAATTTATTTATTCTATCTATATGTATATATTTCTTATATAATATTTTCTATTTATTTTTTCAAAATGCAGAGACTTCAAAATGTGAGTATACTGCAAGCAAACTCAAAAATAACAAACAAAAATATAATATTAGAAAATTATAGAAAAATATCATATTACATTATACTCTTGTCAAATCTCAAGGATATTTATTTATTTTTTTTTCTTCTGTTTATTCTTTCGTCAATTCATTTGCATTGAAACTATTCATATGTATGTATATGTGTATTGTTAATTTTTATTGATCTAAATTATACATACAAGTTGTACATTCGATCATCATTGTATCTAGATAATTGTTCGGAAAATTGTTTGTTCATAATTTTTGTAAATTTTTCATTTAGAATACAACACTGCATTGTTGAGTTGAGAAAATATTTTGTTGAAAAATTTCGAAATAAATTAATTTTGTTTTTTTTTTTTTTTGATGACTTCATTCATTTACTATTAATTTATCGATTGTTTTCTTCATAAAATATGTACGAATATGTTATGCATTCTTCATCGATTTGGATATGCAATTCTTTACAATATAAATATTATGTGTTTAATTGAATTGAATTTCTTCTATTAACACGATAAATTTATTTATTCAAAATTTCATCATATTTTTTGCATCGGTATCGTATAGTTAATTTGTATATGTAAAACATTTTCATATTGCAATTTTTGATTTTATTTTATTTTCAACACCAAAAAAATAAATAATAAAGAAAGGAAAATTTATTACAAACAACTGTCGGATTTTATTTAAAATAATTGTAAAACATTTTCGATTAATTATACCAGCACACACATGAGTTATTTGTGCATGTACAAGAAAATAAATAAAAAATTAGAGAAAAGGATAAAAATGTAAACAAATCTTAAATTAATTTTTAGTTAATTATAGTATTCATGAATTCGGATTTTATTTTAAATATTAACATAAATGAAATTTGTATACACATCCTCGATTATAATATATTAATTGTTCTCATTTTTATTTTCTTATTATATTTAGTTTTTCAAATTTATTTATTTTATTTTTTATTTTGTAAAAAAAATTTGTGCTTCTCGTACATTAAATGCACGAATTTTATGTTTTTTGTGTGTAAATGATTAATAGAATAGTCATTTAAAAAGATTTTCAATATTTAACGCAAAATATTTTAATGTTTAATAATTTAAGAAAAAAATATTAAATAAAATTTCAAGATTTTTATAATTTATACTATAGACTATACAGTATAATGAGAAGTATAGATCAATAATAAAATTAGCATCATATAGAGGGAGTTAGTGTATGATTAAAAGTACTCTTATTATTACATATTGTAGCTATAGAAGAGAATAAAAAATATTGATTGTGATTACAAATAAAATTCGTAATAATAATAATTAATAGGAAATAGGAAGGTTAAAATGTTAAGTGTAATCACAGATAAATTTATGATTAATATTAACCTATATTTTGTATATACATATACGTTCATACACATATATACTCAAATACAATACGTTCACGAAGAATATTCAAATTAAAAACACATCAATAATTTATTTAATTTATTTCATTTATTTACGATCAAAGTATATTTTGATTTTTTAATTTATTTTATTTTTTATTTTGTTGTTTTGATACGGTATTTATCTCTTTTCATGCATGTACATATGTATGTATGTATATGTACATTACTTCTACGTCGTTAAATAATAATTATGTGTAAAATAATATGAAAATTGTTAATTTTCTATACATAATGCGGCGTTTAATAAATAAATCAAAAAACAATCGATTTTATATGTGTATGCAAAATATGAATATATAGATATATACATATATATCTATGTATGTATGTTTATATACATGTATATTTATATCGATTTTTCTTAGTCATTTTCATTGTGAAAAATAAAAAAATAAAAAAATAAAAAACTAAAAAATGAAAGTGTAAAGCTCATACATCAATACACGAAAGGTATATAAGCTATCTATATAATCTATAATTTTATTAAACATGTACGTATACATAATTATGTATATACATATAATAGTATTTGTATAGTAATTTGGGTGTATTTGTCTCTATATTTTGTACTGCAATTCTATTAGTCATCATCATCATCATCATCGTGTCATTCATAATGAAAAATTTATTTTATCATCATTTTATTGATGTTTTACAGCAGTATTACACACACACACACACACCTTGTTATAAATGTATTGCCTTGCCATTGCATATTAGGTACTGTACTCGTATAATACGTACATTATATGCCAGAATATAAAAATGTACATATGTACATCATGCACATATCTGACGACTGACGATAGTAATGTATATAGTAATAGCATGTAATAGATGAATGCAGTATTTTTTCAAGTTCAATAAAGTAAGAGAAAAATACTTATATATAATATATAACATAGATATATACAGGTGTGTATATACGAGTATATATATGGTAACTCCAAAACAACCATATACAACACAACAAAACATAATATTTATGTATATACCTTCAAATTATTTTCTTTGTTTTTCAACAATAATTTTTCATGTTTTATTTTATTTTCCCTTAATTTTATTTATTTTCATTTTATTTATACATTTTTTTTGTTATCATTAAAAAAAAAAAAAACAAAACAAAATAAAAATTTAAAATTATATACTGCGCAATATTTTATAATTTTATTTTTATTATTTTTCTTTTTTTTTTATTTTGGTTTGTTTATAACTTTTTTGTTTCTTTGCTGAACACTTATTTCTTTTTCTTTTTTAATTTTTTCCAGTTTTGAAAATTTATTGAAAGCTTTTAATTTATATGTATTTTTAAAATTTCATTTATTTTTGTTAATTGCATCAAAATTATTGCACTCATATACGCTCATATACTACACACACTTACACTATAGAACTTACACAAATCTGGGCATATAAAATTTACATAACATATGTACATACAAGCACTGCCTATATAATAGTCTCATGCATAAATGTTACACATACGAACGAGTATAATAAGTTTATAAAAATATATAAGTTCTGGATATGGTTCAGATGTATGCAGGTACTTGTAATGTACGTTTATGAAGGTTTATGAATTTCATAATTTTTAAATTTTTTAATTCGTATTTTTAAAAGTACATATAGCACACACATGCTTATGAGAATACACGTCGAACATAGTCGCATAAATATGTTATGTAATTACCAAAAAAAATATATATATATAATGAAGGTATTCACTTAATGTAGAGAAAAAGGCACGCATGTAAATCGAGTAAACCTAGTAAAATACACGCACGTAATATTTACAAACGTTTTACTCGGTTTATAATGTCTTTTACTATACATTGAGTAAATATCCTCCACAATTTATAAATAATATATGTATTTTTGTGTTCTATTTGGTATTGTACTATATGAAATAGTTTTAATGAATTTTTCAATCATTTTATCGATACATTGATTTTTTAATACAATTATTTAATATTCAATAACTAAATAATATACACGCCTATACACTAAAATGTTTTGAAAAAAATTAAAAAATAAACAAATTAAACGTACACCAATCAATACACAAACGTCCGTATGTTTTTCAAATATAAAAGTATGTTGCATACAAAAAAATGTTAATTTACGCATTTGTGCAAAATACATTTATCTATGCATGTTATATGTTTTGAGATAAAATTTGATTTTATTTTGAATTGCCACAATCGTTATGTTTTAATGAACAAAATTTTAATTGAAAAAAAACAAAAAGATCAATAAAATCATTAAAAAAAATGAAGCCATTGTGGTAGTGTGGTAGTATGGCATTGGTGGAAAAATTTTCTATTGAATCTGAACGATTATATGTACAAACTCAAACACCATACCATTAGTTGTTTGTAGGGCAGGTTGGCCGGGTCTATACGTTGGCCAGTTCTGATATTATATACTCGTGCTTGAGATCTCATACTCATCCACAAAAACACAAAAAAAAACCCCGTAAAAATAAAATATTCATTAAAAAATTTTAAATATCTTTTTTTTTATTTGAATTGAAATTTTTTCAATATTTTTTTTTCATTTGCAAGTATAGTATGAAAAATGTAATTAATAATTTTACTTAGATGTAAAAATATGTATGTTTAACACACAAAAATGCTCTACTGTTGTATTATAAAATCATTTAAAATTTAAATACAACACATATGTATGTGTACGTTTGCATGCAGATGGTTGGTATTAAATTTATGTACGAGTATATATGCGAGTATTATAATCCATTTCAAAACAAGAATAATAAAATTTCATAATTTTTTTTTTTATTTTTATTTTTCAAAAAGTAAATTTAATTATAAAAATTATAATCCCCGTATAACATACATATACGAGTATACAATATAGATACGATGTGGTATTTTATATGTACATTTATTTTTCTCATTTTCATAATTTTGCATTATATACAAATATGTACTCGTATACATATTCAAAACGTATACACATAATGCTGCTTTGCATGCTGTTTTCATATAATACGAGTATGTAGAAAATGTATATTCGTTTGTGTAAGGATAAATGTTTGTAAACTTGTATATACTTAGATTCATATGTACAGCGAGTTACTCTTGTACATTATAATTATAATAATCTCTAGAGTGGTCTAATTATCTTTTTGATTAATAAAATCAGAAGAATTCTACCAGTTCTACTAATTAATATAACGACTATATATTATACATAATGTTAGCCATGTACATACATACTCGTACATACATACATGCTGATACTCGTATTCTTATAAAAATATAATGCTGATCTATAGAGCTATATAGTGCTTTTATTTAATTTAATTATAAAAAGACAATTTTATTTGATTATATCAATGATCCATAAAATATTTATGGACACATATACATATTCATGTAGGTTATTTCTTGTCATAATTTAATATGAAAACGTATGCATGTACATAGATAATAATATGTATGTATATGGATGTGCTATGAATACAACAACAACAACAACAACAACAACAACAAAAAATATATTGCCGGAAATTAAGATATAAATCTTCTTAATAAAAATCTATAATCTTTATATCTTGAATTCGAGTAATATTTGTAACAAAATTTTTTTATGAGTGTACAAT
This sequence comes from Villa cingulata, assembly GCA_951394055.1. Classification (NCBI taxonomy): domain Eukaryota; kingdom Metazoa; phylum Arthropoda; class Insecta; order Diptera; family Bombyliidae; genus Villa; species Villa cingulata. The sequence goes on along the minus strand of OX596019.1, from coordinate 1,621,598 downwards.
ATCAACCACATATTCACGTATTATATTATATACTTAGATATGTACAGAGATATTTACTTATACATATGTATATATGTACAGATATAGAGCTTTGAATATACGAGTGTATGAAAAACATTTGTTTTTTTTTTTTTTGTGGTTTATTTTTATCTACTATACAAGTATCTATCTATACATTATACATTTTTTGTTTTTTTTTTTTGTTTTTTTTTTTTAATTTAATTTTATTTGTTGTGTGGATAAAAATAAAATTTTTTAAAAGTAAACATAAAGTATAAAAATATAGGAATGATGATGAAAAATATGTACATATCTACATACATATCTACATATATAATTCTCCATTTTTATACATACACAATTACAATTACATTTTGTATAGAAAATACAAATGAACATAAGTGTAGGTATAAAGATACTCGTATATGAAATGAATCTATGGATGTAAGTACTTATGTCTTTTTGTATTCTATCTATATCTACATATCTATAAAAGTACATTTATAATGTTCATAATGTACATATATATACGTATGAACATACAGTATATGAATGTATGTGTAATGCGATGTTAAGAATCGTTTTAGATATTAATGAAAAAAAAAAGGAATTTTTTTTTTTTTTTGTTTAAATTAAAATTTATTATTTTGTTTTTGTTGCCGTTGCAATTTTTTTTTTGTTTTTATTATTCTTCATTGTGTACAATTTATATATAAAGAAGATTGTAATTATCTATCTATTTTTTCATTAAAAAAAAAAAAAAAATTTCCAGAAAAATAAAACAGAAAAATGTAAAAAATAAAAAAAAAATAATGAAAAAAATTGAGTAGCTATATAGAGAAAAGTGAAAAATGAATGAATGGAGTTCATATTAATTTGTAGTAGAGTAGAGTACAGAATATTCATCCATAAACTGTGTAGATATTATACCATCTAATTGGTGGTGTACTTTTATTATAAAGCAAAAAAAATTTTTTTTTTTTCTTTGCAAAGATTGCAAAAAATTATTTTTATTATTATTGTTGTTTTTTTTTTTTCTTTGCTCTTCTTATTCTTCATTTTATATATGTAATTTCATGTAATAAATTTCAAAATATCTACATACAAGTATATAAGAGTACGTTTACATGACATGCATATATAAGTAGTACTTTTAGAAGAGATTTATCATTTTTTATTCCATCTATTCTATATATAATACAGAGATAGTACAACAGATATTCGAATGTAATAATAATATGTAAGATAGATGAAAGTATAAAGTTCAAAAATGAAAAATGAAAAAAAATGCTAATGTAATATCATTATTATTATCATTTTTATTATTATTATTATTTTTTTTTATTGTCATTATTATCATCGTTATCAATTTTTATATTTCTGCTATACATAAGAAATACACAAGAGTTACATATTTATTTGTTTGTGTGCACATGAATGTTGTTAGTATGCATATATGTATGTACTTATCGTATACTCTTTTGCTTTACCATTATATGATGACATTCTATAGGTTTTGGCTTTTAATTCAAATGAATGTGGGAGAAAAGATTATTATTATTATTATTTTTATGAGTATTACCATTACCACATTACTGTATGGTATGGTGTATTCGTTGAAGAATTTATTTTTATTTTCTTCGTTTTATTAAAGATAATTATTTTGACTTTTTCTGTCTGATGTCTAATAACAAATTAAAATAACTTTGATACTGAAAAAAAGAAAAAAAAGAATTTACACATAATAAGTCTTTTTTTTATACTATTTATAACTCACAGAATTTTCTCTGCATTTTTAAAGGCACATGAATTATAAAGCAGAAGTATAGTACTGATACTGAGAAGAAATTAAGTTCTTAAATTAAATTATAGAAAATACAAAGTGGTAACAATTTCAAATATGGATTTAAATCTGATTAATTTCTAAACTACTCATTTATTATGGAATGTTTAAAATTAAATTGTTAACCTAGAGAAGAATTTTCTTTAATTAGAAATTTAAAAATGAATTATTCAAAGTCCAGGGGATACAAATACTTCATAAAATATATGGGATTTTTTATTTACTTCAGTCGTGTATACAAAGACAGAAATTCAGTTAGATCCACTGTAAATATTTCTTTTAAAATATTGATGCGATTGAGTAATTTCCAGGATCATCTGATCAAAACTACGTATAATACTATATACCTTTCTTTGGTTATTGTTCTTAGCGCAGCTACCGTAGAGTCAGCCATTTCCTATTGAAAAAAAATATATAGTGATCTAATTAAGATCTCCTCCACTTCTATACACACTCACTCTTTTCAGTAGAGGTCATTGGCTAAGTACGGTACTTGTAGTGTGCGGTGTGCGCTATACTATTACGTCTATTGTTTCATACTTCATGCATACTCGTATTTTCATTGCTGAGAAAAAGTTGATTTTCCCCTCACTAAAATGTGAATATTGTACATGACAAAACACAGACAGAAAATCATGAAACAACATTTTATACTTGCTGATTGAGAAAAACTTGATTTTTCTCTTTCAGCGGAATGTGAATATGGAACATAACAAAACACAAAAAATCAACTAACAACATCTTATACTTGCTCCTCCCCTTAATATATTCTCTGTACCAGTGTTGGTCATTGACTTAGAACAGTACCTATACATATATAGCATACGCTACACTAGTACGAGTAGTATTTCACTCTATACATGTGTAATCATTTTTGAATTTTCATTTTGAAAATTTGAGTGAAGCGTAGGGGCGCTTTATTGGTAAATCCATACCATTACCATACATACACACCTTTCATTTCCTTCTTGTAGTGTGTTGATTATAGATTGTATTTTATGATGATAAACATTCTTGAAATATTGTTTTCATTCATTTTTCATTTTATTTTTCAAAATTCTTCTATTCTTATAATTATATTCATTTTTAACGTGTTCATGTACAAATACATCTATCGAATATAAATAATACGAGTTACATACCACATAAATGATAATAATCATTTTCATTTTTCATTAATTTATGTATTCAAACGTCGTAAATTATAAAATTTAAATTCGCTAACTAAAAATAGTATATACATATAATAACTAGACTTACGTACCCATTCCATACACACATACAATCGGATCAAGAATAAATTTTACGGTTCAAAATACTTAAACGTATAATCTGACTGGTTAAATACTACTATAATACTCGTATTAGGTATATACGTTGACTCGTTGATAGTTCAGTTCATCTACAGAAATTCTATAAAAGAGTTTTAGTTTATTTACGGAAATTCTATACGTATAAAAAAGTTCATTAATTATTTACCATTTTTTATAAATGAAAAAGATACAAAACAAAGCAAAATAAATAGCAATAATTATAATAAAATTTTATAAAAATAAAATAATTATATAATGTGTCCAATTTTTTTTTTTTATGAATAAATTTTGATGCTTTGGATGTGTTACAAAATTATTTTGAAAGTCATACCTATATGAATTTTTTTTTTTCAAATTCTGTAGACAGGAATATAAGATTTTAATTTTTGAAAATTCATGAAAATATACTTGTTTAATTTTTGGTGTTTATATTTGCGTTTATTTATTTATTTTTTTGTTTCCTTAAATTTTGTTTTCAATTTTTCTTTTTCGTTCTATAGGTACATATACTTAAATTTCCCTTTCTTTTTATACTTCGCACGTATAACCGCATATACCTCGACATTGACATTCCAATTACATACAAAGATTCCTTATGGTAAAAAAAAAAACAAATATAAAAATAAATGAAAGTCGTACATATTCATTCTTAATTCACCACCACACCACCACCTAAAAATTAATTTATGCGTACAAATAATACAGTGGATCTAGTGCTAGGTGCTAGTGTACCCTATCCTCATAATAATGAACATTCTTGATTTTAAAAAAAACTGTTTACATTTTTTCTTGTGTATTTCTTTGTTTATTTTTCAAAAAAAAAAAATGTATTTAAATTTTAAATTTAAATTTTTATGTTGTTATTGATATAGTTTTTTAAACACTGTATAATATATATACACACATTTATGTATACTGATCGTACATATATGTGTACATAGGTATATTGTAATTCGAATTTTAATATGAAAAAATTTGTGTGATTTAGAGAAGCGCGTGAGAATTGTATTCAAAAACATTCTACACCCTCAACTGATTGTAAAATTATAATTTGAAAAAAAAACCGAAAAAAACCAATTTGTTTACATTATGTAATGCGAGTATTGTGTACATACACATCTGCTGATACAGACAAAAATTAATTTGTTTGTTTATATTTTTTTTTTTTGAAACCAAAAATAATTTTCCAAAAATATACTCGTACATATTCTATACTTATAACATAACCTCATTCAAAGGAAACTAAATATTTTACGTAATGCGCTTTGTGACTTTGTTTCTGGATTTCAAGTTAAAAATTTTCATTATTTTGCAAATTATTAAAGTGCCAAAAATATTTGAGAAAATTTTAAAGAATTTTTTCATTTACATTTTAAAATGTTTGGTATGTGATTTTTCAAATTCATTCGCTTATAATAATTCACTTTACTTATACGTATGTAATGTTTACTTATGTGTAATGTTAGATTAAAAAATTGTAATTTTTTTTTCTCTTTTCATATTACAGTCTGTACGTGTATGTATGTTTTAGATTCACATTTCAATTGCATTAGATCATCATTAAATTATCATAATTTGCAATAAAAAAAATGAAAAAAATAAAAATCTAACCTAACAACATTGCCTTTATTTATTTATTTTTTTTTTTCGTTTAATATTCGACACACCACACATTGCATACATGATACATACTCGTACATGTACCCAAAGTGTATGATGTACGTACACTTGCATTTAAATAAAAATGCGCATGCTGTTCTAAATTAAGTTTTAGATGCATATGTACTTAGTAACGTAAAGTAAAAATTATTGCATTCCTCTATATAGAATGTTGCCACTTAATCTACTCGCGTATACTCATACTCTAACTGAATCTCTATTTATAGCATTAAATGTAATAAATTACATAAAATTACAATTACACAAAATAAATATAAATTATGTAAAGTGTATATTATAGAAGAAAAATAATAATAAAATACAAAAACTTAATACAAAAGTAAGCTTTTTTAGAAAAAATACATTCATAGAAGAATGAAAATATTTTAATTTTAATTTAAAACGCAAAAAAAAAATAAAAAAAAATAATTCCCATCTAGATAATTCCGATCTAGATAATTAATGAAAACAAAAAAAATTTTGTTATTTTTGCAAATCCAGAAATACTCTGATTTGTTTAACATTTTGTGATACAGAAATTTGAAAAAAAAAATGAATATAAAAACGTAAAAGAAAAATACGTAAAGCAATAAAACATAAAACTAAAATCAAAAGAGAAAATATATTACAGCACGCGCACATAAAACATTTACTATGTCTACTGTCTAGTATAATTACAATTTTTGAAATTGATCTGACACTTTTTGGCAGTTTTGATAATCTGCTATACGCTGCTACAATATTATGAGATATTCTAACCATAAAATGTAATGAAATCACTTTTTATTATACACTGAAGCAGAGATGTTTTATTTTTGTTCATTTACTTTTTAACTTTATTTTTTAATTTTATTTTTTTCATAAAGTTAACTTTATGAACCCACCCATATTTCAAAGTTAAAAATACGAATTTTTAAATCAATTAAAATTAAAAATAAAAACGGAAATATTTAGAGAAATAAAATAGAATAGAAAAAATTCTATATTTTTGTGTTAGAATTTGCTACAACAACAACAAAAAAAGTCATCTCAAATGAGTAATGAGTGTACATATTATTTATTCAAGTTTAGAATACAGAGAATTATTAAAACGTGTGAATAATAAATAATAATCGAATCAAAATATACTTATTTACATACGTAGATAAATATAGATCGATATATATATAAATACATACATACTTATATAAAAATATACTCGGTTGTATATGTAAAACAAACTTCAGAAAATAAATAAACAAAAAATAAATAAATAAATTTAACCATTTCCATTTTGTAATATTAATAATTAAATAAAATTATACAGAGAGCTGGACGCGTGTGTATTTTGGGTGTGTGTGTGTGTGGAAGAGTATGCGTACATCGTAAAAACAACATATGTGGCAATGGCAAATATTAAAAATGAAACAAATATATAGAAAACAAAAATAAAAAAAAAAAAAAACATTTCAAATAATTAAATAAACGAGGAGAAAAAAAATTAAAAAAAAAAATAAATTAATAAAAATTTTTATGAGTCTATTCCAATATCTAATGCTTACATCTAATATCTAATATCTTATAATAATGATCATGATGTGTAATAATGATCTTGATCATCATATAATAATGGAAAAAAGGTGATGTCAGTGAGTTAAATATCAATTTTCTAGAGAATAAAAACAATATATGTACTCAAAAAAAACAAATTATAAATATTATTATAAAATTAAATACACAAAAAATAAATGTACGATGATGCATATTTCAGATTTTTCACTCATTTATTATTTCGTTTCATTCATTTCGTTGAAATGTTTTTATTTTTGCGAGTATGAAAATTATCTAAATGAAAATTTTTTAATGATTTCATTACAACACATTCATATAAGTATATAATGTCGACACAATAATTTGTAAAAAATTGTATTTATTATGAATGTGTACATAGATGACGGCACCTCTTTAAATCGATAACTCTGTGTACATAATTTATAATTTTTAATTTAAATAAATTTATGTAGACATTTATGATGAATAAATAATTTTTTAAAAGGAATATATGCAAAGAAAATAAATGTGTACTGCAATAGAAAAGCAATGAAAATATCTATGAGTAGCTATAGAAATGACATCAAAAATATCTAAGTTTCTGTAATAATGATAGGCTGTGTTTCAAAATGCATTCATGACGTTCTAGTATATGCTTCAGTATGGTATCGATGCATTTTGGAACTCAACCACATTCGGTATGTATATGTTCTCGTAGATTGTGTGTAACTGTATGAAGTGTAACTTCACCTCTCTGTAGGTACATACATCTCTCAATAAATTCAAATATACTCGTATTTTTTTTTATGATTTCTATCGACACTTACTACTTTGTATATGCATTATGATTTATTTTGTATTTTTAGAAATATCGTTATATTCGATTAATAAATTAAAGTAAAATTTATTTCTCATGTTGACAGCTCAAAAAATTCTCCAATTTAAGATCGAACATTGTGTACAGTTTCTTTCATAAGTTGTGGTTGTAAGTTGCAAGTTGTAAGTACTTATCTATACAGATAGTAGCATAATTTCTATAATAGAAACATGTTTAGATATGGAATAGGTTTGATTGTGATTAAAAATTTGATTGATTTGTGACTGTTTTAGACTGATTTTTAACTACATACTGATATACTCTTATTTAACCCTGTAACCCTATGCAGTTTGAAAAATAAAAATAGTACCTTCTGCTGTAAAAACTAAACTCCACATGGATTCCACACACATTCACATTGGCTTACATTTTTATCGATCGACTCAAGATTCGATCATCATCAACTCGAAAGATAAATTTTGTGTTCAGTAATATCGTAGGCATATACGATACGGATTTTTTTTTGTTAAAAATTTCGTTTTTTTTCCGAATTGCTATTGCATCATAAAAAATGTTTTTATTTTTTGTTTTTAATTTTTTTTGTTTTTTTTTTTTTTTTGTTAATTTGATTGCAAACCATAATTCAAAATTTATTAAAAACCAAAAAATCAAGAAAAAAAAAAGAACGGAACAAAATGAAAAATAATAATAATTAACAAGGAAGAGAAAGAATAAAATTTTCTTTTTAAATCGTAAATTTCACCTACGTAAGTACATAATGTACATTTTTATAACTATATTTTTTCAGATAAAAATTTTATCTTTTTTGTACACAAATAACCTGTATTTTTGTCGTAAAAAATACTAAATATATACATATGTACATAGTATATGCTTTGCTTATATCTATATTATCCTTGTGTATAATCGTTTATATGGAAATGGTGTAAATTAAATAAAGTTGCATTGGTATGTAATATATATCTAGACCTCTGTGTTTGTGTTTGCATAAAGTTAAATGGTTAAATTTTTTGCAAAATTTTTACCTGCCCATTATTTTGTTTTCCTTATACACAATATCATGTGCATATAGTATGTATAGGTATATGCAAACATAAACATACATATGTGTATGTATTGATATTCAATTTTTTGTACAAGTTTTGTTTATTTTATGAATGTAAGCTACACAGCTAGTGCTATATAGTAGAGAGTATATAGGTACTACACACATGTTTCCAGTTCGATGCGTGGGTACTAAAAAGACCGGCTCAAAAATAAAAATTTATTCTTTTTTCAATTTTATTTTTGTATTTTACTTATTTAAGTATATATTTTTTTCTGATTTTGATTTTGCATTTAATCACTTTTTTCTTCATTTTTCTTGCAAAAAATGATAGAAAAAAAAATACAGAATAGCAACAGTGATGATGACAAGCAATCAGTAACCAGATTTTGGTATATATATGTATTTATTAATTGTTGCACAACATGATATACAACGAATAAACAACGAATTTATACTCTCGTTATCGTATATGTTTGTATATTTGAGTTTGTGATTGCAATAATATGTAATGTAATATTATTTTTATAGTAAAAAGTTTTATATTTACATGCTATCTCATGTATCTACAAAAATATATGCATGCAATGTTTATATACTCGTACATATATTTTTATTTTTGTTTCGATTTTTTATTTTCAAATTTTATTTATTCCAATTTTTCGTTCGCGTTAAATTTCCATATTATTTCCTTTTTTTTTTTATTAATAAAATTGCATTGCAAAGATATAATACATACATACTTGTATAGGTATATTAAATATGTTTATATATTTTTTTTTTCAAATTTATAGTTGTAGTTTTGTGTATGTCAGTCGTTGGTAGATTTTTTTAGTTTTAGTTTTTGTACATTGGGGCTAAGGTATCACATTTATTGTATGGAATACATATTTACCTGATGTTGCGTATTCACAAACATACATATATATAAATATTGCATATCAATAGCTATATACGAGCATGTGTTGATAGATATACCATCATCAGTACTTTTCTGCATGCATATACCTATGTATTTTTCGTGCAACAGCTGTCTGATATTATAATATAACATGAAAATGAAATAAATTATCGGATATGGATGGATATATACAATATACTCGTATTCACGGTACACATGAGTACCTATACTTGTACGTACATGAACTGTATATAGTTATGTGAATATAAAATACTATACAAGTACAAATGAATACATAAATTATAGTATTAGTTTATATACATATGTATATATAGATGATAGATGTAACTTGGTAAATATGTAATATAAAAAAACACTACACCACATATCATATTTAATGCCGGTAAAAAAAAATAAAAAATAAAATAATGAAAGAAAAAAAAACTTTACTTACTTAAAAAAACGTCTACATGTTTCTCTACATAAATTTGCCGATCTGTATAGATATGTATGTTTGGTTATATGTACATATATGATATATTAAATTATATATTGTCTGTGGTTATATGCAATAGACATGTATGTACATAAGTATGTATAAAGTACGTACTCGCGTAAGTACATATGCACTCAGAGTTTAGAATTGTACAATACAAGAACATGTATATGTGTTTATGAATGGAATATTTTATTACTTTTTTACTTTACCTTTTGACTTTTTCATTTTCTTCTTCTTCTTCAAAAAGTTGTGTTTAGTTATTCCACCACAAAGTAGTTAGTCGCATTGGAATAAAAAAATACCTATATATAATATAATTTAATTTTCGCTTTTCGTTTTTGAATTAATACAAAAACAAACTTATTTATAGAAAACCAAAATAAAATAACAACAAAAAGCAAATAATAAAATACTTTTTACTCGTATAAATAAATAAAATAAATAAAAAAAATAAAAAACTAATCGCCACAAGTCACAAGTGATTCCGAATCATTATTATTGTCGTAATATCGTGTACATAAATTTATCACCTTTTCGTTTTTTTTTTTATAAAACTCTTTTCCGGTCGTTTTACTGAATAATCAAATATGTATTTTATGATAATAATAATAAGATGGGTATGATGTGCATACGGATATGTACAACAACTGTACAAAGATAGGATACATACATAAATGGAATCGTAATAAATATATCTATATGTACGTACTTCAATATAAATCAAAAGTTATATAAAGTTATAGTCTTTTGTTATACCTACCTAAATACACACAAATTCAAAGATGTATACTTGCCGTATAAAAAATATCTATATTTCTAGAAGTTGCATATTTTAAACTTTTCATATACATGCATTAAAGATTTAAAAATGTATATGGATACTCTTGTTGAGGTATACAATGAAAAAAGAATTAAAATAAATGAATAAAAACAAAAATAAACTTTGAAGGTATATAAGTAATAGAGAAAAGGTAAAAAAATCAATTTCATTTTTAATTTTTTTTTTCATTAAATTATTCAATGCCATCAACATATAGTAGAGTATTTACGACGATGAGTATATGTACATATATTGTTTTATACTTATAGAGGATACATACGAGTATTACATACATTTATTTTATCATTTTATCGACTTTGAAAAATAAGAAAAAAAGCACAAAAAACTACAAGAAAAAAAAAAAAAAAACTTTAACAAAAGAATTCTTTTTAAGCTGACATGATGAAAATTTATATATCGAAAAGTATATACTAGTGGTGAAGTTGTTAAGCCGGTTTTCGGATATTATAGTATATCTTCCATATTATGTATGTATGTTCTTATGTATGTACATAGGTAAATTTATATAGTTACCTATGAGATGAGCATATAATTTTTATATAGCCATTACCACCATTACCTTATTTGGATTACATATTGACCAAGTTTTTGTACTTTTTGATCATTTTCCATTAAAAAAAATATTTTAAAACTGAAAAGCTAAAAATAAATCATTCAGAATTTAGTAAAAAAATGGTAAAACTATCAACAGAATATTTTTGAGTGGAAAAGAAGTAAATGAAAATAAAATTTTATAATCGTTTCGAAACTGCGATGGATAAACGAACAAACGAACAGAAGATAATAAATTTCAAAGAATGGATAATGAAATGAGCTTTTTATTACAACAATATTGGCAAAAAATATAAAAAAAGTAGAAGATTATAATACCATTGATAGACGGTACTTCTTTAATGATCATTAATTTTTTGTCGTCAATCACCATGAATTAAGCTTCAATTGTTCATTGATATTTTCATTTTAACTTTATTTATGTAAGCTCGAATAAAGTTTCACATATGGTTTCACAAACTTCTTTCGGTGGCGAATGAAGATTAGAGAAATGAAAATTTCCAGTGGTGAATAGAACAAATGATGGTCAAAAGTGATAGCAAAAATCACAATATACTGGATTATAATAAAAATCTGAATGTCGTGGAAGAAATTAAAATTGATAATAAAAAACTAAAAAATTTTCTCAAATTAAACAGACTTATTACAGAATGATAACTGAGTCAGTGTCGTATGCTAGAAGTTTTTAGAATGATTTTTCGCAATGATGAAGACTGGAAGATATATTCTTGAAGTGGTGCTATGTAGCTACAACTTAAGTAGCAAGCGAATAATTTAAAAAAAAAACACAGTGACACATAGGATGAAGGTAAAATTATAAAATGGTCAGATAGAACATACTTGTAATACTTGTCACTTGTAAGTTGTGTATATATCCTTTTGTATGCTAGTATTATTATTAATTTATTACACTGAAAACTTGTTTCTTCAAAAGATAAAACAAATTTTTTTAAGCCGAAATTTAATTTTATTTTTGTTTTGTATTTGTCATCATAAGTATCTGTCTACTGTTTTCTTTTAAATATCCCCACCAAAGTTATGGTCATATTGGTCACATTTTTTGAATTTTCTTCTAATGACATTTATTTATTTCATTCAGTAGAATTGGCGCCAAACGTACATTATAGACATAAGTTTGCAAATTTGTAAATGTATCCTATATAATGTATGTACATGGATATATATCAATTAATTAAATTACAGATGAGTATACAATGTAAAAAAAATTATATTTCTTTATATCATGCATATACTCGTACTTACATAATATTTATTTTTCTATCTTCATACTATTAGAATAATAGTACTCAGATTATATGGGGCAATAAAATGATAATAATTGAATTATTTATTCTAATGCAGTAGCAGTATCATACATTTTATCATAAATTGTATTTTTTATTAATATTATATATATACGACAAGTATATGGAACGAAGTATACATAAAAAAAATATTATATGAGCAGAAAAATATGATGAGTATACATATAATGATGTGGTGTGTGCTTAGTTGAATTCACAGCACGCTATACAGTCATTCGAATGGAATGTCAAGTATATGTAATATAGAAGCTGATATATATCTGGAACGTAATTAATTTGAATAACGTTGAGCTTGTGTTTTAGTAGTTAGCTATATACGTACAGTCAGTTAAGTTAGGTTAGAAATTTTATAGCTGCTAATTCGAATAAATTTTTGGTTTAAAAAAAATTTTTTTTTTAGGTGCGAATATGATGTACATTCTCCTACATATATGCTTGTATGTGTGTAGTAAATAAAAATTATTTCAAATTTTCCAAAACACTATACAATGAATTACAAACAACTAAGATGAATATTACTTGATATTACATCATAAATTATTTGTTATATATCCTTTTCCTGTTCAACCTTTATATGTGCCTTTATATAATTTTGTTCTACTTATACACATAAAACAAAATTCTTATAAAAATTTTGTATTTAAGGTTAATGAAAAATAAAACGTACTAAACCGATTTTTCATGCAGTATATTTAAATGTTTTGAAAAGAAATTAAATGTGTATGTAAATGACCTTCGATTTAACCTTGTTCTGTTGTAATATGAATTAACACACTACACATACATATCTAAACTAATGTATGTAAATATTTTTATGTTCTATATACCATCTTTCCACCCATTTTATTACTGACGTGCCGGCATAATATCTTTTATATGTATAGTATTCGTACTTGTACATTACAAAGATTAGTTAGAATGTACGTTCGTTCAGTTTGTGTTACAGCAGTGTATTACTACCCCTACTATAATACATAATTTTTCTCTAGTGCTCTTGTATGTTCGTTCATATTGTAAATTATTGTAATAATTTTTTATTTATTATTTAAATTAATATCTTTTTAAAAAAAAATGTAGTAAATGTAGTAGTTAAAAAGCACACATCATACCTAGAATAAAATGTAAATTGTAATGTACTAGTAAGTACTGGAAAGTTATATAATACACACTGAGATGTATAATGTAATGTGTGTACAAGCTACAAACCTATATTTGCGAGTACATATACATTGTACAGTATATAAATATGGGTAAAGTTATTTATTAAGTACACTAAAGATTTTTTTTTTTGCTTTTGTTTTTTTCTTTTTTTTTAATGTGAAGTAATAATGTTGTCGCTTGTCGATTCAACTGACCATGGAAAATAAAAATGCGCGTATCTTTAATTTAACCAATTTTAACATAAAAAAAAAAATACAAAAATAAATAAAAATCTAGTATATTGATATTAGAAGTAGATAGCTATACTTATGTATTTAAATGTTAAATTTTATTGTTATATACTCGTATATTCCCACTGTTTTCATATAAATAGGTACGTATGTACGTACAGCGTAACGAATATGATATGTAATTTACATTTTAATTTATTTTTAATTTTATTTACGAGCTTAATTTCATTATTACATTACGTATGTATACTCGTATAATTTTTATATTTATTTTATATTTTACATTTTACTTTAGTTTTGTTATTGACCTTGAGTTCGTGGTGATATCATAACATACGAGTACATATATGTATCACAATCACAATACATAATAATAATTTGTTCGATGATATGTAATGTTGGAAAAATGTATACTAAGTAGTATTAGATTTTATGATTTTACCATATTTTACTTAAGATAAAAGCTTTTTATTTAATTTGAAAATAAAATATGTGTACTACTTGGTACTACTGAAAAATATCATTAAGAAGTAATAAAAATGAAGCAGAAGCACAAGCTATAGTAACCGTCATTCAGTATAAGAAAAACAAATAACCATTAAGGTACATTCACAATCTAGCCCAGATTATGCGTGTGATATTGCATAGATGGTATTCACAATTCAGAGTAGATAACCTTATGTTATTATGTAGGAATATGGGAATTGGTATAAACAATCTTTCAATATAATTTCCTGTATTGCCAGCTTTAGATTAGACGTACAATCTAATCTTAATCTCACTAAGGAATAATCTGGGCTGGGCGAAAAAAGGATAGCATTTTAGAATTTCTTGAAAAAGACACAAGAAGATGTGAAAAGTTTAATGTGGATCGTAATCTTAGCTAGATTGTAAATTTACCTTTAAATATACATAGATTGCTCTACATTTATTCTAACACACACCTAAGTTCATTAATTGATACGAAAAAGTAAATAAAATCCATTCGGTTACCTTTTGTATATCGTTTTGGTTTGATATTGTATTTCGCCATATTTCGGTTAGGTTTGTATTCATTTTTCTAGATTCATTTCTCATATATACTCCTAGCAACTCGTATTTCTAAAACGAAAATAAAAAAAAAAACTTGCCTACACCACATATAAATGTTGAGAAGAATTGTTGTGCATAGACGGGGATTGATTATCAGCCAGTATTAAATTTCTAGGTTATTTTCGAAATCGAAAAGTAAAAAAAAAAATGTAATAATAAATTGCATGACATATCATTCATAATTATTATTATGATGAATACCAACACGTACATAGTACATATCATTCGTGTGAAGCATATCATTTTATGAAATTAAATTTTTTTTATCATTTCTATTTGATTACTGGAATTATTTTATATATTATCTTACAGTTCTATTCAATGGAAATTTTTCTGCAGTAACGTATTGGTATGGAGGTGCATGCACGTTTATAACACGTGCCAGAATTTACAATTTAAAAAAGAAAAAGAAATTAAAAAACGTAATAAAATTTAAACAAAAAAATTGTAGTTAATTTATTATCATTTGAATGATTTTAATTTTATGAATATTTTATTTGAAATATTTCGATTTAGATTTTTAATATATGTATCTACAAATTTAAAGATTAAAATAATTGACTGTTTAATTGAATTCAATGTATATTCGTATACGCATACCACCCACAAGGTATAAAATTGAATTTAATGAAATTTATAAAACTTTGTATATTTACATAAAGAATACTGATATCATCAGTATACACAAGGATAACGATAACATAAACAATTTTTGTATCTGTTCGATAGAAATACTGATAAATAAAATAAAATTTATCTTGTAGCTAAGGCAACTTATTCCATGTACTGTATGTAGATACTTAATTGTGTGGGAATGAAAAGATAAATATGTAAGAAAAACATTTCAAATTTCCTGCAATTAATTATATACATTTACAAAGAATTTATTTATAAACAAATAAAAATTTATATCGATGAGTATCAATTTACATATAGCATCACACCAAAAAAAAATATGATAATTGTTGTCAGTAGCTAATTCAATTCACAAAGACAAATATCATTTGAAAAGTTAGTCACATCGTTTATCAATTAATTGACGATAACTTTGACCGTACGTACATATTTTTGATGATCAGAAAAAGTTAATTCTTAAAGCTAAGTCACTAAAAATGTATGATATGAGAACTGAAAATATAAAATTTTTATTTTCATTATGACAATTCCAAAAAACAAAAACAAAAAAAAAACTGTGCACAAGATACGGATGACGTGTTAGACTTCAAAATATAGTGCAGTCGATAAACATAATTTTCGGTTTGTGTGTGGGATGAAAATTACATTATTGGAACACAAAAATAAACAATGAATATTTATATTTTATTGCTGGTAAATGCATTTTCTTATTTATTTTGGGAATTATTTTTGTATAAATTTGTTCGAAGGGGAATTGTTTAATGTTGAATCCGATGATATGATGATGATGCCTATATATAACATTAAACAAACTGCACTCATCATAGAAATATTTTTTCATTTATTTTTGAAGAAACTGAAAAGAAAAGAAAAACAAAACACAATAAATTCATTTATGTGAAAAGAAAAATTATGAAAATTCTTAATGATTATGTCTTTGGAAAAATGATTATCGTATTTTATTTTGTGTATTATTATAGGATAAGAAAATGTAGAACAACGTCATGCTCGTGGTATATGTGACAATTTGTTAAAAATTGTGTCAGAAAATAAAGTTTTTTTTTATGTTTGATGTTTTTTAAATAATTTTGTTCCAGTAGTCAATTAAGAGACTGATTGATGAGCAGTCTGAATGTCTAGCATGTATTTTATTAGATCAAAAATGAATACACATTATATCTGTCTGTGTTTGTATTAATTTTTGAATATCCCCCAATATTTGTTGCAGTAATCCATAAAATCCGTAAACTGTTCCAATTTTTATATTTCAAATTTGTTTTGTTTAATTTGATTTTAAAGATGTGTATAGCATCAGTGGTGATTGCGATAAATGGATTCATTTTCTTATTTCGATAGTCATAAAAAATTTTTTTACGAGCAATTATTACAAAAATAAAACAAAAAAAAAAAACAAAATAAATTCATTTAAACATAAATTTGTTTTACATAATTTTTAAAATGAATATGATAAAATGTACACACATATACGAGTCAAACACATGTATGATACATTAGTTTTGTTCTTATTTTATTTTTATTCATTTTAAAATGTTTCAATTTAAAGAGATTTCTAAATTTAGAGAAAATGTTATTGAATTTATGTTTTTACGTTGTTTTATTATCGTAGTTGAATGTAAACTTTTACCTAAATATTTTATAATCGTTATTAATTTTATATTAATTGATTACATTTAGAATAATTAAAAAGAAATCATTGTTTTTTTGAATTTTTTCTTTTCTAAAGTGATCATTTGACATTTTCATAGACGAATGAAACTTAAAAAATTTGAATGAAATTTTCACATTTTCATAAAATTTTTTCATCGAATTATGTTGCTTTTTAGTGTTAGAATTACTGTAATCGTAAAAATTAATAATATTGTGAAATTTTCAAGCATGTGCTCATTTACACGATGATCACAAATGCACTTTATAGGTACACACTTACACACACGTAGTATACATGTAGTTCAATCGTTCAAATAATACAGCTCGTACTTAGATTTAATTAACCATTTTGAAACATATAGATTTTTTCATATTGAAAACAAAAAAAGATTATAATACACTGTACCACTAGATATATATGTATACATATTTTGATATTTAGCCAAGTAGGATGTAGATAATGTCGCTATATATACAAAAACATTTTTTTTTGTATGTACATGAATGAGGAACAATAAAAAATTCTAATTTTTTTTTTCATTCATTTTCTTCATTGTGTTTAGCATCATTGAAAAATTTTGGTGATAAGACAGCAAGTCTATTCAGTAAAAAGAAGGATGAAGGTGAAAAATTGGCTCAAGAAAAAGCTGATAATGCTAAAAAATTAGCTGAAGAACAAGCTAAAAAAGTTGGTGATTCATTGAGTCAGACAAAGAGTGAAGCAGAAAATTTAGCTGCAAGTACAGGTACATAAACATACATATACATAATAAAATATAGTTGTAAATAAATTTATTAAAATTTCGTTAAATATTCGTTAAAATTTCGTTAAAATTTCGTTAAATATTCGTTCAAATTTCGTTAAATATTCGTTAAAATTTCGTTAAATTTTTTTTAAACTAAAATTCAGATAAAATTTAAAAATTTTAGCTAAAGAAGCAGCTGAATTAGCTGGACAGGAACTTAACAAGGCTGGTCAAGCTGTTGAAGGTACAGTAAATCAGGCACAACAAGCAGCCAATCAAGCACAACAAGTTGCCGAACAAACAAAAGAAAAAGCAGCAAATGTTGCAGATACTGCAGCAAAAGTAAATCTACAAACACTCGTGAATTCGACCATTAATGATTACTTATAAATTTTCTTTTTCTGTACATAATTTATAGGCAGCTGCAAATGCAGTTGAACAAACTAAAAAAGCTGCAAATGAAGCAATCAATAAGGGCGTTAAAGCAGCTGAACAAGCTGTCGATACACAAGTTAAACAAGCCGAACAAGCAATTGATGGTACCATGAAAGCAGCTAGTGAAACAATCGATCAAAAAATGAATGAAGCTAATAAATATGTTGATGAGAAACGAGAAAATCTTGAAAAGGTAATTTCCTGAAAAAACAGGAAATATGTATATATATTTTTTTAACATTTTTACATATTAACAATCATTTTTATGTGAATTATTGTAGAATCTTCATGAGGCTGCATCAAAAACACAGGGTACTGCTGAAGCTCAAACAGCTAATCTTTTAGGTAAACTTCATCTTGGAAAATAGATTAACGCACATTCTCGTACGTACATAATACATTATTATACATTACAAAAAATTTTAAAAGCAAAAAAAATAATTTAAAGAAAAAAAATTTATAAAGCCAGAAAATTATCACAACATAAACCGATAACAAAGTAAAGAAAAAGTAAAGCAAAAAAATTGAATCAAATAAAATAAAATTAAAAAAAAAAAATAAATAAAGAAAACAGCTTAAATAAAAATTAAATTAGTTTAAGAGAAAATAAATAAATAAATAAACACAAGAAAATCAATTATGAATTCAAAGAAAAAAAAATACAGAATACATAAATATATACATATATTACTACTGTAGGTTAAATTACCAATACCAATACAAGCACATGATGAATAGAAATTAAAAAAAAATTGTATTTAAAAGAAATTAAAAAATGAAATGAATAGAAAAATTAACCGATGTATTGTGTAACTAAGTATATGAAAATATCCTTTTTGAAAATTGCTTGTTAATAATTCCTTTTAAATTATTATTTTTGAAACTCGAATAAATATCTTAATGAGTACGTGATGAACCATTCGAAAAGAGTCAAAGAGAAGAAAAAGAGAATAAAAATATTGATAAAAATATTGTGCCGGTTTGAATTTATTTTCAAAATAATTTGTTTCGAATTTTTTTTTTTTTTTTGTTTTATTTCAATTATGAGCTTTTATATACACACAGTAGAAAAAAAATAATATAAAAATTATAAATTAAATAAAAAAAAATGTTCCATGCTATTACACTATTCGGCTTTCAAAACAAAAACAAAGATCGACAACACTATTTTTCAGTTGCTAAATGAACTGCATATACTCGTAGTCTGTTTGTCGATAAATTTTTGAGAATTTGAGAAATCGTTGTGAATCTTTGTTGACGTTTTGGAAGCCAAATTGTGGTTACGTTATTATACAAAAATAATACTATAAACTCAATACAAACTCAATACACCCACACTACAATTTACAATATTAAGAAAGATGCAGTCCATAATTTATAAAAGTGTAAAATTTTAAATAAAAAAATGAAGCCTAAATTTTATACATATACTCATAATGTTCATATACAAATAAATTATACAAATATGATAAAAGATTTCATACATTTACTACATAGATATTTGCTAAAATCATACATCCTAATATTGTAATTTTTGTACGTAGAAAAACGAAATAAATAATAATCAAAAGGGAACGAAAGAAATGTGAAAAGAAAATAATGAATATGTCCTGTAAAATGTTGCCTTTATTTTTAGCAATTTTTTTAATACTATACACACTTACGTATCTGTGTTGTAGTTATATACAAATGCATACACAGATGAATAGTATAGTTTGGATATAAGGAAAAATCCTTTTGTTTTGTAGAGTAGACAACAAAAATAGTAATAGAGTCTTTTTGAACGTATCAGTAATGCGCATTCATAAAATTAATGTGAATGTAACAGAATATTATACTGAATGATAGATTTTTACAGATGAAAAAAAAAAAAAATAATAAAAATAAATAAAAGGATTTTTGATAGTAAAATAAATAAAAAAAAATTTGTAATAAAATTGTAGTATTTTTATACAAATCATTATAATTACACTCGTAGATTATGTAAAATGCAACAGTGTAATAAAACAAAAAATAAACAAAAAACAAAACAAATAAACGAAGAATGTTCCTTGATGATTGAATTTGAAACAAGAAAAAAGAAAAATATCAAAAAGGATTCAATAAAAATTTCAACAATTTCATTGTGTTCCTTATTGCTATCATCCAGTATAGTTATATAATTGTGTATAATTCTATTAAACGCATATTATAGAACTTGCGATAATATTTTTGATCAAAATATCTAGGACATGTAATGTACTGTTTGTTTTTTTTGAATTTTCTTCTTCAAAAAAATTACGTAATAGAAATTTAAATGACAAAGATTTTCATTTCAATTTGAGTCAAAGTTTTAAATCAAAATTAAAATAATTACACAATTGCGTTATTGATCCTTTGAATATTTTCGATAAAATTACGATTTTCAATTTAATCAATTCTAAAATCTACAATCTTAATATGAATAATATGAAAAAACAAAACAAAAAAAAATTAATTGCAAATGTAGTAATTGTTAATATAATTATTGTTAAATATAATTTTAATTTAAGCATTTAAATTCATTTTTGTGATTCATTCAGGACAATATTTTAATATAAAAGAAAAATATAATAAATGAATTTATTTTGTTAATAATACAGAATGCAGTTAAAACATAAAAAACAGTAAATACTTAAATAAATAAATACAGAAAAAGGTTATGAACAAAAGATGAAATTAACGAAAAATATTGTCAGAAAAACACAGTAAGAGAGAATAATATTTTTTTTTGAAATTTTTGCACAAAATAAATATATTCAAAGAAATAGAAATTACATTATACGTAATTGAATGTGTAACGGAATAGAAAAAAGGATATTCATACATTTTTGTTTAAATAAACGGAAAAAAAAACCCTTATTTTCTCTTTAACTATTGTATTATACATACATGAAAATTTTTTATATGCTCCTTTATTTTTTTATTCAAAAAAATAAAAAAAAATACTTTCTTTTTTATATATTTTAAAGTATAAACATGTTGTAATAATGTTGAAATTATTTTTATTATTTTGAATTTTTTTTTGTTCAATACTAGACTGTAATTTACCACATACCACATGTACTATGTTGAAAAAAAAAGTACCATATAAATCTATCATCTATATGTATGTAATAATAATAAAATAAAATAAAGAAAAATAAATGAAATTAAAAAATTAAAACAAAACAAAAACATGAACGTATGAAAAATGAAATAACAAAAAATTGTAAGAAAACAAAAATACAAAAAAAAAAAAAAATTTTACTATAAAATAAAAATATTATGAAGCAACAAAGTTAAGAGAAAAAAACAAAAACATTTTTTTTTACATAAGTACTATACACAAATACATACATATTATTATAAAATATGTTTTTTTTTCATTATTATTATTATTATTATTATGATTATGATTATTTGTAATTATTATTACTATTATTTTGTAAAAATTAAAAGAAAAAAAAAATAAGAATAGCATTCGCTGTTAACAAAAAAACAAACAAAAAAAATATATTAACAAATAAAAAAATGAAGAAAAAAAAAACACGCTTGTACACTTATATTTTTAATTTATCAGATTTATCATAGTGGCTAGACTTGATTGTAAAGCATTACGTAGAGTAGTATTAACAGAAAAGGTACAGAAGTGAAGATACACGTTGAATGTCCTTAAAATGACAGTTTGCAAAATTTCTTCTTCGATTGCTCGCAGCTCATTCCCTAGGTGGAGTCATTGCCTTTTGTATAGGTTTCGTCATCTTTGAATTGTTCAGTGTGGTATGATGGGCCCCATTCCCCTCTTATTGACACACACTTACGACTAACGACGTAACGAAAAACTACTAGCCACCAATTGCCAACAGACACAAACGTGAAAATGCAATGATGCACTTGGTGGTTCACTACAGTTGAAGCGCCTGGCGTACTCGAGAACCATTCGAGCATACGTTCAGCGCATTCCCTGTAGCTATCTTTTGTAGCTGTATCTTAGATTCTTGCATATAGACAACAATTTTGCAGATTTATGTTTCTCAACATAATCAAAACAAAACAAAAACTGTGTGATAGACTTGGATTCGCTGTGAAGATCTTACTACTTATAGTTTCACTTTGTTTAGACGAGCTGAATGGACAGAATCGGAGTTTTAGACGCAATGTAATCAAGAAATGCCAGCATTTTAGCAAATTTTTATATTACATTTTTTATTTTATTGCTTGTATTACAGAACTCACTGCAACATCTTTTTCATTCAATTCATGAGCAAGTACTTAGAACTCTTGGAAACAATTTTAAAATATGGAGTCTCTTCCAACATATTCTCCTATCGATTGATCGGAATTCTATAAAAATGTGCGAATTACTTGTCGGTTTAATGAACATGTAACAGAAAAATGATCCTAGATATTTTTTTCTACTTTAGGAAAAATTAAAACCCAGCACAAAGGGGTATAGAATCATTATTGATTTATGAATATTATATGAAAAAGTTTGAAGTTTTTTTTTTTGAACTTTTTTATTGGCTGAAATGGTATATCTTTTTAACATTAAAAATTGTAATTAGTTAAAAAAGGATATGGAACTATACTCTGATAAAAAACTGAAGGCCTAGAGGACAGTCATATTAAAATTTATGGCTTATGTAAATTTCTTTTTCTTCCTTTCTTAACTTCTCCTCTTCCATTTCCTCTGTGCATATTTGATTTATTTTTCATTCTTAAATTCAAACAAAGGATCTCATTAAGTTATAATTTCCTTTATTTTCGTTTATTGTGTTTTATTTTTCCTGTGTGTGTGTTTGTTTTTTGTGTATTAAGTATTTTTAATTTTTGTTTCTAAAATTTATAAAATCTTGTAAGCACCAATAGGATTTTTGTTAAGGAAAAACAAAGAAGAAGTATAAAAATTCCCTTTTAATATTAGTGTACCTTACAATAATAAAAAAAAATTGTTGAAATATCAGTGTTCCTTTGCATGTATTACGTTTGTTTTAATTTTATCAAAAAAAAAAAAAATTCACTATTTCTTTGGAAGTTCTTCTAAGGCATAAAGTTAATTTTTATTTCATTGTCCTGGCTATATATTCATTATAAGATTTTTTTTTTCATTTTTATGACTTGTACACAATACATTAATAGATATACAAGCACATCTAGGATATAGTAAATATCATTATTACATAACATAAAGTAAATGGACATCAATATCCTTTTTTGTTATACATATTACATTATATCCCTATACTTATGTATGTATATTCTTGAAAAAGAAAACACATTTTTTTTCATCACTTAAATGTTATATCCTTTTAAATACAAAACAATTTATTTAATGTTAGTCAGTTTCCGTTATTTTTGTTCATTGTATATTTTATTTCAGTACCTATACAATACCCTTAAAACTCACCGTATATATGGGTATATATGGATATGCGTGTATGTGTATTTGATTTTTATTTTCTTAATTTTCATTCATTTTACATACGAGTACATCTGTATGTACTAGTGCTGATGTATACATTATTGCATAGTACTTTAGATCATGCGATCATCTCTTATTTTTTTTTTATGTTTCAAAATTTTTTCAAATAGAAATTATTTAAGTACATAGCTAGGCTACATACTAACTACTAACACTTATACACACACATATATAAATTTAAGTTAATGGGATATTGTAATATGAGTGAAATATTCTTTTCAATCTGAGACATTATAGAGTTTACTTAGAAACTTAGGACTTATAACAACTGAATGAAAAATAAGCAAGAAGAAAAACGAAACATTACACACATTAAATTTGAACGAAAATGATTGTCTTAAGGATGTTGAATTTAATTTAATGTCTCGGTAACAACAGTATTAAGATGTGTAGATGTATAAGGCAAAAAAAAAAAGAGATGAAAACATTAAATGACGAAATGCTTCTGTTAGGTTTCTGTGTTTTTGGGGGTTCCTATACTTAAGTGTATTTTTGGACTTTGGAGGAAACATATCTTTTTTTTTTTTTGGTTGCTGTTGTCTTTTTTATTTTGTGATGACCATTTAATCAATTCTGTTACAATTTTTTGTTTTTTATTTTGTGATTTGATTTGAGAAAAAAAAAATATGGAGGATATAAATTTGACCATTCGGTAAGATATCATCTGTATCCGATTACTGTTGTTTTTACATTTTTTTATTCAATTAATTTGTATTGTTTTGATTTAATAGTTAAGAGAATTCGAACATTTAATGTGAAATGAAAGAAAGTAAAGAAATAATAAGAAATGAATATAGAGGTAATGATCCATAAAAGAATTAAGTTTACGTTTTGTTCTAATGAAATTGATTTAATAAAATTTAATTGTATGTATTTGATTTTAATGAGAGTACGCATGTGAACAATTTTTGTATACAATTGAACTCGGAATAGTCTTCAATTATTTGTGAATTTATTTTAGATTTGTGGATAAAATGAATATGTGTCATTAGAAATGTCATTTTAAGGCTTATTGATCAATGAAAAATGTGTTTATGAGTATGATTGTATAAGATTTGCTTAAATTCAAGTTTGATTGAACAAAAGAAAAAAAAAATCAAATGATTTAAAAGGATTATGTATTAAAGGATACATTTTTTTAAATTGGATTTCATACAATTCGAATAGCAAACAAACGTTTTAGATTGAAATGAAGTGTCCTTATGCATTTTCTTTTTCAGGTATTTTGTTTGCCTTTACATACAGAACCTAAAGATTGTATAATAATTGATTCCTTGACTATGTTTGACATCTTTGAAAAATCTTAAAGTTCCTCCATTTTATCAGCATCTTTATAAAATTTTATTCAATTGCATTTTTGCATCTGGTTTTCTTTATTTGGGAGAAATTTCACTTCCGAATTCTGCTTCCCTCTATTTTCGAGAAACGTCAACAAATTCTCTTGAATTTTTTTCATTCAGTCACTGTATTTTATCTTACAACGAAAACAACTTAAAATTCTCATTAGATTACGATTTACTAACTTCATTACTTACATAAAGAATGAACGATAAATTTTCATTCGATTGTTTACATTTCTAATTTTCAATCACGTCTCTACTTTTTCTTCCTACAAATTGAAAAATTCATTTTGTTGGCTATTATTTCAGATTTTAGGTTGCTTGTTTATGTTTGTAGTTCGAATATGTCTTAACTTTATAGTGTGACAATATACTTTAAAGTAACTTCCATACATATTGTAATGTAAAAAAATAATTCAAAAAAAAAAAAGGATAAAGGATAAAAAATTATTCACAATTTTACAAAAACAATCATATATTGACCATTATTCAATACATTTGTGTTAGGCTATTGTATCCTAAAATTTTTTTTTACAATTTTTATAAAGAGTTACTTTCATCCATATATTATAATCTCTGTCCTCGTACACACACACACATACACACACATACTTGTATATCGAATCCTTAAGACCCTTGAAAGTAAATTTCATTTTATTTAATTCGTAATTCGTTTCCTTAAAAGAAAAATTGCAAAACAATTTTGTTGTTTTTTTTTTAAATAAAACTTTCTGGCTACTTTTTTTTTAGTCTAAATAATGGAGTGATAATGGAATTGAATAGGCAAAAATTTTCCAAAAAGGACAAAGAATAGTATATATATAAAAAAAGAAGAGAATAACCCGGATATTGTGTATTTTGTATTTTGTTTATAATGTGCAAAACGATAAAATTACATTTTTTTTTTTTGGTTGTTGTTAGTGAAAATGTGAACATTTAGGATGGCGACATTATTATGCTGCTGCAAAAATATTGAATAACAAACAAAATAAAAGGAAGGCAGAAAAAAAAGGTTTCGGGTCAAAATTAAACTGGGAAAAGAATTACTGAAAAATTTATTGATCCTTTGACTTTAAAGTTTATTTTCTTATTATTTATGACAGAAAAAGAAAATTATTGATTCTGGTAATTTTGTTTCTGTCGTATTTTGTTTTATTTTCTTTTTTTGAAAGAGAAATCTCATTTGTTTTCTCTCTCAGTAAAATATGCATATAAGAAAAAGGAATGCGAAAAATTTTCTAAAATCAATTTTCAATATTTTCTGTCTGTACCGCTCTGTACTCTAAATAAAGAGGTATACCGGAATGGGAACACTCGTAATTGGGTACGTTATCCTTACTAATAAATAAAGTAATAGTACGATGCAAAGAAATGGAAAATGTCCTTCAATTATTTTTACATACATACACACACCTTCACATTTTAGAAAGTGTGAAAGCAAAGAATATACAGCACACAGTAACTATGGTAGGTACCATTCGATAAAATAGTGGTATAGTTTTGACCAGCCAACTTTTATGTTCATTGAAAGATTTTAATTTTAGATAAAAATATTGTAAAAAAGAAATAAAAGACAAAAAGAAAAATAAAATGAACAAAATGACTTAAATTGAATGTTAACCTTCTACGCTTTTATTTCTTATTCACCATTTTCATTAAATATCGTGTCGTGTGCATGTATTTAGATCTATACGTATGTATATGTACATGTACTACGTCTACAGTAGTATATATTTTATTGAATGCATTTTCTTTATTATTTTTATTTCTTGTTGCCATACATTGACTTGAAAATTTTACGATTAAAATAAATGCAACTTTAAAATTTTCATTTTTTTTACTATTTTCTTTAACTTTTTTCTTTATACATTTCTATTCTTAGCTTGGATACCATTTTGTTACATAAGAGGATAGGGGTATGGAAATAAATATGTACAGTGAAAGTCTAAAATTCAATTCATTCCGTTCATTTTTCTCATGAATTTCTTCATTACGTCTGTATATAAATTGGTAATACATTAGAGAAGATATGGAGGTATGGTTATGATTATGTAGAAGCACCACTGCTTGTAAGTACTGGTATATCCTTTATATCTGTATTCAGATGGAGAGAATAAAATCTATAAAATTTTATAAATCACAATTTGAATGCAATGATAAAGGAAAAATGAACACAAAAAAAAAATGAAAGAGAAGAAAATTGTATAGTGTAGTTGTAGCAGACTTTCTTATGTTTCGTTCTATTTTATTATCTTATGTGTTTGTATGTAGCTAAAATGTGTGTAAGAAAATTTCAAAAGAAACATACTCACACAAACACAGAAATACATAAAGAAAAATCATTGAAAAAATTTAGTGTCAGGATAGTGTATTATACACTCTAGATTACTATCTAAGAAATATAAACCCAGAGTTTGAGATCTTGTATAGATTTTGAATAAAGTTTCAAATTAAATAACTTTATTTAGAGAAAGTATACTAACTGTGTCTGTATAAGGACATAAATAAGTATGTATATTACACTATCGACATCGAGTAGTATATGTGTAGGGATATACAAGCGATAATTCATTTGAAAATACAGAGTGCACATGATATTATATAACAATTACGAATGTTATATCCTATATAAGGATCAGAAATAAGCAGCAAAAATGTAGAAATATGTATAGTGGTGCATTATAAATTTTGATAATAATAAAAGATTATTTAAAATATAAAACAAATATTGAATAAGAAATGAAAGAAAAAAGAAAAACGAAAGGAAAGCAAATAGAAGAGCTATTAATATCCTTGTAATTCGGTTTAAAAAAGCAGTGATATTATGAGTGCATACATACGTGGTATGTGACATCCATATACTCGTAAAATAATTATAGAATTCAATAATAATGAAAATTTAATAGAAAATTAATGATTTTGATTTTATCTCGTTTGAATAGTTTGTATAATATGCAGTTTCACATGCTTATAATTGTGAATCTGAGATGTTTTTAAGATATTTATTTTAAGATATTTCTACAAATTGAAATAATTATGTATGAAATTTAATTAAATTTGAAAATTTCTATATTCATTTTATTTAAATTTTTTAGTTTAATTTTTGTTACGTGTAATACTTGGCTTCATAAAAACGACAGTTTCAGATCAGTTTTATAGATTGCCTGTAATGTTAATTGAATTTTGTGATCAAATAATTTGAAACTTTCCCAGTAATTTTAATACAGATTTGTTTTGTAAATTTCAGAGAATTCGGTTAAATTTTTGAACTCATTCGTATTTTTTTTTCTAGAAATTTATTTTCTCTCTGAGTAGAATATTTATAAGGAAAGAAACATGAAAAATCTTTTAAGATCAATTTACACTGTTGCTCTAAAGGGGAATAGGGGAATGAGGACAATGATACCAAACTGTTACGTACATAGTACGCTACGGTAGTTAAAACCAGTCTCTAGTAATAGCAGTCTATCCACATGCAATTTACTCTTTCGTATTTGCATTTGTAAACAAATTTCTTTTCTCTCTCGTATACGTACAGAAACAGGGGTATAGAGGAATGAGAAAAACTCGAATATTAAGTAATGATAGTAAATCATGCTTATCTGTAGTAGTAGCAGTACCTCTAGCTGGTGCTATCTAAAATTTTGTAACACACTGTAATTTGAACGAAACACATAAAGCACAAAAAATCATTAATCAACAAAATCAAATTTATTTCAATTCTACATTCGTACATATTATCTACGTACCATTGGTAGTATGTACTTGCATTAGTTGCATATAAAAAGAATTAAATCGAATTTTTATTTTTAGTTGTATTTTTTTCTTTTTAACAGTCGTTCGAATAAATTTTATTTACATTCCAGACTCTAATGAAATTTCTATATTAAAATATGTTTTAAATTTTTTTTTCAGATTCTCTTTCACTATTTTTACGGTTTTTTTTTCATAGACACACTCGTGCATTACATGCATATTTACGATAAATTTACAGACTTGTTTTGTTATAAGTTGTGTTGTGTTTTTATGCTGAATTTCATTCTATTTATTTGCACTTTCGTTCCATACGATACAGGATACAGGTATGAATGTTTGTACTTTTATGTGATATAGTTTATAATTTTTGCAATAAATAAAAAAAAACTTTAGAGAAAATTCAATAAAAAGGACAAAATTGGTAAAGAAAAAGGAAGAAAAAAAAATACTTTTAAATTTAATCTAAATTTATATTTTATTCATTCATTTATTTGATTTCATTCTTTTTCCAATTATTTATTTGAAGTAAATTTTTTCTGTTATTTAAAAGGAGAAAATAACCTCATAAATGAATGAAATTCATAGAAGGACATTTTGTATTTGTATTCATTTGGGTATAATTGAAATACCATTTAAAATAAATGAACAAGAAATAAAACCGAATAAACAAAATCGAATATTGGGTTATATAAGGATATTTTCTATTCTACTTTCTTTATAAATAAATAGTGGTAGTTATCAGATCAGACATATTTAATTACAAAGATCTGCAAGGATATGCAAGCAATGAAATGTATACTTTATCGAAGAGGCAACAAAAATGAAGTGAATACAAATACGATTACATACGTTCATACGAGTAATATAATTTGTAATTCAATTTAATGAAATTGAAATGTGAAAATTTGAAAAATAGTATAGATGATGAAATCCACCCAAAAAGATTTAGGCATCACATAAAAAATGAACAAAATGTATAAGTGTTTATCAGATAAATTTAACACAATAGCAAACAATATAGTAACAGTGTTGACAAAGAAAAAGAAAAAGAAGAACAAGATAATGTAAAAAGGATTTTAAATTTTAAATAAAAATTGTTTTTAAATTGGTATACGAATACGAGTACTGAAACTATAAACATACGTATACCTGTAAATAGTAAAATAATCCTTATTTATTTAGCTTTTATTTATGTTTATAACAATATATCGATTTATTTAATTATGAAAACATAAAGGATATTAATTGATTCTTCATGGATTATTGACCATAACTGATATACATAAATAAACGAGTATAGTTATTTACATATTAAAAGATAAAATATTCGATAAGATATTTTATTAAGGATATACTCGTATGTATAAACAAAATATTATTTTAAAACTATACATTTACATATCCTTCACATACAGCCTACACTCATTCACATAAATTTGTTATTTTACATACGTAATCTTACATAAATTTCATGTATTGATATGTAAATACTTACAATGAATCAACATTTAGGTATTTAGAAAATTGAAAAGTTATTTTGATAAGGATTTATATGTGTATAGTACATACAAGTATGAACATATGTAAGCATATGTAAGTATTATTTTATTAGTGAAAGAAAGGAAAAGCACAGATAAATGTAAGATTATGTATAGTATACGAGTTATATTTGAAATTTCTGTATCTAAGGATATATTACTGTAAAATAGAAAAACTAAGGATATTGGCATGACTTTTTTTTTATTTGAAATATATTTTATGGTTGCATTTTTTTGTTTAAAGAATCATATCCTTATAAAGGAAAATTTTAAGGACGAAGGATAACAAAGGAAATTTTTGATTAAAATTTTTCAAAATTTTAAATTTGAACGTATATTTGGAAAGCTCATAAATAATGCATACATTTTATCAAATCTTATTTGTCCTCTTATCCTGTTCCGAACAGAAGTTATAACGTTTCATATGAGCTCATCTCCTTGCATAGACGAAAAAATTCCAACCATTAAAAATGAAGTGAAGGACGGATTTTACGAAAAAATGTCTCATCCCTAGTAACCAAAACGTCCTGAGTCTTCATGTTGTCCACTATTTTTTATGATTGTTTGGATTAATGCTGGATTTAAGTCCTGAAATCATGTTTCAGAAATATTGGACTCGCTTCTATAGTATGTCATAAATATGAAATTTATCTACTTTATCTGTTTTTAGTCTCTTAATGAAAGATGACTCTGACAAAATTCTTTAACTTGTCTTAATTTTTTTTAATTTATTTTTTATACTTATACGTCAATGTTGTGGATTTTTCGTTTCTTTGGCTTTATTATCCCCTACAGAGTGTTCATATTTTACACCTATACTGATATTTTTAGCGGTAAAAAGAAGTATTAAGTAAATATAATAAAAGAAAGTTCGGATTTATCCATGGTTTGTCCTACACACTATTAAATAAATAAAAAAGAGAGTTCGGATTTATCCATGATTTCTCCTATAAATTTCTTTAATTTTTGTGTTGCACTAATTTAGTCTCATAGAAATAGTCTGTATATTGTCCTAACTATGTCTAACACCATCGGATATTTAAAGGAATATTTCGCGTAAATTTATTTGCTCTGTTTTCATTATCTCCAACAGAATGTTCGTATTTTACATTTACTGATATTTTTAGCGGTAAAAAGAAGTATTAATAAATGAAAAAAAGAAAGTTCGGTTTTATCCATGCTTTGTCCTATACATTTCTTTAATTTTTTTGTTACACTGATTTAGTCTCATATTAATAGTCTGTATATTGTCTTAACTATGTCCAACACTATCCGATATTTAAAGGAATAATCCGCAGATTTTTTAATTACTGCACGTGCATAACGGTAAAAAGTCTGATAAGAAACGTAAAATAGTTTAATGCATTTTAAATTATTATTCATTAGCAAAGTGTTCGTTGCCTAGTGCGTGTGATTATAGTGGATTCATGGTTTATTGTGATATAAAATTTATAAAATAAAATAATATATAATATATTAAAAAGAAGAGTATAATATACTTTTACTTATAGTGTATATAGTATATATATACTTCAATACTATTTAATTTTCAAATTTTTTTGGTAAGTGGTGAAATAAATGATTTATTCCTAAATCTTTTTGTAATAAAAATAATAATATAAATTTTTTAATACACAAAATTTTTTTTCTTTTTCTTAACTTAACATTATTCTAAATATACATATGTGTATGTATTCTTCCATAATTATATTTTATATGTTTGGGCATCTGTATTTATTTTGGGTATCTCTTTAATTTGGACAGCAGACGATCGTCGCATTTTAGATCTGTAAAATAATTATAAAAAAAAAGCACGAATGAGTCCATCATTCAACTAAATTAGGTTCTATTGTGGTTTGTACATTTATAAACAAATATTTTTTTTTTAACTATTGTTAACACCACTAGAATCTGTGTGCAAAATTATATACAACTGTCAAGGGTACACCTCACAAGACAGTGTAGTTAAACATCCGTTACAGAACACCACATCAACGGATAAACAATTCGGCAGGAGCTCAACCTTCGTATCATTAGAACTTACGTGATAGCTGACAAGGGTAAACCTCACAAGACAGCTCACTCAAAAATCAAAATAACGAAATCATTTCTATAAGTAAATCAACTATACAAATTTTTTTTAACTGCTAATCATCAAGCTTCTCTTGTGTTTCAGATCATATTCAAAATACTGACGCTATGTTTGAAAGACTAGAATCAAAAATGGAAAATTTAATTAGTCAAAAATTCCAAGAACAAGAAGCTAAAATAGGACAGATTTTGCAAAATTTGGAAAAAAATGTTGCAAAATGCCTAGAGAACGTGGCATCAAAAATTATAAATATTCCAGTACAAAACGGAACAATTTTACCATTCCAACATAAAATTATTTCAACCAAAGAAGAGTTTTTAAAATTGGAAGAAGACATAAAATCCGATAATTTTGATGACTTCATGGTATTATATTCTCACAATATTATTACATTAAATATTCTACTTTCAATTATGTATATTATATTTTTAGGAGTTCCTAAAGAGATTGCAAGCTGCAGATGCAGCAGATTTTTTCAAAAGAACTTTTCAAAGCATTTTCACAGAAGATATGATATTAAAACTAACGTGGAATAGCTTTGAAGATGATTTCAAAATTCCAATGAAGAAAACTAAATTCATTTGTTGTGTCGAAGGTAAAACATTTTCAACTATCAAATTAAGGAGATTAATAATATAATTGCCTATAAAAATACATTTCAGATATATGTTCCAGTCGATTTGCTAGTTCGTCGAGTTTTCACATCCTGGAAATTTTTAAAAAAGTTTTAACAATAAAAAAGGACGCAACGAGAAAATCATTATCCCGAAAAGTTTCAAGGTATAAAAGATTGTTTAAAATTTGCTGTCTATTTTATTTGTATTTAAATCGCTGTTTTCTTCTAAATTACAGAAAAAATAAAGAAAAACAAGGACAAGGAGAATTACTGAGTTGAACCAACAAAATGTTTGATGATGATGATGTTTTTAATAATAATATTATTATTATTATTATTATTATTATTATTATTACTATTATTACTATAATTACTATATTATTATCATTATTATTATTATTACTATTATTATTATTATTATTATTATTATTATTACTATTATTATTATTATTATTATCTATCATTATTATTATTATTATTGTTATTATTATTATTATTATTATTATTATTATTATTATTATTATTATTATTATTATTATTATTATTATTATTATTATTATTATTATTATTACTAAGTAAATATATATATATGTATAATAAATAATGAATAATTACAACTCTAAATCTGGAATGGTTAAATAAAATAAATAAGTAAATAAATACATTCAATTATAAAAATTAAATAGTTAGATAAATGTAAGAGAATAGAATTCAATAAAAAATGTATAAAAAAAATATTGAAAAAATCTTTTCTAAATATTTTTGCAATTTAAAAAAAAAGATTTAAAAAGGGAAATAAAAATGTTTATCTGGAAAAATCAGGGAAATAAATATCGGCCATAAATCCAAAACAAAAAAAAAATGTTGACGATTCCATCGACAAATTGCAGAAAAGTCTTATTAGAATCTACAGAATCTTTCTTTGGAAAAATCAGGGAAATATCTTCCGTATATCCACAAAAAAAACCTTGAAAATTCCATGGAAAATTTGCAGAAAAATCTAGGTAGAATCTGCTGAAATATTCTGTGGACATTACAAGGAAAAATTTTATAATAAGTATTGGACAAATCATTTGATTTTCTTAAGAATATCCCGAAAACAATTCCTAAGACAGCGTTGCACTTGCCATACGACTTTCCAAAAGACATCATTTAAATTTCTTCGGATATTTCCTCAGAAGCATATCTACAGACACTAAAAATTCTTTAGATTTTATTTTATTTTTCTGCAGATTTGGTTACTAGGGATCGTAAACGCTGATCACAACACTTTAACGAATCGATTGGTACATGTTTTGGAACACTTTATTACGTTACGAATCGTCCTGTATATAAGAAAATTAGGAAATTATATGCAGAAATTATTGAATTTTTTTTTTGTTTCGAAAACATAATTTCGAATTCGAACTTTTAAAAGGAATGCTTTTGAATATATTTCATTTCCATTGTTTGTATTGTTTTTTTTTCATGTAATACTTTTGTAATATTGTACATGATAACAGAAAATTTAATTAATACGAGTACGGAGTAAATGTAGTACAATTTTATAAAATTTTTCATTAATTAAAATATTCAAAAAAATTTTCATATATACGAGTGTATAGGTAACGTACACTTATGTCCTTTTATTCTATTGTTCCTCAGTCTTTATTTTAATTTTAATTTCTAATGTAATTGAACACAAGTTAAAAGTTTCCTTATGTGGTTTCATTTCATTTCATATAATTCTTTCAAATTAATTTAACTTAATTTAATTTAATTTTTTGTATTTTTTGTTTTTGTTTTGAATCTATACAATTCGAAAATTAAATTACTTATACTCTTACAAACTCGTACAGTATTTGCTACGAATATAGTGTCGAGTATAGTATGTGTATATGGAACTAAATTTATTATCCTTTATCCTTTATTGTATATATTTAATTCACATAACTATCATTTATATATATTTTGAATGTAATAAAATTAAAAACTCTAATATCCTTTTCATTTTTCATTACAAATTTTCGTAAATCTAAGTGGAAGTGGAAACGAAATAGAACAACAATGGCGATATGGTGGCAGTGGAATGGTTCCATGAAAACGATGCAAAGTAAGACAAAACAAAATACAAGTAAAAGGATAAAAAATATTAAATAAATGAAAGGATAGATTTAAAACTTTAAATTCATTTTTCAACTTATTAAATGGTTTAACAAAGTTATTCAATTTACTACCTAAAATTAAATTTTTCTCCAGATCCAAAATAATCCAAAAGAAAATGAAAGAAAAAAAAAATACAAGAATAAATTGTAAAATGGATAATTTATAATTCCTTATTCTTTTTTTCTATGCACTCCCATATGTACAGATGAAAGAAAACTGTGTGCACTGTGGTGCACTGTGGAGTATAGTCAACAAGGCAACAAGTTTAACGACAGAATTATGAAAATGCGAAAAGACAAAAAAAACAAAAAATAAATGTAAAATAAAAAGGATAAACCTTCAAACTTAATAACAAAAAAAAGGACAGCAAAATAAATTTGAAAAGTTAAGAAAAATGAAAATTCTCTCATGATAAGAAAACCATTAATAGAATTGTAGATTTCAATCTAAAGGATTTCATTTTTGCACGCATACATTTAGCCATGTATATAAGTAGATATATACATTTATGAACGTATATAAATATTTTTATCCTTTTTACTAACTGTATTGCAATAACGATGCCAATTTGAAGTTATATTCTTCACGGCATCTCCTATCATCGTTTATTGCATTACGATGTATTGTATTACATTGTCTTGTCAGTGTCCTTTTACTGTTATTCAATTAAATGATATGTATGTATGCAATATATGTTTGTATGTTTTACCATGTTCTACGATATGAATTAATAATAAAATTTACTTTTATTTTGTTTTTGTTTAGCGGTGAAAACTTTTTGAAAATCTTTCATTTTTCTGTAAAACATGAACGAAGAAAATTTGTATTTTGTATCCATTTACTGCGATTATATACATTATATAATTATTAATACGATTATATAATTATATACATACATAAAAGTTTCAGTAAAATATCCTTTATTTATATACCTACGAGGATAATAAAACTGTTCTGCTACGTTATGTCTGTATTAAATAATTATTTAAAAAGTCTAATATAAAATTTATTCGAGATTTATTGTGTGTTTAATACACGAACACGATGAGTATCCATGAGTGTAAATGGAAACGTATGTATGTAGTTCTAGTCATATATCCAATAGAGTATATTTAAAGATTAGCAAAACTAAAAAAGGATATACAATCGAATAACAATATACATAGAGTGCAAAAAGTGTACAAAATACATATCTGAAATATTCCGTAGAGAATTATACTTCAGGTTCAGGTTCGTCCTTTCGTATTTCCTTTATTTTATTCTTCTGTTTTTTTTTCTTTTTGGTTATTTATGTATTGTATATGAACTTTTCTTATTGTTTATTTTCATTTTTACTTTTTTCGATTATCCTTTTGTAATAATACACAATACACATATACAGTATACGAGTGTAAGTAAGTGTAGTACACAGATTTTTATATGGTAATAATACACGATAGGATATAGTGTAAAAAGTTAAAATCGTACAGATAATAATGGACCTTTAACACATCGTATAAAACTTTGAATGTAAATCACTATACCAAGAGTGAAGTGACATTCTTGAATTGTGCTCGACCTTAGAATGTCTATATGCATAATACATGTATCCAAGTATGTGTAAGTAGTGAGGAATGTGTATTAGTAGATTAGTTGTTGTATAATTCAACGTATAGCCGTATAGCTAGCCAACCAACGAAGCAGTTAACCATCCGCCAGCCATATCTAATCCAACCACACGAAATCAAATTTGAAAAGGATGATAAAGCATGAAACGGAATGAATAGAATTAAATTACAATATAACAAGAAGATGTGATTAAAAGGACACCTACTATACAATCATTTCATTTTTCTAACTGTACATACCAAAGTGTATCGTATTCGTGTACGTATAATATTTTTAGCTTGAATTTTTGATTCCTTTTTTAGGGTATTTTGAATTTGGTAAAAAAAAAAAATAATGAAAAATTGAATAAAAGATAAAGGAAAATTTGAAAAACCAAAAATGAAAAAACAAATAATAAAATTTCAAAAGGAAAAATTTTATCTGTGGAAAAAAGGATTTATGAACAACTATCAAGACTGTAGTTAAAGTAAAATTTTGTTATTTAAAATTTTTGTTTTGTTCTTGTTTTTCTTTTTTGAATTTTATTTTCTTTTTATGTTGTTTCCTTTTATATTTTTTATCCTACTGTATGGATTTTATTAAATTAAATTTCCGTAATTTTAATTAAACAAGTTACAATAAGGATAATAGTGTTAAGACATGACAGATAAAAGCGAAAAAGGTGAAAAAAATTCCTTTTTATTTGAAATTATGATAAAACGCAAATAAATTTTAGAAAAAAGATAAATTTAAAAGAAATATTATTCAAAAGTATTGACTGGATAAAAGGATTAATTCACAAAATTAACACCGATTTCATAAACAGATAAATATAAAATTGAAATTTAACAGAAAGAAAACAAAAAAAGCTGGTAAGTACTGTTGGAAGGATTAAAATATTTTGATCCTTTTGTAGTCTCAAGAAGAAGGCATTTACAAATTGAAGTCAAAATCGTGGGGAAATCAAATTCATTGGAGAGTTAAAAATAAACGAAAATGTCATCTGAAATATTGAAAGGATAATTTAATTAAAAATGTCAAACAGAAACGAACAATAATACCATGCAAGGAATAAATTTATAAATTTTTAATATTTTCTTTGAAACCTCATTTTAATTTAGATTTTTCGTGAATGACAATAACACCAAATTTATCGTCACTCGGAATATTTATGCCAACCATTCCATCCTTGTTGACTTCGACCCTTTTACCAATGCATTCATTCATGTTCATTTGTTGTCCCCAGTTGACACCACCAGAACTTATAATATCACAATAAATTCCAGATTCTAGACATTCTTTAATGTTTATATCAGCAACAAAATCATTTTCTGGATCATTATTAAAGGCAATGAATCCCTTTTTGCCACGACAAAATGATATCTGATTTGGATTATTCTCGTACCAATTTGTAATTGGATTTATGCCATCATCACTATTGCGGTCATTAATTAAATTATGAAATTCAATCAGATTTACAATTGGAGGCCAACGATGTTCACATACCCAATCCTGTTTGCATTGACCATTATTTTTATCGAATTCCGGTGAAATTATTTCATTCATATTGTCGGTACTATTATCAGTTTCTGATGGTGGTCCTTGATCGGAGTTCTCAAATTCGTAAGAACTCATCAATCTTGGAATACCGTAAGGATATGATAGCATAAATGCAACAGCCATAATATAATGTTTCGGTTGTTTGTGAGTCAGTATTAAGTCACCACCAGCACCATGCCCTCTTTGATTATCATGATTATCAACAAATACGATGGCTGCCTCTGACGGTGTATAACCAACTGTAGTACCGATTTTTTTCAATTCTGCTAATGACGCGTTACCATTAAAAATTCTACCGATTTCAAGTGAATAAAGGAATTCAGTTACTGCACCATAACCAAGGTATTCGATTCTGAAAATTAAAAAATATGAAAAAATGAAAAAAAATGCAGAGAATCCTGGGTATGAACAATTTTGATACATACTTTGATATTGCTTCACCTCCCAGATCGATGACTTCTTGATAAAAAAACGGTCTAGTATTTTCTGGGAATCCAAATTCAGTACTCAAATTCTTAACTTCTTTGTAGATATTCTGTGTAAAAAAACGAATCATGTATTAACAATTTTTTAATCTTTCATGCGCTTTTATTTGTTTTTATTATTTTTCAATTTTTTATTTTTCGTTTGCTTACTTCCAAATCAATTGGCCAAATATGTTTTGCAGCATCCACCCGAAAACCAGCCACTCCCAAATCTACTAAATGATTCAAAAATTCAATGATTTTCATTCGAACATGTTCTTTTGAATGATCAAGATCTGGTAATGTTCCGAGCATACAATTTCGTACTTCGTATGAATCATTATAATTTTGTATTGTACATGATCTATGGAAATGTTCTCTTGTATATGGAACTGATGGATAATCAAATTTATTGGGGTTAACTTTTGATCCAGCAGTACCGATTACCTTTCGAGAATTTGTTGATGATGCAGCCATATGATTGAATACCACATCAACGTATAATCGAATACCAGAATTATTACATATTTTTGACATTTTCAAAAATTGTTCTTCATTTCCGGATCTGGATTTAATTATATACGATATCGGTTGATATCTTTCCCACCATGGATGATTTAAATTTTTATTTTTTACAATTAGATATTCGTTGACAGGTGACAGCTATAAATGTAAACACATTCACATAAATAAAACTACATAGAAATTTTTCAACTAAAGCTTATATTAATCGATGATACAGAAAAAGTATCTTTTTATCATCGTGAAAAGTGTATTTTTTTCAAATAATGAATGTGTATTTGGTCGGTCTATATAAAAAGAAAAACTTCCACCTAACCCACAAACAAAATATTTTTCTTGAAATTTTACTTACCTGAACACCTCCGAATCCCTTTGGACCAAGAAAATTTTCGCATTCATTCGCCACATCATTGAATTTCCATTCGAACAAATGTACAATGACATTACGATTTATTTCGAAATTTGGATCATACGGATGTTGGATGCGTGATTGTTTTTGTTGTTGCTGTTGTTTTTCTTCATAACCTTCATCAGGAATACTAAGAATTGATGATAACGATGCTGTTGATGGTGTAGACGATAGCAATATAATGACAATGATAATGCTAATAATACGAGCAATGAACCATGTACAAGAAAACATTTTTTTCATAATCATCATCGTCGTAAAGTTATGAAAAAAAGTACAACACGAAATTTTCCTTCCTTTTTTTGCTGAGGATAATCGAATTTATGTCCTTTTATGTGTGTGTTCTGATGCCAGCTTTCGCTACTGATTGCAGTTTGTATATTATAATCTTTGAAATTCTAAAAAGTAAAATGTAGTCGGTGTAAATGGATTTCTTTTTGAATGCACACTAATAAAATAAGTAAAGTATTTTTATAAACTGAACAGAAAATGTTTTGTCTTTAATATAGAGATTTAATTTTTAATTACACCGATGATAGTTAATTTAATCCACAGAGAATAGCTCTACGTCTACGCTTTAACATGTATTATAACTGCTATTGCAAAGGAAAGACTAACATCAAACTTAATTTTTGTAACTGATATAGCTTTTAAAGTTTTAATTGACTATTTATCAGACACAATCTTTTAATGACACCTAAAGGTCACTGAATGAATTAATCAAAATTTAATTATACGATCGTTGTAAAAATGTTAGTTTTTGTTTAAATAGAAAAGTAAAAGGTAAAAAAAAAATTAAAAAAAAAAAATAAACACAAAATCATCGTGAAAATTACTACAGATTTATACATGCAAAAATGAAGTTATACAGAGATGTAATTTGTGTATGTTTGTAGGTGCAGACATCGCCGGTTTTAGTCTCTTGGGTGCCCGGTGCACTTTAAAACTTTTCACCTCTTGAGAATTTGACATAATAAAAAGAGAAGTAGAAAGAAAAGTAGAAATATAAGCGAATAGCAGGATCTCTTCTTATTTTGTTGTGTAAACTATATACTAAACTGTAGTGGGCGTGCACGAAAAACAATTTTAGATTAAAACAAGATCCGCGTGTAAATAAGAAAAACCTATTACTGTTTTGATCTACATTTTCGTGTGTAAACAAACATGGTCTTTCAACTCTTGAGAATTTGGGAAATAGAAAAGTACAAAAAAGAGTAGAAAAATACGACAATAGTAGTTTATCTTTTTCTTTTCTTGTGTAACTTATGTAATACACTGTAGTAGGCGAGTGCGAAGAGAGAATTCTTTTTACTTTGGATTTATACCATATTGTAAGTATAGTAAAAACGTGTGTTACTTGTTTGTTACCTTTTTTGCGCCCGGTTTTAGTGAACCATTTCAACCTACAAAACAACTGGGTATGGATGATGGTGTAAGTTGCATACGTAAATTACCGAAAGTCATTTACATTTTATTAGATAATCTGATAGATAGTTGTATCACTCTTGGTGATGTTTATGTAATCGAAATTAATAGTAGACTCTATGATAGGGTGATAAAGTGATACATTAAAAAGAAAACAAAAACAAATGTAACAAAAGGAAATTAAATGGTTAAATGATATAATGGATCAAGTACAAAAAGTATAATGAAGTTGTAATTTGATTTTTATTTTGCGTATTTTTAAACTGTTTTTATTTTGATCAATCAAAATTTTCACAATTTTTTCAAATTATGATTATTAATGTTATTAAAATTATTAAATTTTGCTGATCAAATTATTCCATTTTTCCGATAAAAAATGTTTCCCCTTATTAGATTTTCATTTAATTTATCACACGACACGCAAATGTGTAATGAACGAATTTATTAAACGATTTTTATTTTAAAAATAGAAAGAATTTTTCTCAATAATTAAAAAAAATTGCAAAAGTGTAAGTGAAATTAAAGAGATATGTACCTGATTATGATGTACATTAGATATACGAAATGATAATATGAACATTTTGATTTAATTTACTGGCAAAAAAGAGTACATTAATTCGAAAAGGGAAAAAACCAAATCAATTAAAAAAATAAAAATCTAAATGGAATTTCAAAAAAAAAAAAAAAAAAAAAATTGTTTTTCGCTAATTTTCATATAAAAACATCCAACAGGTGTCGTGAACATGCAATTGAATAATTAATTTCTTATTTATATGTAATGTACGCGTACATGTGGGATTTATAAAAACTGAAAAAAAAAAATAAGTTGAAAACAAGTAGAAAAAAATTTATGTAAATTCTAAAATATGTATATAAATAAAAACGGTAACAAGTTAATTACGTATTTTTCATACGTGCATAAATTAAATGTAATATGAAACGATCAAATCATAGAACAAAAGCACTCAGAAGGAATGAAAAAAAATGTATAATTAGAAAAAAAACAAAGTAATTTTATATAAAATCAAATCAGTTTAGAGATAAGGAATTCATGTTCTAAATTATGTACATAAGTATGTACATACATAGTTCCAAACTCTTTGAATATTATTCTTTAATTCTTCGTTGAATATTTTAATTTCCCTTTTTTTTTTAGTGAACTTTTGAAAATTTTAATTAAGTATTTTATTAATGAAAACATGAAAAGGTTTATCATGCATGCTTACACATGTACTCTTGTATGGACTTGTATTTGAGCATACACATACCTGTAGTGTATAGAAATAGAATAATTTTAATGAGAAATTTTCATTGTACGATAAAATTAATAAAACATGTGAATGAGTGCATTTTGGATTGATGTGTGCTTATATGGAAAAAAGAAAAACACAATTTAAAAATCTTACAAAGTCTTAGCTAATTTGAATTAAATTTATCTTTTGAAATATATCCTTATTCTTGCGTCCTCCTAAATAAGAGAGAGAATTTTCAAAATCATCGAGCATCTTTTATAGACTCAAATTCAAAATAAAACTCAACTCGATTCCAGCCCTTGATTAACTTTCCAATAAATCACATCCTAAATAATACCGTCTAATAAAATGGACTTCATTCATCAAAAACACAAAGAATGAAAAACAAAATATCAACAATAAACGGTCTGTAATTTACGAAAGAAAATACAAAAACAAATAAATTTCCCTAATTTCCCAAAAAAATAAATTTCCTAAAATTTTTACTCATGCGCATGCAGGAAAATCGGGGAAAATCTGCACTATTTTTGCAGCAAAAATATTTTAATTTTGGCTATTTCCTCTTTTAAATTTTTTTTCAATTAATATGTAAACACACGTTGATATCAAGTTGTTTTACTTGAAAGTTAATAGTTAGTTTTCGTTTTTG
Source organism: Villa cingulata (assembly GCA_951394055.1). Classification (NCBI taxonomy): domain Eukaryota; kingdom Metazoa; phylum Arthropoda; class Insecta; order Diptera; family Bombyliidae; genus Villa; species Villa cingulata. The sequence continues at coordinate 1,578,446 of OX596019.1, read as the reverse complement.
ATTTACTTTCGAAAATTTTGATACATACAAATATGCAAGATACTAATAAGTGTGTAGATATTTAAATAATAAAAGCAATGGTATCTATTTAAAATTTGAAAAATTTTCATATATTTCAAAAAAATTTATACTGTACATACATATGTATTTTTGGTAGAAAAATAAAAATTTATTCAACAGACAAAAATTGCGAATTGAACTAAAAATGAAAAACAATATCAATCAAATGCAATCAATGTATACATATGTACATAAACACAATATAGGTGAATGAAATGAATACACCACAGTCCCATCTCACATTCCATATACACAAAATTACCCCTAAGAATAGTAGCGACAGTAGGTGGGTGGGTGCCTGGGTGGGTCTGGGTAGCACTAGCAACCAGGTGGTAGGTACAGTACAGTATAGCAGTCGGTGTATACTTTGTGTATATCCTATGCTATTGCCCTTTTGCTGTAGTGGAGTTTGTCGTAAAGTGAAATGTAAAACACATCTAGTTAGTTAGTTGTTGTGTTCGTTTACTAGTATCCTAGTCCTAGTATTCATGTTTGGTACGGTAACAGTATTTTTTTTTTTCTATATACTCTGTAGAAAATTATACAGATTTTTTTTGATCAGTTTCAGTTCAATACGTAACTTGATGTCGGTTGTTTCGGTTGTAGATTATTCGTCTCGGGTACTGTACGTGTAAGTGCACTATACGTGTTCGTGTTTCGTATATACTTAAATACAAATTATAAGTCACAAATTTGTACAATAAGTTTTAACAATTTAAATATTAAATCCGGAAAATATTTAGTTCGTTTCGTTTACAAAAAAAAAAAAGCAAATAAAAAATATTATGGTTTTTTGATTTTAACGAATATGTTGAGAGAATTTTTACAATGTGTACATATTATAATTAATTAATATTTACATTTCACATTTCTTTTTCTGTTGATGAATGAATGAATGAAACTTGAGGTTGAAAATTGAAATGAAAAAAATTTATTTAACGGCTGCTTTCGTTCATAGCTGCAAATATTAATATTTTTCTCATTGTTTAAATAACAAAATAAAAAAAAAACTATTTTCAAATTATTAAAAATAAAAAATAAAAATAAAATAGTGAAGTGTTACTGGTAAAAAAATAAAATAAAGTAATTGAAAATAAATTGTTTTTTTTGTTATGTAATATTTTCTTATAATTTTTTTTTATATTTTTTTATATTTAAATTCGCTGTCGTCATATTACAAAATTATAAAATTATTACAATTTTATCGTATGCAATATTGTATTTTTCTCATTAAATTTTTAAATTTATTTTCTTCCTTCATTTTATTATTATAATTACTAATATATTTAAGTAACTATAGTATGTTGTTGTCGTTCGTATAATTCTTAAGTTGTTTGGTGAACAAGGAACTTATGTTAATATGAAAATGTTTATTTAAAAATGCAATAAAATGAAAAAATAATAACATAAAAAATAGTAACATAAAATAAAAATTTATCAAAATACTTACGAATACAATATAAAGAAAAAAAAATAATAGTAAAAAATATTAAATGTAAATTTAAAAAATGTGAAATATTTTTCATTTTTGTGTTGTGATTTTTTGTTTTGTTTGTTTGTTTGTTTTGTTTTGTTTTGTTTTGTAAAACGAACAAGAAAAAGAAATTGCATTTTTTGTTTTACTCTTTACATTAGTGTTAGTGTATATTTAAAAATAGTGTGCGATTACAATATATTTTTATTTGCTTTTCTTTTATTTTTTTTTTTCTTAATTTTTTTTTTTTTCGTTTTTTTGTGTCATTATTTTTTTAAAATTTTCCTTTTTATTATTTTTTGTTTTTTGTTTTTGCTGCGCTTGTAAAATAGTAACGTTAAATAAATATATCTATAAATAGACCTTATAAAAATGTACACATACAAATGTACACAAAAAATTATAATGTAGTCACATACATACATTATGTTCTATAATAAAAATGCATAAAAATTCATGCATGTAAGTCGTTATTGCGATGACGATATAATGATGGTTAAATGCACTCGAAAAGTGATGTTTTGTATAAAAGAAAATAAATAAATAAATACAAAAAAAAAGAAATGCTGTTAGGCATATAATGTAACGATATGATGACATGAATTTTATTTGAAGAAAAGAAAAAAAAAATTATTATTAAAATGAATACATAAAAAAGAACAAGAAATTTATAATAATATATGTACTTGTACCCTTGTACTTATATATTACATTAATGTATTACACATACAAGTACGGTACACATAAACATGTACGTATGGATATGTGAATGAAAAATTATGTAAAATGTGTTTTATGTTTTATTTAACTTAATCTATTTTTTTTTTTTTTTGCTTTTTTAACCCTGTATTTGATTTTTATACTTGTTGTTAATCGTGTATAAAAAATAGAAGAAAGGATAATATTAAACAATGAAAATATGCGAAATATATATACATAAGTATACTTAGTAATAAAGTCAAAACCTAGATATAAAAGTGAATAACGCATACATTCTTTACTAAGGAAAAAAATAAAATAAAATAAAATAAACAAAAAATAAACAGCAAATAATAATAAAATAGAATATAATAAATCTAAGAAAATAAAATGTAAAATTGAATAAATGAAAACAAATATAGAGAAAAATAAAATTATATTGTTATGTCTTTTACACTTGCTTATATGTACTACTTACTTACTTACATCTGGATACATAAATATCTTAAGATAAAAATATCTATACAATGAGTTACATAATGTCAACTGCAATTCATGTGATTCCTTTTTTTAAAAATATTTTTTTTTTTTTTGTATAAAAAATTTTATTTTTATAAGTTAAGTAAACAATTTTATGTCCTATTATTCGAAAATCCTTCGCACATGCATACATATGGCTTCACAAATTTTTTTTTTCAAGGGAATTATATATTTTTCTATGTAACATGTAAGGTATTATTTAATATTAATTATTTTCTCAGAAATTTTATTATATTTCGTGCTGGTTTAATATTTAAATTTCATTCTAAGATATTTTTTAACATCGTTTGTATGCTTGTAATAGGCTAGACAGACCGCAAAAATTAATTTAGATTGTGGTAATCTAGATTACTCTGAATCTATATTAACGACAAATAACGTAACAGATTGTAAATCTAGATTTATTTTTTTTAAAACTTCTTTTAAATCTATAGTTTTCGTTTTTCTAAACTTCTTGTTTGTAAATATAAATTCTATATTTAATTAATATTTTTAATTTAACTGTCAAGTGTTGTCAAAAATATGTTTTCTTCTTTGTTAATCGAGTTCGCAAGGCAAATCCAGTTTAGAGAACCAGATTAATATAATCCGGTTGTACAAATAGATTATTCAGAACTGAATTTGACAGACTGGAAAATTTATTTAGATTAGCGATTTAATCTAGATTAAACTCTTAGTCTGTCTTCGGTATAAGATTATAAAAGCAAGAAAAAACTAAGTAATATAGAAATGTTCAACTCAAGTCAATTTCATATATGAATAAGAAGAAAAATTAAATTTTTCCAAGAAAGAAAAATTCAACTAAAATTAAATGTCCTTAAAATGTTTCATTTTTTCCTTTTTTTTCTGTTGATTCAATAAAAAATCAGAAATATTTTTACATAAATCCATCTATTCGATTTTAAATAAATAAATAAATTTTTGTATATAAAATTGCAAATATTACCTATTTTTCTTGAAACTTAACTTTTATTAATACAACCAAAGACTATAGAACCATATAGTTCTGTAGTCTTTGATACAATCAAAAATTAGTTTTCCTATATGGGAATACATATTTTTAATATTTCAATTTATAGGTATGTAAATAATAATGTGCATAAAAACTTCATATCTTTAATGTCATGTATATTCGAGTACACGTAATTTTTATGAAATAATATTTTCTTTTTAACTTTTCATAGACATTTTTCAACTTTAATTTTAATTATCTGATCTTCAAGTATTTTATATCAAATACACATAAACACATAGATATACATACATAATTGTGTACATAAACATGTAGTAAGTATATGAATGCATATATACCTACCATGTTTAATTTCCCTTGTGATCATTGACATCATATGCTTTTATTATATGAACTGCAATTACTTACATGCCATCATAAATCTTTTCATACTTTATTACTTATATTTTACATACTCGTACATGTATGACATTCATTCTATTCAACACGCCAACAATATACATACATGTTCACATGTATATATATGTAGATATAAATCTTCTACAATTTTTACATGAACATCATGTTAATACAATACCTTTATGCATATATATTGCACAGCATTTTTCTTAGTCTCTGTGAGTTTATTTTAAGAAATAAAATAAATAAAAAATATAAATTATATGAGTATTTTATTATGTATATTATTTTCAAGTTCTTTCCTAGTATTGTACTGGTACTATACCTGCACATATCCTTCTTTTAATAATTACATCATAATAAAGTCAGGAATATGTTTTTCTTTTTGTTTTAGTGTTTCATATATTTTTTATTTGTCAACTCATTCTAGCAGACTCTGATGTGTTAATGAAAAACAAAGATAAATAATAAAAGTCAACGAGATATGAAAAAAAAAATATTAAAAGTTTGTAAATATACATAAAGTTAAAGATGGTTAAAGTATAAGAAGAAAATAAAAAAATAAAAAAAAAATTTATGTATGTACACAAATGTTATTCCTATAAACTAAATGATGATGATAATAATAATGATGATAATTATTATTATGATGATGATGATGATGATGTAATGGATGATATGTGATTAAATTTTATGTACGAGTACATATAAGAGTATAAAATACACACTCGTTCATTATTATATACTCGTATACATATAATACTTACATATATGACATAAATGACAGTGAAATAAAAATGAAATGAAATTAAACAAAAAATTAACAGAATCAGAGTATCAGCAAGAAGTGTTTTTTAAGGATATACTTACTACTCGTATATAATATGCACGTACATATGTATAATACACATGAGGATTGAAATAAAAAATTAAATCAAAATGAGAAAAGACAACGAGTAAGAGTGAAGTATTCATTTACTTTGTATATACAGTTAAAACAGAGCACAAACAAAATATGTGTACATGTATGTATGTATGTAATGTACTACATATAGTACAAATATACAAAAGAAAATACACATATTTTAGATACTTTAAAATGTATCCAAGGATAAAAGTAACAATTAAAAAATTATAATGAGATGTATGAGTACACTTTATATACATATAATACTTACTATGTTGCATCTTATTACTTACATATAGTCGTAATGCACATATTTTGAATCATTAATTTTCAAATAAAATTCTTTTGTATTGTAGAAATATATAAATTAAAACAAAAAAATGTGTAGCATGAATATACGAATATAATTTACAGGGTGATTCGTAATAAAGTATTCCAACATAAATACCAATCGATTCTTCATGCTTTTGACTCCACAAACAAGTTAATAACTTTTGAAATACTAAAGATAATGACATAATTCTTTTTTTATTTGAAAAATATCTTAAGAGTTCATTTTTTTTTTTTAGAAAAAATTATATCCTTTTTAAGGATATTTTTAAGGACGAAGGATAAAACGGTGAATTTTTAATCAAAATTCGTTCAAAATTTTCAATTTGAACTTTCATGTCTGCCACATTTGACAAAGGATCGAAACATTTAAGATACTGTTGATACTGCGTTTTATCGTTTTTCGAACAGAATTTATAACGTTTTGTATGAACTCACCTCTCCGCACAGATGAAAAAGTTTCAGGTTTCCTTAAAAATGGGGTGAAGGAGGGATTTTACGGAAAAATGCTGATCACAACACTTCAAGGAATTGATTGGTACATGTTTTGGAACACTTCATTACGAATCACCCTGCAGATGTGTGTATATAATAAGGAGTAAAGATGAAAAATGTTCTTTGTACAGATATAATTTCTTGATAAATTTTTAACGCAAGCATAATTATATAGAGTACAATCTACAACTACAATTATATTGAAAATGAAATGATTATAATGTGTGTATTTTTTGTTTTTATTTTTCTTTACACAAAAAACTAAACAAAAAAACTAAATAAATAAATAAATAAACTAATGTAAATATTGTCTTGTTTTTATAATTTTGTTGCGTCATAAACACAGAAAAAAGCTACACGAAAATAGAAAATTTCATTTTTAAATGTAAATTATATTTTCAGAAAGTTGACAAAAAAAATAAAAATTGAAAATAACGAAAGTTTGACTTAAAAAAAATTTTTAAAAATAATGTAAAAGAAATTAATATTTAAATTGTAATTAAAATGTGATAATTTTTGATTTTTATTATTTGTTAATTACGAAATTTTTGAAATGAATAAATAATTAGAATAAAAGGAAATTTTGTAGGAAAAAAAAATGAAAATAGAAATTTGAATTGAATAAAATTAGAAAATGTGTTGAATAATTTTAAAGTGTGTGCAAACAAAAATTGTTAGAAAATACAACTGTGTATCAATAAAAATAGTCAACAAGGAAATTCAGGCAATATAGTCATCTGATGGAAGAAGAGAATGATTTGAAAAAAAGATCAATCAATCAAGTAAGCCTAGAATATGAGGAAATAAATCAAAAATGACATATTGATATTTTGCATGAATTCATATGGTTGAAAGGAACAGACCAAATGTTAAAGAAATATCTTTGAAAATTTCAATTATCCACATATTTAATAATTTTTGAGCTCCTTCGTTTTTATCAATTCAATTTAAATTTCATATCCTTTTCAATTGTCTGTAGAATATTTTTTTTAAAATATATTAGACGATTATTTGAGGTATTTTATGACATCATTTTGTTACTTTGCAATCAATTAATCTCATCAAAAATAATTGTTAAAAATCACCAGGATCAAAAAGATCAAAAATTAAATTTTTCTAATATATTTAATCCTTGACACAAAAACTACAATATAGTATATATATATATATATATTTTTCTTATTTATTCATGTTCGTAAAACATAAAATTGAAAAACTACATGCCTGCTCTCAGGACTATTTGCTTTTGAACGCAAGACACAATCCATCAAAAAATTTCATTGTAAATATCTATACCCAAACAACGTTTTTTTTTTAATTTCAAATTTTACTCAAATAAAGACTTGCATGTTTTTCTTTCAATAAAATTGTAAAAGAAAAAAGGACACAAGAAAATAAAATTTTGTATTCGTATTTTGCAATACTCGTTACACATAAATTTAGAAATTATACGTTACTCGTATACAGAAATCGAGAAATCATTTACATTATTTTATTAGTGAAAAATTTTGTCAAAAATTTATTGCAACATAGAATACAAATGAACAAAAATTTTACTCATACTACATTACACAGATCCTTTGTAGAGGGCTTATGTACAATGTAGAGGTAAACAAATAAATTGCACACGAAAATAAATTTTTTTTTTCATTCATAGTTTCTATTCGTAGGGAAATTTAGTTGACTACAAAACTAAATATTCATATTATACTTTGTATATATGTACAGTATTTTATATAAACCGCTTGTTATTGTCTGTATAAAATTTTGTCATTTTTTGTTTTGAGAAAGGATAAAACATAAAACTAATGAAAAAATATAGAAAATGAAAGCAATTTTCTATTCAGTTTTTTTTTTATCTATTTTTGGAACATGGTAGATCCTGGTACATAATTTAGTATGTTTTTATTTATTTATTTTTTTTTTTTGTATTTTGATTTATTAACGAGAATCAAAGAAACAAATTGAAGAAAATAAAAGCATGATCGCAACAATAAAACTATGTCATAAATGAAATAAAACTTTTTCAAATCCTATTTAAGTATTTTCTCTTTCGTATCTAGTTTTATTCATTGTACTGTATATTTGTTTTCTTTTGTATTCAAGAAATTAATTTTACTCTAATATTATCTACATGTACATAAGTGGTATATACTCGTACATACATATAGTATCTTGTTAAGGACATTCTCAATAATTCAGTTTTGTTCATTTCATTTTCATTTGATAAGTACATTAAGTAAAGTAAAGGTGAATTTGATACGACGAAAGGATAATTTTTGTATATATGACAAATGTAATGTTATTCATAACATAAGCTATAAAGTTTTTGTTCTATCGTTTGTTCTATGTTGCTATGATTGTTGAGTGATTATGTGAATTTGTATGGATGTTTGTTATGTACTTAGTACTTAGTAGTTAGGAAGAATTCTAACAAGAATAAGAAGGGTAAATTACACTACTAATATCCTAATATGTGTAACATGGTAACATATATACAAGGCTATACGTCTTATGTGTGTATGGATTTGTCTTATTATCGATTTATAATTTGGGAGGGAATTAATTGTAGTACGTATCAGTTTCAGTGTAGTAACATAAATTTGTAAGTACAAAACAACATTTTTTTAATTCTATTAATCTCTCATATTATTTCATATTAGACTTGCTTTTAGATGCTTTTAGGTTAGAGGATAAATGTTGAAAAGAAAAATGAATAGATTATATATTTATTTATAATTAATACTATAGTATTATTTGTGTGTTAAAATAATTAAATATTTTGCAAATATAACCAAAACATGTACATATAGCGATAAGCTTTATAGTTATAAAAATAAAAATAAAAAAAGTTGATACGTGGCCAAGAGCAAAATATACTAATTTTATTAATATAATTCTACATCTTTCATCACTATATATTTAAACTATCTTCATGTACATTTATACAGTATATATGTATGTATTTATGTTTATATGATTATGCAAATTTCATCATCAAGGCTCTATTTTCTTATTTTTTTTTCCTCTATTTTTAATGCAGATAATTTAATTTGTTATAGTTTAGTATTATTCTTTATTTTGAAATTTTCATTTTGTTTGATGTCCTTTAAAAAAGAGCATCCATATACTGACATAGATACATGCATACATACATAATCTAGATACATATGGCTATACATATAAATAAATAAGTGGCTATTCATCTTAAATTATTAAGAGGAAATTAAAGAAACAAGAACAAGTGCACACATATACTCTACGTATGTATACAGGGCAATTACCAAATTATGTAATTTAATGGAATTCTGAAGTCAAAACAAAAAGAAAAAAAAACAATTATAAGTTTTTCTAGAATATTTTTGAATAAATTTTCAACTTTTAAAGTTTACGAAAACTTTTTCAGCTAGACAACAACTCTAAAATAAAATTGAATGTAGAATAAGGATACTATTGTTAGTATGTATTTTCATTTACGAGTATTATCCTGTTTTACTTTTAGGTCTATAGACTATCTATCTTTGATTTACCAGATTCCTTAAGGATTTTGAATTAAATAATGACAGAAACCTTTAAGTATTACCATGCATTTATTTTGCAATTTATAGGTTAAAACATTGACCCGATCACTTAATGGTGGGGTCTACCTAATATATGTATGACATTATCTGTTTGCAGGATATACATATCTACCCTGTGAAATTATAAATTCTTTTTTACCGAATATTCATGCAAGAAATGTAGGTACATATATATACATATTTGTTTTCGTTCCACATTATGCATGCACTGTTTAGATTATAGAATCACTCATTTTGTCCTTATAAACTTGAAAAATAAGGACAAAATATAAAATAAAAATATTCAAAAAAAAAAAATAAAATTATAATTTCTAAACAGAGAATGTATGCACATACGTACATTATTTATGAATTTATATTATGTTCTACATATAATTTTTGTGTCATTATTATCATGTGTCTTATAAATCGTATAATATATAAGAGTACTATGAACTACAAAATTATACATCTACATTATGTATGTACATAAAAGTAAAATAAATAGTAAATAGAACTTCAAGAGAATGACGAAGAAAAAAGAGAGAGAGAAAAAAAAATGTTAAAATATCATTTATATGTATGTCAAGAATTGTGTTCGTTTTTCTTTTTATTTTCCTGAAGAGTCATTATAATTATTATCCTAGAAATATGCAAAAAAAAAAAAACAAAGTAAAATAAAAGTAAAAGTAAAAGGCTAAAAGAATTTCTTAAAGAAAAAAAATTTTTTAAAAAACGTACATAATACTCGTATTTTTCTGACTACACACTTTTCCTTTCATTTTTTATTTCACACATACATATATGCAATTTTTTCTTTATTATTTTTCAAGTGTACATAACATGATTTTTATCTTGTTATATTTCTTTTTAAATTTTTATTCTTAAATTTTTAAATTTTTGTAAATAATTTTATTGCTATTTTATTAAATGTAAATTGGTTTTTTGTAGGTATAAATTTAAATACAATTTATAAGTATCATTTCGTATTATATTCAATTAAATTACTGTTATGATTATAATTTGTGTGCGATTTATTTTAAAACATACATACACATATAAAATTTATATTCTTTTAGTCATTATATTCATGTATGCATTTACGTGTAATGTACGTCGAAATATAAATTCTACATTTGCATTGACAGAAAGATGTATGGTGCTGAATACAATCACCGTATATACATTATGATGTGTCAGTAAGTTAGGTATACATTATGTATATGCATTGCATATATAAATAATGAATTCGATATTAACAACAGAATTGATGTAATACCATCTCATAATCTTGTATTTATGTAAGTACAAAGATATGTAGACATACATAGATACATATAGCACGTTTGATAAAAGAACACAAATTATCCTTTGATGAAATAAATTTAATTTATAATTTAATTTAATTTTATATAATACATATATCCTTTAAATTGAAAATGATTTTATTATACAATCACACATATGTACGTCTAAATGTCACACTCACAAGGATTAATGTATGTTAACATAAATACATATATGTTATTCAGAATTATTTTGTATTGATATCTATTATGCATATGTACGTATACATCGAAGAACAAAAATTTAAAGATTAATAGCACTTGAGTGACAAAACATTTTGCATATTATTCGCATTTATGTAGTTATATATTTGTATACGAATTTATGTTAATATTTTATACAGGATGTTCTATTCAGTTCTTTATTGAAAAATTAATTTATAGTGTCACACCACTTAATTTTTCTCTCTTCAATATTCCCTTACTGAAAAAAATATGGCAGATGATATTGGAGTAAAATCTCTAATTAGGTTTTAATTGGCTTCCAATTTGATTTTACACAAACTATGTACTAAATGTATAAGTACATGTGTAATTTGCAAATCATCATCATCATTGGTGTTACCGCAATTTTCGAGTCTTGACCTCCTCCAGACTTCTCGACCTCGTGCCTTTGTTTTCCATTTCTGAATTCGTAGCTTCTTCAAGTCTTCTTGGAAATCGCCCACATATCTTTTCCTTGGCCTTCCTCTTTTTTTTTTACGTTCGACATAATTTGCAAATATAATCACGAAAAAGACATGCCAGATCGCGTAGTGTATGCAGATGGGAGACAGTTTATCTATATTCCTTTCTATAATAAAATTAAAAATTAAAATTAAATTGCAAATACAATAACACCCTGTGAACATAATTATAAAATATCATTATAATACTAAGTAGAATCTTATTCAAATTTGTGCATAAAATATTCGATTTTCATATCTATACACATACGTGTACGTAATCGTACAGACACATGTGTAAAGTGTAAGTGTAACACATAAATTATACAATTTAGACGAATAAATTTATAACCGAAATTAATGTCTTTCGATTTTAGAAATTTTCTGTTGAAATCTATTATAGATGTACGAACGTATCATGTATGTTATACAGTTTCTTAAAATGAAATTAATAACGATAATATAATGCCAGATATTACATACTTAATTATTGAATTAAATTTATAATCTGTAGGAAAATGTTTTCATGTATTTAGTGTAAGTGAGTAGAGACACTTTTTTGTTTTTGTATATATCCATTTAATTAATTGTTATAATCCTTGTAATTAAATAGGGTAACGACATATAAATTCTTAATTCCTGGTATATACTCGTTGAAATTATTTATGAATCAATTTAAAAGTAATTAAAATGAAATATTAGAATTTCTAATAAAATAGAAAAATATTCACTCCGAGAATATCAAAAGAAATTTAATTTAAATAATTGATTTTAAGCTTTAGGGGAGCTATAGCACAATTTGAATATTTTTATAAAAATCACCTCCAAAAGATTGAAAAGAAAATTTCAGAATTTTGTTTTCCAAAATTCATTAACTATTTGATTTTAGTTTTTATTCTTTTTTCCAAATATATTAGGATCTTCTCCCGTTAGTTGTATAATAGATATTTTCCTCTTATATTTTTTTAGTCTTTTCTGTTCCATCGTTTGCATATCAAAGATCATATTATCATAATCATTTTTGCTTCAATAAAATTCTTTCTTTTTTTAAATTTTGTTTTTATTTCTAAATTTTTTCAATATCCATACATACACATTAGAAGATAATATAAAAATGAAAAGATTAACTCATGCAATAAAAGAAAATGAAAAGAAAACATTAATATTTATTGTAAATTTATGATAAGAGATTTTTTCTATGTTATATCCACAAGATGTAGTATCCATTTTTGTTTTTGATAAGCCAAGATGAAAATGTGGAATGAGAAGTTTTCTGCACTGAATATTTTATTGAAAATTTTATTGAAGTTTGACAATCGACTTTTCAAATATTTTCAAGTTCAAATTTCAAAAATAACCAAAGAGAGAGAGAGAGAGAGTGAGAGAGAGAGAGACGGAAATTAAAAATTATTTAAATTATTTACGATTATGGTTTCTGTCGATATTTTTAATTCTTATTTTTGAGATAAAATTTTAACCTCAAAATGAAAAATTTCCATGCATTTAAAATTTAATTTTTTCCTTTTTTTTCCTGCAATGCTGTTTTTAAATGAAAATTCATTAATTCTTAAATAAATAAAATTTAAAAAAATAATTTTTGCAGAAACATACCACATTATTTTAGTGGTTAGGTACTGTACTAAATTCTCGTATAATTAGATATGTACCAGACCAGGTGAAATTATAATTGTAAATTATATGTTTTTCATCGTTTCCATTTTTTTTAAAGTAAAAATTCTGACATTTCTCTCATATTTACCACTTCCCAAAATAAAAAAAAAATAAAATTACTGTTGTATATTCATTCATATAAATATTTCATGTAAAAAAAAATTTTTTACAACAGTTACAAACTACATAAAGATTGTATGTAATACATATTATTATGGAATAAACGCAAAGAAACGAACTGTTTGACATTTCAAATGAAAATGACAAAAACATCTGTGGTTTCCGTTTGTGTTTTATAATTGCCATTTCATTTTATTTTTGTACACACACACACGCACACAAACACAAATAAATAAATAAAAAATAAAATATGTATAATGTAAAATATAAAAAATAAGGGAAATAAATTAATAAAAATAAAAAAAAAACAAAAAAAAAATATTAAATTTTTTTTTTTTATTCGCAATTTTCTCTAAAATAAAATTATATTGGAGTACCTACAAGTACCACAAAAAGAAAATTTGTTGTAGAAAAAATTTTTGAATAATTCACATTCTTTGATTTATTTATTTATTTTGAGGCTTGTTCTTCTGTAGGTATGTGTGTAACCTTTACTCATTTATAATTAATAAAATTAACAAAAAAAAAAACATTTTAAAAAACTTACACATTATTTTATGACATATTTTTGATTAGTAAACGCATGTTTGGGAAATGTAAGAATTTTCAATTTAAAATATACACATATAAAAACTCTCCAAAATATCCTTATATTCTCTTAATTATATGCCAATCACACGTAACATAACAGAAACTCATAATAAAAGTTTTCAATTTGAACATTTTAAAATCTCCTACATACGAGTATGTACATATATATGTATGTATATCGTTCGTAGGTAATGTCATTGTCATTTTAAACAAACAAAATATCTTTTTTCATTTACATAACATTCATGAAATTGATGATGTCCTTATGCTTAAACTTTCGTCATCATCATTATAAACTGCTTCTGCAAACTTTGACTGTTTTTGTATGTTTGTACACAGGTACACATTTTTGTTGTTGTTGTTGTTTGTAGTTTGTAGAAGTATTTTATATGTCATTACGTACCTTCCAACATACGTGAATATATTTTTCATTCTTGTTCAGAAATTTATTTACCAATCAACTAAAATTAAATTTTATGCAATATAGTGTAATAGCTTATATGCTAATGTAATGTGATAAAATATTATTTTACCAATAGCATACACACAAATAAATTTACATACATATGTACATTCGTGTGCGTAATCAGAAAGTTTATTATTTTAGATAGACTTCTAGTAGACAGTTTGTATAGTTTAGTTTAGTTTAGTTTATTTTAAATTTTTGGACAGTTTAGAAATACGTACACATATGTAGTTTTTTAGAGTTGGTAATTTTGTTTGAATTTTTTTTTTCATTTAGTCCACTATTATAAATGTTTGCTGAATGTACACCATCACATCATGTACCATTTTATGTGTATAAGTACACGTAATAACTATGAGTGGGTGTATGAATTTTATGAGGTTTTATAAATCAAAACTTTTACGTAAATTATTGTTTATTTTCGTTTTACTTTTGAAATTTTCAAAAAATAAATTTTCGAATGATTTTGTACGCATACACACAAATATGCAAAACTTTTGCGCATTTTATTTGTGTATTATTGTAATAACTGTTTTTCTTTCTTATTTATCTGTATAAATGTTCAAAATGTTTTTATTAGATATGTATGTACTACAAAATGTTCTTATTAGAAAATAAACTTTCGAATGAATTTTCCATTTAACAATCTAACCACATTTATAGTGGGTAATGAGTACAGTTTGTACAAGTTGCAAAATGTAAATTCATCATAAAAAATATATAAATTATTTTTTTTTTTTTGTATAATTACAAATACAGAAATATATAATAATAAATTATTTTATAAAATTATTTTGTTTTTTTTTTTTTTTTATAGAATACTTTAAATCACTTATTTAAGGAGGCTAAAGCTCACCCCGAACTGTAACGCCAGGGATGATGATGATGAAATCACTTACTTATTTTTAACTTTTTCTATTTATTAAAAATGTATCCTTATATTTAGTTTTATATGAAATTCAAATTAAAAATATGTATAATACAGATTTATGAAATAATTGGTATTTCAAGTTTATTTCTATTGTACCAGCATTTACATGAACGTACGTATGTAGCACGTGTAGGTGTTATTAAAGTTAGAGTACAATTTGGAAACATTTTTGTTTAGATAACAGAAAATTGAATTATAGTTACACATTTACGAGTATACATTGTATTTTCTTAGTTTTTAAACAAATAATTTATTTTTAAATTTCTATCCTGCATATACTTAGTTTACTACATATTTCTTGAAATGATAACATTTAATTGTATTCTGACCAACTTTACTTTACATACACAAATTTGTATGTAATAGATGCGTACATTAGTATAATACTTGTATAATTATTATGTCTAATTTTGTTTTTGTCATATATCACGTATACAAAAATGGCTATGGTACCTATGGTACATTATTAATTTTATGAAATACTCTGTTGTAATTCAAATTATTTTACATACATAAAGACGTGTACAACATAATCCTTAAATTTATTAATGAAAAAATAGGAATACAAAAAAAAAGTTCAAAAACATTATATACAGAAAAAATGAGAATATGTACTTACATTTACAAAGACAGCAACACGAAAACAAAAAATGTACCACGAAGTTACCTTGTTTTGTATTCATTAAAAATGTTTTTTATTTTTCTTTTTTATATAATATACTTTATACTATGATGATGATTATTATGTTGATGATACTTACAAAATGAATGAAACAGAAAAAAAAGTGGATATTAAGGAAAACAAGAAAACGAAACTATACCAATTCAAAAAAATATTTTTTCAAAAACAAAAAAAAAAAAAGAAAAGTAAATTAGACTGTGGAACTGAATATAATTTTAATGTTATTTAGGTTAATGAAATGTTTTACTCTTGTGCATAGAAACATACATATGTACTTGTATACGGATACTAGTATATGTAAGAGTATATATATCCTTTTTTAAAAACACAAAAATGTACATTATATATAGTGTACATATGTCTCTGTGTATAAAAATATTGTTGGACAACCAATGGATATTACTTATATCCATATATATTATTGTCCATAATCACATATGTATATGTACACACACTTGTATGTACTTACAAGAATATATAAATGTATATCATATAGAAGACCACAAAGAATTATATTTTCTGATTTTAGTATGTTTTGCGGTCATATTTCGTTGTCCTTCATATTGGTATACGAGTATTTATATACGAGTAACTATATATATCATTCATATTTATATACTCATATGTACATGTATATGTAAACACATTTATGTAAGTACTGATATATAAATCATCATTTTAATATGAAAATGGTCTCATCGTATAATATTACATATAGTATTTGCCGGAATCATATATAAATTGAAAATAATGATGATTACACATAAGTATTTAAAAGAAAAAATTAAATGAATGCGGATATACACATAAATGTACATCATGCATTAAGTACATTTAAACATATAAATTTGTGTATCTATACTCGTATGCTAAAGTTAATGTATCCTTATCTATAATACTTTTAAGAAAATTAATTTTTACATTCGAAAATTTCTTTTTTACCCTTGCACGATTCGTTTTACCATGTTTTACATTTTCGTTTTTCTTTTTTTTTTGTGTTTGTCAAAATTCATTGGGTCATAAAAATGAAAATTTGTGTTATTGCAGATGTGAAATACTATAGAGAATTTTATAAATACATTTTTGGACTCATACAATATACGTGCATGTGTAGTAATCGTACAGAAACAGCACCGATTTTAGCCTTTTTGGGCGCCCGGTGCATTTCTAAACTTTTTGCCTCTTAGGGTTGAAACTTTAATTTAATTTTTTTCATTCTAACAGCAAAAAATTCCCAATTCTATGTTTTTTTTTTTAGCGAAAAAAAATTATATCCTTTTCACGTCGCAAGAAATAGGATAATAGTCGCATATTTCTCATAGAAAGAAGTTCAGATTTTCTAGTGGGCCTAATTCTCTTTTTCAAAAAAACTAATAAAAATATAATGGATATTGAATCACAGAAAGAAGAAAAACTGAATTGAATATTAGTAAACAAACATGCCTGGCTTCCATTTTGGTAAAAATCAATCTTTTGAAAGCTATAACGAAAGTATATTACCAATTGCAGAGCTCATTCTTGACTCATTGAAAATCTTACATAGTTTTAAAAAAATTTTAATACTGAAGAGTTCAATGACCATGTTTGTTTACACACGAAAATGTAGGTCAAAACTTTTATGAGTTTTTCTTGTTTACACAAATCTTGTTTCAATTTGAAATTCTCGTTCGTAAATTGTACACGGCTAATAAAGTGTAGTGCACAGGGAAAGAAGAAGAGAAAGTGGAGCAAATAAAAAAGTGGAAAGATAAGCGAATAGTATTCCCACACTTCTCCTCTTCTTGTTTATACAATGTACATACTTCATTACACTCTAGTGGGTGTGTACGAAGAAGAATTTAAAATTGAAACAAGATCCTCGTGTAAACAAGAAAAAACCGATAAACATTTTGACCGATACATTTTCATGTGTAAGCAAACACGGTCATCGAACTCTTGAGTATTTGATATTTAGAAGGGGAAGTAAAAAGAAAAGTAGATAGTTACTCACGCGAATGGCGAATAGTAGTTTTTCTTCTCTTTTTCTTGTGTAAATTATTTATTTTACTGTATAAAGCGAGTGCTGAGAAGAATTTCAGATTTTTGCAACTTGCAAAACGCATGAGAAATAAACATTAGCTCTTGATATTTGATATTCTATTCGTAAATTCAGTGGTTTATTTTTATTTTTTTATTGGTTTATAATTTTTTGAAGTCTGATAATTTTTGAATGATAAACACTCTATATTATTGGAAAATTTTAAAATTACACTAATAATTTCTAGAAACAAATAAATTGCACAAATTTTTATCAGAACTATTAATTCATTCATGTAGATCTATACATTTTAATAGCATAATCTGGATAGATTGTTTCCAAAAGTATTTAAATTAAAAATTTTACAATTTTCATAAATCGTCAATAATTATTAAAAAATATGCAACCATTTATACCAATATTTTGTGTCTAAAATGTACACACAATTCAATGAATTATATTTTTCATTATAAAAATTCACCACTACCATATTCTACATGTACATAATTTTTCATAATTTCAAAATTACCCTCAATTTTTTTTAAATGCGAAAATAAAAATATTTGAAAAAAAAAAGGAATTAAAATCATTTATTGAGCATCACATGTTCAACTGAAAACATAAGTACTATATGCAAATAAAATAACAAATAAAAGAAAACAGTCAAAAACAATTCATTTTCAATTAGCAATTATAATGGTGATCAAAATAAAATAAAGTATACTTATAAATATATTTCCACTTCATCTATGCACTGTATACACATACATACATACGCATATATGTGTACAAACAAAAATGAACATTCTGTATAAATTGTATTTCATTAATGATTCTATATTAAATAAATTAATGTTGTGATTAGTTTTACAAAATACATTATAAATATTTACTACTTATTACATTAATTAATAATAAATTATTTTTTTTTATTTTTGAAAAATAAAAAAAAAGTATAGTAATCATTCGAGTATTATGTATACAGTATACACGCATACAAATTTTTCAACAGAAAGAGTAAAAAGAAAATGAAATTAATAAACATACATTTATACTGCATATGAGCATGAATGAAATGAATTTAAGTATTTGAAATTTGTAGTTCATTTCATTGCATATTATGTACTTATGTACATGTGTACGTAACGTAGTCATCCATTTGTGTATGTGTTCATGAATTTTCAATGTATACACATACACATTTGTCATATTAATTTACGTTATTTTCAATAATAAACAATATAAACCTCTATCAATGTCATAAATTTTAATTTTTATATATTAAATTTTAGAGGAAAAAAATTTTTTGAAAGTTTTTCACTCGAATACCGCATACCTTGTATGTATGTTACTCGTGTGAGTATATACATATTTTGTAAATAAGTACTCGAAAGTTTTTGTTTCCCTGTTATAGTGAAGTGTGTTTTCGATCATATAATAATTTATGAAGTCGCATCATCTGTACTTCATCAACAATATTTACTGATGCTATTATTATTACACTTGTATCGTTCTGTAATTTTTGGAGCATTATATACACGTTTTTGTGATGAAAAAACCAAAATTCACAAAATATAAATGAAAAGGATTTTAAAATAGGATTTTATACCAAATATATTTATATACATTGTATAGATACATGTGTATGTGTGTGGTACATTGCATCTGTGTACATATACATTAACAAAAGCATCATCATCATAATACGTTATTCGTTGTTGAATTATAAAATAATGAAAATCTCAATTAAATTAAATGAACACAAATGTGCAAATGTATAAATATGTTGTTATACACATGCATTCATATGAGTATAATTTTGACTACTATAGCTGAAGCTGCTAGTTCACACATTCACATACATACATATACATATTTTGTAGTTTGTAAATGACAGATAATATTACAATATATTTTAATTGGATAAATAGTGGATATACCAACATAAAGTACATCCATTCATATTTATATGAGTTTTTGTTCTGAATATAAAATCAACGTGTGTGTATGATAAATTATTCATTAAATATCGCTTTTAAGGTGCCCATAAACATACGATGTGTCTGACGACTGTTTCACAGACAAGTTGAAATAATTTCTCAATAGACATTATAATCAGCGTTTCGACTTTATCACAGACTTTATTCGGAAGAATATAGTTTTTGGAGTTTACATCGTTGACGTTAATAATATATTTGTCAGAACATTTTTTTTGCTACGCTTTCTCTATATAAAATAGTCTCTTCGGTGCATCTCAAGTTCAAAATTTAAAATAATGTCGAAGATTTGTTTGTACAACTCGACTAGACTACCTAAAGACAACCAACTTGGTTGTCGAACTTGAAGCTACACCCCGAAAAATCAAAATTTTTTTCGATTTAGCTACGATCAGTCGTTCGACTTTCGAATAATTGTCTGTCAACCACTCTGACGACTTATCTACAAACAATACAACAACATTCATCCAACTTCAACCAATCGTCAGATATATCGTATGTTTATGGGCGCCTTTACCAGTGCTGTCGTTTTGATTTCTTTAAGAGGAGTAGAATTTTCAGACAAAGGGGAGTATTTTACCACGAAGGGGAGTATAACACCAACACATTAATAAAACTCAAATACAAATTATTAATGCACATATTTCTTTTATTTGCATTTTAAAAAAACATATTTTTTAATATTTATGATATTTGTTGATTAGGTTAGAAGAAGGAACAAATTTAATAGCAGCTGTCTTCGACAAAATCTCTTTAGCTGTCATTATTGCATTTACGGTAGCAGTTTGCAGTGAATTTCGTTTTTTATCTTTAATTAAGTTTAATGAAGAAAAAACTCTTTCAGCAGCGGCGCTACTGTGAGGTAGACTTAACAAAGCTCCAATAAAGTGTTCTAAATTAGGAAACATTTTTTCATTTAATCCATTTTTTAACTGGAATACATGACTCCAAAATTCCTCAATTCCATATTACCTATTGAAAACTGAACGCTTTTATCAGCTGTTGAGTCGACTGTTGAGTTGTTCCGTTTCGTTTTTATGTTTCATTATCATTATCGATATTGGCTTCGTTCGTCCGGTAAAGTAAGTTGAGTTGAGAATGAGAAGTATGAATAAATTTATGTTAACGTGTTAAGTTTGGTTTGTTACATGATTTAATTTCATGGATGCGTCTATTTTGATATTCGTTTTCCTTTTCTATTTACTTTACTATTATTACTTTCTCTCGACTCGACAAAGGAGTATTTATGTCAGGGGAGGAGTGGCGGAGTGACAGACCTTTGAAAGGAGTGAAAAACTCCGATCGGAGTGACTTCGACAGCACTGGCCTTTACATCATTTAGTACATCATTTATATATTCTGATTTATACACGCAGTGACAGTGACTATCATAAATATTCAGATACAAGAAATTGAAAAAATACTATGCGTAAAATTAACTCTTATCTGCTGTTCTAATTAGGTTAAGATTTTTTTTTTAAGAAATTTGTGGTTATTTAGAATATTTGGATAGCAAGCACCAAAATAATTCCAAAATACATGTATATATCAAACCAATTCCATGATATTACATACCTGAATTTTTGAAGCCACTGTACTTAGTATCTGGATAATGATTTTGTGTACAACTGTACAAATATGAGAAGTAAAACATTACCTCCTTTTTTTGTTTGTACTGTTGTTTCAAAACAGAGAATATCTGATGTTAAAAATTTTTTGAAAAAATTAAAATATTATTAAAAACAGAAAGGATAAATCGAAAAATGAATTTAAATACAATACGAATATGGGTACTTAATTTAATTCAGGTTTGCCAACAAATTAATACCAAATGAACAGCGAAATGTAAAATTAAAATAAACAAAATGATAAAAATAATTTTCAATTTTCATATTATATTCTTTTATTTTTTTTTATATCCTTTTTTTTGGAAGGATTCATTTAAAGAGAATTTTACAAATTCTCATCATCATGATCCTTTTTTTTAAAATGTACAACTAAAAACCATACCATACATATGACATGTACATATGTACGAGGGTAATTCAAAAAATTCCCGAAATACCGGCGTCAGTAAGTAACTAGCATGTCAACAGTTAAGAAGTTTGGTTAAATTTTAGGTGTTTTGAAAGCGTAACTGCTGTGTATAAAAAAAGTAATTCGTTTGTTTTTATTTAGAAGAATACAGATACCCTGAAAAATTAGGTATTTTTGAAACTTAGTGCGTAAAGCATTGCGCGTAAAACACATTGAAAGACGAGCCGAACTTTCACTGAGTTTTTGACCAAATACGATTCAAATCCCGAAGACTTTTCCCACCGTATAAGTGACTGGTGCTGAAGCTTTGTGGTTTATACTAGAAAAATAAATCCATAAAAATCAACAACTAGTGTATTATTTCATTTTTCCGAAAATTTTTTGAATTACCCTCGTATGTAACGCATAATATGTACCTATCGTATGTGCAAGTATATGTAAATTATGCATTATTGATGTAACTATGTATAAGTACATTTATGTATAACTGATTATTGTACAAAATTGTTTACATATCAATGTGTGAATGTGTGAATATATGTGTATGTGTGTGCATATGAACTTTTTATCGATATTAATCAAAAGTATTATTGGTTATTTTTAAACCGAACTTGTTAAATAACTTTATTGAAAAAAAAAACGCATGTATTCGAAATTTTTATCGTCCATTTTACTCATATTTACTTCCCTTTTTGTTGTTGTTGTTGTTGATGCTGTAATTTATTTAATTCATTATTTTTCTTCCAATTTTTTGTTATTGTTGTTGTTGTTGTTGTTGTTGTACAGTGGTTTGTACAGCGAAAAATTAAAAAACAAAAAATTTCAATTTCGAAAAAATAATTTAAAAAAAAACACATAAATCCAATCTCTCAATTTTTTTTGTTTGCATGTTAATAATCATTTGTAAGATTAAAAATATTGAAAAAAAAAAGAAATTAAGTGAAAAATAATAAAAAAATAAATAATAATAATTAAGATTTATGCAAAAATGAGAAACACGTACATATCATTTTTTCTACATACAATATTTTGTAAAATTGAAAAAACATTAAAAATTAAAATTATTTACAAACGAATGATTTCATAAATATTAACGATCGTATGCAAGCTGATAAATTTAAAAGGAGAATTTTTGTCTGAAAGGATAATGGATATAAATGCTACTACCACTACTAGCTAAGTAATATAGTGACGATTATATTTCATTTTAATTTTTTGATTATTCCATAATATGAAAGGAAGAATAAATAAATGAAAATATATTTTTATAATTTTCGTATACGAATAACAGGCACGTATAATCGATAAAATGTTGTTATAAATTATTTCCGGGACAGCTTTGTATAAAATATTTTATTTCATAAAATAATCATTTTCTTTTAAATGAAGTACATAGCTATTTGACATTTTGAAGCTATTTCATTTATTATTTATTCATTATTATGATTCAAAAAGCATAAAAATTCACTAAAAATGACACACGAAAACTACTGTTAAAAATAATTTCTATAATTTCCACAGCATTAAAATGGCGCTACGTTTAGTAAATTTTGTGAATACTATAGCCTGATACGAGATAAATTATGTAGGTTCCAATACCACTTTCGTACCAGCTTGCTAACCTAGTATAAAGCTAGTATGAGGCGACAGACATGTAGTATGGTCAACATCATGGTATCGTTTACCACGTTTATACCACATATCTGTCTAGGGCCTAGGGCTTAAAATAAAGACAGAACATGCTACTGCTACAAATGTGTATGATTTAAAGCTTGGAGACTGGATGCCTCCATCTCATGAGAAAGCGTTCTTATTTAAATTACGCATTTCTAAGGGTACATAATGTAAATTTACTTTAACTGGTAATTGAATCAAATTTTATTTTTTTTTTTTGAATCCTTTTGAACTCTAAATTTCGAAAAATATTTTCAATTTGAATAAAACTATCAAATAAAAAAAAATGTTTGTAAAATTTGTTACAAAACATTTAATTTCCTTTTTTTCTTTTTCATATTCTTTTAAATTTGTATTTATTTTTGAAGTTGAAACTGTTTTTCTCTGGATTCAATATGTAAATATAATATTATCAGCATGCACAGCACCATGTATACCTACATAAATAAATACACCCATCATTATTCAGAATTATTATTATTATTTTCTTAAATTTAATATTATTGAAAACATGAATATAAAAATTTTGTTTTTTTTTTTACACAAAAAAAACTGAAGCACTTTTATGTCGCAAAGGATACGGAAGTAAGTAAAAAAAAAATCGAAGAAAAAAAAACCTAAAGAGTAACTGAAAACTTTATTTTAGAATAAAACTTTTTTCATCCTTTCGCGTATATTCGTATGTAATAGTAGAAGCATTAGTAGTTTATTATTCGTTGTTTAACTTTTTCATAACTTTTTTATGATGAGTGTTTTTCTTTTCTTTGCAATTTTTTTTTTACATTTTTTCAATTTTCTTTTTTTTTTTCCTTCTGTTGAATGTATGAAAAAGTATACATGTGTACTCTGTATACAATATGCCTGTGTTGAGTGTTTGTGTGTTAACTACCTTGCTATAAAAAAATATAAACATGTGAATGTTGTAATAAAAGTTAAAAGTAAACATAATTTTGTAAATTTTCATGTTTATCAAATTTTTCAAGTTACTTTTCAGTTGGGTTTTGTTTCAGAATTTTTTTTTCCTCTGTTTTCAATTTTTTTTTTTTTTTTTGAAAAATTGTTTTACAAAACAAAAATAAAAATCCTTTACGTCGTGTAATGCAACACATGTACAATACAAATTATGTATATATTACAGAGATAGGAAGAGCGCAATTTGTATCATATCCTAACGAAGATACATGCATGTATGTACGTATGTAAGTAGAATCATGTACTTATATGTAAATGATTTACATATCATATATCCATACAAATATGCAAGATACATGAGACTGTGTCTGCGTATACTTTTGCTATTTTCTTTTATTTAATACATTTTTGTTGAGATACGTACTTTTATGTATGCCACTAGTTATCATAAAAATTGTATAACGAGTATATAAATATAAAATTTTCACATCATACAATATGTATATTACATGTATTTATGTATTTTTGAGGGATATCCAAACATACTTGTATCCTTTTTATTTTATTTATTCATTTTTTATTTCAAAATATTTTTGCTGAATTTTATTTTTTCAGTTTTGAAGAGCGAGCACATACGAGTATATGTACTAGAATTAATACGAACGCACATATTCGAGCAGATTTATTGTACATAACATAATACCTATATACTCGTATGTATCTAATACATAAATATTTTCTAAATTTATTGCTAATTCTAAAGATTGAAAAGAAAAAAGTTATATACTTGATTGTTATATCATTGATTCGAAAAAGGTTAGATTGTTAGAACTTTGTATTTTCGCTGAAAAAAATGAATTTTGTTTTTTAATTGGCATATGTAACAGTTTTTGATATGGTTTTAAATTTATTTACTAAAAACAAAAGAAAAAAATAATAAAATAAATATCCTTACCTATTATACATTTAATTATGTTACACGGATGTTATAAAAAGACATTATTCGCGTATATGTAGAAAGCAGTTGTTTATTATCCAACATTTTGTTCTGTGGATACATTCCACATTTTTGGGTAGGTATATAACAAAAACATTCGTACCGTACCTATGTACATTATGAATAGAATAATCTGACTCGCTATAAATCTAAAATTCCAGAGATCTAATGCTCTTCATTTATTATGTTTGCTGTCGCAATAAATCTGTTGATTACACAAATTTCTGGCATTATAATAGAGTTTCTCTATCTATACATTTATTGTATAGTGTAAGTATACAACAAGATATCTGTTAAAATATGTTGGTAATTCTCTATTAAAATGTACTAGATACATATATAAAGAGAGTGGTAGTGGGTAGTAATAGTAGTAACTTTATGCATCAGAAACTTTTGCTGTATTTTAAGTTGAATTTCAAACAAAAATTTTTGTGGTTTTAAACAAGCACCTTCTGCTATAGAATTAAAAGTAAGTATATTTGCCATATGTTTTATATCTGTCTGAATTTTGTTTAAGGAATGTTTCTAATTAACTTGTGAAATTTTTATAGTTTTATTTGATGTGAATTTTTGGCAAAGTTTTTATAATTTTAGGATCAAGAGATACGAGTATGTAAAAAAATATAGAGTGTCAGTCAGTTACTTTATTTTATTCATTTGTATTTTAAACGACAGATATAAAATTATTGTCATCTCAAAGGATTTACTGCATACGAATCCTTTTAAAAATTTTTTCATTGTCAGTAAAAATCGTTTCTCATTAGAATAAAGAATACTTAGCATCTATTTTGCATGTAGTATATGTAAGCAATCAAATATTAAATCACCTGTATGTTTTATTTTATTCGTTTGTCTTTGAAATTGGAATTTGAATACATCACGTATGAAACATTTTTACCAATAAAGGTAATGAAAATCGTGTAGATACGATATGAACACGCACATTATTTTGTTCGTGTTCATTTTTGTTTAAGGATTCCATTAGTCAAACAGAAGCTAAGTATAGATGAATAACAGATAAGATATCAAAAAAATAAAATAAATAAAATTCGAGAATAAAAAAATCCTTTTTTACACATTCACACATATCATTGATTTATTTATTATATTTTCTCCTTACATACATACATATGTACGAGTGTATATTGTCACTTATTTTCATGTCGATTTCATTAAATTGTCGCGATTATTGTTGAATATATCAAGTGAATATTATATTTATCATGAATTTAAACAGAAGAAACAGGAAAAAAAAAGAAGAAAATATAAATATACAAGTGTGAAAAAGGATTTATTTATGATAGAAACAAAAAAAAAAAAGAGAAGAAAAATTCGATATTGCAATTGAGTTGAATTATTGTCTTGAAGAGATTGTCGCTTTCTTTGACAGAATGTGAAACGAAACGAAACGGAAAATAAAATAAAACAAAATTCGAATTAAATTGAGTGACATATGTAGTACTTTAAAATACGAGTACGTAGTATACAATTCTAAGGATAAAAAATGTTACAGAATTTAATATATTCTCATACACATATACATTTATGTATTTGAATTTCAAGCTTGTATGAAAAAATGATTTAACAATTTTTTATTCTTTCTCTTGTTTATTTGAAAAATGTAAAAGAAATCATCTTTTAAATTTGATTTTTATTATGTGAAATGTGTATCCTTTAATATTACAAGAGTGAGTATTGGCTGACATATAAAATGTAAAAAATATAAGAATACATAAAGTATGTACTATACTTACTACGTGTAAAGTATGTCTGTCAGATGTACTTATGATGAAAACTATCAAAAGAAGGACAGGATTACTTTTTGTAAAAACATTTTTTTTTTTAAAATGAATTCTTAAAAAATAAAGAGAATAGAAAAATTTTAAAATAATAATTGGATTGTTCGTATTTTATAAATGAAGAGTGCAAATAATAATAATTATTGTCATAAGTTACATCGATGGTTTTAGAATTAAATTGAAATTGAATATATTCGTATATAATTTTACTAGATTATTATTACAACCATTTACTGAACCATTAATTATCACAAATGTAGACCACAAAATGCATGTACATATTTTGGAAAATTTTCATTGCACATAGCCTATGTAATAAACTGTAATCCCTTTATATTTTTTTTATCCTATATTTTTTTTGTGTGTTTTAAATGCAATAAACAACAAAATCATTTCAAAAAATACTCGTATATAATGTGAACGTAACATTCAAACTCACATATTTACTGCATGTATGAGCACATTATCTTAATTTATTTGTGGTCATTTAAAACTTCACAAAGATACGTACAAATCGATTAATCAAAGTCGTTTCGGATTTGAATTGATTTTGTATGGAAACATTGAGAATTTATTTTTGGTTTTCGAAAACGTACCTAAAATATTTGTTTGCAATAAAATACATTCACCGCAGACTACACATGTATATCATGTAAATGTTAACTTAAACATTCGTGTACTATTGTACTTCCGTGAATGTTTGAAAAATAAATTTTTATGAGTTTTGGATTTTCAAATTAATAAATTTTCAAAGGATGAAATAAAAGGATAGTATGTATTGGGAACACCAAAAATAGCTTGAAATACTCATGTCTATGCTATAATACTCCTGATATTCTGTAGTTTATTTAACAATTTTAAAATAAATCAAAAAATATTTAAAGGATATAATACTTATGTATGTATGATATTTTTTGTGCGAATTTTCATTATAACTGCAATTAAACTTATAACATAATATCTGAAAATTTTCATTCTAAAAATCATAATTTCTCAATGAAAAATCATTCTTATTTGATTTCCTTTATGTGCTACGATAGCATATTAAAAAATATGACAAAAAATTGATTCAAGTACATACTCCTCATATAATGTATTTTCAAATTATCCTTTTATTATTTTCATTTTTCTGTTTCCCTTTACTTTACTTTAAAAGAAGTTGAACTTTTCTTAGTCACAAAATTGGAAATGTTTTTTTCCCATTTTTTCATAAAATCCAAAATAAAAATTTGACTAGAAAAAAATCCTTTTTTATTTTCAAAAAAATAAATATATATGAAATCTTCTTATAATTTTCTTTGTGTACATATGTACATAAGTGAATGTGCTAAAAAGCCCTCAAGAAAACAATTGCTCGTACATATACACATTTATGCCTTCAAAAAATGTATGTATGTAAGGTACATAAGAATGAAAAGAGGATAATATAGAAAAAAGAAACGAAAAAAAAATGAAAAAGAATTTACAAATTTAAAACAAATTTTCTACCTTTTTTCACTTTCATACATTGATTCTCTGTACATATCAAAGTATAGCTGTTATTGTGTACAACGTGCTTGGTACATATACTCATAAGAAAATTATATCCTTATATTTAGTATAGGATAATAATAAAATACAAAATAAATAAAATGAAAATAAAAACAGGATACAAGTACATAAGATGCGTGATGATCGTAAATTTTATTTTTGTGTTCTTATTTTTATTGTTTTAAATAATTCCTTTTTTGTCCTCCCCCCATTTGTTTGGTTGTTCTTTCATTTATATATTTGTTTTCTTCTTTTTTTTAACAATCCAACCAAATCCAAAAAAAAATTTTTTTTATTTCTCAATGTGTATAAAGACGCAAATAATAATTTACCATCTATTTTGTAACGTCTTCATATAACAAGAAAAATAAAAACAAAGATAAATAAAAAGGATATTCGAGTAGTAAGATAAAAAATGTGTACATGTAGGTGTGTATGTATTTAAAATAAAGAATTATGTTAGTCGTATTCACAAAAGAAAAATGTACACGATACACCTATACATTTGTATATTTTTAGGACGAAGAAAATTTAGAACGAAAAATTGAGAAAAAAGTGATAGACAAAATAGGAAAGAAATTTTCAGGTTGAGATACCTATTCAATCGATAGTCAAAAATAACCTTTTTTGTTTCCTTTTTTTTTTAGAATTTTTAATGCAAAACAGAGGCGGTTTTGTTATTCGTGCAATGTTTTATGTCACTGTCTGTGTTTTTGGTTTTTTTGTTTTTCGTTTGTTTTTATCGTGATTTTATAGTTCAATTTTGTATCTCATTATGCCGTGATGAAATATATTTCAATGTAATAAAAAAGGATATCATGTTTTTAGAAAATAAAAACACAGAAAAACATTATTTAACTATCATTCATGTACACGTATTTACAAAAAAAAAAAAAAAAAAAAATTAAAAAAAACATATCCTCCTAACATATCCTTTTACGGTGTAAGGTACATACCATGACAATAATTTTTTAGTTTTTATTTTTATTATTATGTTTTTTGCTTTTTTGTTGTTGTTGTTCTCATTTAGTAGACGAATCAGTTGTAGGTGGTTGTAGGTGGTTGTAGGAGCCGTGTAGGGTCATCCATTCGCAGCTATGAGTAAAAATATTCCACACTGAAATTGAAAAATACAAAGAAAATACTGAATACAAAACAAAACAAAAAAAATTGAATAAACGCGAAAACCATAAAACATTTTACGACCTTTACCTATCTGGTCCTATGATGTTACAGAGAATATCATTTTTGAATATATTACGATGTATTTGTTTTATACAATTTTTGTTATTGTATGTGTCTACATACATAAGTGCATGTATAGATTTTACTTTTTTCCTCTATCGTTAACAAAATACAAGGACATCATGGTATACAACACTATGTCCATGCATTAAGAATTCCCTAGGATTTCGATCATTTCATCATGATGAATTTTATGTCTTGCCTTTTTTACTATTTCATTATTTTTTCTATTTTTTTGTTAGTATGTTTACTACTGATGCGTTTAATATGTGACATACAGCTATGTGTATATCGTTTGGACACTTCTTTTAGATTTTATATCCTAGGTGTCAACTTTATCTGATGAATATTTATAATGTTGGTTTGGTGTAAAGTAAGGTCGTTTTATACATGACTCTCTTTCGTATAGAGAATTTAGTGTAATTTGTATGCGGTTGTGTGTTTTTTTTTTTAGTTTGTCACAAAATCTGAAAAGGACAGACGGGATAAATTCTGTTAAAGATAATCTGTATAGTATAATGTGCATGTCTGTACGTAGTTGTAATGTTATTTTCTTGGGATCTTATTTTTGATGAAGGTACGAAAGCAGTATGTATACATAATGCAGTTTTTTAAACGTTTAACCTAGGATACATTTTTATTATCCTTGTTATTTATTATATAAATGGAGTAAATGTACTTGAACGTATATTTTTTTGTGAGCTGGTTCTAGAAAATCCATTCAAACTGAAAAACAAAACACATGAGTCATTCCATTATATGAACGTTAGGAATTTCTGAACATTCTGAAAGAATTTCCAACCCACATTAGAATCCTTTCAGTAAGAGTTTGAATTTTTTTTTTAGCATTATCGATTAGTAAACGGCTTTAGTAATTTTTAATTATTCAATTTTAAAATTACTTTGTAAAAAGGATTACTTAATACCTCTTTTGAAATGTTAAATGTTAGTCGACGATTTTAAATAATATCCTTATCAAATATTTATACAATTTCATTCATTTAGCTTTGACTTTAATTATGAATTGAATGACTCTCTGTACATTTTTTTTTTAATCCTTAGAATATATTTTTTTGTTTTGCTGCATCTCATAATTCACATTGAACTTTTACACTATACATACATAAAAATATATTTTCATGTATGTATGTATGTATGTATGTATGTATGTGTTTATTTACAGTCATGTAAATTTAAATTGTTTTGTCCTTGTTAACTTTTTACAATTTTCATGTACATGAATTCGCAAGTACATATACATAATATACGAGTACATTTTAAAACTCTTTTATATTTACAAACATATGTATATACATAGATACATACTAGATACTATATACTCGTATTTATACGCGTTGTAAATAATAATGATGATGATGATAATATGTGATGCCTATATATGTGATTATCGTATGCGATTTTAATTTTTCTCTAACCACTTAACCTTTTATGGTTGGATTCTTATAGGCTTTTATATAGAATGATAAGGGTTTACATGTATACTGTTTTTTCATTCTATAATTTATTACATACATACTCTCGTTTAATACATGTACGATGAGTATATACCTGAATCATTTTAAATTGTAAATAAAATGAAAAAAAAAATGAATATTTGAAACAAAAAAAAAAGATATAAATAAGAATTTTGCATATTAAAATACAATCTGTGTATCTATTTACCTTGAATTGAAATTTATTTACGTAAGTATATTACTATACTAGACTATACATATGTATGTACGATGTGTGCATGTAAAAATTTGAAAAAGATGTTCGTTATTTTGAAATTAATGAATCGACATTATTATTTATCAGAGAGAATAGAAATTTTGATAAAATCTAATGATATGTGCATGTCCTTGATAAATAAATTACGAAAGGTATTTACGTATACATATATTGAAAAGAATCATTTTTTTTTCTGGTAATAGAGTAGGTATCTTTCATAATATTTAATGGAGTTTATTTTTTTTTTTTTTATAAAATTTCATAAAATCTCTTAAACTGTTTCTGTTCGGATATGCAATTAAAATTATTCTGCTCATGTATAGAATTTTAATCTTAACGACTAGGTATATGAGTATTTTTGAAAATTGTTTTTTATATAATTTTATATTTGTGTTATTATCTCATATGCATTTATAAAATGCGTGCAATGTTCAAAAGGAATGTATAATTGTCGCTAAAATAAAGCAAAATTACAAACATCATTTTATCATTTTATTCATTTTCTTTTCAATTTAATTTATAAATGAAAGAAATTTATAAAAATTTCAAAGAATAAAATACTCATATACCGGTACAATTTGAAAGAAAACCGACGCAAAGGATGAAAAAAAAAAATAAATAAAATAAAATGGAGCTAGAATTGTACATTCGTACTGACTGCTATCTTGTGTATAGCTTTTATATTCGTTGGTATTAAAAGTAAAGTCCAATATACGCACACGCACGCTTCTGTGATACTTTTCGCTTTGATAAATCTCCCTTATGATTATGAATTTTAATTTTTATCTAAAATCAGACAATTACCAACATTTAATTATGCTTCTTATATAGTACAAAAATACATACGATAATTATTATCCTTTTTAGTTTTTCTTTTAGTTTTTCTTTTAGTTTTTCTTCCGTCAAATAAGAAACTATTAAGCAAATCTACATTATACTAATGTGTACTCGTCGTGTGCCATCAACAAACATATTTACGCACATAACTTGTGAAGATGTATATGAGTATTTATGTACTTCTAATGTGTATGCAGGAAAAGCTAAGAAAATTGCAATAAAAAGGATATAATTTTCTTTATTTATATTGTAGCTATCATTTCTTTATTTGTTTTGTGTTTAATGTTTTTAAAATGGCATATAATATCCACATTTATGACACTTAAGATATGATGATTATTTTTATAAAAAT
The DNA here is from genome assembly GCA_951394055.1 of Villa cingulata. Taxonomy (NCBI): domain Eukaryota; kingdom Metazoa; phylum Arthropoda; class Insecta; order Diptera; family Bombyliidae; genus Villa; species Villa cingulata. The sequence continues at coordinate 1,545,409 of OX596019.1, read as the reverse complement.
AAAAGGATACAAGGAAAATAACAATATTATTTTTTAAACAAATAAAAAACAGAAAACGACACATAAAATAAAACAAAAAAAAATACCAAGTTAAAAAAAGGATAAAACTATTAGCAAAAAATTGAATTTAAATGTTGTCATCATTATTTAATGTTTTCCTGCTTCTAAAAAAAAAGAGAAAAAACTAAAAACAATATAACATCCGGAATAGTTTTTAGTGCAATTTGTTTTTTATCTTTTTGCTTTTAAAATTTTCAAATACAAAATAAAAATATAAAAATATTTATGTTTATTTTCTGTGTGGATTTTAGAGGCATGTCAATATGTACATATACTTAGTCATGTTTATAAATAACAATGTTAAAAGAAAAACTGCAACTAAAAAAAAGGAATAAATATTTAAAATAAAAAAGCCAATAACATTTATGTATACACACATTTAAAATTTGTATTTATTTCTTTTTTTAAATCAGGAACAACTAAAATTCTAACTAAAAAGGATTGTTATGAGACAAGTTTTGAAGAAAAATATTTATCTTTTTCCGTATTTTATTTTATTTTTTATTTTTAGACTGTATACGATTACATTAAATCATTCAAGTATGCATGTATGTATGATCACCACATTGTGCACACATAAGTATGTATTGTTTTCCACACTGTTTTGTATGTTATTTCAGCTTTTACCGCACATAAGTACATATGTTATTTAATTCCTTTTCCTATTTCATATTTTCTTTTATTTTGTCTGTATGATTCTGTACATCAGTTTTGTACATAAAAATTGAATGAATCACATAAATGTGGTTGAATGTACAAAAAAAAAAAACAGAAAAAAGTTTGAAAACAAGTCAAAAAACAAAATTTTCAAAACTATTTTTGTGCAAAAAATCTATGGAATTTATAAAATTTGTATGAATGTACACGTATGTATATATAGTTTGTATTATTTGTATCAAACGTATGTATGTATGCATATATGTATTTATTTGTGCACATTATGTATATAATTGTCTAAAAGTTTTTCCGGTTTTGATATAAAATTTCACACAGGATATTATACTTCACATTAAAATTTGATTCAATTATAATGAAATTTAATATTAAGACAAAAAGACACAAGACTTTAATTTGCTTGGGTTGATGATTGAGATTATGAATACTTGAAAAGTTTTACATTTAAACCACATGAAAACTTTGATCCTTATAATAATAACACATAATAAGAGATAGGTTAAAAAGAAATGAATGTTTTTGTTAGAGTAGCGTAGAGTTTACAGTTCTGAAATACAAGCTAATGTATAATTTCATAATTTTCAACTTTAATTTTCTGCTCAGAATTTTTAATTTGAATTTTAAAACACAAATCCAAATTTTATTCGGCGAACTGACATTTCAAATTGAAGTTTTTCACTTTAAAAGTATCTATGGATAACTTCAATACTGAATCGAATACAAACTTAAAGTGTAATTTAGTAAAATATTGTTTCGAGTCCATACGTTAGACTCCTCCATGCTACTCTATCATTATGTGAACATTGCATTCAGGATTAAGTTTGCTAATTATGTAGGAAATTCTTTATTAAATTAGTGCACACACAACATATAGGTAAGGATATTATCAGAATTCACTAGGATACTTTTTTAGAAAGGGCACAAAACCATCCTACATGTATACAATAGTGTTTATTACTTCTTTGACATATAAAAACTTTTCAAAATTCTCTACGTAATTTATTAGTAACCACAAGTTTTTTTTATTCGACTCATCGTACTCGGCAAAATAAATATTTCTTTGTTTGTATAAACACATATAATTACATAGTGAAACCGCATAAAATTTAATACTGTATAATAAATAAATTTAGTATTTTGGTAACTGATGATGATAATTATGATGATGGATATTAAAACTTGAAAATTTCATATAAATGATGGTACACATGTGTACTATATGTATGTGTATATTTCGTTATGAAAGTTAATATCCTTTTCATAAAATATATAAGTAAGTAATTGAATACACATGAGTAAATTCAGAAATAATGTGACAAGTATCTATGATATATTCATTCATATATTCATGTATAAATTTATACAAATATGTGTTGTTATGTATATGTTCGTATATATTATGTATTATGTAATTGTTAATAAATGACTAAATTAGATAGATCTTCAAATTATGATTAACATCAGTACCAGATATCAATTATTATTATTATTATTATTATTATTATTATTTTACTCTTAATATACACATCATAATACATCTACACATCCGAATATTTGAATATATCCTCATAAAGATTTATATTAATTTCATGTTCATATGTATTATGTATCTGCCCAGGATACTACGTTCACTTATTATTATAATATTTGTTTGTATGTACAAGTACCTATCTATATCTAATATATGAAATTATTTAATTTATATTATGTAAATTGTATGTATTTTGGATTTTGGACGAGTAGTACAAGATTCAATTTGGTTTCTGCTATCATTATTACTTAGGTATTTACCAACCAATCTACATAGTTTTGTAAATATTTAGAAATACGTATGAATGAAAGAATATTTAATAAGTGCAAGGGATATAGTAGGAATATAAGAAAAGGAAATTTTGTGACAAATATCAATATATTATTTTAGATAATTTTGTACAATTTCATTCTAAATGCTACATATTAACAGCGAATATCCAATAAATGTGTGCATACATATATGCACATAGATACATATTATACTGTATTTATTCATGACTCTGTATATGATATTTTTGTACGTTTATGTACTATATCGAGTATATTTTGTAATGTATAATGAGTGTACTGCATTAATTCGTTTTAATTATCAAAATTCAGTTTAGAATTGTTTTAGAAATGTACACATAAATGAATATTTATCTGGACTATGCATACATTCCATATGTACATATACTTACATAATAATATGTTGCGTGTTACCATTCAAATATTTTTTTGCACATACTTCATAATAAAAAATTGTAATAAATAGTTCCTCGTAACAAACCATAAAATAATGAATGAATTGCAATGAGTTCAAAGATATATTTAATTAGTACGGTGGTACGACGTTGTTCATGTAGTAGCAATCCATTTAATTATCTTGAATTTTTATTTTTCAAAACAATTCATTCTCTGTTCCAATAAAATAAGAGAAGATTGTATAAGAAAATCAAAAAATTTTCTATAGCAATACTCTACATACACTTGCTTTACAAAATGCATTTAAATCTCAAAGTGTAGTAAGTTGTAGTAATAAGGTCAACAACATCTGTTTAGTACGCAGTATTCGTACTCCGCTAATCTAATAGTACTTCATATACGAGAAATAGTCCACCCCCCCCCCCCCCCCCCCATTCACACACCATTTGCTTTTATTTTTGTTTTTGAAATTCATTCTCTTTCTCTATAATGAGATAAGAGAAGAGTGTATAAGAAAATCGAAAAAATTTCTATCAATTCTCTTTCTACACTTATTCTAAACAAAACAATCATTCTCCTTCTACGTAAGATGCGATACGAATAATACATAAAAGAAATTCAAAAAAATTTCTAGCAACACTCTACACTTACTTCACACAATATACTGAAATAGCAAAGAGAAAGGAAACAGGAAAGAGTCGTATATAGTAGTGAGGTAGTGAGTTGTGATAGAAATTTATCAGAACGGTTAAACTGGCTTCCATAAATTTGTAATGGTCAATGAACTGTACTGAAAATTTTATGATAAACTGTCGATAATGTTTTGATGATGGCATATAATAATTTAATGCATTGTAGATAATTATTCGTAGTTGTATAATAACAAATAAAATGATATGAAAATATCGCAAATTACCAAAAGTTAACGTGTGCATACATGTAAATTATGTATCTGAATGTAGTAGAAAATATGAAACGATATTTTTCTGTTATTTTGATCCATTGAATATATTTTCAATTTTTTGATACATTTAGATAATCACAATTTTCTGTAATCATATAATAGGATGATAGAACGAGCATTATTGTTGTTAGAAATAAATGATAATTCATTTGAAATTAATTTAACAAATAATATTGAATGGTTAAAGGGCAAAAATGAAATGACATAAAATTCTAAAAAATAATATTACTTGTAATGATGAATATCTTGCATATTAGTTACAATTTTATAAATATTTTGAGAAAAATAAAAATATTTGATTATGAAACCATAAAGAAGTCAGAGTTGGAATTTAAAAAAACACAATTTATGCACACTGCGTTCTTCAAAAAAACATAAATTAAATTCAATTTGAAATTTATGCAAGCGAAAATAAAAATCATAAATCAGTATCTCAATCAATAACAATCTAATTACTAAGATAATGAACTGAGAATGATTTGAAATTTGAATTTTCATTTTTTTTATTAAATTTTTAAAAATGTTTTGCATTCGCTTGGTTGTCTTTTATATCCTTGATTTGGTTTTTTTTTGTTGACTGTACACGAAATAATTCTTAAACAATAAATAAAAGTTATCAATAATTTATTTAGTATACTTTCGTACATACTAATATCCCTACTAATACCATGCCAAATTCGAATACATAGATACATATGAGTATCTACAGTTTGAGATAGATTTTATAACTTTTGTTTTTATTTTTAAAAGTAAAATGTACTTATAATCTAATTTACAAGAAAATCGAAGAAGAAAACAATAAAAAAAATCCTTTTCACATCATAATATCGACAGAAAAAAAGAAAAAAATTAAAATAAAAACTTTAGTTGGAAAATAAAAAAAAAATTCTATAAAATATATTCAAAAAAAATTTTTTTTTTATTAGAAAGTAAAACCGATAAAAAGGATTTCATTTGTTTTTTTTTTTTTGTTCTTTACGAGAAAACTTTAGCAGTAACAAAACCAATAAAATAAAATAAGCCAATAAACCGATAAGAAGAAAAAAAATTGGATCACAGAAAATCGAACGACAGATTCTTTTCATGTCGACACTTTTTACTTTGAATGATGAACCATGAATTTTCTTAAAAATTTTATACTTATGTTTATTCACTTATTGTCTTGTACTTACATACTCGTTCATATATGTACTCGTTCTAGAGTTCTAGATTATGGTTCAGCATGACTGAAAATGGCTTCTTTTTCGTACAATCGTCATCATTCATTGTTCTTACAAAGAGAATGCAATTAAATGAACCGTTCATTTTTTGAATTTCTTCAACAAATATTTTGAAAGGATATTTAATTTTTTTTTTATTCTTCTTTAAAGGAAATGATTCTTTCTGTTACGAAATTCAAAAATTATTTTTCTTACAAAACGAAAAGTGCATACAAAGTTCGAAAAATGTTTGAGAAAAATTATTTTAGTTATACAATTTTTTTGTTTGGATTACGTTATTGTGTATCATATAAAATCCTTGAAAAATTTCAAAGGATATACTCGTATGTATATGTATTCAATTAAATATGAAATATATTTAAATTCTTTGAAGGATATTGATAAAATATAATAATTAAACATTTTTAAATTATATTTCGAAATATCCTTGTTGTTATTTTTTCTTTTTTTTGTGTTGCACTTTACATTCATAGACGCAACAACAAAAAAAAAACGCAACGAAGAATAAACGAAAAATAAATATTGTAAACTTTCACTTAACATTTTTCTAAAATGTATTCATTGAAAACTTATAATTACATTACAGGATGAAATGTAAAAAAAAAATGTATATATTATATTTTTTTTTCTATTTTCTTCATCTTTATTTATTCCATCATTCGAAAATTTTTTAAATTATTTTCGCTTCAACTTAATATATTTTTATTTTGTTCATTTTGTCCTTTTTTTTTTAAAAAAAATTGAGAAAAAATTAAAATGTTTTTATCCGTACCACTTTTCTACAAGAAGAATATTCTGAAAATGACATTTCGAATTTATCTCAATTTCAAGTTTTCATTCTTTCCTTTTTTTTATTCTCGGCATTTTTATTTTGTGTTTATTTTCAAATTTTATTCAGACGCGAATGAACCAAGAAAAGAAAATAGAAAATTTTCTGTTCATTCATATGAAGTTATCAAAAAAAAAAAAAAATGATAATAATAATAGTAATTGAAAAGTTCTTAAAAGTTGTGTCGTTCTATTTTAATTTTTTTTTTTTTTTTAATTTGAAATTTTATTTCATTTTTCTATTTTTCTCTATATTTTTATTGTCAAAAATAACGTCAAAAGAAAAAACGTCACAAAATAAGCCATTCAAAGAAAAAATAAAAAAAAAACACAAATGAAAGAGAAAACGAGAAAAATAGAACTGAATGGAATTTTCATTAATTAAATTTGTATACGAAATACTCAAGTTTACGAGTAATGTCGGAGACAAGTCACTAACAGAAAAGTGCTTTTTTATGCTCTGGACACTTATAAATAAATACTTTTGTCCACTATACATACATTCGTATCTGTATGCTAATGAAGTGTCAGGATAGATTTATTTTTCATTTGTTTTTTTTGCTTGTTAATTTGTTGCGATTAGAAATGAATTTCTCTTTGATTTTAATTTTTTAGTTGTGCAAAATTTAAGAGTTCTCTCATGTTACATTATCTTATCTCGTTGACTTCAACTTAACGCATACGGGCTCTTCTTGTATCGTTCCAGGTATATTTGACTTAGTTTCAAGATGCTAAATTTTCTAAAAAATTTACTTTTAATTAATTCCTACCTACATGCACATCCAATACAGCATACATTTACTGACATTTTTTTGTCGAAAAAGGAAAAGAAATCAGGAAAATTTTATTACAAAAAATATTTTCACAATATGCGAAGAAATTTTATAGAGATTTTTTAGAGCTTTAATGATGATTCTCTGATTCTCTTTTGAGAAAGTCAATGAAAATTTTGTAGGCTTCATACATTTTAGACCAGTGAACATCGATAATAACTCAGCTTTATGTTACTACACCCAGAATTATGCAATGTAACTGCAATCTTTTTATTGTAATTATATTTTCTCTGAAAGAGTCAGGTATGAATGTGAGTTGTGAAACAGGAGAAAATCTAATTAATAAAAATAAGTAAAAGAGAAGTGTACTAAAAAAGATGAGCAACAAAACATAAATTAAATAAAAATAAACTTTTTATTTCTAATTAAACAACCGAAATGATTTCAAATTTTTTACGTAAGAAATCAGAGAAAAATCTGTTGTTAACAAATTGTAACTTGTAACCAAAGTAAGTATGTATCAACAAAAAAAAAAATTAAACGCAAAACTATATAATGATGTAATAAAATTAAGTAGGCAAATTAGTAAAATAAAATGTCACATAAAGTTCAGATACATGTGTAGTATAATATGAGCAATAAAGGCATCTAAATACATACATCTACTCGTTTATCAGAATATAATGACAGGTAATTTCTTATATGTTAATAATTTGAGTTAATTAATAACAGAAAAGAAAAAATAAATAAATAAATAAATAAATTTATTTTTGTGCGTTATAAGAAATGTAATAAAATTCAGCCACAATATTTAATTAAAATTCGAAATATCTTACGAAAGCACGTACTAAACATTTACATACCTACCATATAAGTACATATGTACATACGAGTATTTATCCACATAATAAGGATATAAATATTCACAACAAAGTACTACGTATTAATGTGTGAATGTGTGTACTTGTATGTATGTTTGTATATCTGAAATTGTATAACAAATATGAGGATATACAAGTATATGTATTTGTGTATGAGTACATATAGGATCCATATGGAATGTTAATAATCTTTGCGGTTCATAAATGATTGAATGACGTGTGAGCACATATACATATGTTTAGTTGATGTATATACCTTAAATATATAAATATTTTTCTTTCTAAATACTTCATATGTGTCATAAACATCCAAATTGAAAATGTTTCCGTTTTTTTTTCTTCTTGTTGCTGTTTTTATAGTCTTGTGTAATGGATTGATGTTTGTACATAACATATTTTTTTTTTGTTTTTTTGTATTTGTAAAGATAACGTTCATTTTGTAAAAACGAATGTAAATAGCAAAAAATGAAGAGAATTCAAAAGAGAGAGAGAACAAGGAATATTATATTTGACTTTTATTTAATGATAAAAAATATGCACAAAAATGTATGATGAATTTATGGAAAATGGAAAGTCAATAGATTTTACTTTTAATTTTCAATAATAAATCCGTCAAATAATATGTAATAGATGAGTGATGATGAGGAGAATTGAAATCTTTCGTTCGAAGCAAATAACCATCCAAATATTCGTATATGTATATACATCAAATAGTACGCATGTTTTAATAAACGGAAGCACTCACATTTTTACACATTCATACGCCTATAGAGAAATTAATGCGTAAACGTAGGATATGTGTGCGGTTTATAAATCAAAACGTGTAAAGAATCCTCAATTAGTAATAATAATTCGAAAATCTACCTAATGTCAGATTAACGTGAAATTATTGTTATCGTTACGATATGATGGATGCAAGGGTATAAATGGTCTAGCTTTAGCATATGTATTGGTTAGGCTGGGTAATAATATAGTGATGGGACCTTTTTTCATAAAATAGAATCAGTTGTGGTTGTATATACTTATACTTACATATAATGTTTGTTTGGGATAGGATGTAAGAATTTTATAGATGTGAATGTGTGCGGTTATAGCAGTCTTGTTTGAATACGAAGTGTGGTTACTATATACGAATGTAAAATCATTGCAATGTGCTTTTCGAGTGTCAGTAAATACAATTAAATCATAGGGATAATGAAACTGTAAGGATACAATATTGGAGGAGTTTATTAAAGTACAGAGAGTGACAAAGAGTAACACTTATATGAATTAATATCTGTAAATACTTATAAAGAGAAACAAAAAGACTTTCAATGCTACATTTATTGCCCACTAACCGCATTCTCATGGTATATAAGAAGATGGTTAAATTGGATTTATTAGTATTTAAAGTATGGAATAATAAACTGCTGTTACCTATTAGCATAAACCCATTTCTTTTATAGATTGAAATGGTTCACTAAAGAAGGGCGTTAAATATCGGGAGCGTGAATAAGGACAGAATTGCCATGTTTGTTTACAAATTAAAATATATGTCAAAATATGTGAAAAAAATAAAAAGAAAAACTACTTTTCTCGTAACTTTCTATTTTTATTTCTATTTCTCTTTCTACACATCGAATACTCGAGAGTTGAATAACCAAGTTTTGTTTACAAATGAAAATGTAGATCAAAACAATTATCGGTTTTTCTTGTTTATACGGAACTTGTTTCAATCTGATCTGATCCCGCCTACTAAAGTGCAGTATATAATATGAACAAGAAAAGGAGAGAAAAAACTAAAACCATGTATTTAGAAAGAGAATTAAAAAGAAAATTAGAAAGACACGCGAATAATTGTTTCTCCTCTCCTTTCCTTGTTTATATTACTTATGTACCACACTATAGTAGCCATGTACTAAGAAGAATTTCAAATTAAAACAAGATCCATGCATACAAGAAAAACCGGTGAATGTTTTGACCTATATTTTCATTTGTAAACAAACATGGTCATTAAACTTTTGAGTATTTGAGATGTAGGAGAAGAAGTAGAAAGAAAAATAGAAAATTATGCGAATAATAGTAGTTTTTCTTCTCATTTTCTTGTGTAAATTATGTACTTCGCGTTCGCTGTATTATGCGAGTGCAGGGAAGAATTTCAGATTTTTACAACATGAATTTTTGAATTTTATTCAAAGCAATGAGTAATAAATATTAGCTATTGATTTGATATTCTTTATGTTTTACCTTTGCACATAAATTCGATAAAATCAAGGTTGATAATCGGGTGTTGAATTACTATTGATTAAGACATGGAAAAATAACTTAACCTTAAAAATTAATTCAAATTTATATGATTATCCAGTATTATTAATTCCTGTTTTCTAATTAAAAACATTGGTTTTCTGTAAGAGAAGTACATAATCCAATAAACGATATTTTTGCCATTAGCAATTTTAATTAAAATCCAACAGGATAATGTATGGATAAATCAATGAAGGAATATTTTATTATTTATTTATTTCTATCATATATCGATTCTCTAACATCCTTAAAACGTAAATTTATAAAATAAATTGAATTTCATTAATATTCCTTTGAAGGTTTACTTTCAAATATGAAAACAAAAATATTTATAATTTTATTTTTGTATTTTGCCCGACATCAAAAAGATATAAAAAATCCTTGATTTTTATATTAAGTATTTTTCTTTTATTTTTCGATATATTTTTAACAGTTTAATTGAATAATCGTACACCGATACATATTTACGTAGTTTCAATTTCAATATATGGTGTACATTTTCTAGGTTGAAGGAAATAATCATTAATCTTTTATATGTTTCAATATCCTTAATAAAATAAATAAAAAATTTTCTTAAAAAAAAATGTTTATTGATTTTATTACTTAGGCCAAAGAACAACAGAAAATGTTGTAGAAAAAATTACCAACACATACATACTCCTGTGTACGTAGGATAATTCTATTTGTGTGTGGTGTGGAAATTTTAAACTTAATCGTTCTTAATCCCTACTTTTCTTATGTGAAGCATCCATATATTGTGATTTTATTATCCTTGTTGTTCGATTTTTTTTTTTTTTTTTTGTTTAACTGTCAATAATTTGTTTATAATTTTTCTATCATTTTTTATTTTCAATTTTTTATTTTTCATCATTTTCATAATGTACAAATTTTTTTAGGATTTCCTTCTCCTTTGTTAGTATATGATTTAATAATAATAAATAGAATATTAAAAATGGTATACAATATAAAATGGTAATAAAATCAAAGCTAAAAGAAGGCAATAGGATTTGTATAAAAAAAAATAAAAAAGAGTGGAGTGAAATGGAATCCGTTTTCAATGTGTGTAGGCAGTTCTACATCTGAAAAAAGCCTTCTTATTTTATTTTTTGTTTCTAGCTTCCTTATTTTTTTGATAATTTTTTCTTTCTTTTATAAAAAAAATGATTTGATAAACGTCCTTTCTTGTATCTTTTATCATTAGTTGTTTGATTTTTTTTCCATGTTTTTTTCTTACATCTTATTTATTTTTTAATATTAGATATTTATTTGAAAAAAAAAAAATTATAATTTATTACGAAAAGAATGAAGAGATTTATGTATTTGTTGAGTTTTATTATGTAACACGTGTAATGGTTGTATTGTAATGATGTAATTATTATGACGTAAATCTTCAATATTATCGAAATGAATCGGAGTTATTTTTTCGAATATTTTTGATTAAATTTATTTCTAAATTTTTTTTTGAATTATTATTAATTTAAGGCAGAGTTGAAAAGAAGGAAAAAGGATAATTTTGAATTAGAAATACTGCATGAATTTATACAATGAAAATTTGTATTTTGTTTTTGTGTTACGAAAATTTCATTAAATTTTAATTTTATGATAGTGTTTACGTAACGAAATTTTTGTGTTCTTATTATAATTTCAGTAATTACAAATACATAATGATAGTAAATGAATAACAAGGCTCCATAAATACACATCAGGTAACTATCTATCTATTTAGAATATTTGTGCAGTACCGCATATAGCACTTTGAATATTAATCAATCGAATTATATTCAAATCAAAATCACATTAATATTGTGTGTGGTAGGTATTATGTAACATATATAGTCCAACAAATATTTGTACACCTACTTATGAATCATCCTTTCATTAACCACTGCCTACCCACTTATTGAAGGTTTATATTTACACTTTATTTTGTGAATATTTTCATATTATGCATGTAGTATTTTAATCAAATCAATCCAATTTAATCTTTGAAGTACTTAATACCTAAATATATAAGGTGTATATGGCGTAACTGTATGAAACGGTTATGGAATGGATAATCAAATTTTAGGTTACTGTATTATCATCTTCATAAATAATCGACCAGTAAATGTATGATTAATAAAAAATTCAATAATATCATTTCGATACAACGCCATGTACATTACCTTTGCAATTATATATTATATTAGGTCTGGTGTATGTGTATATGGATGTGCTATATACTTTAATAGAAATCAATATTCTTTTTTTTATGAATAATTCCTTCTTATTTATGAATATGTAAATATGTCCTTTCTTTATATTTTTCTTCCTCAACGTTTAATTCAAATCAGTATTATGGTATTTAATAAATGACACAAATTAATTTATTTTTTTCAAATACGAAAGGAATAATAATCGTAGAGATATCACACACGTATCATAATATGTATATGATCAAATATGCATACAGTTTTATACAATATTCATAAATATATGCTCGTATCCTTATCGTATACGTATTCGCATAATTTCTAAATACATTTTTAAATATTTTCTTGTGTCCTGCTTTATTCACTTACTTCCACTTATTATTAATCATTTTATCGTCTGTCTTTTTATTTTCAATCAATAATAATCATTTGTACAATCAGTTTTCCTTTTTTGTGTGTTTTGTATTTACTTATGTGTAGATATGTATATTTTTATTTCGAATATATGTACATCGAAAATTTATTATCCTTAATAATTAAAGATAAACAGAAAACAACAACAACGAAAAAAAAAAATCAAAAATAAAACAAACAAGAAATTGAAAATATTTTCTCTATTCTTTTTTTTTTCATGAAAATAACTCATTCAATGGTTATGTATTTGTATGCATGTGTTTACAAATTGGTCAGTATATATGTACATATGGATATGAAAATTCAGAGTATCATTTGTCTTAATTTAAAAGACAGAATGACTAAACTGAAGTAAATACACAAAAGTGGAAATACACATTATACCTGAGACAGACATCACGTACATACATATGTGATAAAAAAATGTATCCTTAAAAAGTTATATTTTTAATGAATAAAATCGATTCACATAGATTCAATACTTACGTAATTTTTTAAGGATTCTGAAGGATCAATTTTATATAAGTACTGTGTATTGTACTGCCTAACTGCTGGAACAGAAATTAACAGCTGTAGTTACGGCTGAACATACAGTAAAGTTTGAAATCATACAAATTAATGTTTAACAAAAATGTGTGCAGTTGCTGCCAAAGTTGTAGTCGTAACTGTTGCTTGTCTTTAACCATAACTAATTTTTAATTTACAGCAATAAAGATTGACATTTCGGTTTTTGTGATTTAAATAAGACGCCATTATGGATTCGAGAGATGCAGAAAAATCAAATAATGAAAAGTTAAAATAAACAAATGAAGAACTTTATTAATCAAACAACTTTCTGTTCGTTACAACCTCATGCAACACTTCTGAATATACTACATGCTATACTATAATGCTTCAGCCGTTACTACAGCTATACATTCTGTTCAGTAGTAAAGTATGAACATGAACTGCATACCAATACGACATACATTTATGTCTGTCTTAGGTATTACATGAATGGGCATTGAAAAATATGGGAAATATGGTGAAAATACATTTCTCTTACTGTATACATTTCATTTGCAAAAGGTATGTATATTAAAATTGCACACAGCCATACAAGATAGAATGTAAGAATAACAAAAGTACAAAAAAAGAAAGAAATTAATATAAACGTATAAAAGGATAAAAGTTATTTATTTTTTTCTCGATATCCTTAATATTTTGTTTTCTTATTCGTTTACTATTCCACATATTCTCATTATGTAATTTATACCGGCATTAATATACTCAGTATTAGGTGAATTTAATATTTCCATCGAACGACTATACATTTTCGTACACATACATATGTACATATATACATATGAAAAATTATTCGTAGACCAGAAAAAGAATTTCATAATTTCATTGAATTTAAATGAAAACGAACACAAAAATATGTGGTTAGTTAAGTAGTACAGACATATAAAAACACATTGGAATTGGAATACAGTAATGATAATAACAATAATAATAAAAATCTAACAACATTTCATATAGTACTCTATATACATACACATACATAATGTACGTAACAAAATTCATTCATTCATTCACAAAGATTCCTTATTCATTCGTTTTTATGTTTTGTTCATTTTTGGTTTTTTATATTTTTTATTTTTTTTTGGCTTTTCGATTTTATGTTTTTCTATACATTCAGTTCATTCATTTTATTTGTGCACGAGTATGTGCTTCATTCATTTAATTTAATCGATACTCATGTTTTTCCAATAATACAGAATACAACACATATATACAATATATAACAATAATTGAACGTACAACATCATAAAATATTATAAAAAGATCCCAATACATATTTTGATCCTTTCTCATTTTAATTTTATCTTATATATTTTTGTTTTTAGAAAATGTACATACATTTGTTTAGGGTCGTTTATTAGTTAATAAATTTTTTTATATTTGTATACAGTCGGGTTAGTTATAACAGCAAGTCCTGTCTGTATATATTTATGTACATACGTTTTTCTTTTGGTCTGCTATTATATGATCAAAATTATATTGGCTGGCATTACATACAAATCGAATGGGTGGGTGAGCTTAACATCATTATTATGATATCCTAATAAATTTTTTCACACATTTAAAATTATATTTATATACTATCATCATTCAGTATATACTTAATATTACTTATATACACAAATCGATTATAGGATTTGTATTTCAAATTTCATTTATATGTCCTTTATTTTCTCAATTTATCTGTATATCATGCTGTGCTCTATTGTATGGAGAAAATATTTGTAATATGTAGGTATCTCTGTTAAATCTATACATCGATAATGTTCTACAGTTTTTTGAATATATTAAATTGATAAAACAAAACGCAAAAATAGCTTCAATATTTATTGTCCTTTTTCAGTTAGTATACACAATCCATAGAGTTAATTTGATGCTATAAACATGCATATTATTGTATACATGTACATATTTTGATATCCAATGGCTGGTGCATACATGTAAGTAATACGTAAATCACAAACATTTATCCTTATGAATTTCAATCTTTGAATATATAATGTTATCATGTTTTTTTGCTAGTTTTCTGTTCTTTTATATTTTTATTTCATTTCATTTTTTTGTTGTTTTTAAATGAAATCCACACATATATATATACTGTTTGGTCATAATCATCATAATAAGGATTATCACTATATATGTATATACAAACATTGATATACTCGTATAGATATACTTTACATTCATTATGATGACCATCGGATACATAATAATCGATAAATGGATATCGTAAATTTTATCTTTGAATCATTTTATTCTGTTCCTTTCGATAATAATAAATTTATATATTCGGTTGTCTTTCATTTTATCATCTTTAAGGATTTTCTTTTGTTTTCTTTTTTCGTTTTTTTCTTCTCTTCGTTCACATTTTCATTTCACATTTTTTTTATATTTTGTGTGTATGCGTGTGTCTTCAATCTTATTAAAATTCATTCGTAATTCTGGTTTATGATATTTTTAAATCTCTACAGAGATTATGATATCAATATTAAATCCTTCATTTTTTTGTGTTTGCATGTATTAAAGGATGTAAATGTATCTGAATTCTAAAATAAAAAAAAATAATGAACACAGAATATATAGTACGTATAAATTATATAATATGAAACTTAAATCGAATTCAATTTATTATCATTTTTTCATACTTGTATTTAACTTATTATATTATAGAGGATATGAATTGGATTTATTTTTTCCTTCTTTTTATTGCTATTCTTTTGTTGTTTTTGTTTTTAAAAAATTTTTATTATTTCATGTAGTATTCTTGACAATCGATTTATTATCGCATTTATTACCAAATATAAGAACATAAAAAAATACATATAAAGTTGTTTAAAACGATTTTAATCGAATAGAAAAATACAAAAAAAAAAAAAAAATAATTTGACTGGTATGCTTGCATACGTAAGTATTTTTATAGTTTTCATTTCTATCATGTTTTGTCAATTTGTCTTGAAAAGGATTATTGGAATTATATTTGCAACTACATAAGAAGTTTGTATATTTTTCATTTTTTTTTTAACTCGAAATAACGTCTAGCATACCATCAGTTATATTTAGCTCAAATCACTGGTAGATCTTCAAGACATAATAGTAGTATTTAATTTAGAAAAATAAAAAGGCTTTAATGCTTAAAATGAAATCAAAATATGGTATTCAAAGGAATTCAATTATCTAGAAATGACTCAAATAAAATTATAGTAAATCTGTAATTTCATTATCATAAAATTTTCTTCTTGGGGGCTCGAATATTTTTATGGTTGTGGTGTTGTATTTGTCTCGTACTCTTGAGGTCGCGGTACCGAATCCCAGCCAGCGGGCTACTCTCGCCCAAGTCTATCATTAATTTCAATCAGCAGTGTAGACACCAGTAACTGATTACTATGATGATAAACTGGACGATATATTTGACAAAATTATTGACCGGCAGCGGGATGCCATAATGGACTGAGTATCATTGTGCAATTTAAAAAAAAAATTTTTTTTCTTCTTGCAAATAAATTGATTTTAAAATGGAAACACTTAATATATTTTATACTCGAGTGTGTACAGAAATAATTTTACATGTCACTAAGTACATACATATGTACAGGGTGATTCATAATAAAGTGTTCCAACATATACCAATCGATTCCTTTAAGTGTTGTGATTAGTGTTTACGATGAGGCATTTTTTCGTAAAATCACTCTTTCACCCCCTTTTGAAGGGTTGAAACTTTTCCGCTTGCGCAGAGAAAATGTTATAATTTCTGTTGGAAATAGGATAGAAGGACAAATAAGGTTTTGATAAAAAGTATGCATTATGAGCTTCCCAGCCCAGTATCTTCAAGGAATAGATTGGTATATTTTGTTGAAACACTTTATTACGAATCAGGAATCATCCTGTACATTCGCTAATCATATTTATTATGTCTGATTAATTAATTACAATTTCTCTTTGATCTTTTATGCTAAATATAACTTTCAAATTTCAATCAATAAATTTTCAATTAAAAAATAAAAATTAATAAATAATATTTATAAATTTCAAAAATGTATTTAATTTTTTTCCAACAATGAAAAATTTTTTAATAAAATATTCATTATATGAACTTTAATTAATTTGTATCCTATTCCTTTTTTTATTTATTATACCAGTATGTTATTATAATTTTTTATATAAAAGTAGTTATATTTTATTTAATAATTCATTCACTCATTCATTTTTTTTTGTTTGTTTTCATATTTATAATTTCATTTATTTAATTTCATTTTATATAATAATATGTAACCACATACAATAATTACCACACTGCATAACAATTAAACGAATGTGGTAATAAAAATATATATTTTTTTTCTTATTTTTTATCGTTTTTCATTTATCGATAAATTTAGTTGACTTTTAAATTTTTATTTTATTTAACTTTAAAATTAAATTTATTTACAATGAATTATACACACACGGTTTTCATATTGTATAAAAATTTAATTTTTGCAAGCAAAACATAATGAAATAAAATAATTTAAATTATATTTTTTTATGTAATAATGTAGAACAACTCATAATGTTTGTATACATGTCTAGTATTTAAAAAGTATTATAGTATATGCAATGTATATGTGCTGATGAGTATACTTTTGTATGATTTATTTGACTTTGTGTTAATGAAAGTGTCAATAGCAATAATCCGAAATACAAGTCCATTATTATGTAGGTACACATAAAGTACATTATGTTGGATTAAAGTTACATTTATGTAGATAAAAATAAATAATTAAGCAATAAGGATATAGTGCAGATTTTTATCAATGCAAATACGTCACATTGATTTCATTGCAAATATATAAATGCTCATTACTTATGGATATTGAAGAATATAAAAATTATTGATTGTACATACAGTGCTGTGATTATAAACTCACTCATATTTTTTGCAAATTTTTTGGTAATAATGGTAAATAAAAATTATGTGTTTGCCGCACTAAAAAATACTTTTGGTCAATACAAAATTTCTATTGTAAAAATGAGGTATTTATTTCTAGAAGCTGTTCTCAAGATAACACAAATTCTTTAAATGTTACACAGAATCACTTGTGTAGAAGTTCTAATACATATTACCATATTACCATATTACCATTCATACACATACACATAAATTCATTAAATCAAAGTCGAAGTTGAAGTCACTGAATTTGAATGTAGGTAGAAGCAGCTTAAATTGTAAATTATTTTTTTCTTTTTTACCTTTCTCTCTCTCTCTTTCTTCTAGTATTTTTTACTAGTATCTCAATTTCGTATTAAATTGTACCAATCTCATAAATATATCTTTCCTATGAAAATATCAAAATGGCGGACCATAATGATATGATAGATATGAAGCCATAAAGAGAATGACTGCAATTTAAATTTGAAAGAAGAAGAAAACACTAAAATATTTGTAATTAAATAACAAAAGAACACTGAAGGCCCAGTTCACGCTTGAGGTATGAGAGTATCCGTTGAGGTATGAGAAGCATGAAAGTTGAACAACGTTAAAATAAATGTAAAAAGTTCCAATGATAGCGCATGAAAA
Source organism: Villa cingulata (assembly GCA_951394055.1). Taxonomy (NCBI): domain Eukaryota; kingdom Metazoa; phylum Arthropoda; class Insecta; order Diptera; family Bombyliidae; genus Villa; species Villa cingulata. Next base: position 1,526,784 of record OX596019.1, on the reverse strand, counting down.
GCGTGTGAAATCGACAAAGGAAAGAAGTTAGTTAACTTTCAACTTTTTAGACAGCAAAACATGAAAGTAAGAAAAAGAACAAATAATTTTCTGAAGTTTCTGTAACGCGTACATTGGGTAATACAAAAGCAATTCTATGCGGCAACAGATGAAAAGTGTTTGAGATGTGAAAAGCGTAAAAAGCATGAAAAGTTTTTCTTCTACATTTGGCCTTCAGCTTAAGGGTTAAAAATAAGTAGCCATAAGAAAGAGTAAAAAAAATTTTTTAACTAAAACTTCTAGCAGGAGTTTTCTTCCATATTTCTGTGATGCTATACTAGTGTCACTGTACTGTGATGCTATACTACTCGTACGAGTAATGCTACTATTGCTACTATGCTACTTGTACTTTTTAAAGTTAAATTTCCACCATTTTCATCATCGTTATTCATTAAAAAATAAAAATTATATCAGAAAACAAAATAAAAAATTGTACAAAAAATTAAAATTAGTAAAAGTAGTTGCAGCAGTTTGTATAGAAGCAAATACCCTCAGAAAATGAATTAATAAATCATATTTTATAATTTTAATTACAATTTCATCTTGAAATTTCAAGAAAACATTTTTTCGAAATTTCTGTGTGTACAGTGAAAGCTGCAATTAATGCAAATGTATGTGCATAGTAAAATTGCAACACAACAACAGAAAAATAAATTAAGGAAAACAGAATTTAAAAAAAAAATGTTTGTTTTCTGCATCATTATATGAAAATAAATTTTTAGTGAAAAAAAAAACGACAAAAATATTTCTCTGGATTATATTAAGATATTAAGTAGCAACTATTTGTATACATATATACTCATATTTACTGATCCTTTTGCACCATGGGTTTAGGTATTTACATCTGTATATATATCTGTACATGCTCTTAATAGCAAGATATATGGATGCCATTTATTTGGTTCTCACTAAATACTATAATCTGTGGTGACTGTTTTCTGTTGTTATTCTCGTTACCATAATTAGATTACGGTAAGAAATTAGCAGAAATAAAATGGAGGAAACTGAGAAGAAAATAAATGGAAAATAAATAAAATTTATAATGCAGTTGAAAATTTCATGAAATTAATATCCTTTAGGGCATTATTTTTTCTTCTTTTTCTTATTTCAAATATTTTTTAACTTTTTTTCTGTTAAAAATTTTACAAAAAAAACTACGTAGAACAAATTCAGAAAATCTCTTGTGAAAATAAAATGATCCAGCTGATTATATTCACAACAAAAATAGGAATTTAAAGGCAAATAAAAAACTAAAAAAAGACAAAAATAACAGTGAAAAACTTCTGCAAGAAAATTATAATGGAAAATTCTTCGTGGGTATATTGTAAGAGTATTTCAATGATGCACAAATTCTCATTTTCGAATTTTCACCTACTACGTACATACCCGTAAATGGTACAAATCCTTTTTTTTTCAGTGCACATATTTGAATATTTAAATGTGCTGGTAAAAATAAAAATATAAAAGAAAATGTGAAAGAACACCAAATAAAATTCATTAATTAGAATCCTTAAATACTTAAATCTGTTAACGTTTTAATTAGCTCCAAAGCACACGTATAAATGTATTCTTTCAAATAAGAAAAAGTATATTTTTACACTCACATCGCACACATACCATAAGCTCTCACATTATGTAGCCGAGTACGTAGTATACCTACTTACAACCTTTTGTACTTTTGTAAAAAAATTTCTTGAATCGATAAATTTTCTTTTAATTTTCTTGTGAATTACCTCATAATGTGCTAAACACTCTGTTAAAAAATTCAACACCAACAAAAAAAAAAAAACAGTAAATAAATATTTTATTCTGTGTAAAACGAACACATCTGTGTACCTATTTTTCTTTTTTCAATTGTTTATTTAAATTTTATCTTTAAATTCTACGTTTTTTCAATCTTCATTCCCTTTTTCGTTTTTGCTTTTGCTCTCCTTTTTTTATCTATAATTTTATCGATACTAATTGTGTATACGAATATCGTGAATGTGTATGCTCGTGGTAAATGTAGATGATTGCACATCTGTACATACACAAAATACAAAGGATGATTCCACCAAGTACAAACTTATAACCGTAATTTTGTGTTACCTATCAGGATAACTGTAATTCCATTCAGTCATGTAGTATGAATTTTCATGGATAATTTCATTGTGTAAAAAAAAAAAAACAATAAAAATTAAACGAAGCAGAGAACGAGAATGAAAAACAAGGAGCAGTAAAAAAAAGAAAATACACTTGATTCATATACATTTACATGAATATTTAAATTAATCGAAAAAAATCATGCCAACAGGGAAAAAAAAATTAAGGATACGTATGTACACGATTCTTTTTAGTATTCAGTCAATTATTATTATTTCAGTTGTTGTTCTACAATTAAGTGTCCTGAGAGTCGAGTACTTTTAGAAGAACACTCCACAAAAAAAAAAAAAAAATTTCCCAGAACAAATTCTTGAATTTTTTTTACTCGTTTGTTTATTTTTGTTAAAATATCCTCTCCTTTTATTTTGATTTCAATTTATCCTGAATGTATACAAGAAAAAGTTCAGACAAAATACAAAAATTACAAGAAAATCAATTTAACACAACGAAAAGGATTCTTTTCTTCATCTGTCGGTTATATCCTTTTTTTGTCTTATTTGTCGCTTCTATACAGGTAATAGAAAATAAAAGGAAACAAAACGAAACCTATACATCAATAGAAGAAGGAAAATCCTGAAAATTATTTTTTGAGCAATTAGTGAATAAAGAAAATTGTGTTATCTGGTATGTGAGTTTTTTTAGTGTACGAGTAGTGTCAAGGATATTTTTGTAAGTAGGTACTTATCATAGATTCTTCATTCAATTATTTTGTGTTTATCTACATTTAAATAGTAGCCATTAATTATAATGTTTCAAAGGATTCTCTTTTATCATAAAGTACTTATTTCATTATGTACCACTTGAACCGATATACAATATTGTGAATTACTTTTCTAATGAATTATTGACAAATTAAGTTGTCCTTGTCACCTGTGTGATGTAGGTATTCTGTATATGATGTGGAGCCGGTGCTAATTAATTTGTTGTCCTTAAATTAATTTCGATAATTAATACACAAACATATTTCATAAAGGAAATGTATATAAATACTTTTCAACCTTTTTGATCCTATAAAACTGGGCATTGAAAAATTTTGTGTGATTTAAAGATTTTTATCTTTTTGTAATAGTCACATCCTTTTAAGTATTAATTATTCATTTGTATAATTCGCCTACATATTTGTATCTTTACCATAAAAAATGTTTATTGATTGATTAGAATCTTTTTCAAATTCATTCAAAGCAAAATCAATGAAACACAGAACACACAACAAATAAAATATTCATTCAAGAACAAAAATACACCCAATAAAATCCATCAAATCAATGTTTTAAAAGGTGTCTTTTATGGGCGTTAAACTTTTTGCCGTAAAAACGAAAATAAAATCAAAAACTTGTAAAAAAAATGTTATTGCAGATCATCCATTGTTGTATGTCCTTGGTAGATTTATATACAAAAACATATGTTATTTAGTGTCAAGATTAATTAATTTCATGTCATTTCTAATACTTTTTCGTCTTTTGGTCCTTGTTGTTTTATATTCTGTTCATGATTTATTGTTGTGTATGTTCTATATCAATTTACTTTCAAACAATTCTGAGACGAAAAAATAAAAATACAATATACAAGGATATCTAACAAAAACATATTTTTATATGAGAAAAATAAATGAATAACACAGACACATGATTTTTCCTCTGAAAAAATGAACACAGAATATCCAGAATCTGCCAGTTCATCAATGAAATCGTTGATGAACTAAACCACATTTAATCACCGCAAGTATACATATTGCGTGGATGTTAAGTTTGTATAATCTCTTTGGCTAAAAATGAAATAAAACTTTTATTATCCTTTTAAACATTTTTTTTTTTATTTTTATTGTATAGTTCAAAGTTCGATGCACATTAATTGACTCAAGACTTTACTTCTCGTACGTTGGTTCTATCATGATGAAATTGAAAAATTAAATTTGGAAAATTTTTTTTCTTTCAATTTTTGTTTGAAGTGAAACTAAATGAATGAAAAAATTTGTTTAAAATAAAAAGAGAAAGACAGAAATTTAAATTTTTAGAGAAAGAGAATGAAAGAAAAGAAAATAAACTAAACTTCTTCTACATCGCACTAGGACAGAAATTTTTAAAACTTTTTCGTTCGTCACTTTTTTCAAATTCTTTTTTTTCGTCTGTGATTTTGATTTCGAATACTGGAGGCAATCAAAATGAACTCAGTCTCAGCTGTTTATTATTGTTAGTCGTCATAGTAAAAATTACAAAATTAAAACAAGATGAACATTTATTTTTCAATGCATTCAAATAAAATTTGAAATAAAGTTCCAGACAAAAAAAATTAAAAGAAAACTACCGAAAAAAATGACTGACGTTAAAATGTTGTACTTTAATGGTTGTAATACAACTGCATCCGAATTATATGTCGAACAAAGTATGGATACGTCTGCATGTACATCATATTCGTAATTATGAGAGAGTGGAAGATAGGAGCGTTGTTAGAACGAATTAAGACAGACCGAAGGAAACCGGTAACAGGTTGGAATAAATTGAAAATAAAAAATAAAAAACAAAACAAATTTTAATCCTATGAACAATTTTGTCCTCAAAAATTTTTAGACAGTTTTCAAATGAGATTAGTATGAAGTTTACTACTAAGTACTAGCAGTTTTTTTTTTAGAACTTCTAAATTTTATCCTGTTAAATTTTTAATTTTCTCAGAATTCGTTTTCATATTACAACCTTTTGTAAGGACAATAAATTCAAACGAAAAATGTTCCGTTATAGGCATTTGAAAATTTCCTAAAATTAATAAAAAACTTTCTCAATTGTCTCTCTTTGTCTCTGTTGAGAGATACTTAAAACTTCAAGAATATTTTTTTTTATAAATAATTTTTGTGGTTTGAAAATTTTGAAAAAAAAAAAAATCTCAACTCAATGAGACTCAAAGGAACGCACTCAACAATACTCTATCATATAGCTGTGTTTATTTGTATATTTATTTTGGATTGTAATTTGTAATGTTGTGACAATTAATTATGAACTCTCTAGTTAGTAATTTTGATGAAAAGTTCACATTTATTTCATCCCAATGCTCATGTTACAAAACAGACGACGAATGTGTAAAAGTATAAGTAGTTATAGCGTATAGTATGACTGATTTGTGAGTAACAGTATAGGGATGGTGATAACACAATACATAGTACGGTAGATAGATTTAATAATCACATGTTGTTAATGTACTCACTCTAGTACATGTTTGCTTGTACATCATACCTCGTACGTTGTTTATTTCGTACACAGTTTGTTTGTTAAAGGATCAAACAACAAGGATAATACAGAAAGTCGTTAATATGTAATTCAAAATTTCTAATAATAATTATTTAATGTAATATCGTTATCATAATTTGAGTTTTGTAAAAGTTTTCAATAATTCATGATTTTATCAATGTCTGCAAGGACGAGATAAATGTAGAATTTATGAATTTTCTATCATACTCCTCGTGTGTGTCTGTGTGTACACTTGTGAAATTTTCATTTCGCTTTTATGATTTGATGATAATTTTCAGAATTTCTGTAAACGTTCACTCACACACTTATGAATTTAAGTATATGTTATTTTCCTTCTACATATTTTGTACTAAATGTTTATGATGCTAATCATTTTCTAAATAATATGAAAATGAATTAAGGATAGGATTGAAACTAATAAATAGTTAATTAGGAAAATATTTCATTTTTAGTTTCCAATATTTAATTAGAATTGCCTGTATGTAAAATTCAAATTTATTTACAGAATAAAAGTTCATTATTGTTGTTATTTAATTAGGATTTTAATATAATTTAATTTTATTTGATATTTTATAAAAGAATGCAAGCGTAAACATAAACACGTATGCACAAAACGCATAAGATTACAGTTTTAATTTAAAACATTTCTCTGATGAATTTGAATGAAGGAAATAAAAGATAATTGAACTTTTCAAAGTATTTTTGGATAAATAATAATTTAATAATTTTGTTATAAAATAATTCTTGTGAAAATACGAAATTATGATTTCATAACATTATTATTATTATAAAGCATTGTATGATTTGAATTTTATTAATTTTACATTTAAAATAAATTATATATGACGGAGTGTTGATGGTTAACCCCAAACTATAATAAATATTTTACTTAAAATATTAATTTCAAAAATTATTTATTTAGCAGGTCATTAGATTTCCTCCACAAAAAGGATCATAAAATGGATGCACATCGTTCAAAGGAACATATTAAATTATATCGTTGAATTTAAGTTATTAAAAACGAAAAATGAATTAATTTAAAGCAGAGCAGAACAATCCAAACGACCAACGATTCAATCTCCATGTACTATAAATTACATTCGAGTGTACGTCTACTATGTGTGCAGTGTGCATTTCTCTAGACTATAATTAATACATCCTCATTCATCTGCAGCTAAAAAATAGTCTCCTGCACCAATATTCTCGTACGAAATTCGTACCCGTTTAGATGTCTGTTCTGTGTGCCTGTTTAATGAAATTTTATATTTCAAATTCTAAATTCAATAAAATATTGAATTCAAAATAATTTTTAATTTTTACATTATTTCCATATTATCGATTGTGCCTGTATCTATATATTTTTGATGTAACTGTGTGTGCATGTAAATGTACAATTTTCTCGTAAATCGTAAATACAAATACGTTTTTCATTTATGTTGTGCAGTTTTTCTGTTGATTGATTTCTAATCAATCATCAAAGTAATAGTCAAATAACGAATATTTGTAATATGACTGAATATTCCTAATTATAAAATTTCAATAAATTTCGGTCAATGGAAAAGTACAAATTTATTATTGTTCAATAGCAATAGACAATAATTGTAACTTACCAACACACATAGGAACAGCAGGCTATTTATCTGCAGATGCACGAGTAAAAGCATGTAATAATTATATGTAGGTCCAGCGAAATGCACACTGCCTCGATTGTAATTTAGTATATGGAGATTGAATCGTTGGTCGTTTAGATTGTTCTGGTCTGCTTTAAATTAATTCATTTTCCGTTTTTAATAACTTAGATTCAACGATATAATTTAATATGTTCCTTTGAACGATGTGCATCCATTTTATGATCCGTTTTGCGAATGAAATCTAATTACCTATCAAAAAATAAATCTATGAAACTATATCTTCTATACTAAAATAACAATTAATATTTGAGAATATATATCATGATATTTACATGGATATTCATTGTTGTCGTACTTACATATTTTGTGATATTGGTAGATGCCATCATTTTAATTAAAGTGTAGTGTATAATCCTTTATTTTTTGTTTAAATATAGAATGCTTTTAGAATTATATACAATTGTTAATTTGAAATATTACGAGTACTGATTATGAGATGATGAGATTGTATTCTACATGTCTCATACTCATATAAGCTTACTTTACATCTGCAATATATGCAAGTTTTATTTTATATGTAGTATATGACTGATAATGATGTGTATGTTTTTGTTTAATTTCAGATCACAAAATTTACATCCATATAACCACATAATATTGATTTGAAGATATTCACCAAACCATGAAAATTCATTTTATACGAAGGATATTGTGAATATTATAGCTGATATTATTTTTGTCATCATCGTCATCGTCATATACTCGTAGACTTCGTATAATCATCGTATATAGTCATCGTATATAGTCATCTTTAGCATCATCATCATTTTTGTAGTCATCGCAGTTATCGACATCATATCGTTATCATCATGAGTCTTCTTTATTATTGTCGATGATCAAAGTTTTTGTTTTGTCTGTTTTCTGTTGGTTTTATAAACATACATATAAACCATTAAATGTAATTGCATATCCTGGATAATTTGCATGCATATCAGGAAGTATATGGAACAATCTGTGAATAATACGAAATAGAAATAAAAATAATAACGACTCCCTATACACATAATGTACATTTCATATTATATGTATGTGGTTGTGTCATAAGTTAAATAATTTTTTTAGTACCTACATCACAAAAATATACTAACCATGCAATCAGCACATTACATACATACCATCAGATAATCAAAATTCTAAAGGATTATGTGTTGTGTCATTTTACGAAACTTTAAATTGTCTAGGTTCCGTAGTCATATACTTACTAGTATGCATATACAAGTAGTTTTACATTTTATATGATTCCATCATAACATGCAGCAATATCCTCAGATTGCCTATTGTTTCTATCATATTTTAATCAACACAATAATGTTGTACGAAAGATGTGCTATAAAATATTTAATAAAAATGAAGTAATCAAATAACACTGTTGTATTGGTTGTGTACCGTTACAGTATATCTGAGCAAATTCCTGTCGTATACATACATTTAAAAGTAGAAAGTTTCCTCCGACACTGATGATTATATGTTTTGTTAAATTACACGCACGTAAAAACAAATTAATGACAATTATATGAGAATATCCTTCAACGAAAATAATAGAAAATAAACAAAAAAAAACAAAAACGAAAAAAATACTAAATTCCCATTGTGAATGTGTAAAAGTGAAAAGAAAAATTTAAATCGAAAAATTAAAAACGAACCAAAAAAACGATTAGATATCATAAAAATTTCATTTCTAAATGTGTGCAAAGAGAAAATTTAATAAAATCGAATCGAGTGTAAAACATTTACAATTTGAAACAATTCACTCACAAAATCGTTTAAAATGTCGGACGTTGAACATGTAACCGAAGATGAATACGATATCGGTAATGATGGTGGTGGTAACAATCAAAGAATATCATTATCGATATTAAAACATAAACCGAAATCGAATCATTATCACCATCGTCATCTTGATCATCATTATGGCGGTAGTGATTTAATTAATAATAAAAATGGTGGTATGGATAATTGTATAAATCGAACGACGACAACAACAGCAGCGGTGACAGCAGCGGTGACATCAAATAATTTAATAGCAGTCGGAATAAATGATGATTACAGTACGACTGATGTAGATCTTGATAATGATGATGATGATGATGAAGACAATGATGGTGATGGGAATCATTGTGGTGGTGATAATACTACATCAGCAACAACACCAGCAACATCGATAGCAGGAGCAACATCAACTGGAACAGATCTAATTAGAAAAAGAAATCATCGATTTGAATTATTCAATGCAATTACGAAAGTAGCATTTTCGACACCTGGTCTTGTTGTATTAGTGTGCGCGTACTCAATAATGGGAGCATTCATATTTCCATTGCTGGAAGCACCGAGAGAAATATCAAATATAGCGGCAATTGCAAAAAGTCGAGAGGATTGTCTCAAGGAATTGTGGACAATAACAGGTTGGTCCTTTTTTTTCTTCTCTTCACTAGTAGAATTTGAAAAAAAAAATATAATTTCTTTTTCCATTTCTCATCTAGGATTCCATTTTCAAGGTTTTTTATTAACTTTCACGTTGTTCGTTCGCTACAAAGAGACAGAACATTTTTTTCCAAAAATATTTAATGCAAATTTTTTTTTATTTTTACCTGATCTCCTCCCACCAAAAGGATATTAACTTTTCGTAATAATATCCTGAAAAAATGTAATAAAAAAATTAAATATTTTCATAAAGAAAGTTCATTGCATTTTATGTCCTAGTGTGCTCAAATTTTTAATTACCTGCTCAAGTTTCAAGAAGTAAGGGAACAACTTTGGCTATAAACACTGAAGTATTTGGGTTGGAATTTTCTGTTTTGCATTAACAAAATGCTTTTGTTTTAAGCTTATATATGATGTATACCTGAACAATTAAAAAACCGTTGCACTTTTTATCGAGAATATGAAAAAATTTTCATGAAATTGCTGTAAAAAATACTTTGAAATTCTCTTCCCACAAATAAAAAAATCCTGTGAGATTAATTAGATTGGATAAGAAGGAAAAAATAATAATGAAAAGGATAAAAGAATGCAATTTTTTAGTTACCTATACTTCTGCTCGTATGAGGAGGATAAATTAGCTCCCACAGAATGACGATAAAAGGTTCATAAGATTCTACTCATGATATTATTTGTAGCTCTTCTGATGCTTTTATTTCATTTTTAATTTTGCAGCATTCAAAGTTATTTTCCTAACAGTGAAAGGGAAAAAGTGGAACAGCTATATCCTGGTTCTATTTCTCTAAAATTCATTACAAGATTTGGGAAATAAAAATCACAAAAAAATTTCATAAAGCTACCACTCCTGCTGCCGCCCTAGTATTACCGCTACGATAATTGTAAAAATGAACTGTTCATTTCTTCGGTTCAAATTTTATGTCACTTTTACTGTTAGCATTTTTTTTGTCGCTTAATTTTCTATTGTCTAGTGTATACTGTATGTGTATGTTTAGATAATTGCGTATTTTTCCAACAATGAGATGGGTCCTGGTTTTTTTTCTTTCTTCAATTTTTTATTTTTTTTCAAATTTTTTTTCAAAACAGAAAATTTAACGATGATTTTCATCCCATAAAAACCAATCAAATCCTTTTATGAAACAGTATAGCAGGTTTTAAATTTAATTGCGTGGTTCAGGTAAATCTATATGTATTTGCTTGCTGTATTTATATGCAAAATAGGATTATGATTTTTTTCCTGGTTTTTCTATTGTTACTGTTTGTTTGTTGTTGTTAATGCCTGGAACGAAGGAGATTTACTATATTTGAATAGAACAAAAAATGTTAATTTTATGGAATATGATTTGAAAAAAAAAAAAAAATTCTATAAAAAAGAAGGAAATAAAATGGCAAAAAATATTTTAAATGGCGATTCACGTATGAATTAAAAATTAAAAATGTTCGACCGGTCCAACCATTTTTATTACAATATAGCGAATTATGCTACGCCAGTTTTATTATATGCCCGTACTCTTGTTAAATTGGAGCAGAAAAATCTGTCTGGCTTTTATTATTCTTTCAAAAAAATGAAACATTGAATAAAATTTTAAAATTATGAAAAGGATATTATAATATAATCTGTTTGAATCCTTTTAATTAAATTTAAGGTTAAAAAATATGAAATATTTCATTTAGAAAATGAATAAAAAGAAAAAAAAAATAATGGATGAATTTATGGATGAATTTAGTGAAATTTTTCCTAAACGATTTAGTGTCTATGAATCTTTTAACGATAAATACCTGGGGCATGAGTTATTTAATTTCAAAAAATTCCATTATTTCAAAAAAATATTTCTGTATACGTACTTACCAAGTTTATCGAGTCCATTCTCTGCAGGATTAGTTAATATAATGTATATTCGTGCTTGAAATAATTGCGTTGAAATTTTGAATGGCAATAGAGAATTTTAAAAAAATTCAACAGCAAACATACGAACTTTGGAACCTAAAAAATTTGATAAAAACTTTTTTAATCCTTCAGTCACCACTTTTGAAAATTATGTTTTGTTACCAAGTTCGAAAATATTCGTTCCAAAAATTTTTATTGAGAACAGAGTATTAGTATTGCCCATCTTTCGATTGAATTTCTGAATGACATTTTGAAGCTCCTATAGTTTTGTGTTTTAATTGAATCACAATTCCTTTCCAATTCCGACATATCGGATATCTTCATACGTTCTTTTTGAATCCTTTTTTCTTTCTCTTGACTGATAAAAAGAAAAAGGAGAACTAATTATTTTCAAGATACCTAAAAAATTTTCTTATACTTTATATTCAGTGAATTGTACTCGTATGTATGTGGGAACTCAAAATTTCTGTATGCAATTTTGCACGTTGTCCATAATACGTGCTTCATATTTACCGATAAATTTTTTATTATAAATTTTTCTTACTGAAGTAGGTAACATAAAAATATCCTTTCCGAATACAAATACATGCAAAATATGATTTCAAAATTTGAGTAAAAATATAGAAATGTAAAACGTACGTTTTTTGAATTACTTATAAACATTACACACACACATCACATGTACAGATATACAGATGTACAAAATATTCAGGATAAAAACCGGTAATGGATAAATCTAATTATGATTATATCTTCTACAACTAAAGTAATTTATAAATTTTTGAAGTTAAATGGTTGAGAATCGATGCGAATTCAAATCTTTTTGTATCGAATAATTTAATATTTCATTTCTTCGAATTAATGTCGGATACAACTAAAACTACAGCAATGGGAACAGTTATTTTTTTTTCTTTTGTACTCTAATATCCTTTTACAATCAGTCATCATATGTATACTTGACATAATATAACTTTCGGGTGGTGGGAAGGTGAGAATATAAATCTAAAAGGCAACACCGTTCTTACGTTCTTTGTGAAAGTAGTTGTACATAGTACTACTTATATAGGAAAAAAATGATAGCTTCTACCACACAAGCACCAAAGCACCATTATTAGACTTTTATGTGGGTATCAATACACATACGTACATCGTATATCCTATTTTCTACTGTTCTCTAAATGGCTGCTATATGCATAGATGATCTGCACATAAATTAAATTACATGAACGAACTGAAGTCGCAAAAACAAAAAAGAAAAATTACAGTATATAGTAGGTACACAAAATTACAATAAAATTTGCATATCAACTTTTTTCATCTTATAAATGCCTTACATACATCTAGCGAATATAGCAGAAAAATAAAATTCCAATAACACTCGAATACGTACATACACAGTTACGTTGGTTACGTTTATACAGTATACAAGCGAGTATTTTTTGGTAGTCATAGCACACAGAATTCCAATAATAAAATGTGCTTTAGGTGCTAGATTTAGATCTATAGAACATGATAGAACGTTGATGTTATTTTGATGTTTTCCATTTCATTCTATATTCCATTTTGCATATTTATAAATTTAATGATGTATTTACGTTTATAGAAACGTATCTAAAACATAAATCTAAAAGGTGCTCGTATGTATATATACAGTTTCGTTATATATCCTTGTTCGTTATGCACATTCGTTTATTAGTATGTCTATAAGGACATAATCTAAATGAAATAATAATAAAAAATTATTTTGTTCATTTTGAAGAGTTCATTTCCATGTACATACTATAAGCATAAGTACTAAATTCATACATACACATACTTACGATCATATATGAACGCACATATGTGAATGTAGATTCAAAGGAAGCAGGAAGAACGTGAGCTCATTTATTAGCTTATACATTTATTTATTTGAAGAGTCAATTTTGTTCCTACTGTTGTCGTCATTGTTGTTGTTGTTGTTGTTGTTGTTGTTGTCGTTTTCATGCGTTGTTATACGGAAAAAGGAAAACGTATAAAGGTGTTTATGTACATACAGACGCAATTACCACATATATGTATTCACCACGACCAATACCAATGAATGTAATTGTATAAAATTTGAGATTATTTAACACAAAGTGTTATTCAGATCGTATAATTCTAATCCTTAGAATTATCCTGCTGCTATATTTTTCTTTCTGTTATCTTTTGTTCGTTTTTGGATGTATGTATGTATTCGCATGTGTAATTTCTCGTCACAATAGGACTCTGTTATTATGCATGTGTGTGCGTCTATGTAATGAAAATGTCGACAACATATAAATATAAAATTGATTATTCTCTTAGGAGTTAATTTGATTCAATTAATTTCGTTTACAAAAGTACGCATACATATGTACCTTGTAACAGTAGACACGTACCCGTATGTACTCGACCTCTTAGTTTAGTGACTGAGACAGGATGTTGTCATTTTTGTTTTTTTCTTTCCACTATTTTTCATTTTTTTTTTTTTAATTTCTTTCCTCCCATTTTTGTTTTCGCCATCTACACAGAAAAATACACTTGACCTACATTTTACTTCTGCTAGAAATATTCACTTTGCTACTTTTGTTTACACAAGATTACATGCAACCCTACACACAAATACAAAAATTGTATGCAATAGACATGTTAGAATAATCTTGGAGAATGGAAAAGATAAATTGTGAAAAAATGTTCATATGTTAATGAGATCGATATCGTATGATAGTAGGTAATAAAACTTATATGTTCGATAGAAAATTAATTTCATCTGTAAAAGGACATAGGATTAATGTAGATTTTAATTAATAAATGTCAACAAATGAAAGAAATCCATTTAACTGATTTAACTTAGATTTGTTTTTTACGTATTCCTGTAACAGTGGAAAGAGATAAATCACCACAGTTGACCAAAGAGAATATATACGTATTTGCCTTCAAAGATAGTGGATTTTCGTTTAAATTTTTTTCCAATTCCAGGCAATCCATTATTCAATGATAAAAAGATCTTTTGAAAATTTCCCATAATTTTCTTTTTTCAAATTGTACAATTCTCAGTGTTCAGTTACTTCTGATGAAAATAAATTGAACACTTTGATAAGGCTCACATACAAAACACATGAAATTTTTCAATCAATCAACCAACATACAAACTGATCCTTTTTGTATGTGCGTTGATACTTGGATGTAAAATTATGTATATGTATAGAGATTTAGTGACAATGAATGGATAATTGTTAGAAATGTAGATATCCGATAAAATAATCACAACAAAAGTTTTATTCGAAATGTGGTGCTGGATTTCATATGTAGAATGTAGATAAAGATATACAGAGATGGAAACTGACTTTTCAAATATGTGCTCGTATAAGTTACGTACAGAATCAGGTCAATAAAATTCTTGTAATTTACAAGTAGGTATGTCGTTATATGAACATTCGATAATGTGCTTGCATATATGTACACAAATTAACATTTCATTATAAAGCATTTCAAATTATTCGATTTTACATTATCCTGTAATTGTTTAAATCGTAAATTTCAATCATTTCACCAGTATTATACAATAGTAATCCTTGTATATGTTGGTGTAGTGTTAGTCATCGTATGATAATGAAAGTTAATTAAGTATTACCAATACTGAAAAGTTCACACTCTTCACACTCTTTTCCAATTCATCCTTTCTATACCTTACTACTTACATTTCAAACTTGCACAATTATTGTTATTGTGTCTGCATTATCTTGTGCTCCTTTAAATTTTAAAGAAAATGTACGTAACACTTGAATGATAATTATTGTAAACGCATTATATATTCGTACATATGTGCATTTGTAAATATTCCTCTTCTTTCTAGATAGATTCATCATCATGCATGGTATGTAGGCATCATTGAAGGTGATCCTCCTGCTTCTCCGTTTTTCTTCATTTTCTTCCTGTTTAATTGTATACCATATTTTCTGTAAATATCAGTGAATTTCCATGCAGATATGTGATGTGTATATGCATGCATGTATAAAGAGAAAAGTAATAATAAGAAAAAATAAAATCTCTACACAATCAAACACACATAAATGTACACATGCATACGTGCACAAATATCATTACACAAGAACGTATTGAAATAAATAAATTTTTGTTATGATAAATTCCTTAAGGATTTAATATATTCATAAATAATATAAGTATTTGTGTTCCAAAAGTGTACTTACGTTTAACATTTATGTATGTAACCAGCAAAACACAGCATTTGTATATTATACTTTCGTTACAAATATTCACAAACACATATACAGTTGAATTTTGTAATTTTCGATTATTATTTTCATAATATTTTCAAGATAAATCCTGTTGATATGAGTGTACATCTACATACCCACAATTCGTTGACTGGCATAAAGTTTGAAAATAAAATCTAAGAAGATTTTTGATGTTTTGTTTTCCGCATTTAATGATGATACTATGCTACACTCCTACAAACAGACAAACATACACAAGCAAATATACAACGAAATGATATAACAAGACAACTGAAAATACGAAAAAAAAAACAAATATTGAAAATGAAAAATTGTACAACTGACGAATGAAAATGAGGGTATGAACTGATGGAAAACCACAATTTTTCACTACGATACACGAGTGAATTTTTTCCATTTTTTTTTACATATTTATATTCATTGTCATTTCCAGACAGTATGAAAAGTACGAAAAGTATTTTCACTCTGAGTAAGTATATGTATGTATGTGACTACAAACTACTACGTGAAGCTACAAAAAAAAAAGGAAAAAATGAAAAAAATTTCATACACACACAAGTTCCTGTTCTGTTTTGTTTGTTTTTGCTTCAGATTTAATTCTCTGATGATTCTTGTTCTAATTAAATTTATGATGACTGCATGCCATGAACTTTTCTATATTCTCATAGCAAATCTTTATGATGCTTATTACTACATCCTTATGGATTTTATTAAAGAAATATAAAATAAAATTTAATTTTTAATAAAAACTATGTAATGTACACTTTTTTAAAGTTTTATGATGAAAAAATTGCCCTCTAAATAAGTGAAGGATTAAAGCTATTTACCGACTGCAGAAGATGGTAGAATTTTAAATTTTCCTCAGTAGATATTTTGGTTGGTAATTTCTTGTTGAAAATTTGAAACTTTTCCTACTAAATTTTCGCTTAAAAGTATAGTGAATTAATGTCCCTTTAAATTGTCCACCGAGAAATTTTATAGTTGACAAAAAACAAATCCAAGGATAGATACGGGAATAAACTTTAAGGTCCAGTGTCTGTGTCTAGAATTTAAATTGTTTGCAATCGTCTATTTTACAGGTCCTTTTGCAACAGTGCATGTTCATCTGTGGATAGATTTGTGTGAGAAATGAAATGAATGCACTGAAAACGTATCAATCTTACACAGAAGATGTCGTCCTCTTAATGTAACTGAAAAAATAAAAAATGTAAATTACTTTAATGCATAAATTGCCAAATAAATATTGCAAAAATATTGAGAAAATAAAATCCAAGGATTTTTCTACGAATATAAACGATAATTACCTAAAGGTGATATTAACATTTACCAAAAAAAAGGATTTTGTTTTTGATTTGTTTTATACTCATGTGCTGGCATATACTTACATAAATGCGAGTAAATGAATGTGTGTTGCAGTTTTCTTTCTGACAAATAAAAATAATATATGTATCGTTTTGCCTGTCCTATATTTTATGGTGATTAATTGTTTAGCTTTTATCTTTCGAAACATTTTATTTAGCAAATTTCATTTCAAATAAATAAAAAAGATATCTTCAACTTCTTCCATCATGATAAATTTATGAATATCCTTGCTTTTTGTATTTCATGAAAAATTTCTATGATTTTGTTAATTGAAAAAAAAAATCACATTTACCTTTAAACGTTTAAAAGATAAAAATGTAGCAAATAAATGAATGAATGGCAATAAATTTTTATCAAATTTGCATTTTTATTAGTTGCCATTTTGTTTTCTACTACGAGCACTTACGAGTATATCTGGTACATGATGTGTGGTGGTCACAATTTTGTGAGGTGTACGTCCTACTTTATGCCACGAAATTCACTTGTACGGCAATTTTATGATTTTTCACATTCAATTTTCTTATCTAAATTAAAATGAATTTTAAAAAAATGTTAATTTTTGCAATAAAAATGTTTACCGCTTTCCTGTTGCTGTTGATTTTTGAAAGACAAATTTTATATTTAAAAATTTTTCTAAAAAGTTTGCAAGTACCATACATCGAATGAAAAAAATTATTATCCTTTTTGCCACTTCACATTTTAATTTAAAAATACATTACATCCTATACATACCTGGAAAAAGTTCTTGAAGTTTTGAAGAAATAAAATTACATCACTTTGATGTGCTTTATCCTTAAATGTTTTATACATTGAATATTTTTTTTTGTGTTGTTTGCAAAAATGCCGAGTTTCCTTATTTTTACATTTTTGTGGGAATACTTCCTGTACGATTATCATTAAATTTATATTAGGATCATAAAATCAAAATGATGACGTTCTAAACATTTTATTTTACCTAAACCTTTTTAAGATAGAAAAATTCTAAAAATTCAAGACGTTCAACATATTCGTCTCGTTTTCCCTTTTTTTGTTTTCATCTCATATTAGATTTTTTGAAAATACTTCAGAATAAAAGGAATTTTATTTTTTCTCTTGAATTACCTTTTAAATTTCACTCAATTTTGTGTAGTGTAATACTTAGTCGTATTTTAAAGTGAATTTTGTAGGAAAGCAACCATAAAGAAGATGCCATATCATATCATAAACTGATATTATCCTCATCATAACTGTACACTAAAACATTTTTAAAAAAAATTTATTTTTTTTTTCTTTTTCATTTTGATATCCTCTTTTCTTTCGCTCTTTAAATTTAATCGATAACCCAGGAAATGTATTATGTATTTCGATTACTATCAATATTTTCCTATTCATAAAATATCTCCTGTAATATGATAGCATTTATGCATACATTGAATATATTTCGTATCAGTTTTATAAACATTTTTGTTGTTGTTATTGTTGTGAAATACATACTAGAATAAATAGAATTCCGAGAGTATCCGGTCACACATGTGTAAGTCTTCATAAACGATGTATGCTCCTGACGACAAAAAAAAATGAAATAAAGTATAAAATACAGAATAAAATGAAAACAAAATCTGAAGAAAAAAATTTTCACTCTCAACAACCGCATCATCAAAATATAAATTTGATTGGAAGTTATTTACATACGTGGATGTTTGTATTCGTGTACTAGTACGAGTAAATGTTCTGGGAAAATTCATGATGAAAACGACAAACATTTTTTTTTTGTTTTCCCTTCATCATTCCACCATCAGAATTTTGTATTCTTGTAGAAGGATACTTGATGTTCAAAAAAAAAAAAAAAAATTCTATTGCAGTGAATTTAGATTTTTTTTTTACTCTGCAATTTTTCTTCGAATTTTTTTTTCTCTGCCAACACTTTTCTCGTTCGAATATTTTCAACGAATGAATCTGATCTCGTAGAAAAAATGATGAATGTAAATTTTTTCCCTGGATTTTACTTCCCGTTTTCTGAATTTCTATATAGTGGTGATGTTTCCTTGCCTAGACTTAAATATTGCCAGTATTGAAACAATCGACTTAAAAACAATGTGAGAGCATTTTTACACTTTTTTTCTTCCTCCATGCTGACTTCGAAACCCCATATAGTTATGTGTATAACTATCAGATTATGTATGTTTCTTCATTTCTTTATACTTCCCCTCCTAGATCTGAAATACTCAGGAGTTGAACGACCATGTTTGTTTACAAATGAAAATTGAGTGATCCAATCTCTTGTGTGACGTGAAAGTGATGTAATTTCTTTTCGTAAAAAAAAAGAGCATACAAATTGGAATTTCGTGCTTGTGAAATCAAATTAAACTTTTAAATTGTAAATCGTCGATCGAGAAGCCGAAAAGTTTAGAAGTGCTCCAGGTGACCAATAGTCTAAAACCGTCGCTGTGTACACCAATCAAATTATCGAATTATGAAAAGAAATCGAACAATCTAGTTAAAAAATTTTAATCTATGTAGATTAATTTTAATCCTTAAAATATCCTTGAAAAAGTTGAATTACATAAGTATGTGCATAATATTTACTTGGTTAATAAAAACTTTTTTTTATCTGAGCATTTTATTGGCCATTGCTTACCAGCTCCTATTTTCGGTTGTGGCTATGCCTATTGGGAGCGTGAGGATATCTTTTTTTAAATACAAATACACAGACAGACAGTACTTGACTAAAATATAAAACAAAGAAAATTTTTTTAATTAACACCGCATACAGATCAGACGAAAAATAAAAGCAAAAGTAAAAAGAAAAAAACAAAGGAAAAACGAAAAAAAAAACTAAAGAATTCAATTAAATTTTATCCTCACAAAATAAATGAAAAGGCAGGAAGAAAAGAAGAAGCTTCAATGATGCAATGGTTTTTCCTTTGCTTGGTTTGGCCTCCTTTTCTTTTGCTATTTCTTCTGCTATCCAACTTTTTTCCACTCTAAGAGTGCTGTGTGGTGTGAAAAAAAATGACACAAAAAAAACATAAGGATATCTTTTTTTCTCAGTAAAAATTAAACGGCAAAAAAATTTACATTTTTTTCCGTTGCGAATAGAAAGAAAAATATCATGATAATAATAATAATAATGATGATGATTATAATGATACCGTTATATACTTTTCATAATTTTGATTTTTCTTTCATTCATTTTTTCCATTTTTTTCCTGATGATCTAGCATATTTTTCAAAGATTTATGTGGTGTTAAGTAAAAAAAAAAATGCTTCTATCCTTTCAAGTTTTTTTTTATTCGTTTCGTCTCCTTGAATTCACTGAAATTAAAATAACCAAAAGAGAGAAGGAAGAAATAAATGAATTTCTATCATCATGAAAATGTACTTGTCAGTCAATCAAATTTTACATCCTTTTATTATTACCTCCACATTTTTTTTTTCGTTGTTTTTTTTTTTTTTTGGTTTTTTTTTTCCTTCATATTTTTTTTATGATGATTTTTAGAATGAATTTAAATTCACTTCAAATCGAGAATAAATATTCGTACATATTCCTTTTTTTCTATATGTTTCTCAGTTATTCCTTCATTTACTTTGACTTCTTTTCACTTCCTTCGTAAAAAAAAAAAAGTTGGACGACCATATTTTTTTTTGTTTATTCTCTTCCTCGTTCTTTATGATATCCACTTTCACTGGATCAAATGCTTAATTGCCCGTTTGTTTTTTTTTTTTTTCTGAAGCATAGAAACAGAAAACTGAAATCTGAAATTTTATTCGCCTTTGTTGCTGTACTCGTTGCTCTTAATTCCAATTAAAGTATCCTTTTTCGCTGGTTTTTTGATGTGATAAATTGATTATATTTTTGACTTTCGCAGTTTTATACATTTGTAAAGGATATACTTAATAGAATCTATTTGGAATTTAAAAAAAAAAGACAATAAAAAATGAAAAACAAAAATTAAGGATCAAAAAATAATTCTTCACAATAAATTTAAAAAAAATTGTAATGATAATTTTTTTACTGTTGAAATTTAAAAAGAGAAAAAAAAAACAGCAAAAAAAATATAATTTCAATTTAAAAGGATAATGATTTTTAATTAGGATATCAAAATAATAAATAAGATTTTTCGTATTTTTTCCCATATAGCGATTATAAAAAACAGTTGAATTAGCACTTCATTCAGATTAACCATAAGCCAAAATATACAAATTTTCCTCCGCCCCCCATTTAAATTATCCTTTTACTGTTATTACTGCTGCAATTATTTGTATAAGATTTTTATGTTTAATTTTTGTTTTTTTTTTCTTACACTTTTTTTCCAGAAAAATTGAATGTATTGTACGAAAAAAATTGGACAATGCTCGTTCATGAGCAGCTGAGACGTTTCGAAGGATCAATTGTGGCTGCAACTAGAAACGGTTTGAATTCCGTTGATTTAGATCAAACGACACGATGGTCATTTAGTGAAGCTTTACTGTATTCGGTTACCGTTATTACAACAATTGGTAAGTTTATTTACTAGGATAATATTCATGAGGATATTTTTTTAAAGTTATTCTAAATAACAGTAACCAAAAAAAAAAAATAAATAAAAATTTTCAAATTTATATTTTTGCATTTTTTTTTTGTCAAGGATCATCTGTTCATTTTTAATTTTGTTTACCATGTAATTTAAAAACATTGTCGCAATATTTATTTGTTTATCCTTAATTTCATTTTGACTATCATATTTCTGTTTGAGAAAACTCTTTGAATTCTATATAATTTTCACCTCTCAAACTATACAAAAAACTCCCAAAAATGAAAACAAAAATTTCTGAAAATCATTTATCATTTTTACCAAAATTTTCAGTTGGCAAATAAGAAAAGAAAAAACCAAACGGAAAATAAACACAATTCAAGGATATCACCAATAAATACAGAAAAAAAATGAAAGTTTACAATTCAAAAATTTTGGTCACCGAACATCAGCAACAACGTCAACATCGAAAATTACTTAAATCCTGTATCATGTATTTCTGAAAAGTTTTCAATACGTATGTATGTAATATATGTGTTTGAAACCATTAACAAATAAATACAGGAAGCAATGGAATCGGTATATTTTGTATAATTTTATTATCCTCATGGGGAGATAGATACAAACATACATACGTAGTCGTTGTTGCTGCCGGTGATGATTTTATCATTTTTTCTCAATGTATTCGAATAGTAAAAAGGATAAAATTCCGTATAAATCTTATCCTTTTCGTTTGTTTCGTTAACGTTTTTGTATAATATTTTCTGTTATTTTATCGTTGTGTTTTGTTTGTCAACTGTTTGTTTTTTTTTTTTATTTTTTTATTCGTTCCTTTGTTTTGTCGTGAATTTGTGATGATTCTATTCGATCGATATACAAACACCGAAAAAATACAAAATAAAAAAAAAACAAATGTTATATGGAATTACATACGTTCATTACGACAGGAATATCACATATCTAACGGATATTTCTTTTTTCCGGCATTCAATTTCACATTACGTAGAATTTTCGGTGTTTTTTTTTCGAATTTTTTATGATTTTTGTCATGTCACTTTTTTTTTATTCTGTCTTTAAATATTTTGAATTGTTTGCTGTCATCAGTTAAATTTTTATTTATATTTGTCTTCATTTTTTATGACATTTTTCCCAGTAAACAAAAACTTTAGAGCAAAATTTTTTATATATCCTTGTTGTCAAATATTATTTTTCTTTAAATTTCTGTCATTTAAATTTTTAATTTTCTTCTTCTTCATTTATTTACCTTTAATTTATATTTAGGTCATGGCAATCTAACACCGAAAACATCTGGTGGTAAAGTGGTCACAATAATTTATGCCTTAATCGGAGTTCCTCTTATGTTAATGTGCTTATCAAATCTTGGTGGTCTATTAGCTGATCTATTACAGTGTACATATACTCGGTTATGTTGTACCAGAACAAGATATGGACGTGAATTAATGATGAATGATGAAAAATTTAAGCATAATCAACAACAGAATCAACAGAATCAGCATAATCAGCATAGTCAGCAACATCATCATCATCATCACCATCATCATCATCATCATAATCACAATCAGCATAAGAATCGTTGCTCATGTGAAGATGGTAAATCGTATGAGGTAAGAGGAAACTGAAAAATTTTAAAATATTTTTTTTTTTCAAATTTTTCGAATTAAAATTGGAATCTTCAAATTTCTCTAAATGCACTCTCTTCGTTACCTAACCTCCTAGAAGTGTTTGGTTTTCGAATTCATTAAAAAATTAAATTTTCAATTGAAAAAAAAATATTAAAATGAATTCTGATTTTCCATTTTTAAAAGAAAAACTTTGCACTGTACATGGAAAATTTCAGCAGAAATTTTGCTAGAAGCCGCCAAAGAAACCAACCCAATACTGATGAGTAGAATTTTCAGAATTTCGATTGTCACTTTTGACGAAACGACACAATTTATTATACTTTTTGATATGAAACACTCCGCAGTCTCTTACTGATGTCCACAAAGTCATAAACTTAAGTGAACATTAGATTTCGAATCCATCAGCTTATCCGTATTTTGTGGTCGTTTCTTAGATGCTTTTTTACTTCCGTAAATAACATTCAGATTACAGATACTGTAATACGAACGACAATGAACATTAAAGAAACAAAAAAAAAAAAAACAAATAAATAAATTGAAACTAAATTGAATAAATAAAAGCAATAAAAAAAAGTTTCGAAAATGAATCTTCAAAACAAAACGAATTCAAATTAAATGTATGGGTGAGTATATACAGACCACATATCCAAGGATTTGTTGCTTTTATGAATGGTAAAGATATTTTGCCAAAAATTTTCGTAATAAAGCACACATGTGTATTTGTCGCTGATGGTGATGATACAGCACAACACTTGTCACACATGCACACAGGAGTACATTGATATGTGGGAGAATATCCTTGTTGTATTTTTATTGATGAATTCAGAAACAAACAAAATTCCACTTTGCCTGATGGTACACATATTTACTCATCGTATCGTATGGTATATGGTATGGTACTTAGCATCAATGTATGTATGCGGTTTTTGCTACAATTAAATGATCAATTATTCAAGATTATACATAAGTAAGCAGTATCGAAGTGATTAGTAAAGAAATCCTTAAAGTATTTTTGATTAATGCGTGTGTGTATACGATCTGGAGAGATTGTTATTAATAAAAAATTAATATATACATACTTGTATATGTGCCATATCTGTGTATGAGTACTGGCGAAAAAAAATGGATAAATTAATTTCAATGAAAACGAAAAAGTTCCTAGAAAGTCAGTCATATAAAAATTTCATTTAATATATGAAAATAACAAATTTTCTTTAATGGATTTCTTTTAAATGAAATTAGGATAAGAGAAGAAAGTATTAATGGAAACAATAAAAAAAAGGCGAAATAAGTAGTTATATTAATATAGAAAAAATGTACTTACAGATGCTTATGTGAATTATGTAACAGAATTAGACCAAAAATACTTTTTACCAAATAAAAATGAATAACAAACAGAATTCATTTTATGGGGCCAGTTTGAGTATATGAATATCTCTAAATTTATTGTAAGGATATCAATACTTTTCTTGGATTTTCAATATTTTTTTTTTAGCGGCCATGTACAATAAAACTCAGATCACAACTCGATTCAAAAAGCATAAAGATTGATTTTTCAATATTCCACATTGAATCTGATTTCCGAAATCATCTAGAATGCTTGAAGAAAATTAAAAAATTGTCCATGACTCCACATGCAGTCAAATTGTCTCCATAATCTAGACAATTTTAAACTTTCACTTTTCATTTTTACAAATTATTCCCTACTTCTTTTCGAAAATCTTTAAGAATCGATAAATAACAGCTCAATTAGTGGAACAATTAATTCTACAAAAAACCAAATTAGTGGAAAATAAAATAAAAACCGAAAAACAAATTTATCATAAAATAATTGTTACACAGGATCTCTTTTCATTTCCTGTGTATATTGACTTCTGTTCATTCTGTTACTCACTTTCACTTTCTCCTCTATTGTCTGCCGTTACGTTTCTTCACTTACTTAATTATGATTCAGCATATCAAATTAAATCGTTCCTTTTAAATCGTTTTTCTTCGAAAATCATTTCATTTCATCTTCTATCTATCATCATAATACACCGTTATTCTATGAAATAATAATAATGAAACGAAATTAATTTAACACAACAAAAGTCACATTAACCTCAAGCCATCAATAAAACATTTTATGAACAGCATGATGTGAATGTGTGAATATTGTGACGGGTATAGATGTGGTGGGTTGAACCGTTGAAGACAACTCGTACGAACGTGATGATATTTCTAAATTATTTGTGACTTTATCAAGATGATGTTATGTAAAGTATTTTTTGTTTTCTACGAATATCCTTTTTTTGTGGCTTTTCATATTTAATGTTTTTGTTCGTATTTTTGATTTTTATTCTCTGTAATTCGCTAATGATGATGATGATGATGATGAATTCCAAAACAGCTTATATGATGACTTTTACAGTTGAATGTTTAATTACCGATTTATTGATGTGTGAGGAAAAAAAACAAACAACACTGCAAAAAAGATAAAGAAATAAAAATTCATTGAGCCAAGGATTTAACTATACACAAAATTCATGTAAGAATTTCGATTAAATCTTACTTGACATTTACTGAATTTTGTCGTTCGTTCGTTATTCCTATATACGTACTTGCAAGTTCTATGAATTCATTTAAATGACTGCTTGATGAAGATAATAATACATAGAGGATAAAGGATAAATTTCACTTCAATTATTTGTTTGTTGCTATTTTTGTTTAGTGTCACTGTAATTGGAGAATGTAATAATCGGCAAAATTTTCATTTCTGGGATTGCGGAAGGAAAATGTTTACATTTTATTGTGTTTCCTAGACGTAAAGGAATTCTGAAAATTTGAAAGGGATAATTCAAAATAACTTTATGATAACGAAGTTGTATTTAGAAAAGGTGCGCATAATGAAATTAAAAAAAAAAAACAAACATTTAAAATGAAACAAAACAAAACAAAACGCACAAGAAAAGTTAAATATTTTCATAAAGTGCCACGAATAAATAATAATAAATTTATCTTATTTTTGATAAAGTTTACGAAAGTTTTTAAAAAATTTACTATAAGAATTGACTTTATAACAGAAGGAAGATAAACTTTTCGGATAGATGTGCAGGCATGTAGGTGCATTATTCATTTATTCTGGTTCATTCTCTATGCAAAATTTTCTACAAAAAATGTACAAAAATAATAAATTTTTTTCTTTTGAATATTTTTCTGTATGGATTCCAATAAACATTCATAAAAGTTATTAATTACTCTAATTGCAATTTCTTTTTCTTAGTATAGAGTAATACAATTAAAAAATTTTTCATTCCTTTTCGTTGTTTTTCTCAAGGAGATCTATTGTTTACTTTAAGTTTCAAGTACTAGACAACAAAAAATCAAATTTAAAATGAAATTTTGCAACAAAAAAGTTTTTTTTTAAAGTGTAAGCAATTGCAAAAAAAAAAACACCCAAAACTTTAAATAAAATAGAATTAAACTTTATGAAGTTCGTAAAAACCTTCACTCTATAAAATTTTATTATATAGACCAAAAGGACATCAGAGTTAAAAAATTCAAATTGAATTTTAATTAAATTAAAATAAATACAGACCAGAAATGATGAAGTTTTTAAGAAAGAACTTTTATGTTATTTTCCTTTCTATTTGCTAGTTTCATATATTCGTACAAGTACCTTGTGTATTTCGTCTTTTATTCAATTTGTTACTCTTTTTGTCCAATTACTAAATACTTACGTTTATCTATCGTACGTTGCTCCCAAGTCACCATAATTATCATCATCAGTATTGTACCTTCATTTCATTTTTTTTACAGAATAAACAAGGAACCTTTCCATTTGTTATGAATTCCTCATTTTGCATTTATGAAACTAGTCCTTTGACAATCAATTAAATAAATGAAGTTCTAAAATTGAATATGTGCTGCAGATTGCAATGGATTCTTCAGGTTTATTTCTCCAATTCTCATTGCGTTCTCCAAATTTATCCAAACTACACTCTGAATCTCTATGACAAAAAAAAAAAAAAAAGAAAAAACATCAACAAAGTACCACGAAAGTAATATTCTTTTCGTTGAAGAAAATTCAAATAAAGAAAATTAGACGATTTCCTTCTATTATTATTTGTCTTCTGGAAAAATAATAAAATGCAGAAAATTAAAATTTTAAATTTCAAATTTTCGAAATAGTTATTGAATTGGAAAATTAAAACGTTTTATCAATTAAATTTTTCTTCTGTATTATTTTTGAAAAATTTAATTTAAAAGAAAAATTTTATCTGACTTTAGAATAATTAATTTTCACTTGTGTAAAGTTCAAAGAAAACTTTCGTTAACGCAAAAACAAAAAAATGATAGTGAATTTAATTTCGAAATTCAAATAAAAGTTCATCCGTTGAACAAATTACCTAAGTACCTACTTACTTCCATTCAATTACGGAGCATTAAAATCGTGAATATTTTCATCTTTTTGTTGAATTAAATAAATTTAAGCGAAAATATTGCCAAAAATATTTTAATGAATTTTCTACATTTTCAAATTTAGTGAATTTTCATAGATTTATTGTTTAGCATTTGCATGTACGTACGATTTGAATTTTATTTTATGATCCGTGTATACAAGAAGAACCGATAAATATTTTGATCTACATTTTCATTCTACATTGTAAACAAACACGGTCATTGAACCCCTGAGTATTTGAGATGTTGAGAGAGAGAAGTAGAAATAAAAGTAGAAAGATACACGAATAGCAGTTTCTCTTCTCTTTTTCTTGTGTAAATAGTGCTGTTAGAAAGAAAAAAATCAAATTAAGGTTTAAATAGTAAAGCTTCAACCTAGAGGGCAAAAAGTTTAAAAGTACACCGGACGCCCATGAAGTTAAAACCAGCCCTGTTAACAATTCATTCAATTATCAATTTGATTGGAAGCTAACAAAAATATTAAATATTATTTTAGTGATTGTTTGCAATTACTTTAAATTAATTTATGTACAGATCTCTGCCTCTGTGCACTAGATACATTGATATACGTATAAATAAAATTTAAAATTCCATATATTTTCACGTCGAAATGAAACGCGGCTAACGTAATTTTGATGAAAGCCTACAATCAACCGACAATTAATTATTGTCGAGCGTGTGTATTTGAAATTTTTTGATACGTATGTCGTATAAATAAACAAATTCTCACAATTATGTATTATCCTAATACATTTCATACGTCTGTGATGGGTGTGTGTATGTTTGATTATTGGTTTTTATATGTATGTATATGTGCATAGCGTAGGTTGGTAGATACACATAAAAATGTGGCAGATAATGAGCACGTAAACATAATGAAAAATATCCTTTAGGTTAAATTCTGATTTGCTATATAAATATTTAAATATCAGACTATATATGAATGTGTACATTTCAAATTAAATGATATAAAATTAAATGTTTGTCCTAAATTCTGTTTTGTTTTCATTTTTTCTTTTTTTTTTTCATTCTTTTCACACACACAAATACACACAATCACATTTGCACTTATGTACGTTTTTTTCGTATTTGAAGTGAACAGAAATGATAGCTGCCTACATAGTGTACTCGCGTTCTATAGTGTAGAGATTTTTCGTTTCATTTATTCAATTTTAGGTTGTAGATGTATCCTAACACCTGATCCTCGCTTTTATTAAATTATAAAACAGTAAAAAAAAAGTATGAAAATAAATTGAAATCCACACAAATATATTTTTTACTGTACGATTAAGATAGAACTATAGAGATGGAGAGATACACACGTGTTGTGAATTTGCTGCTCCTTTTTTGTCGGTGCTTGTTTGTTGAAATTTGATTTACTGTAGATGTAGACAGCAGATGGATAGATGATGTTTGATGGTTATTCACATGCGAGTAATTGAAATTCATAACATTATTTGAAATTTTTCGCTTTCGTAAGGAGAATAAAGTCCACCCCCGACTTTAACGTCATGCCAAGAATGATGATGTCGATGTAAATTTAAAATTAAAAAGTCAACATACATATTTACTTACACGCATCCAAACAGCAAAATATGTAATGAGGACAACCATGTAATTATTCTAAAAAAATTCAAAATCAATATTAAAAAATATCTGTTACAAAATTTCACTTCGAGGAAATAATTTATTTAAACTTTACTGTGCCTGTGTACATAAATCTCTACGTATGTGTCTATTTGTGTAATCTTGTATAAGAAAATTTAATAGAAAAAATTTGAATAGAAGGATTATTTAGAAGGATAAGTAAAACTCACATTTATACACTTTACTGTCTCATTATTTAGTTTACAGTTTACATTTTACAGTTTCATTATTTTAGAATTCTTCTGAAGGATATAAAACCCCATAAAAAGTGACTCTTACTAAAGAAGAAATTTTTTAAATATTTTAGAATATTAAATATAAAAATAAAATAAAAAATAAAAAGTATTTTACCTACATACGAGTATAAAAGTAACGATCTCATACTATATTGTTCTACTTTTGAATGATGTCCTTTAAAACAAATAAAAATAAAATTCCTGTAATAACTATGATGAAAATATATGTAAAATTCAATATTAAATATTCGATAAAACAAAAAAGTTTTTCTCTACTTACACACGTGCCAACACAACCAAATCCACATACGAGGATACGAGTACATCAAAAATATGTCACTCATTCATTGTTTTTTTTTCTTGTTACAATATTTTATTGAAAAATATGACTGTAGGAAAACCAAGCAAAAAAAATTTAAAAAAATTAAAAAAATGAATAAAAATATTACAAAACCGCAATATCCGATTTTTTGAATAATGCGGACAATACTGCATCGTACACTGCACACATACTAACATATACGGTTACAAATGTATACTCGTATTCACATGTAGAACATTTATGATGTTTTTTATGGATGGTTGAATGAATAAATTAAAATAAAAAACTAAAAAATTGTAAAAATTTTACACTGAAAATATATTTTACTTTTTTGTCTTTTTTTGTAACGCGGGGATATCAGGAAGTTGTGGAGAACATGTGGTAAAACTGCGTACGCGAATTTTGTCCCAATTGAATTAATTGCCTAGGAAACTATGACAACTACAGAAAATAGAACTGATAATTTGTGATACTGTGGAGAGTAATTATTATTTTCAAAAAAAAAATTCCAAGTCAAAAAATCGTTTCAATTAATTACCAGATTAATTTAGTAGAAGCGGTGATGACAGCAGTAGTAAGTAGTAACGGTCGTAGCTTTTTTGGACTCCTCTCTCACTGCATGCATATACTCACAACAACCGTTATCATAACCAATAATTTATTATTGATGTAATGAATTACGAAGCTTTGTCTCGTTGTAATTTTTTTTTTTTTTTTTGCCCAATATTTTCTGTTTTGTTTTGTTTACACACAGATATTTTCCAATTATTATCCTTTCCACATTTTTGTTTTTTCTGAATACGAGTGTATTTTATTGTGCATAGCAATAATTTCACATTAATCAAAAATATATTTTTTTATATACTTTTGTGTAGTTTTGTATTGTTGCGCACGTGTGTGTGTGTCCTTTTTATCATAGTAATGAATTTTAATTCACAATTTTTTGTGTTTATTTGAAATCATATCTAATGGGAATTTTTCTAAAATACGCTTTAATTGAACATAAACAATAATGACGAATGATTCGATCGGTTTGGATTGATATAGATGCCCTTTCCATCTTGATTGGCCATTGGATAAAGGATCCAATGTTCCTTAAGCTAACTGGGGTCCATCACGAGAAGGTGAGGATTCGAATTGGATGAGAGAAAGGCTATGTGATTTCGCTGTAGTTTTGCTTTATCATATACAACGCATCACCAACCCTGTTGGACAAAAGTTAGGAAATGATAATTGCTCTGTCTATTAACAATATCTTTGTAAATTTTTTGAAAAGGTTCAAAATATTTCCTGGAAAAAATAAATTACATTATAGATTCTTATGTAAGTATTTGAAGGGAAACGAAATATGAAAATTGATTTTTCAAATTATTTCAATATTTATGCAAAAATACTACTATATTGATCCTTAAAAGACTTACATTGAGTACATCCGTTACATCAATTATTTATGCTGTATTTTCTGTTTCCATTCAATTTCAGTTTTCTTTGTTTTCAAAATTTTGTTTCATTATCTTCTTTTGCATATACAGAATTGGTAATCAAAATACATTAGGTACATCCTTATAATATGTACTTACATCCTTTTTGAATGATATCTCTCATATCGTATATACCTTATCATACCTATTTATTTTCAATTATGATAAATGGTATACTTTTGTTTTCATATTTTTCATGTCCTTAATTTTTTTTTTTTTATTATTTTTTACAAGAGTTTTTTGATTATTTTGTTTTTTTTTTTTCCACATTTCGTTCTCAAATTTTTCAAATTTATTCGTAAAAAGGATTTCTATATATTAAAACAAAAGAAAGGCAAGAGAAAAAAAATGAAATAAATTTTTCGCGTACTGCAGTAATATGTTCCACATACACATACGAGAGAAGTAGAGATATCCTTGTTTCTTTAATTTTTTTTTTCAAATATTTTTAATAATTACAGAGAATACATGGTAAAATAGAAGAATATTCACACATATGTACAATATGCAGCATGCATAAATGTATACGTATGTACGTCAGAAAATATTCCATGATGATGAAAATTTGAAGTATGCCCTTAGGATGAAAAATGAAATAAGAAATAAAAATTAAAAATAAAATACATATGATATTAAAAAATAATGTAGGAAAAATATTATAAAAAAGGAATCAAAACAAAATACACTATATAACAACACTACATGAGAAATACAGGCGATTACAATTTATATTTAAATATCTGCATCTTTGTAAGTGAACTTTGTTCTGTAAATTTGCAATTTAGTAACTAAGCGCATATTATTATTATTGTAGCTGAAATGAATTCAGGACCAGAGAGGTTATAATAAAAGTTTAATTTTCTTAGTATATGTACGTGTTTTCTTCTATTCTGTTTCATTCTTAAATTTGTGTTCCAAATTCTATCTCGACTGTTCCTTTTTTTTTTCTTTGAAGAATTTTTTTTTCAAGTAGAAAAAACTATTTAATGAAAAAATAATAATAATTTCTTACCCTTGTTATACATAAAAATGTTGGCTCTTCTATTCTTTTAGCTGCAACCTTAATTGAAAAATAAAGGAATGCGCTCGTATTATGTATACATATAATCTGTGTATTGGGAACAAACTTGAATCTATTTCTAGTGAACTTTTGCACTTTGTGCTACTTTGTGAAATGAAAATTAAGAACGAATTTGATTGAGATGTTTTCCACAATCCTTTTAAAACGTAACAATCAATTTTTTTTTTCATTTGTCTTCATTTTTTTTTTAATTCCAGGTGGATTGTAATCTCTGTAAATATGATGCAGTCAGTAGTGAAAATAAACTTCGTGGATACGATTATACGGCAATTAGCGATCGTGAAGGTATGACAGTATATTTTCTATAATTACAAGAAAACATTTCCAATTTATATTAAAAATAATAAATTTTATATTTACCTTAATCCTGTTTTTGGCGTTCTCGTTTGTATTTGTTTTTTTCTAGATTCGTGTCAGCTAATTCATAATTCACCATCAAAATTAAATCATCATATAAGTTCACCGTGTATGCAAATAAAAACTGCCACATATCCAATCATAAAACCGTACAGTACTCTTAAATCATTGCCATCGTCTGTTGAAACATCACCAATTAAACAGCAACATTTACATCATCAGCAACACCAACACCAGCTCCAGCTTCAGCAGCATCATAAGGACACAAATCAACTTAATCCTCCACAGTATTATCCGATGACAGCACTTAATTATCGAAATAACATTAACAATACTAGCAGCAGTAGTAACAGTGGCGGTGGTGGTAACAATATTTGTCGTACACCAATACCAATACCTCCAGTACCACCACCATTATCATCATCATCGTCATTGACTACATCAACAACAGTGGATAAAAATTCTCATACGATCACAAATAATAACTGTGGACAGCAATTATTAGCGACTAATCAAAATTCTACAACAACTGGAGCATCTGCAGCAGCAACAACAACAGCCACCGTTTATTTTCCCATCAGCTCATCGACTGGTAATCATTTTTCGTGTACATCTGCAATTCACTATGGTAATCAGCCAGTCGTTAAATATCACACGATATCATTGCATCCGCAACAGCAGCACCAGCAACAGCAACAATACCAGCAGCAACAACAGCAACTACATCATCATCAGTTAACAAGCAGTCCCACTAAAGTTATGACAACAAGTAATCATCCTCCACCGCATATAGCTACAGTTCACGGTAAGAATTCAATTCATTTTTATGGGGCCGATGGGCGATATTGTTCACTACTCCATTCTTATCCCATTCTGCTTTTAAATAACAACAAATATCCATTCGAATTTTGTACAGTTTTAGATTTGATTTAATTTCCATGTGTTTTACATAATATTTGTTCCACGCAGTCACAACATAGTCAAATACTCAGCTCCTATTTGTGATTTTTGACTGAAACAAAAACGAAAAAAATTGAAAATTTATTATTTTCAGTTCAATTCAATTAGCGGAACTGTATCCTTTCTATAGTAAATAAAAATAGAAAAAGAAAATAAAAACTTGTAAATGTTTTGTAAATAGAAACCATACAGAAAATTTTAAAATACATATTATTAAAACGATTCAATACGATATTTTTTGTAGACTTTAATTTAAAATTCCAACTGCAAAAATATTCATTTTTCTAATAAAAAAAACCCAGTGATTTCTCGAACCTTTTCAGTAACGTTATCTAAATTTTCTTTTTAATAAAATTTCGAGTAAATTTTGTGTTACCTGCACAACGAACAAATGATGTTTACCAAAATATCCCTAATCACCTCACCAATTTTTATTCGTTCTTTTTTTTTTTACATTTTATGGCTCCTTAATTTTATTTTATTGTTTTTTTACGTTGGTTCGTTTTTGTGAACTTTACGCAGTAAATTCTATTCCTAAAACTACACAATAATTGCAACGAGAAAAAAAAATTATTTTCATTCTTTCCCATTTTGCTGCTATTATTCCTTTTTCAATCCTTTTTTTTTCCTTTTTTTGGTTGATATTTAAAAAAAAAACTACAACTATTTTATATGTGATGTGATCATGGAATGCTGCTGCAATTTCAAATAGAATTTTAAAACAATGAAAGAAAAATAGAAAAAAAGATCCTTTTTTTTCATTCATAATACACGTGTATGTACTAGTATGAGTATATAAACACAAATATTATCATGGAGTTCCATCACGTTTCATGTATTACGAATGCACAAAAATCATTACAACGTGGTACGTACTATAGATGCCTTTATAGATGGCGGGTATGAGCAAATTATGTATGGGTGTGTAGCTGCTATGTGTACTTTATATAATGCATATATACTCTTCGTATATTTCAGAATGCACATAAAACAAAAGAAACGAAAATATTTGACTGTGGATTCAAATACAAAACTAAAATAAAAAATTAAAACAGAAAATAATAAATTTAAAAAAAATATTCTCGTATATCCATAAAAATGCACATTATTTACTGAAAATAAAGCAAAAACAAAAAATTTTTTTTTTAATTTATCTGAATTTAATTTCAGACTAGAATCTGATGAATTATTTTTTTTTTTTAATTTTTTTTTTAGTTTATTGTTTTCTTTTAATTATATTTGAGTTTCATGTTTGGTTCGTTTTTTTTTTAGTTTTAGCATTCGTTTTCCACAGTTTTTCTTTTTGGTTTTTTTTTTTTCAATTTCATTCTTTCAAAAAAATTCCATTATTTCAAATATTTAATTCTGTCTGTAGTATCATTTTATTTGTTTTGGTTTCAGTTCTGCGTTTAGTTGTTTTAAATGAAAAAAAAAATTTGTTTTCTTTTTCGTTTTTAATTTTATCGTTTTTTCATAAAACAAAAAAATGCATTTTATTTGAAATTTGATTTAAAATGTCATGAAAATTTGATTGAGTATACGTACATACTTGATTCCTTTTTTTTTTGTTTTGGTATTATTTTATCCTGTTATTTTTTACGAAATAATATCCAACTAACTAACTAACTAAGTCTATATTTTTATTGAGTTCTGTGCAACATGAATGAATGATTACTTGTACATGAGTTCTACAAACCTATGTGTACCCAACTTCCCGTTCATTTATAATGAATATGTGAAAGTAAAAAAAAAATTATTTTATCGAAGCTATATGCATCCGATACGTGTAAATGTTTGAATTTGTGGTGCATATGGACGATTGTATTTCTGTGTAGGATTGGGCCAAATAAAATTACAAATATTTACAAAATTGATTAAAATGTAGATTAAAAGATTATGTACAAATCAACATTACAATTTTTTGTATATGATTCATCATCCATTCATCATCATGATGAAAATAATTTTTAATGCAATCCTTGTGTTTATCTGCGAAAAGAAAAATACTTAATAATAATATTTTTTATTAGTTTTTTATTCAGTTTTTTTGTTTTTTATTTAATTTAAAATTAAAGTAAATTTTAATATTTGATTTGCTGTTTTTCATTATCTGTGTGCTATTGCAAAAAAAAAAAAAAAAAAATCCTTAAAGAAAAACATAAAAAAAAATCATTTAAATCCATTTAATAATGAAATAAAGAAAAAATATATAATATACACGTGCATGTATGTATGTAAGTATGTTCTCGACTTTTCATCCTTTGCCACACTTTTTGCATTCACATCTATATAAGTAGAAGCGAAGAACTTATTGAACCGTTGGAATAAATTACTTTTTCATTACATATCATGAAGTGTATACACTCCTACATATAAAGAGTCTTGTAAATATCCTTATTATTTATATGCACAGTAAATATGCATATATGAATACTGTTCCAAAAATAACAAATATTTAATCTAACAATCCAACAGTAAAAAATAGTATATGAATGCAAA
Source organism: Villa cingulata (assembly GCA_951394055.1). Classification (NCBI taxonomy): domain Eukaryota; kingdom Metazoa; phylum Arthropoda; class Insecta; order Diptera; family Bombyliidae; genus Villa; species Villa cingulata. Next base: position 1,490,569 of record OX596019.1, on the reverse strand, counting down.
AAGGATAAAACGAATACGAATTAAAACAAAGTATGTATATGTATGTATATAACATATGAATTAAAACTTAAATCTATTACTCATTCTCTTTGAAAGTTTTTCTAGTATTTTTTTTCTTTTCATTCCTTTTCCAAAACACCCTATATACACTTTTTCAGTTCAATGTTTAATCTTCATTCTGCTAGAATGAAAGAAAATAATAATGTAAAGGATTCGAAAAACCGTACTACAACCATTTCGAAATACATAAAATTACTTTACATAATTTTTATATTTTCATTTTCGAAATTTTTTTGAGTCCTTTTTTGTTTTTGTTGGTTAATTTTGTTGTCGTTGTTGTTTTTTTTTTTTAAAGTTGATTCATTTTTGTTTTTCTTGTGGAAATTTTTTGGTGTTCTTCATATATTGGCACATTATTTGCTGTTGTAAATCCTGGTTATACAAATGTAATCCGGAAGAAAACCAAAAACAAACTAAAAAATAAAAGGAAAACCATCAACAGAACAGAATGAATGAACGAACTGCAAGAAAACATGCAAAGATAAAAATTTCGACAAACATGTAGTACAGTGTACGGATACAAACACATTAAAACTTACATGATTGAATCGATGTGTACAGATACTCGTGTATATTTATTTATTAATAACTTTTAGTAGCTGTTAAGTATTAACTTTTTACTATACCCCAGTGGCCTTTATAATACAGAGTTATACATGGTTATACTGTGGTGTGCAATTTTATTATTTGCAACAAATGTAGGTACCTACTTACATACTCGTGCTCGTAGTCGTACTAAACTCCATATACTCGTAAGTGCATGTTACCAACTATATATTCTGCACGTACTGTACACTCAAGTTCAAGTCTAGTGGAAATTATTTTCTGGTATTACTACAAGGATTTTAAGTGAATATTTCATTTTGTTGCCATATCATATCACATACCATAAACATTATGTAGATACAAGGAAAGGATAACGAATTTACTTAAATACTCGGTATACAGTTTTGTAGGTGTGGTTGTAGATAGTTTACATTACATTTAGTGGATGATTTGTTGAACGGAAAATGCATAAAATGATGATTTTACCACTACTACCATATAATATCTATCCTCTAGATTTTTGGAAAATTGAAGCGTTATAGAAGAAGCTTCAAATTATGTTTACATTTTGTTCTTTATATGTAAGTAGAGGGTATATGTGAAAATTGCAACTAAAAACTACAGATTCCTTTGTTGATAGTACACTCACGAACGATTTCATTACTCGCCAGACTTTACTATAAATACGTTTTTGTATGTTGTGTGCCTGTGTACAAATAAAACACAAAATACATACACAAATATCTACGTTAATATATTAAAAGTTTTGTTTTTAGTTCAGCATTCGAATATATTATTCGAGTATTACATACATTTGTGCATTGTGTGCTGTATGTGTAATGTACGATGATTCTCAGGATTTTAAAACTACAATCGTTCTATCGCTAGCCAGATAATACATAAGTAACATTTACGTACTTGGGATATGTTTGGGTATTTGAAATTTTTGTTATTTTCGCTTGAAAAGTTAATTAAAAAAAAAAACAACAAAACATTTTTATGACTTCCGTTGAGAATAAATTGAACTTCGAATGCACATGCATATGATGTTACAGTGATAAGAATTTATTTTGATTTTGTATTATGTATTAGTAGGTATTAAAGTGTTGTTCTGATCTATCGTATCCACCACCGTATGTTGTATTTTATTGGAAAAACAAAATGAAAATGTTTCGAAATCAATTGAACAAGCAAATTAAACTGACAGATTATCTGCGAACTGCATCATATTGGTATTTGAAGAGTTAAGTATCTGTGTATGTGTCTTGATCTATAAAAAATTCAAAAAAAGATAAACAAAATTTATTTGTTAGAAATAAAAGAAACATATAAATTTATTTCTAGATTTATAAAAGAATGTATGTACAGAACAGAGAGAGCATTAAATAACAACGTAGAACACACAAGAAATTTAACAACAAAACAAATCAACAGAAATAATAAAATCTGAAATTTTGTTGTTTTTATTTTTATTTTATTATATACGATTTGGTAGCGTGTGTATTTGTTTTATCATTATCATCATCCTGTTTTGTTTTTCCTTTTTTTTTTTGTACACTACAACTTCACGAGTATATATTTTGATTTTCATTTTTATTAGTTCGCGAATGAAGAGTATTAAATCTCACTGACTGACTGATTGTACAATGAATGCCAGTATCCAAGTATCTAAGTACTACTTGGTGTTACTTTGTATGTACATACTCGTAAGTATAGTATGTCTGAGATCTGAATACGTTACTAATCGTATTTTATTATGTTTGCTTCTGAATCTGACATTGTAAATAAATATAAAATAAGATATTAAGAGTTTACGAGTGTATACATGTGAATCGATTTTTATATAAAAATTTAAAAAGGATTTATTTATTTTTGCGTTTTTTTTTTCTTTTCTTTTCTTTTCATTTATTTGTTTATTTTGTTGTTTTTCGTTATTACTTTCCGCAGACTTGGCTTAATGTTATTTCGATTTTATTTTATTTTTGTTTTTCACATTAAACATTTTCATTTTTCTTCATTAAAGTATTCGTATTAAAGTTTTATAGTTTATTGCCATTTTAATACATACTTACAGCCTTACAGATTATTTAAAAAAAAAACAGAAATGGCGGATAAAAATGTGGAAAATAAAAATTCGTTACAGCGTAATGCGTATAAATGTAACTCTCTGTGTAATGTGTAATGAAACTTTAAATAAAAATGAATTTAAGAGTGATATTTGCGGTTTATGTAGTACTATATACTAAAAAACTGTTATTATGTTTCTGTAAAAATTGTATACGTTAAAAAAATATACATATAAAATATTTTGTGATTGATAAAGTTTGTGAATGTAATAGAAAGTACTTAGTACTTCCTGAATATTTACTTACAGTTCACAGACAAAAAATTGAAATGGCGGCTTTATGAGTAGATTTTCCATAATTCAGTTCCATATTCAACGTTCTCTCCGAAGAATACTCGGACCAGAGCAAGAAGAGGGGTTGTAGAGTTGGATCGAATATGCAGTGGTGACCCACCCCCTACTGAAGTAGCAAAGTTGAAAAGACTGCAGTGGACCGGTCATGTAGCAAGAATGAACGAAGACAGCATACCAAGAAAAATCTTAAATAGCAAGGTGGAAGGTAAAAGGCCGGTAGACAAACCTTGGAAAAGATGGGATGACGCATTGCGAAAAAATGCTGAAGTAAAGCTAGGTACGAGAAATTGGAAGAGAACAGCACAGGAACGAGAGATATGGCGGCAACTCTTGTTGGAGGCCAAGACTCGTTATGGGTCGCTACGCCATTGATGATGATTCAACGTTCTCGGATTTGTTCGTGCGTATTCGTATGAAATTTGTGAACCGACTGAAGTTGAATCAATCTGAAAATGAATTTTAAAATTTTCTCTTTGTTGGCATTGTTAGCCTAGTCATGAAAATGTTGCCAAAAATGCTTTAAATTTTAATAATTTGACATTATGTTTGAAAGAATTTGATGATAGGTCCTACCATAATTTTTCCTAAATAATTTATAAAATCCATAAAACTTTTTCAGTAAAAATTAGTTTAAGAACGCAGTTCAACGAAATGAGTCACACAAGCATTCCAATTCAATATAAATACATGCATCTGAAAAGAAGCTAAATTTCGTGGAACATTTTTTTCTTTAATTAAATACAAAAATAATTTTTCAAAGTTTTAGGAAAAATTAACAATTTCACTCCAAGTATCCAGTTTCCACACAGTCCAGTCCATTGGATTTTTCTGTTGTTAACTTTTCTGTGATGATTTGAAGAACCGACTACTTATGAGTAATGTATACAAATTGACCTCATTCTACTCGATTACTTTTCCTTTTTTTTTTTGTTTTAATTTAAATGTAAAATTATATTTATGTATTATTCATTTTTTAATATGAAATAAAAAGGATAAAAAAATATAAAATGATAAAAATTGCCTGCACTTTTTTTTATTTTTTTGTTTATTATTCTTGATCAATGCAATAATAAATTTTCATGTCTTTACTTTACCTTCACCTCTTTCCTTTTTTTTTACATTTTATCCTTTCTCATTGGATTCAGTTAGTGCAATATAGAAATGAATCTTGCATACATACATATATCAAATTGCATTCAATATATTATACGATAAAATAAATTATACATATATCCTTTGGTAAATAATTCCATATGTTGCTCATACAAATACATATGTACTTATATATCCATCCGTGTATACACCGTATATTCTATGGTTATCCATATGTTCGTTGCATTATTAACTGTTAATATAAATCAAAGTAAACACATTTCCATTGGAAAATATCCAATAAAATCGTTTCTTACTACTTTAACATTCATGCTCACAGATGCTTACACAGCATACCGCATATGCACCATAGTCTAACTGAAATGTATACATAGAAATTATTCATTTTTTTTTCCTAATCCTTTTTGCTGCTTATGTTTTATTATTCCATCTGTAAATGTACTACAAGGCACAAATATATGGATTTTCTGCAACAAGAGAAATTAAAAAAAAGCAAAAAAAAATTACGCAAAACCATTCGTTTATTACATTGACTGGAAAATATAAAAAAAATAGAATTTATTGGCGGATCAGTTTCAATAATAAATGATTTGAACATGATGTCCTCAAAACCACAATAGAAATTAGATAGTTGAAAAAAATATATTAGTTTTTCAAATGATAAAAATAGAAATAAAAATAAAAATAGATTTAAATATCCTTACCCAACTGTAAGCCTAAATGAAGCACAAGTTGCCTTTGCAATCGAATTAAATTTGAAATCCCTACTTACCATATAAAATTCTCAGATTTTAGACTTTTCACATTCAATTTTCTTCCGAAAGTTTCTAAAATTGTAAAGTTTTAAACTAAAATAAAATTTTCGATTTTTATTTTCAAATTTAAATTTACCTTAATTTTTCCTTGTTTATCTTCCCTATTATAAGGTATAAGACGCGGTAAATTCATCCCAAAACCAATGCCTCACGAGATCAATTTGTTACTAGCTGAAAATACTGGAATATCTACAGCATCGATAACAAATATGGGGAATACAATAACTACAGTCGGTTGCAGTAGTGTGAGTGATGTTAGTGATTCTTCAATGTCAACGTTCAAACAACAGCAGCAACAGCAATATCACGATACAATCGGTGGCTGCAATGAACTTCAAAGTACAAATAATTTACAAAATGATAATTTACCAGTTGTCGATATAATGGAGGATGAAGAAGAAAATGAACAGAATCGAATCGGGTAAGAATTACCTTGAAATTATGTATCTTAGTTTAAATTTTAGGAATTTAGCTATTTTCTATTAGTTTTAGGATCCTTTTGATTCTCATACATCATCTTAATAATCTAAGGATTTTGAAAAATTGATTATGCGCCATACACCATTTGATACAGTTGCTTAGATTCCTAAATGTCTGTGAAAGAACAAAATGAAATGAAAGTTAAAAATAAATTTATAACTTTTGATCAACTGTAAAAAATTTAAAATTAAAAAATTGATAGGAAAAAAAATTGAAGAAAATAATTTTCACTAATTTCACAGTCTAAATGCTTTTATCTTTTATCCTTTTTTCTTTTGAGTTACAAAACAGCAAAGCTTTTAAATGCCTTTCATTGACTTTTTCTTTTTAACCAAAAAAACAAACAAAGATTTCCCATCTCCTAAAAGTAAATTTATTTAAAAATGAAATGAACTGTAAAATGAACTGTATTAGCTGAAGGATAGTGAACACTTTATTTAAGGATAGTGATAATTTTAAAGGTTATAATATCCTATATAGGTTTTGTCTAAATGAAATCTAAAAAGAATAAGAGAATGAAAGAAAATTTGTACTTAAATTATTATTCATTTTATGCGTAGTTAAATTGTGTGAATCGAATCCTTATATGAAAAGGACTCTAAATCTAAATAAGAAACAATACAATTTAACTACTTATATTAGTATATTACATATGTATTTAGTCAGATATTTACACAATACACACATAATCAAAAATGTATTCTAACACTATTTTTTCCACAAGACTTAACAAAAGGTTCAAAATTTAAATTAACCATTTTAAGGATACATACATACCTTAACAGTATTGTCCAGTATGTTGTATATGGATTAGATGAAACATATAAAAAAGCATCCTTACAAACCACATTTAATATTGTTATTCCGAAATACTTACTTGAAGATGAACTAAATTATGTAAGAAACGTAAGTACATTACATCGTATGTCGAATAACAGTTCAAAAATATCCTTTTCTACATAATATTAGAATCAAAATGTTAATTTTATATTTTGTGAAATTTAGAATAATTCGGTTACCTTAATTATGATTGTACTGATATTTTGAAATTAAACTTTTGGTAATAAACTTCCAAAAATTAATCCTTGAATATTTTCATTTATTTATTCAAATAAAAATTTACCTAGTTATTTAATTTACTCAAAATGTTTTTGTTGTTGTTGTTATTTTCATTCTTAATTTTCCATTCTATATATAATTTCAGATGTCCACATGGAACTCCATCTCGTATTCCATTAATATCATCCACATCATCGAAAAAGACTTTAATAAACAGTACAACTGATATCGAACAGGATACCGATAAAGATGATAATGATACAAAAACTTCAAAACAATATCAAAATAATAAAAAATCAAAATTATCAATATCCACCAATAATACAACAACATCAAATAAATTATTATCTGGGACAACAACAGCAGCAGCTGCTAACAGCACCCCAACTACTTCTGCTTCTGTACAAGTGCCAATCACAATTGTTCTCTTAATTTTGATCGTATACATTTGTTTTGGTACAATAATTTTTGCATTCTGGGAGAATTGGAGTTTTATTGATGGTGCATATTTTTGTTTTGTCACATTATCAACGATCGGTTATGGTGATTTTTTACCCCATAAAACATTCAATAATGGTCCAAATATTCAATTATTTTTATGCTGTGCATATTTATTAATTGGTTTAGTTTTAGTTGCAATGTCATTTAGTGTTTTAGAAACTCAATTAATGTGGAAATGTAGAAAAATTGCAGTTCGATTAAAATTAGCTAAAGATTGATTGTATTTGAATAATTTTTATTATTATTTTGTTTTTATTTAATGAATTTTTTTTGTTTTTAGTGTTGTAATGATGATATTTTTAATATGTTTCCAAGTTATTATATCGTCCAAAGTTACATATGTACTCAAATGTCTGACTGATTAATGATGCCGTTGGTGGTACCTATTACTACCAATCTCACATAATTTTTTTTGCTTAAAAAAAATTAACAAAAAATTAAAAAATTGATAGTGATTTAATTAAATTTCTTTAGAACTGATCCTTTTTCATTTTGCCTATCAATATTATATAATTTGTAAAATACAAAATATTTAGGGAAAGAAATAAAAAAAAATAAATGAAAATTATAATATTGTAAATACTTACTTACGTGTGTATTTGTAAGTATACGACGTACTGAATGGAAATAATTTTTTTACATGAAAATAATAAAAAAAAAATAGTTTTCGACATTTATCAAGAAAAAAACAAAATGAAAATTAAACAAAAATAATTACTAGATTAAATGGCTTAAAAACAAACAAAAATAAAACAACAAATTAAATAATAATATATTAATGTAAACATATCTAGATTTAAAAAATATATATATACGTATATATAAAAAAGGTAAAAATAAAAACAAAAACAAAAGCAAAATAAAAATAAAAAGAATCAAAAAATAATTCTCATGCGTGTAATCTGTGTATAATCTAAACAAATAAAAAAAAAAAATTAAAAATTATAAAAATATTGCAAAATTCTTTTGTAAAAAAAAAACATAGAAAAACAAAAATAAAAAATGCAAAAAAAACAAATTAAAATAAATAAAGAAAAAAAAATTTTAAAATAATTAAAAAATTAATTGTGTTTTATAATTAAGAAAATACACCTATACTTATAACTCCTATGCCTCAATAATTTCTGATATCTTCCACATGGACATTACTCGCACCTTAACTACAGACAGACATACATTTTTTAAATATTTCCTTGTCCAAACTGTATTCTTTTTAAAAAGTTGAAGTTTTTCTCCTCAAAACTGTTTATCAAAAAACTAAAATACACAAATAAAAAAATATACTTTTTTCAGAATAAATTTAAGAATTTTGAAGACAAAATTAATCATTTTTCAAATCAAATTCAACAATGTTCAAATAAAAATCAACACTTTTCATGTCAATAACAATTGAATTTCGTTGAATTTGATTTGAAAAATGATTAATTTTGTCGTTAAAATTGTTGAATTTGATCTGAAAATAGTTTTATAATTAAAATTTTTTCATCGAAAATAAATTATCGAATAAAATGATTTGAAGAAAAATGTACGAAAAATAAATAAATAAATAAAATTATAAAAAGGATCAAATTAAATTGAAAATATTTTTAATAAGTTACATATTTCATTTTTTATTATTTGATCCTGTGTACTTTGGGCCGTATTCATTAACAAAGATTATCTGTCGAACACATTTTAGCCGAATATAATTTTAACTTATTTATCAACTTCGATGAATTTGTTTTCAAAGTGTCGGATAATGTCAGCTGATTGCAGAAAGTTGGTATTTTTATACGACAAAATGAAAAATAGGTTATGTGGTATGATGATTATTTGATGTGTGAGTGATGTGATGTCACTGTTAATAACAAGGTTATGTTTCAATTATATTTATAGTAGTGTACCACTTCCAGGTTGTCTTAAAAATATCCGAGTTGTGTATAATCAAAATTGATGAATAGACTTTATCTTGTTTGGTAAATCTTCTTCTGTCATAACACTACAGCTCTAAGTGAACCAGATCTTTCACAGAAGTAATCTTTAGATTTATTATACTATCATGCGTCCACCTACAGTTTAAGGTGGATTGCGAACCACTAAGTTGCTGGTAAAGGAGCAAACTCTATCTCTACATGATATAGCTTAGACTGTTTCATTATTAAAATGATGTATGTAAAGCTCTAGTAATTCCTTGTGTTACTTGTTGTCATCAAGTAGACATGGTTGGTGAATACGATCCTTAAATTGAAAAAAAAAAGTTGAATACTTAAAAAAAAAACAGAAAATAAAAGAAAATTTTATTCATTTTTGGGTTATGTTATAATATGCTTGAGAAAAGTAGAATTGAAATGAAAATAATTCCTAAAATATACATAAACCTATCAAATTCCTGTTATCATTTATTTAAAATTTATATTCGACGTATTCCTTATTTTTGTGCACTTAATACTCACACAGACATACAAAAATTTTCTTCATTGTGCTAATAATGACACGACATACCTATATTTTGTAATTTTTTTTTCCTACTTCTATTTTTCATCATCATTGTATCATCATCATCATCATTATAGTTTGATATCCTGGTTTCAGAAAAGTAGTAAAAAAAATGTATTATTTTGGATGTTCCTTTTTTATCTTGACAGATAAATTAAAAAAAAAAGAATGTATTTTCCTTAAACGTATTTATTTTTTGAAGGTACATTTTTGTGTATTAATGGACTGATACCCAAATATGTACAAATGCCTTTAGATGTGTCTAGGATGTGTACATCTATTTATACAAATAATTGAATGGTGAAAAGAAAAATATTTAAAAAATAAAAATGACTATATCTTCGTTTCAATAAATTTATGAATATCATGTCCCTATAAAGTAGAATAACAGATACGATATTTAAAAAATAAAAAAAAAAACGACAAATTTCGTATTTTAGTATATTTTTTGTTGTTTTTGATTACTTTTTTTTTCTCAAGTGCTTCTCATAGTGTCGAATCAATAACATTATAGTACAACACCGTACACAACATAACCACCAATTTAAAAGTGTCAGACATAAGAAAAAAAATTTGCTAAACGTAATTTCATCTTGTTTAGTATAGACTTTTACAAGGATGTACATACGTAGCATGCATATTTTTCTGTATGTGAATATTCTGTTCGGTTCGTTCATATTCCGCGAATATAGAATACTCTTCTCCTCCTCTACCTTCTTTCCCATATCTGCTATACCTATTCACATAGAGAAAATCTGTGAAAAAAATATGTATAAATAAAAGGCAGTAAACTACAAGAAAATTTCGATGATAAACAACTGTTTAAGCAATTTAAAATCGAAAATAATAGAATTGAAAAAAAAAATATTATTATTTTCTTATTTTCCACATTGTACACAAATTCACTTTATACTATATACTTATTTGGCTTATTTCCAATTTTTTTTTATCTGTGTAATCGTAGAAAGTAAAGTGTACGACGTACCACCGTACTACGTTCTACAGATGTAGTGTAGGAGATATAGGAGGTATGAATAGCTAACATCTTCCCAACAAACATATAGATTTCTTTTTTATTCCATCTTTCTCTTCTACCTGATGTTTTTGTTTGTTTCCGCATCGTAAATAGCTTTGATATCATTTCGATTTTCTTAGGTATTATTTGGCCAATTGAAAACGAAATGTTTCTTCTTAGCGATTTTATTTTTTTACATACATACCTTTTACGTGTAGCTTCTTATGGTATTATTGTGTATTTCTGTATTTGACTTCATTTTTAATTTTGTCCTTTATGTATAGAATTTTTCTTCTTTTGTTCATTTTTTTCTTTTGCAATTTTTCTTTTGTAATTTCTTTTTGTGTGTTGATATTTAAAGATTATGAAAAAAAAAAAAAAAAAATAAAAAATTGGAAATTTATAAGAGAAAAATGAAAAATACAGAAAAAATGTAAAACTTGAACTTTGAATGTAATGTAATGTAAATTGTAAAATTTCGAAAACATATATTATCCTTGACAAAAAGAAAAAAAATAACAAACAAACAAATAAGAAAAGAGAAATTAAATATGAAAATTATTTAAAAAAAAAACTTATTTGTAGTAAAAAACATATGTTTGTTGATAGGTAAAATGTGTCTCTGTGTGTGTATACTTGCGTTAATATACATATGTATGTACATCCTAACTTAACAAATGGTATGCTATGTGTTTCGGGAATAAAATCTAAAATAAAAAAGTAAATCAAACGAGAAATAATATAAGTAAATACCTACTAAGGATATTTTTTATGCCTGTACTACAAGAAGTATTTCTATGAAAAATTAAAAAATACAAAAAAGAAAAGAGAAAATAAGAAAAAAAAATTTCTAAAAGAAAAATGAACAAAATATAAAAAGATGATCAAATTTAAATTTAAAGAAACTTTTTTTTTGCAGATTTGTTCTTTTCATATTGGAAACTTACAATGCGAGAGAAAATGATTTCTTTTTGTGTATCAAAAGAAAAATAAAAGCTGAGGTTTTAATAAAATGAGAAAAAAAAGGCAGAAGAAAAACGAATAAAATGAAAGCGACTGACAACGGCAAGATGAAGAAGAAAAATATAAAACGACGATGAAAATCTATGTTGAACATAACCACGAGTACGAGTACATACCACGTCTACTTATACATACACAGTGGATACACAAAACAAAAAACGAATGCTCAGAAATTCCTTGTCCTTTTTTAACTGTTTGTTATTGCAGTATTATTTTATTTCTGAAAAAAAAAATTGTATACAAGAACAAAATATTATAATAAGTATGATAGCAGCAAATTGTGTACACAAGGACAATCATGAGATAATTTTCTTTATGAGGACGACAATGTTCATTTAAGAACGATATAGAATATATAATATGTAGACTATGCCAACTTGAAATAAAAAAAAAAAATTAAATTGAAAAATTAAGTAAAAAGGACAATAATGAAAATTACATTAAATGTAGTAGTGATTTTATGTTTCTTCCTTCGTTCATATAAATACTCTATTAGCTGTTAGTTTTTCATTTTTAAAATCAGAAGGCAAAAATACTCGTACAAAATTGAACAAAGAATGAACAGTAAATTAGGTTTAGGTATTTTTAAATATTCTCCAGATTGTAATAATGAGATTGAGCATTGAGAATAAGAAAAAATGAAAATAAAAAAGTAAATAAAAGAATTTAAAAAATATTTATCTCAAATGAAATTATCGTCTCGTATTATTTGTTGTTCAAGAAATTGGAGTAGATTGGAACGTAAATAAGAACACCGATATTGCAGTCCTTAAAACCATACTATCATTTATCTAGAATCCAATTAATAATTTAAAAAAATTTTCAAATTAATAAATAAATACAATAAAACACAACAAATTCATCAATTTTCTTTCCAAAAAAATTTTCTCTTTCCTCTTCTATCTTCTGTCAGTTTAAACCTGAAGTGGCTCACCTTTTTCAAACAAAAAAAAAAAAAAAAATTATCCTCTGTTAGTGAACATTACAAAACTCAATAAAAAACACACACACAAACTGATCAAAAATTATTACGGTAGAAAACAAAAAAATTTTATCCATCCATAAGGATCTAATATAATTATTATGAATTCATCTCTTGTTTTTCATGCGGTTAACGTTCTCGTCAGAACAAATTTATTGTTGTTGTTGTTGATGATGTTAAATTTTATTTCAATTCTCAAATTTTCTGTAATATATAAAAATCAAATTTTTCAACTAAAAAAAAATTATAAAATTAATTTATGTATTTTATGAAAATAAATAGACAAAACAAAATGTATGTACCAGTACCAGAAACTGAATATTGATAACTGAAAAGGAAAAAAATCGATAGGTAAATAAGATTAAAATAAAGAAAAACTGAAAAAAAAACCATAAAAAATAGGAAAATTGGAATTCTAATTTTGAATATTACAGAAGAAAAACAAACAGAAACATTAAAAAACAAACAGTTTGAAAAATAAGAAGATTACCTGTATAGTATACTTATACGCTTGAATATGAGTTGAGTCCTTATTTTACCCAAAATGAACATGTAAAGCACAATATAAAAAAATAATGTTTCCCTAAATAGGTTAGATACAAGTACAAATAAATATTTTTTTCTACGTATACCATGTCCTTCATTTATTATTTAAATTATACCATCATATAAGATTTTATGTATGGGTATATGTGTTAATGTTTTCCAATTGATTATTTTTATGGAAGAATAATTTTTGTTTTTCTTTCAAATCAAATTCAAAAAATAAGAATACATTTCTGTTCCTTGGTTTTGCTTTACTTACATGTAGCAGTTGGTATTTTGTCCATTTTATCTATTTCTGTTTTGTTTACTTAAACAAAAAACAAATACACTCCCTATACACTGTACAACACTCCATAAAATTTGTCTATGCATTTATCCATTTGTTGTTTTCATAAATATTCGCTTACATATTCCTTGTGCTGTGATTATTCTGCAATTCATTCAACTTAATAAAATTGAATTATATTTTTAAATATTCATGAAAATTTATAAAATATTTTTGTAAATTTTAATAGAAAACATTTTTTTTTTTTCAATTTTGAGAATTCAAAATATTCATACATGCATTCCAAAACTCTATGAAAAATCTGAAAGAAATTACAAATTTTTGAAATAAAATTTATATTTTTAGGTAATTTATGTGTATGGGTGTGTACCTGCTATTAATTTTCATTATATTCTGGAAAACAAAAAACAAAAATACACATTTTCAAATTATTTTTTTTCGAACTCAAATCTAATTTATTTATTTCAAGGCAAAGAAATAGAATAAATAAAATGCCTTGAATTATATTTTGAATTTGAATAATCATTTTAGATGAAAACTTATCAATCAGGAAGAAAATGTAAATTTTTTAAAAAATACTATACCATATTTGCCTTATCCTTATACGAAGAATCTAGACGAATAAACAGACATTCGATATAATTATTGATCAATTCCAGAATTAAAAAATAAAATTAATAAAATTTTAAACGAAAATAAAAATATAAATTGAAATAATTAAAAAGCAAAAAAAAAAAACATTTCATATACGTTTTACCGTACATCTCAGATAAATTAAAATTTAATTTTCAATATTTGTGATGTAGTTTTTTTATTTTTTCCAATGAGGAAATATATTTTCAATCGTCTAAAAACAACTACAAAGAAGAAGACATATTAATCAACTGTAATATAGAAATATTGTACGAATTAAGTGATAACATTTTCTACTTCCGTATTCCTTTATCAAAAAACAAAAATTTTTATCATTAGATTTGTGAAGGATTTGAATAGAAAAATCTTTACTTCATAAATAAATTTAATCTTTTTAATTCGTATAAGATTCATTTACCTATACATACGGCTCTACATGAAATGAGGATAACGTTCAAAAGTTTGTGTAAATGCACTCTGTCACATCGTCACAATCATCGTCATAATCGTTTTCTTTTGACTCCATAAATTTCATTCGATATTCTACCATCTTGTCATGATATACATACTTTCGCGTATCGTATGTAAAATTCATTTTATCATCAATTTGGCGAATCATTACATGTCCTATATGAATCACGTATTTTTTTATTGAATTTCCTTTTATTAATCCATACAGTATCTATTCAAATACATATCCATATGCATGGTTTTGTATACACATACATATGTATCTAAGTATATCTTTATGCAATTATTGTCTAAACATGTGTAAACTTTATATTGCGTGTTCACCCGCTGATTATTTTCTATAAAACGTTAAAACGCGTTACAATTTCAAATAAATGCGTTTTATCGTTTACTTTAGTCCTTTTTAATAATGGATGTACGTATGTATGTGATATGTGTATATGTCATATGGATGAACTGTTGCTTTTCTAAAATTGAATTCTAAAAAAAAAGTTTAAAAAAAACAAATTGTATCAATGAAATATCCGAGAGAAAATACATACAAATCTTTTATCGATTTTCAATTTTTTTTTTATTTTGTTCCTTCGTTTGCTTATTGCATCCACTCACATATGCATATAAATGTACGAGCATGTATGTATATATTCCTGTGTACAGATTTATAGGACATATTTGATATTAGATTTACGCAAATAAATTTTGTTGTTTACATCATGATATGTACATTATCCGCATGTATTCGTAAATATCAACAGCATATTCATGTTCGAGATCGAGTACCGATACGTTATGTGTGCTACAATATAATTATCGCTAAAATTTACAAAAAAGATTTTTTGATCATTTTTATAGGAAATTGAAAATTTTTAAATGAATTTTCACAATCGTATACATGTATAATCACACACGCACACTGGAATAATATTCAAATACGCATATTCTAATGTTAAAAAAGATTTAAACTTACATCTGGTGTATTTCAGGCATATCAGGCGAAAATTTCATTATAAAATTCATAAAGATGAAAAGATGAAATTAATTCTTTATACGATCAACTTGCCTATAAAAATAAATTTTATTTTAAAAAATTTAATATTGATTCTCATTCAATATTATTTTATCTTTTACGTTATTATTATTGTTTATTATTAATATCCGTTTAGCTATAAATAAAAAAAAAATTTAAAAAAATATATAAATATGTAAAAGAGTAATAACAAAATGTATTCTTAAAAAATTCAAATTTCAAAAGAAAATTAAAGAAAAAAAAAACACAAAAAAAATATAATATGATATATATTAAGGTGGTAATTGAATATTGAAATTAAAGAAGCTTTACATATAAAAAAAAAAACAAAATGAAAAAACAAAAATAAATAATTTCCTTTCGTTTTATATAAGTAGATGATAAACGCTCCATAATATTCATACACAACTACGAAAAAAATGTTTGCTTCCAAAATAATCTACAAATATCGTTCAAAATATTTTTCATATGATTATGATTATGAATAAAATGCGAAAATAAAAACAAAAAAAAGTTTATATGAAAACACAAGTTTATATAAAGACGATGTTTTAAATTTCATTTATATCTAATATTCATATTAATTTTCCGAACTTTATTTTGCATTTTTCATTATTTTCATTTTAATTTAAATCATATTAATCTGAAAATCGCATTAAATGAATTTAAAAAATATAAATTTGCAATCTATAAAGTCGATAGATACCATATCTAACGATATATCATACGAAAAATGAAGAATATTTAAAAATATAAAAACTAAAAAAATGTTACATCGTATTAGAGTTCTGTAAGTATAGCTTGTTAAAAATTCCTAGCGAATAGAATATATGCGCAGTGAGAGTATGGCGTCATGCTTTGAGCGAGGTTATAATTGTAGTGGTTACACTTTTTCAGGTTTATATGGGAGAAAAACACAAATACATATAATCATTTTATGTACATATTTAATTTCAAGAGAAACATGCGCAGATTATTCGCTGGGAATTTTGAACAAGCCATACTATTTGAATTTGTCGTTCATTATGATTGCTGTCTTGATAATGACTTCCCATTCAGAAACTCAAGAGGTGCTGAAATCGCAGCTAGTCTTTATGCAGACGACACCATTATTTTTGTCGCTGATGATAAGCCTTTCAAAGCACTAGAGATTCTCCAAAGTTACATTCCCGACCTCATTGCTTACTACGAAAAATGGGGCATAAAACTCAATGAAAGTAAGAGCTCATTGATTTGCTTTAGGAACTCTTACGGTAGAGGACACAGGAACACAGTTAAGGAGAGTAAAAACCTTCATCTATGCCTGAACGGCAATAACGTTCCTCTTACTACTAGCATCAGATATCTGGGTATTAATTTACACCACAAATTTCTTTTTAACCCACATGCAAGAGCAATGCTTAGAAAAGTACAGTATGCTACATCCATTTTAAGGCCTTTACTAAATTCCAAAGTTGTCCGAGTTGAAACTAAACTCTTAATATATAAGACCCTAATTAGACCAATTGTGGGTTATAACTTCTTGACTTGGTTTACTATCTCACCGAGCTTAGCATCTGAATTAGAAAAATTTGAAAGAAAAATTCTCAGACATTGTCTTGGCAAATTCCGCAGGCCCAATAAAAAATGGTATCCTACTAAACGCATTTACTCTGAGTCTAGAATGACGCCCTTAATAAATTATTTAATAAACTCATCTAAACGGTCCATAGAAAGAGCAAAAAATCATGTTAACCCAATAATAAGAGGAATATTTGAAGATAACATAAATAATTCAGTTTTAGACAACTACTATATCTCGCCCATAAACATAGCAAATGCAAATTCTGCAATACTCTTCGACCCTTCAAATCTATCGATGAAATTTTACGAGAATGTCGTTCAAGGTAGAAACAATAGAGGTTAATTCGATTACCAAATAGGTAATAGGTAGTACATTTTAATTAAATATCACTTGCAAAAATTAGGATAAGGTAGATTTAAGAATTAAAAAAAACAAAAAAAAAAAAAAAAAAAAAAAAAATTGACAAAGGATATTATGTAATTGTCATACACATACATACATTATATCCAAGCTTTTATCTCTTTTAACTGTGATAATTTAGTAAATAAGTATCTTTCTTTCTTTTTTTTTTTTTTAAGTAAAATATTTCAATATTCAAAATTAGTTTATTCTAGAATTAAGATGCAAGTGATATTCAATATTCAAAACAAGTAAGAATTCTAATAATTAACGATAACTGACTACATATGGAAGTCAAGTAGATTAGTGCCGGGAGCAAGCACGACTAAGTTAGTTCGTAAGTGCTAAGTTAAAACTGATAATGTAATATACATGACATAATGCATTATAATATGCACATTTGTACTTTAAGTAAGTCTAAGTAGATGTAAGCAGGACATATTTATACAGTCAGCTATATGTATTATTCTCATTTATGTATTAATTTTTTTTAAACATAAGTATTTTATATTATATATTTTTTTTATGTATTAAGACTCAATAAAGTATACTGAATACTGAATACTGTCTTGATAATGAGTGAGAAATAACTAATAAGTGAAATCGAACCGCAACCGAACCATGCTTATAAGAAAAACTTAAGAACTTTCTCATGTTTCATTTCAATCAATCATTCCCGTACAACATTTCAATTTTCATTCATATTCGTTTTTCTACATGCTGCAAGTTGCTAGCAAATTATACAAGTTGTTGTTTCTAATAAAATAAAAAATGTTTAATTGCACTCAAGCAATAATGTTGATGATTGATGTTGAATACAGTCACTGAGAGTACACTGCGCCTGCACTCCTGCAGTCAGTCAGATGGTATGATAATAACACAAACTAGTTCATTCTATTAGCGTACTTATTTACTACTATCACTACAATATTACGTATATATTTAACTACTATGTGGCTTTTTCACTAAAAACCGACCTCTAAGGTTGTAGTTATTCTGTTTATCATGGTGATTTTCTTGATTTTTTTCAATAAGTATTTTCTGCGATTATGCATATTTTTCGTATTTTCTACTTACACTAACGAAAAATAAAATGAATTCTTTGCGTGAATGAAAACGATAGTATCTTGTATGTAAATGATACACTGACTGTATGCGTATAAGTGTATACATATATAGCCGTATATTGAAAAATATTATATATTATAAAGAGGGATTTTTTTAAAGCATGTAGCCAAAATTAATTCTTTTCAATTCTATTGCACATCCTTTTTTAACATATTTTATTTAATATTATTTATATAGGCACATAATGTAATATGTACACATATGAAAGAAGAAAACAAATTGAAAATCTAATACAAAAATGAAAGTTAATAAAAAGCGAAATAAAGTGTAAAAATAAATGAGATGATTGTAAGAAAATAACACTTAAGATTTAATCAAATTTTTATGTTGCAAATATACTGATTCATATATTCTGTATTATACGTAAAGTAATGTAATTTTTTGTCTGTGTATTTTATTTTTTTTTTTTTTTTCATTCACTTCTTGTAATATTTCTATATATGGTATTTATGTAAATTGTACAAACCATAAAGAAAATAAAATAAAATGAAAACAGAAAAAAAGAAAAGAAAAAACGAAGATAACTGAAGGATTTTCATTACAGAAGAAACAAAAACAAACAAATTACAATTTCTTTCACTTTTATTTACTTGTTTTGATGTTGATATTATTATACCAACCAAACCATATATGTACATATCAACACTGAATATGTACGAGTATCCTTATAAATGTAAAATTATTTACTTTATTTTCATCTAAACGGATATGTACATTTATGTGTGTATACTAGATTACATATTACACGTATCATGTCTAAACGTATGATAAATAAATAAATAGGATATTATTATTATTATTATTTTATTTTTTTTTTTTTGGATAAAAACAAAACGATCCTCTACCGCATAGATATGAATGTACACTGAATACACTTCGAACTCCATATTTATTTTTTTACTTTATTCATTTTTTTCATTCAGTTTTGAACGATGATTATAATGAAATTTTATAAATATACTTATTTCGACTTCTATAGAGTGTATACGGTGGAAAATTAAAAAATAGAATGTTGAAGAAAATACTTTGAAAATTAGATGCAAAAGAGAAAAGACATTACGTACATACATATCTTTTTTTTTATTAGAAAATTACTACAAAAAATACTTACTATTGATATGTACTCGTATATTTACATACACATACAAGAGTAAATAATAATATTCTTCGATAATTTGCCAGTATATACGTAAAAGCATTAATATTCTTTTATTGTTATAATATACAAACATTGTACACATTTTTAAGATCATTTTATATTATAGAACAGAAAATGAATGTGAAAAAAAATTTTGTATTTTTTTTTATTTTCGAATTAAAGAATAAAGTAACACATACGAGTACTTAATACTTACGAATAAATATACTACATAAGGAGTACGAGTAAACATATTTAATATTATATTGAAATGTTCTCGTATGAAGTGTATTATTTTTTATGAAGAAAATTCATATTTAAATTGTACATCGTACATGTATATAGCATGCGTTACATTTTCATTTATATTTCTGTTATCGTTTTCTTTTTTATATAAGTATTCGTTCATTTCTAATGAATTATTTTGTAAAACGCTAAAATAAATGGTGTACGGGTGTACCAATATTAAATAAATTAAAATGCAAAGAAATTATGATCCTCAAGAGAATATTTTTAACCAAAAAAAAAAAAAAAATATACATATATATATATATATTATACATATTAAAAAAGAATTACACAAATTAAAAAAAAGGAGAAGGTTACCCTCAAAAATACAATCGTTTCGTATACTCACTCGTATGTACATTTAATGTATTTTTATGAAGTAACTGCAAATTGGAGTTTATAACACAATCGTCTTATTATTATTTTTATACTCTTTTATATAAATGTTTGTAATTTTATATTTTTTTGTAATTTCAGTTTAATTTGTTTTTATTGCACATTAAAACGTGTGTATTATAACTAGAAGTATACATTCATATAACGTGTATGTTATTTGCATTTGTATTTCTTGTTAATGTTGCGTTTTTGTAATTTTTTTTTTTTTTGTCTTTCTTGTTTGAAATGAAAATTAAAGTCTGAATTTTGTTTGTGATTTGATTCAAATTTTTTGTTGACAAATATACTTACATGCTAGTTATAGGTATTTATTTACAAATACTCCACACTTTTTTAAGAAAATTATATTTTTATAATTCATATTTATATGAAATACATATTAGAATTTATTCGATATATCAAATTTATGGAAGACAAAAAAAAACTTTTAATGAAAGTTGTATAATCATCGACACAGATATGCATTACATGTAGGAGTAGAAATATTTATGGTTATAATTATGATCTAATTTGAGGTATTGGGTTATTTTATCATTGGAAAATTTTACACATTATATGTAATGTATAGCACAGTGTTGTGTTATGGAACTCAGAAACATGAACAATGATACAAGCAGATGAAAACTTTATCTGAAGATTTCAAAGAAAAATTCTAAGACATATCTTTGGCGTAGTAAAAATGGAGCAGAGGGAATGGACAATCCAGTCAAATCAAACTCTTAAAATACTTAGTAGAATGTATTAAATTAAACAGGTTTACGCCAAACAGAAAGCATACCAGAACAAAGACTGCCGAAGAAAATAATGTATGGAGTATAGAGACTTCCCAAATAACTGAGATATTGGCAGACCAAAATTTAAAATCGTTAAATGATTTAGAGAAGGACTTATGACGACTTTAATTGAGAGACTGGAAAAGGACGGTGAATGATAGAGGAGAATAGGAGAGGCTTATTAAAGAGACTAGGATTCCACAAGAATTGTGAAACCGCAGAAGAAGAAGGATATGTAAATGTACATGCATTTATACTCATATGTATATTGATTTGCTTTAAAGAAAAATTTAAATTCAAAATTAATACATATAAAAAAAATATAATCTTTCAGGATGTGTTTGTGTGTAGACATATTATAGGGGGATGCATATCAATTTTTCGTAGTTCGTTGCGTCGTATAGTTTCTTATAGTTTCGTAGTCTGATTGACATGAACGACCACCGTCATAAATTTTTTCATAATTTACCTTTTCGTAGTTGTTGTTGTTTTTTCAGCTGTCATATTTTGTTTCATAATTATTTTAATATTTCTATGCTAACTGTGAACTGTCAAACATCAGCTACGAAACTACAAAATATAAAAGTTAGAAACTACGAATCATTTTACCTTTGTAGTTTTTCAAAACTTTCGTTGTTCACAAATGTATGACAAATGAACTAAGAAAACTATGAAAACTGATGTATGAAGATTACGAAGACTACGAAACGTGACATGATTCCCCCTATTAATATTATCATTTTTTTTTTCATTTTAAATGTACTCTCATAATTATTATTAAACATACAAATATTTATTTATTTATGTACATTTACGAATATTATGATGCATAGACATGAACGTAAAGTATATTCTTTTGTTTAAATATCATATCAAAAATTAAATTATTAAAAATATATTTTCATATTTACATTTACCATTATAAATGTATAATATGTATGTATGTGAATTTTTAGTAAACACTCTACACTTACGAGTATGTATGATAATATGTCAGAATATATATGTACATGAATGCATATTATGTGTGAGACTATATCGTATATTAATAATGAATTTTTGATTTTAATACCTCCCATAATAATTTTGGATTATTATGTACATATATGATAAAGTGTATACATATCATATATTCAAACAACAATAACAAAAAAAAGGAAATATTATACCAGAATGTTTGTGTTATTTCTATTTTTAATATAGAATTATATCTTTAAATGTGTCATAATCAATGTATCTATATAATCTATACACATACATAAATAAAATTTTACACTTAACAAAAAATCTTTTCATAACATATTGTACTCATGTATGTATGTATATGGAGTCAAAATATATAAAATTATTTACATATAGGTACACAAATACAGAACATACATACATTATGAGTAAATTTTAATATGAACACATAAAAGATATGATACATTTTATAAAAGCAAAAAAGGATAATTGTTTAAAATACGATATATGCATTTTCCATAATTTGAATGCATATGTACAGTACACATCTATATATGTACATACGAAAATTGTTTATAGTAAATCTACGTATGCTTATACGTATATTAACAAAATGAATGAATACACCTTTCATTTATAAATAATTCTTCTTCTTCTTCTTCTTCTTATATATTCTGAGTGCATTCATATCAAAATAAATAAATAAATGAATAAATATTTAAAGTATATACATACACACTATACACACTCGTTCGTACATCCGTAACCATACCCGTATATACATGTGTTTGAAGATAGTGCATTTATGATGTATACATATGTATGCATCTACTCAAATATATATTGTTGTGTTAATGTTTACATAAACATGTATATAAACATATATTTATGTGTATGCATTAAATATGAATAAATTGAACACAAGATGACTACTATGACTATGACAAAAATTTTCTCAACATTACATGAAAGTATACGTATTCGTATATTCAGATTTAGATTTAGATTTATTTTGTTGATAGTTAAATTTGAAATTTGTTCTCGATTTAAATTTTTGTTTTTGTTTTTTTCTTTTGGACAAATTTATCTATACATACATATGTATACCTTGGTATATCAACATCGAAACATAAATGTCACATAATACGTGTAAACTATATTAACCTTTTCATTTATTTCATATGTAAATATTTAGATACTTGTGTGTATATGTACATATGTAAATGCATAGAAAATTTTAAACAATTAATTATTATGTATTGTATTTGGAAAATATTTAAATTGGAAAATATTTGAACAAAATGACCTAAAATTTTGAAGACTCTTCATTTGGTTACAAATAAATAACAATAAAATTTTGGAAATACTTAGTAGGGTGAAAATATTTGTATATGTCATTACATAAATTCAAAATTTTTATTTATTTACTTAAAGTAAGAAAAAATTACTGCATATGAAGATGTTTTAATGTAATAAAAGGACTTTATTTGTCATGAAAAATTTTTTCAATTTTTCCAAATTAGTTAAATAATTTTTTTTGCTCGAATTATAAGTGGTATACTTAAAATTGAAAATTACATTTGAAACACCCTATCTGTTATTTTCTTAAAATAATTTCCATTATATTTTTGCCTTATAAGCATACAGATATGAATGTATTATATGTATATATATGTATTTAGTGTATGTATTTATGTACATACATCTGTAAAATCTACAGAATGCAATATCCGGATATAGTATGTATTATGAATTTGTTGTTGGTATATGAATGGTATGTATGTATGTAAATTATTTTGAATTTGAATTCTTCACATTAAATTGACACTCTCAGAGAAAACGTTTTTAAATGAAATTTAAATGAAAATTCAAATTTAATTAAAATACACATGTACACATTTTTGAGTACCCATACATAAGTATGAATATTTATGTGAATATATTTCTATAATTTTATAAGTGTAAATATAAAAGAAATGTTATATTTCTTATACACACTATATATGCCATTTCAAAATATCCTTTTATTCACTTCGAATAAATAAAATAAAAATAATAAATTTCATATACAGAAATATTTTACATTTGATCTATGAATGAATAACATGTGAGTTTTGTATTAATTTATGGTTTTTTTTTTATAAAACAGAAAAATAAAATTAATTTTATGATTAAAACGAAGACATAACAACACATAAAGACGATGTTTTAAATTTTATTTATCCAATATTAATAATTAATTTTCAGAACCTTATTTTGCATTTTTTATTTTTTTCATTTTTATTTAAATCTGAAAATCACATTGAATGAATTTAAAAAATATAAATTTGCAATCTATAAAGTCGATAGATACCACATATCTAACGATATATCATATACGAAAATTGAAAACTTTCCTATTTGAAAATATAAAAACTAAAAAAGTTTAACACCACACTATTTGAATTTGTGGTGCAACACGATTGCTGTCTGGATAATGAATGAAAAATAAGTATAAGTGAAATCGGAAATCGAACCATGTTTATAAACTTTTTCATGTTTCATTTCAATCATCAATCCCGTAGACCAGTACTTTCACAAGTTTTCTTGACTGTTGCAACTTTCAAGCAAAAATACAATTTGTTTCCAATCAAATGTTTAATTGCACTGACTGAGCAGTGAGCACTGATACTAAAGTAATATGATTATGAAATATGAATGTGTTGAATACACAGTACAGTGACTGGTAGTGAGTACGTACACTGCGCCTGCAGTCAGGCAGTTGGCATGATGATAACACAGCAAACAAGTAATATCATGACGATTTTCCTGAATTTTCTCAATGAGTGGTTATATTTTATTTTCTGATTACGCATTTTTCATATTTTCTAGTCGCATTACGAGAAATAAATTGAATTATTTGCATGAATAAAAAAGATAGATAGTATCACAGACAATATTGTCTGTGATAGTATGTAATTCAAACTTCATATCCCCAATATAATCGTATATTATTATAATTTTGAAAAAATATTTGTATAGGAATATTAGTAACGAATATGATGTCCTGTTTGAAAAAAAAAATTGTGAATGAGAAATGAATCAAAAAGGTTTAAATTATAATTTTATAAAATGCAAAAAAAAAAAAAATCATCTTGTATTTATATAATATTTAAATATAATAAATATTTAATTTATTTTCAATTTAAAAATTCATATTAATACATTATTTTCTAATATTTAGTATTATAACTAATGCATAACTATTTACTTATTCGTTTGTATTATAGAATATGTTTATTTTATGGACAATAAATAAATGAATAAATAAATAATTTCATATTAATGTCGTAATTATCATAAATACATGTAAATATATGTATTGTATATGCATATGTGTTATGTTTAAATTCGATAAATAATAATTGCACTTTGTAGGAATTTTCATTATTTGAGTATTCAACTCGAATTACTAAGTATTGTAATTAAAATTATATCCTTATTTATATATAATATGTACCATAATTCATGAATATTTAATTGTATTATCTGTATAGCATTATATAACAATAATGAATTATCCTTGTTTATCTATAACATTTAAAAAATAAAAATGAAAATAAAATGAATCACTTCAACTGCAAAACTAAACTATAAAATCATTCAATCTATTGAATTATCCTTCTTTCTATACATACCAAAAAAAAAATAATAATACTAATAATAATAAAAAGGAATTTATTTTATTCTTTCTTCATATTTGTAATAAATAAATACATAAATAATAATATATAAAAGAATAATATCTAACTAAAAATACCCTGTAAATAATAGAAAAATAAAAAACCAATAATCCGTATAGTTGAAATGGTATTAAATGATCAAAGCCAACCAGCTTTACGTTTAACCATCGATATATCTGGCATACGTTCTTTCAGTCTGGGGCTAGTAGGTGGTAATGTACTTGTATCTGAATCTGGTGAATAGCTACGTGGTACCAATTCTTCTGTACTGTCATTTAAACTTAAAAATGTTATCGGTGGATCAAATGTTTCTGGTACTGAATCGCATTTACGTAAAGAAATTGTTGGTGATCTTCTTAAATATGACGATGATGATGATGATGATGATGCTGCTGTTACTGTTGCTGCTGCTGTTGTTTGAGACGCCTGTAGGGATGATATATTTGTGGTTGAACCACCAACCCCAGTAGCAGATGGTGGTCTATTGTTAACGAATGATTGACGTTCATGTAATGGTATTGATGGTGGTGGTGGTGGAGCTTTTTTTGTCGGTTTTCCAGGTGGTGGTGGTTTGATTGTCGGTAGATGTGTAGTTGCTGATTGAACAGTCTGATTGTTACTATCGATGCTCATTATTTTTATAATTGGAGTTTCTGATAATGTAGATGTAGTTGTCTGTCGTCCTGTTGTATCATATCCTTTTGATAATGATTGTTGTTTCGAAACTGTTGTTGTTGATGATGATGATGATACAGCTAAATTCGTTGGTTTATTTGAAAACATTGGAGGTGGAGATATTGGACGTGCTTCATTTGAAATACAAGATTTACTAATATTACTGTCACTACTGTTATTATTTATAGTGTCATTTTCAGTTTTTGTTGATGCAGTCGAAGTTATTGTTGCTATTGTAGCTGTAGATGTTGAAACTGACGGTTTAGTTGGTATTGGCTTTATAATATTAGCATTATTATTTTTATTTTTGCTATTATTATTATTATTTGATAAAAATTGAGAAGGTGTACTCTTACATTTTGAACTAACTTCTTCACTTATTTTATTTAGAAGTTCTAATAAAGTATCTGATGTGTCATCAACAAATTCAACTGGTGACATTGTACTAGAACGTGGTGGTGGACTCATTAAAATTAATCTACGTACACGCATAAAATTGCAAACAAAAAAAATGAATCAAAAGAAAAATCAATTTCAAAAAATTCTTATCATTCGGAAATAATAATGAAGAAAAATATTTTTCAAATTGTTTAACAGTACAGCATACCTCTTTGCTTCTTCAATGGCTTTTTGTAAATTTTGTTGATTCTCGTAACTCTGTTTATTATTGCATCGTCCAATTTGTGAATTTTTTGATACACCCCTTAACACTTCATTCCATTTATGTGTAACAGAATCATTTGCTATTTGCCTAGCAATACGACGAAATTTAGATTTTGGATCTTCATTAATTGGTGGTGGGCCAGTTGAAATTGATGTTATTTGATCTGGATCACCTTTATCATCATCATCAGCATTATTTGTTCCGACACCAGTTTCAGATGTTTGTGGTACAGGTGTAACTTGAAAATCTTTCATAAGACGTCGTTCCCATGTTTTATTACGTTTTGCACGTGCCGCTTTTTTATGTTTTATTTTTTTGAAAAATTTGAAAAACAAAAAAGAAAAATGTATAAAAGAAAACACGTTTAAATTTTGAAATGCTAGAAAAGAAATTGAATAAATTTTCACATAACAAATGAATGTGGATTAATGATGACAAGAAAATATGTATATCTCAGCTAGCAGTTTTTCAATTATTTTCATAAAATATTATTATTAAAAGAAATGTAATACAATTTCTGCTCGTGCTCGCATTTTGGAAGGACTCACTGATGATTTTGTTTTTGTTAACTTACGTTTTTCCTTTTTAGCTGCACTCGATACATCCATACCATTACGACCGAATATCTCTAACATTTCATATCGCATCGATGATATTTCACCTTTCACCTCATAGATATCATCTTCGGTAACTGGTTGCTCTTCATATTTACGATGTTGGGATGATACATAACGCCATACCAGAGCACGCATTATATTTATATAACGATTTTCTCTTTCAGCTTCTTGTTTCTTCTGTATTATTCAAGGATGTATAGACGAAAATAAAAAAATGAAAAACAGGATAAGAAGAAAAAATATATATTTAACGTTTTTAGGGGAGAAAATTTGAAATAGCAAAAATGTGAAAAGTCAAAAATATAAATTGTATAGCTCATTTAAAATCGTGTACATGTAATGGAATATGTGATTTTAAATTCACATACACGTAATATAGAAGACATTTTAAAACTTTTTGTAAAAAGAAACGACAGTTGAAAAATGAATAAATAAAATACTGGCTGTGTATTAATTTTATTCACATGGGATTTGAATAAAAAAACAGACGAAGTAGACAAATTTTTGCACTTTTATTACTCCTGCCACAAAAAAAAAGGAAGACAAAACACTCTAGGGAATTATTCCAGAAGAAATAATAAGAAATTTTTTTTTGCTCATTTGAATTTGAAAAACATTTTTCAACAACAACAACAAAAAAAAACGTCGCATTTATCATTTATGGCTCTCATTATCACAGCATTACTGCGTGTTAAGGTAAACAGAAAAAAAAATTATTCCTTAAAGTTATTGCCACAACCGAAGTATGTACCCACCATTGACATTCTTTTTCTTTGTTCCTTTCTTGATCTACGGAATATACGAATTATCCATTTCATTGATGGTAAAATATTGAATGGTGATGGTAATGTTGCGCTATCCTCGAAATAACTCATCCATAATTTTGTTCTGGCGAATTTCCATTCAGTATCAGAATGTTCCTGTATTTATAATTTTTTACAAACAAAAAAAAAACCAAAATTAATCCACTGTTCAATTAAAAATTTCATTATTTTATTTTGGTATTACATATACTTACATCAATCATTGCATATGAATTTGACATCATTGCAATTAATAAATTCAATAGGACAATCACATTAATAACGCTATACGAACCGAACATTAAAAGACCCCAGAACCTTGTATATGATTTAATCCCAGTTAGCTCAAAGGCATCTAGTCCAACCATACCAAAACTAGCCCAGAACAATGACTGAGATGATTCGAAAAGACTGAATATGAGAATATGCAAATAAATAAATAAAATTTTTCGTTTTTATTTGAAAAAAAAAAAAGAAAAATGCCAAATAAAATTTCACATACTTTCCAAATCTTCTCCATTTCATACATGAATCACCATTATTTGCCCAATCAGCTTGATTACCAGGCAATATATAACATTTTTGTTTTTCTAAATCGGCAAAATACCATAATAATTGATTTAAACCGCATGCAAACGAGAACAGTACCAATGAATAAATGAAAAAAAATTTCACAATATCGATAACCATACGTCCTAATGATATTTGTAATGGTCCCAAATGTGGATTTATTGAAAATAAATGAACTAATTTTAATGCTGAAAATATATTAGCAGCTGCAAATAATCCTTCAGCAATTAATTGCGGATCAAAATCATGCCATTGTTCTCTTGGTATATACGCAGTACTAGGATCTTTATTAATTTCATTTTGTTGCTGTATATATGCAAAAATTCTATTTACACATATAGAAAATAAAAATAAAAAATAAAAACCAAAAATCCAATAATAAAATGATTAATAAAATAATAATAATTATCAAGGATATAAATGTAGACTGTATATATTTATTCATTTTCATCATACTACATACCTTAAACAACAAACACTAATGTATAAACCATTTCTAGTGAAATCAATAAAATTCCACATATTTCTTAAATATTTTTTAATACCGACTGTATAAATTTCTTGTACTTCTTCCCATATAAAACCTAATACATACAGGACAACAATTAATTCTAATCCAGTTGGACCATTTCCACGTTGTTTTTGCATCCTTTCTTTTAGTATACGTTTCATATTTTCTGTTCCGAACATTTGTATTACATTATCTTCAGCTCTTTGTGATACCAAAATTAAAATGACTAATAATATACATAGTATACAAAAAAGGATATTATAAGAGAAACAAAAAAGGAAACAAAAAAATAGAAAAAAAAATATAATATATGCATTAACAATAGATATAAAATGTAGAACACATTTTAATGATATAACGGGAATTATATAGTAATATCCTGTTATCTGTTATGTAAAATGACAAATTTTTTTTTTTTTATATTTCATTTCAATTAAATATCAAAGAATATTCAAGTGGATATAATGGAATAAGAGCACAACATTGTGTACATACATATGTATAATACATAATACCCAAAAAGGATATGCATATGAATTGTAGATTGTATAATAATAGTAGTGAATGATGACAATTATACACTTTATACGAAAAGGAATACACTAATATGTGTAATGGCTTTGTGATACTGATGATTATGATGGTTTAGATGGAAGATTGTTTTTTACTATTATATGAAATCATATATGTACATTATTCATCTTTAGGAATAAATTTATTGTCTTTTATACTTTTAAATGTATCATATGTACTTACATAAAAAGAATATATATGATGATGCATGTATTAGAAATTTCATAAAAGGTTTTCTCATAAGTCTACTAATACCCCATCCAGGCATTAGCATATACGTTAAACAATAAAAAGGAAATAGAACAGCAACTTGTATTATTGTGAAAAGCTTTTCCATGTTTGTTTTCCTTCTAAATCCTGGTACACCTTCATACCACATTGCAGCCAATAGTTGTTGTATATTTGGATGTGCTACAAACTTTAAATAATAATTTTTCAAAATATATATAAATATACACACACACACACAGAAATATGAAAAGAAACAAGAAAGAAAGAATGATTGTGAAAAAAAAATGATTTTTAAATAAAATTACTCAAAAAATTGTATAGACGTTGCATTTGTGTAACAAGTAACATGCAGAGAGACGCATAAATCATAAAATAAATTATTGTTTAAATTTAAAAGGAATCATTGCAAAATCTATAAGGAATTCATTCATTTTGTTACCTTTTTCTGTTTATATTTAATTGCTAATTCGAGACGTGCTAATGTCATACGATCACCATCTACATATGGCGGTGAACTTGGATCATAATTCAATACGATTGCTAATTCTTGTGAATTTCTTGTCTGATCTAATAAATCGACTGCAAATTTTTGACATTGTCTACGTAATTCTAAATATTCCGCTTTACATTCCTGATTAAGAAAAAAATAAATAAATTAAAAATTTAATAAAAATTACATAGTGAGGAGGAGAAAATTTTATTTGTATTTTTTCCAATGAATATCCTTTTCATTCACTGTATACTCACAGATACTTTGTACTTCGTATCATGGTTATTATACACACAAAGGATTCAAGAGAATATTTTTATTTTTTTTTTTTTTTTTTGTAGCACAAGGATAGAAGAAAACTAAAACTGAAAATATTGATCCGTAAAAATAGATTGGTCATACATAAATAGAAAAATGAAGGTGAATGACATGACCATATCAGGAAACGTTACATTACAAAATTTAAAAAAAAACAAACACAAGAAAAAAAAATAACAGACACAACATTAAAAATTCATGAAGAAAACACTTCTTAAGATGGAGGAGATACTACCACTTGTCCTGATAGTGATAGTCCTGATGTGTAGTACTTGTTTTACGTATAAATAATGCATAAGATGAGATGAGATGATAAACAAATATTTCAGGACAAAGTTGTATAATGGTGATGGTGTAATGTACAGTTTAAGGATCAATAATTTTTAAAAAAAAAATTTATAATATAAAAAAAAACCCTTGCTAATATTCGAATAGGATATTCAAAAAAACCATACTCATGTTTTAGATTTAATATCATATTACCTGTTCCGTAAAGGCTAAATTCCTCAATTCCCAAGATAATTGAAATGCTGTTAATAATGGATCACTGGACGTTAAAGCAATTAATGATGGACTAGCTAATGCTCTATAAACATTAACTCGAGACAATGAATGCCTCAGTGAATCTTCAGTTGATAAACGAATACATTCTTCACAACCACATCTGTATACAGAATACAAATACAAAAATAAACAAAAATACATAAAATATTGTATGAATGAAAAATTAAATTGAAAGCATCCTTGATATTTTTGAAATCTTCAATTGAAAAATATGAAAAAAAATATTTTTTTTTCATACTTAATATCATGAGGTATGGGTACAGCAGCACCACGATCTAGTAAAATTTTTAATATTTCAAAATTATTACGATGTGCAGCTAATATTAATGGTGTTATATCTGGTGTAAACATTGCAGTATTTATATCAACTTTTTGCCAACTCTATATATATTATTACCGTAAATATATAAAATGAAAATAAAAAATATTTTTTAAAACAAAATTTTATAAGAAACTATATGACAAATGTAAAGAAAATTAAAAAATTTTGAATGAATACATCGCATTTAAAAAATCGCACTTACATATGGTTCACCTTCATTATGAATTAATTCTTCATGTTCCAATAATAATTCAACAGCTTCAACAAATTCAGCATTGATTGCCTGTAATAATGCATCTTTTGTTTCAACGCCCATCACAATTAATAATTCAACCATTTCAAGATTTTCACCATCAATTGCTAATGTTAATGCTCTACGACCGAGCGGATCCATACAATTAATATTTATGTGTTGTTTACGATGAGCTTTTTGTAAAATTCTATATCATACAAAATAAAAAAGGACAAAAATACGAAAAAGCATTTAAAAAACACAAAATAACAAGGATGAAAAAATTACTGAATTATTGAATAAAGTAAAAAAAAAATTTTAAATTAAATATCGCATATTATTATAACTGAAAAAGGACTCATATGCATACAAATAATCATCTTTTCCATTCGTATAAATTATATACATGCGAATATGATGATTGTATTCATTTAAAATTCATATGCTTATATCCTTGTTATTGTTATTTTTCTTTTTTACCTTTCAATTTTTATATACAAAATAAAATTTACATAGAATATCTACTTAATAAAATAAAATACAAAGAAGAAGAAGAAAAATTCAAATAAAATGATGCAAAAATTCACGTCACGTGACAATGATTATTTGACAATATACATAAGTTCAAATGATTCGTTTTTATATTTTTTGGACATTATACACAATCGTTGGTCATTATATATGTGTATGGTCGTATGGCTTTCATTTCAGTTTGGAAAATAAAAAACGAAAAACGAGAAATGTGAATGTAAACATAAATACTCATAAAAATCTATAGGTATATTTAACATTTTATTTGTATTTTATTCATCTGCTGAATGTGATTTTAACACAACCAAATACTCTCGTGCGTACTTTATACATATACACAATATCCCATCAGATTCTGGAGAAAATAAATAAATAAATAAATTTGTATTCTGTTTTTTGTCCGTCATTCATTAACCGACATAAAATTTCATTTGAATTAACTTTCATTTTTCATTTCATTTTTTTTCACATTTTAATTTCATTCATTTAATACGAGACGAATAATATAGGACAATCTGTGCACTATGATATGAATTTTATATAATCGTCAAATCAAAATGAAAATACAAAAAAAAAATATATAATAAAAATTGAAAGGATACTCATGTGTATTTTTATTATTATTATTACATATTTGTTTTCATATTTAAAAAAAAAAAAAAAAAAAAAACTTGAATTGAGTTTTTAGTTACGGTTCATTCAGAACGAGATTTAATGATCTGAAGAATTTTTTTCTCTAAAAAAAAATACATATAAATGAGCGTATAAAAAATTACATTCCCATTTTTTGTGTGTTTAGTAGTAGCAATATTGTTTTTTTGTGTATTTCATTTGTTGATTCGAATATGTTCGATAGTTCGTTCGATACACTAAAAATAATTTTAAAATACAATAATTTCAATTCCAGTCCAATATTGAAAATTGAATGAATATTTCGCAATGTGTTCTGTTCAGTTCATTATAATCATCAGCTGCTCTGCAGTCTGCTCTGTTCTTTTGCTGTATCACAAATTTTATTTTATTTCACATTTTTCCTTTGCGTATATACTACAATCTACAATGTAATGCGTTTTAGTAATTTTTTTTTCTCCTTCTACAATTTTCATTATTACGATTATTACGATTATTATTATCAGGATCATTTTGTATTTCTTTTTCCATTTATTTCGGTTTTTCTGTGTTTCTTATGTGCACGTACACATGAGCCCAGCCTACACTTACCATA
Organism: Villa cingulata; assembly: GCA_951394055.1. Lineage (NCBI taxonomy): Eukaryota > Metazoa > Arthropoda > Insecta > Diptera > Bombyliidae > Villa > Villa cingulata. Next base: position 1,456,421 of record OX596019.1, on the reverse strand, counting down.
CACGAACTCATTTAACAATTCGGTATAGCGTGTAGTGTACACATATAACAAGAAGAGTGTAACTGCCGACAAAAACGAAACAACAACAACAAGAACAACAAAAACAAAAATAAATAAATGAATGAATGAACGTAAAAGTAAAGAAAAACTTTTGTTATAAAAGGACATCAAATATTTATTAAATGAACATTTTTATTCATTGTGTTTGTTTGTTTTCGTTTTTTTCATTTTTTTCACTTTTTTCGCTTTTATTTGTATTTTATTCTGTGTTTTGCTTTAATGGTGCTTGTTTTTTTACTTTTGTCGCTTCTCCCTTTTTTTTATTCTCGTCGTCTTCGTCTCATTTTACTTCTTGTCTTGGTATTTTTTCCGGTATTGTTTTGATTACAATTAAATGCTCGTAAAAATAAAAAAAAAATAAGTTTTACAAAAAAAAAAAAAGAAATGAAACAATATAACGTGATGCTTGTAATTTTATTCTTTGTTTCCTTTTTCCATGAAATTTATTTTTTATTATTTTTTTTTCTTTTTCTTATTTTTTTTTCTGGTGAATTCATCCGTTTGTCTTTTGTGCTGTTACAAAATATACATAGGAGTATAATAGGTAACGATATAAATACATATGTACTTTTCAACTTATTAATCAAACAGAAAACAAAAGAGCAATTATTCGAAAGAGAAAGTTTGTTTACATTGAAATAAAAACCGAAAATGAAACAAAAACAAAAGAGCATAAAAAAAAATGGTTCATTCAAAAAAAAAAAACAGAAAACAAAAAACAAAAAAAATAGTAAATAAATATATTTTGATTTCCTTTAGGAATCCTTAAGGTTATTATTTTGTGAAATTTTCATAGTTAAATCGTTAAATCATATTTACAATTTGAGATAAGACGATTAAACTATACATATATGAATTATTTTTTACGTATGGGTCTGATAAATTTTTTGGGTAACTGTTTGAGAAAATACATAAACGATTAAATGGACATAAAATGAATTTGCTTATAAAATATATTCTGACTATGGCATGGCATACAAACGATATCTTAAAGAGAACTCTTAAAATATCAATTTCGAGTACCTTTACTTTCAATTTTCTATATGTGTGTGTTAATGCTTTGTAGGATTTTTTTTTTGAAAGGAAAGGACAATTAAATAAGAACAAAACAAACAGCAAAACGAATAAAAAATATACTATGTAGAATCAGACATCCTCAAAAATTTTAAATTACTATAAGAATAAGGATATTCGCATTCATTGTTCATTTTTGTTTCATTATTTAAGGATGTTTTACTTTAATTGACCGGAGTCATTTTAAAAAATGAAAAGGATAGATATGTATTTGTAATGTTTTTGAAGAAACATTTTTTCTCTTCTTTGTAGATATATTTTACTCCTAATAAGGATATTTTTCAGTTTTTCCAATGTTAAATTTAAAAAAAAATTATGATGTTCCTCTCCTTGTTTCCTTTTTATTTGTTTTTTTTCATTCATTTAAGGGTAAATATCATAAAGTAGTCATGGGTACTCTTCATTTATTTCATTTATAAAACTGTTATTCTGTTTACTATTGCATAATGTCTGCTCATATCTGTTTTTGTATTATTTGTATGTGTAATTGGGTTACATTCACATTGACCTTTTTGTATATCCTTTTTTTGTTATGTCTTTTAAAATTATAAAATTAACTTTGAACTCCACATAAAAGCTATTCAAGTATCTGAAACATAACTCTGTACACGAGTACACACAAGCACAACATTTGTCACAAATAAAGTCAGTGTTTTCTTTTTTTGTTGTTGTTGTGTTGTTTCATTTTTGAGATTAATTAAAATGTAATTATAAAATGAATTCTTGTAACTGTAACAATGACAAATATATTTTTTTTTTTCAAAATTTACAAATAATCCAATTAAGACAAATAATTTAGATACACAAGACAAAGATATACTTGATAAACAGATATGTATGTATATCCTTACACAATTCTCATTATGAAAAACAATCATTTTTCTAAATTAGTTCTGTTATTTAGGAGGATGTTTTAATAATGATGCTAATATTAATTGCATTTGCAAAGTTTATATCCTCTGAGGATATATAAATATACCTAATCAAAATCTATAGAAAATAAAAAGATTTAAGCAATGAATATGATTATCGAAGAATGTCTAACATTCTAATATTTGACAAGAATAATATTTGTAATCCAAGGAATAATAAAATGTTATGTAGAATTTTTTAAATTTTATATCCTTGAAAGTTTAACTACTATATTTTTATTTCTATAAACAAAACATGAAAATAAAAACAAAATTTCTTTGCTTAAATTTATCTGATGAGTTCACTTTTCAACATACCACAAAAAAAATAATCGAAATTCTCCACAAAAAAAAATATTGTTAAGGATAATAATATGTATTCATTGTTTAGTTTTTTTGGTAGGTTTTATCGTTTTATGTGATTTTCTATTTTTTTTTGTTTTTAAACTCACCTTCTAACATTACCTAAATCACCTCTTTCAACAGCCAATAAATATTTTTTCTCTTCTAATGTTAGCGGTTGTGGTAATTTAAGTGATGTAACACCACCATCTTGTTGTCGTATCATTTTATCGGGTGTTGGTGTCGGAGCATCAATTTGAACACCAACCTGGAAGATTTTCAGTATAATTGGAACCAGAATATATGAAAGAGAAAAAGAAAAGAGAAAAAAATTGAAAAAACAAAAAGTATTTAAAAAGTACAGAGTTAAGTTAAAATAAAATTTTGCTTATAACCGAATAATTTTAGAAAAAAATATAAATATGGAAAAAACAAAAATGGTAAAATAAAATATCCTGACTGTTTTAAAAATGATTTTGTATGCATTTTTTGTGTATATGGTTTTTTGAATCATATCCTGTTGGTTTTTGTCCAGAATTTCATTGCTAAATTCACATGTCTGTAAGTTCATGTCTAACATTTTCTATAACTAAGCAAATATAAGGATGACTTCTTTATATAAACAGTAAACTTGGAATACAGACAGTAAACATACTATACTCTCCATTTTTGCATCACACAGATACTTAGCTTAAAATGTCCTTAGAATAAAAATGAATGAAATGCTAATAATAAGATATTTTGTGTTTTGTTTTTACAATCTTTGCATTCTAATTTTTCACTAACAAGGCAGAAAATTTTCGTTTTGCTTTGCAAACAAAGTCAAAGTCTACGACTTCGCTAGCTACATTAGATATTACATTTATCTAATGGCAAATTAACTAAACAAAAAAAAAATTTTTTTTTCCTCCATTAAGTAGGTACATGTGCCTTCATAACTTTAAAGTAAATATTGTATTGTTTTGTTAGTCAACAAAAATTAAATCTTGAAAATTTTTCAGTCAATTCATGAATTTAATGCACCTAAACGAATACCTATACGTAAGTATATGAGATGTGAAATATTATTTGTTTCGAGAAACTATGTACCCAGATATGAGGAGCATATAATAATATTCTTTCCCAAACAACTATGAACATTCTGTATGCGAAATGGACTCATACTCGTATGGCTAACTTACTATAATGACTGCATATTTTTCATATGCCACTGCTAAAATATTTCTGTGTGGGTGTACTATGTTGTATGTGTTTGCATAAATGATTGTATTCCAGGTGTGTGTTTTTATTTATATTTATATGTTATTTTTTATATACTTACTCCTGTAGAACGTTCCTTTTTATCGTTACCCATTGTTATTTTATTTCTATTGTAAAATAAATGATGAGTGATTCAGATGATATCGTTGCCTTCAAAAAGTTTCCTATAGTTTTTCCGTTTGTTTTTTTTTTTTTTTAATTTTTATTTCTTTTTTACTTTTCTGTTTCTTTATTTGTTTGTTTGTTTGTTCCTTTAACTTTTATGGGCAAATACTTTCTTTGTCTATATATACTCGGTTTGTTCTGGCTGTTTATTTATGAGTACGACAGTATGTACATATATTTCCTTTCTTTGTATTTTTATTGCTATACTGCTGCTACTACTACTGCTACCGTTTATATCTTCTTTATGTGCCTGTATGTTTGTATTTTGTTTCTTTTCAGTTCCTTTTCATTCAGAATAATTTTACTTGTACATACATTCTCCCTTTGCATTCGAATATATGCATGTACATATATGGTGTGTACCTCTTTTCATTTATAATAGAGTTATGATGACAATAACAATCAACAATTATTGTTGTCTACGTTGTGAAATATTTTATTCACTTTGCAACTGCTGTTTTTTTTTATTTTTTTTTTTTTATAACTGTAATCTATATGTGTGTGTATGTTTGGGTGTTTTTTTTTTCAATTTATTATCTTTTTCCTTATTTTTTGTTTTGCTTCCTGTAACAAAAAAAAAATATGGAAAAAATTATTACATCACATGTTCATATATAGAAAATGAAAAAATAAAATTGAAAGGAAAAACGTTTCAGCTAATCTGAAAGTTAAGGAAAAAAAAAAGAAAAATAAAAAGGATAAAAGTGAATCATATGCAAAAAAAAAAAAAACAAGAACTAAATAAACGAAAAGTCAGGATGATTTTTTCTTCTTCTCGTTGTAAAATGAATGAAAAAGTGTGTACTTATCTTCCTATTACCTATACATAAACAAGAATATGTAAATGGACGTAATACACTGTACTGAATACAAAACAAAAAAAACATGAAAAAAATGAAGTTGAAAGTTTCAATGTGCGACCATTATTATACAGTCCTTTAAAAGACTATATAGAGAGAAAATTTAAAATAGAATAAAAATGAAAGAAAAAATTCATGGAAATTACTGTATTATAATGTACGATGAGTATTCTGTATCTATTATCAATAAAGAAATTTTCATTTTCATTTTATATTTCTTTTTTTTTTCTGACTATCATTTCTTTTTTGTTTTTCTTTTCTGAAATTAAAATTGTTGAAAAATTAAATTTAAATAAAGAATTTAAAAATTCTATTCAATATTCAGTTGCGTTTTTCTCTTTTAATTTATATTTCATTTTTAATTTTTTTTCACCATATTTTTTTTTTCTTTCATTCTGGATACGATTATTCATTTACTCTTGAATTCTTATTTCAAATTAAATTAACCGTATACATAATGCACTTGAAACTAACTATAGCAGGTATTAGAATATAGCAACATTCTGAAAATGTTAGTGTTAAACATTTAAAATGAATGAAAAAAGAAATTCATTTCGTTAAATGAAAAAAATGAAAAAAATATTATGTAAGTACGTACATAAAATTGAATTGAAACACTTTATATAGATGAAATATGTATGTAGTCGTAAATAATTGAAAAATTATGAAAATGATATAAATCATAAACTGAAAATATCATGATTACTTTTAATTGAAAATTAAAATGAAATGAAAATGAATGATAGAAATGTTTGTTCATTAAAAGTAAATTTATTAAATGGGAAATTATTAATTAATTTAATTCTATCATTTTGAAAGAAAATGATTGAAAGGAAATTGAGTGAAATTTTTTCGATTATAGATATGAAAAAAAAAGAACTAGAAAAAAATATTATTTCTCATCGATACATTGATAAATCGTAATTGGAATTGAATTTAAATTCACGTTTCTCTAGTCTACACACACGGAACAGTTTATTATATCCTTCTAATTGGACATTAAAATTCAAAATCTTTGAGACAAAGTAGTAAGAACCGAAAAACTAACAAGGAAAACTGGCCAACAGCTTTGAATGTCTAATTGATGAATGATTGTCTAGTCAGTAGTCAACGCAAGTAGTAGCTTCCACCAAACCCATGCTTCTACCTACCTTCTGGTGTATACGAGTACGGAGTAATCAGTAATCACAGACTCTAGTGTATAAGGTTCGGAAAATGAAACGAGAAACAGAAATACTTGTATATTAATGGTGGCTGGAAATTAATTAATGGCGAGAGCGACAACACTTTTCAAACAAAATGTTTGAAATGGTTTGGAAAGTTTGAAATGTTGTGTAAAAATCGAAAGTTCTTCATTTTTGAACTGCTGCAGTTCTGTTTTAGGGAAGATGATGATCATGATGATGATCAGTTCTAAAAGAAATTCATTTCTTTTATTTAAAACTTTCAAACGCACATAAAATCTGAATCTGATAGTATTTCTTCATATACGAATACTCTTATTATATGACAAAGTAAATTAATTTTTCATGCATTGCACAATAATTTTGAAATATTACGATAAACAGCAACAGAAAAATAATTTTGTGTATCACAAAAACAGTACTAATTCTTTTGTACACAAAAAATAAAATTCAAAAATTTTAAAAATAAATATGAAATCCTTTGAATCGTTAAAGAAATATTCTTACAAATCAGATAAAATGCTTTTAAATGAATGAATGGTTGATTTTATATCGTTTTGGTTTTTTTTTTTTCGAGATGAAACAGAAACTCTATGGTGATCAGATATTTCATTAAAATAAAAAAAAAAAATTTTCTGAAATTATTTTACTCAAAATATCAACAATATAAAATCAGAACGAAAAATGAAAATACCACAAACTTTATTTTTTATTTACCAGATAATTTAAAATGAATTTTTTTAAAATTAAAATTCTTTTAAAATTTGTTTTGTTTTTCGTTTATTATTTTTTATTTATTTTTTTAATGAACATGGATAGCACAGCTCTTCACTATCATATGTACATCTACAGTACATCTGAATGGATATTAGTACAAATATTTCTGAATTAAAATAAAATTCCTTAGTTGTTTTTTTACAAAAATCTTTCATGAAAATTCAAAACAAAAAATATTTATTTTTATTTTAAATTGAATAAATAAATTCGCATGCAACTTTAATGTATAACTCGTACATGTATACGTACTCTATAAAGTCACAGATATAAAAAATTGTTTGAATGCATATCTTCTCGTAATGTATACACATGCACAAATATGGGTGTGTAAATATCTCTAAAAAGGATTCATTTATCCTTATTTTTTCACTCTTTGAATATTTTCCACAATTTAACTTTCACTTTTCTGTGTACAAATATGCGAATGCATATTTTTCTTTTTTTTAATTGAAATTTTTTATTAAAAACGAACTTTGTTGGAACGTAATTTCTGTTTTTAACCATCAAATCTACCTCTCAAAGTTTTATAAAAAAAATAAAAAAAAAACCGGAAGTGGTATGCACGAAAATTTTTGTATGCAGAAATTCATTTATATCATCAACAGATATTAAAAATAAAATAAAAATTTAAATTTAAAAAAAAGATACAAATTCGTTGAATAAATTAAGATGAAAAATAAAATATTACACATATCCCTGGAATGTTAAATGAAATTTTAAAATAAATTCACTAGTTTTTCACTTAAAATCTGATTAAAATTTGAATTTTGATATATTTTTCATTTTTCCACTGATCCTAATTAACAAAAAATATTTTTATAAGTTTGGAAAAAAAAAATATTAAACAGTTACTAACAATATTCACCTGTACAGTTTGCCAAAAATGTACTCTGTAATCGCGTTATCAAATGTTGTAATTGTGATATTCTAAATTTACAGATAAATAAAATTGAAAAAAAATTTTACAAATCTACGAGTACATGTCCACCTCAACAATGCCATCCCAATTGATTATTTTCTCCTGTTTTTTTGGGTGATGTTTTTAGATGAAATTTTGTAAAATTTTTCATTTTCAATTGCCTGTAAAATTGTCTAATAATTCACTTACTATTAAAATAATTGTTGAATTCATCTTGAAATGTGACCTGAGAGAACTATAAATCGAATCGAACTATGAGAAAGACTATCACGAAAATTATTTAACAAAATTCATTCGTATATTTTTATTCATACATCAAATAAAAAAAAAACACGTTTTTTTTTTACAAAATTTAAATTTACAAAACCAAAATAAAATAAAAATTCTTAAATGAAAATTTAATTTTTCCAGTCACAATTTAAGAAAATCAATTTATAAATATTTTGTTTCTTTTTTTTTCTTCTGTAATCAAAAATTACTTTGTATATAGGTAGCAATTTATAATAATGGTGAATTTATTATGTGTGCATTTACTATTTAAGTATATACTCGTGTGCGCATACCTTGAGCATTTTTACATTTATTATAATTTTAATTCAAAATGCTTTTAAAAATGTAATGATGCTTTTTAGAATTCACGAATTTCACGTAATATTCGTTTACTTTGTTGTACGAGTATATATACAAATCGAACGTTTAATTGCAAAAAAGAATAAAAAAAAATAAAATTTAATAAATTCGAAACGAAAAAGATAAAAAGAAATAAAGAAATACAGAAGAAAAAAAAAATATTTTCTTTTTTTTTTCGTTTGGTTTAAGATACAAATAATACTCTTAGCGGTCAAGTGTAATAATTTTAATTGAAAATTTTTATTTATACAAAGAATAAAAAAAAAATATCATTAAACGAACGTAAGTATAAATTAAAATTTTTCGTTATTTTTGTACAAAAACTTTATACATCTTTGAAAGTATACACAAGAAAAAAAATTTAGAAATTTAGAAAAATACACTTCAAAAATAATAAAATCAAGGACTCGGTAAATTTCAAAAGTGATTTGCATAAATAAATTAAAACATTCATCTCTTATTTGATATTTACATTAAGCATGGATGTATTTAATGTATATGGATTTATCGAATTGATGCATCTTATCTAATGTGTGTGCAAACACCACATACACAGAAAATTATTCAAAGTCTCAAAGTGCAAAATATATGATTATATGAAATGAATATACATAAGAGTAGAGTATTCGTGTGCTATAACACTGTATTATATTCATCATTACGTTCGAAAGTACATCGTAAATTCTTCTACGCGTCTACTTCTTACTTTTACTGTAACTACATGATATGCATATCATTCAAAAAGATTTCACACGTACTCGTGTATACTTACTTGTTCATTTAATAAAAACAAAAAAAAAACAAAAAAATTAGAGACAATATAATTCATGGAAAATTTATTGATCACGTAGATTTAATGTATATTTATGAGACGAGTGTGTATGTGTATGCATAGGAGTGGTATATTCGATGAATTAGAAGAAAAAACAAAATAAACTATAAAAAGGAAAATATTTTTAAGTGATTTATTATGAAATTTTGTTTTAAATGTGTAAAAATTACATAATCACATTGGTGGGAGTATTATAGTTTGCTGTTTGTGGTGTGTTTGTGTGTATAAAGAAAGGTGTCTGTTTTGAATCCATACAAGATTATCTTCTTAGTATTTTATTTTTTTAGTTTTCAGTTCATACTTGATAGTTCTAGCAATTTTTGGAAAACTGTTTTTTTTTACAATGTATCATATATATGTATATTAAATGCACACGGATACCACAATTGTTCACAATGGCACCTCTGATCAAAAATTCTCTCAGATATTTCATCCAGTGTATCATCAGTATAATCAGTTACTGGTGTACATATTGCTTTAGTGTGAAATTAATGATCGACTTGGGTGAGCGTGAGTATAGCGCTCTGGCTTGGGGGTTTGAACTCAGAACATCAAGCATACTAGTCCAACACTACAACCATCGAGCTATTCAAGCCCCTGGAAAATGTAAAATTTTCTAAAATTGATTTTATTCAATTTCAAAGTCCCAACAAACACGCAAAATTGTATGGACGGACATATACATGTTTGTATGAATTTACCTATAGGCGTCAAACATAAATGTGAAAAAAATATTTTAATTTTCTGAAATACAAAATCAAATCTTAGTCCTTTTTTATAGTTATAAAAGTTTACATTATGTATTTGCAATTTACTGTGATTGTGAAAAATTATGTAGCACATTTTTGTTGAGTACCAGGATTTTATTTTCTCCTTTAACTTCATTTAATTGTTATCAGAATGCCAGATTTGGAGAATTTGAAGTCTAAAATTCTACTAATAAAAATTATCATCGGCACTATCATCATAATCATCATCAAATTATTAACTTTGATGATGATTTTTTCAAAAAAATATTTGTCCAGTGATTCTTTTCATGATTATTACAAATAACTAGAACTGTAAAATTCTTTTTGATTTATTATCTTTCAACTGTTTTCAATTTTTAGTGCTCGAATGTTGTTTTATTCTTTCATTCTTTCAGACAATAATAACAACGAAAATACGTACGATTAAACGTTAAACTTTACTGTCTCCACTGCACGTAAACTAATCGATTTAATCAGCAGATGCTCTGCCAATTTTTTTTTTTTTTTTTCAAACTTTTAAAAAGCAATTAAAATAGAATTTTTTTTTATTGTTATTTTTACATCCTATTCAAAAGGCAATCCAATTTTCAGCTAACACACGCCATTAATAGATCATTGCATAGCGTCTAACACACCGACATTGATGGAGAAAAACAATTATGCCTAAAATCGGTTATATTCTGCTACTTTTTTTAATTATCCTTGTTTTGATTGGAAAAATTGCATTTCATTTTTAAACTCACTTATATGTAAGGGTATTTGAACATACGTAAGTTTGAATGGAATAAACATATACAGATGTAAGTTTGAAATGTAAAAAAAATAGTCCAAGCAATACAACGTTTAGTTTAGAAATTTATCCAAAAATTTAGAATACAATACAAACACTGTATTACATATCCTTTTTGTGATTTCTTTCTTCTTTTTTTTTTGCTAAATTTTTTTTCGTCTGTATACACAGTTAGATTTACATATTTGCCTTTACAATTTCACATTCACCAACAGAAATGTTCTATATTCAAACTAAGTACATATTTTTATATACTTTCTTTTAGTTTTTCTACTGTTCACTGTTATGTAATATGAAGTTAATTAACAGTTCACGATTAACTATACTATCCGTCGTTACACAGATATATAAAACAAAAAAAAAAAATTGCACACAACAAAAAGGATAACCGAAAAACAAGAAGAACATAAAACATTCATGCACGTTAACTGTTGCAAATAAGATAAATCACAAGCACATGTAAAAATTTAAATGTTTTTTGATACATTTTTATTTCTTTAATCCTTTTTGTTTTTTGTTTTTTTTTTCATACAAATAATAGTATATCCTTTTTTGATTTTTGTATTTTTTCTTTTTCTAAAATTTAAATAAAATTTTTCATTTTTTTTTTTTGCTCTCCTTTTTGATTTCTATTTGATATACGCAATACTATATTCCTTGAGGAAAATTTTTTGTTGTTGTTTTATTTTAACGTATTTCTTTCAATAATTGAATGATATTATATTATTGATGTAGAGTGTATGATGCGTGTGTAAATATTCCACTTTGAATGCAATTTAAATGAATTATTCGCCACATTTATATACATCCTAAATTCATTGAATGTTAATTGAATTATAGAATAATTTTTGTTTTTTTATTTTGTTCAAGTAAATACAAATAAACTAACACATACATATGTATTCTGGCACTTATACGAGTAGAGACAGAAAAATATGGAAATTGGAAATCGATCATTTTTTTCATCGTCTCTATACATATTATACTGGATTTCTTATGGCTTTTCTATGAATATTACATATGTTTTAATGTATGTATACGCGAATGTATAAATGAGTATAATATGAATAAATATGTACATATGTATATATATTTTTCTGACAATTTTGTCTTTTATACATATATGAGTATACACTCGCATGCATTTACATTCATATATTTTTATGTCTATATACATACGTAGTGTCATACATACACTTTTGCATAAATGTGGGCTGTTGGCTGTTCTTTACAGGTATTATTAATTCAAGAGGATTATACAAACAAAACAAAAAATAAATAACAAACGATATGTAGTATACGACAAACACACAATAATTTTATGCAGAAATTCATTTTTGTTTTTGTTTTTTCAGCTTTTAAATGAAAACAAAACTTCTTTTACTTAGAAAAAAAAGATAAACATGAAATAAAATAAAAATTTTAAATAAAACCAAAGTAAAAATAGTCTATTTTTATCGATATTACATGCATACACATTTATACTTGTACATACCAATACAAGCCACTAAAACATATGCTTATAAATTATATGTATTTATTTTGTTTTTCTTCAATTTTTTCACTTACATTCATTTTTATAAATTATACGAAAATAGAAAAAAAATATATATGTATGTATGTATATTTTCTTTTTCGAAATACCATGTAACATACATACATATGTATGTATTTAAAAAAAAATAATATCAGTTGTTGTTACCAGACACAGCAGTGAGCAAATTGGTCAGGTGTCAACAAATGGAATCGCATAAAATATGGTTAATATCGATATTATTAATACGTTATATAGATATGTATACCTATCTGCTTAGTTATTGTACGTAACATGCTTATATTTATCTAATATCAACGTAATGTAATATTCATCATAAATATGCGAAAATTTTCATCATATAAGTAGATATATAGACACTATAGTACATACACACGGATAGTTTGTTTGGATTTAATAACAAACAAAATGAAAAATAAAAATAAACTAAAAGCAAAATACAGATAACAAAAGTATAAAATAAAAATTTGTATTTTAAATACATGAAAAAAGGAAAATAAAATTAAAAAAAAAACACATACACACAAAAATAAGAATGGCCACAACCTATGACACTTTTGAAATTATAGAATCCAGAAAAGTACTCTACATACATTTTTTTTTTTTTACATTCGTTATACTTTTACAATAATTTTTACAATAACACATAATAAGTTGGAAAGAAAATAAAGTAAAATAATACATTTACTATGCCAAATATAAAGTGGAGAGTATAATTAAACAGTAAAAAATGAAGACAAATACCCGTACAATAATGCAACGGAATTAAAGAAAAAAATTAGTTATGTAATTATTTTTTTGTATCGGATCGGATTGTTGACCTAAAATAAATTTATGATGTATACACTGTAATGACATGGCATATAATGTATCAAAGTACATGTAGGTATGTATGTATGTATATTTAGGTTATGAAAACCGAAAGCAAAATAAAATGTAAAAATATATATATACAATATAAATACGAAACATGATTATAACAAACCTTCTTACAAACGCTTATATTTTCAAAACGTTCTAACTACTTATAATGTGAATCCTTTTAATTACTTCGATTCATGATACTAATCTTTTTAATTCCTAAACTAAAACCTAAAAAAAAAAAACCTAAAACTATAATGAGAGATTATTTGTTATATACAGACCTATAGACAGAATAATATCTTCAATTCGAATTAAATTTCAACAAAAAAAAATTTCTTATGATACATGGAGATAATACGTTTCGTAATAAATTCGTATTTGTTATCGCGTATTGACTTCCTTCATGTACTGTGCTCATTCATAAAAATTCCTAGATTTTGGTCTGGGTGTAGAGTTCAAAATGAGGCCAAACTTGATCGAACCAAATTTGGTATTACTACTACACTATCTGCCATTTCATTAAATAAATAGACTAAGATAGATGGAACACCTGGTCAGAATGAACGAAGAAAGAGCTGCAAGAAAGATCTGGAAGAGTAGCCAAGAGGGGAAAAGACCTGTCAAGAGGCCAAGGAAACGTTGGTGGGATGACGCGTCTGACGAGTGACGCTGACGACTTATTTACGAAGACTAAAGGTGAAGAATTGGAGACAGATGGCGAGCGATAGAACAGAGTGGCGGCAATTTCTAGAAAAGGCGATGGTTCTTCATGGAATGTTGTGACAACATGATGATGATGATGATGACAAAACTACCTTCAAGACTTCAAGACTGTGTGCAGACATCAGCAATTTTTTTTTAAATGAAGAATAAAAGTTTATTAATTCTCAGTAAACAAAGTAAAATTTTCCATATTTTTCATAATTTACTAATCACAATTTTAAATGATTTGTAATTCTTTCTTCATCTCCTTTCATCAACTTATCTATTCGATAGTAAATTTTGGATTAATATACTCTCGTAAAATGATTCTGAAAATAAATCGCAAAATATTTCAACCTTCAAATTTCCCCCACTATTCATTTCATTTTTGAATTTTAATATGAAGTACATTGTATAGACACAATTTCTATACATTTGAACTTACACACTTTCTTATTCGCAGATTTTTCATTCAATCATCCTTTTAATTTTGATTTTATAGCGAATTATATGTATATCAATTTCTTTTTATATCATTACTATACTCTTCATCTGCTCTTACACTTGTCTCTAGCTAGACTTACTAAACGCACGAGTACTATACATATGTGCACATTAAAACATTCATAAAAATTTTTTAATCAGAATATTTCACAACTCACAATTACGAAAAAAAAAACCATCATCTGAAGGAAGGGGAATATATAAAATTTCTCTTTAATTTTTCCATTCCTTTAAACCAAACAACCAAAAAGGCAAATAGGAAAAATGCGAAAACAAGAAGAAAAAGAAAAATAAATTTATGAATTACTCGTAAAAGTTTTGTTTTCATTTTCTTTTTTTACTACTTACATACACTCTTGTACATACTCTCTTCTATGGATCTGGAATCTGGATCTGAATCTGATTTCCTAAAAGTTAATTTCATTCTACGTACGTTTACGAGTAGTAACATCATACATAAATGCACGTTTATGTATGTAGTACTTGTTGTACTTATAAGTAACTTGTAACTCATCATGTACTTAGTACACTCGTACACTATTATATACGGTTAAGTACTCTATCAATCTGCGTATATACGAAATACCCATGTAGTTGTGTGTGCATGTTACATAGATAGCAGGGATAGCAGTGTCGTTCAGTTTTTGTTTTTTATTTTTATTCTATAGCTGCTACTTCTACTACATATACTGTATTGCGAGTACTACGATACTAGTACTATACTGATAGCTGAATTTATTTTCTGAATTACACGTTTCATACACTCTATAAAAATTATACAAACATAAAATTTTAATATGTTTTTAAGAAGTAAAGTTCTCATACACATTTTAAAAAAGTTTAATTATCAAAGTTATTTATTTAATTTCATTTTTTATTTTTTCATTTCATTTTTAGATTCTTCATAATTTTTTATTCTGTTTCACACAAATATTTATTCCAGGAAAAAAAATGAAAAAAATATTTTGAAGCATTTCATGATGGTGAAAATTACAAGTAAGTGTAGCAGCTATATATATGCAACTATACAAATGAATATGTATGTGTGTCTGCATGTACCCAAAAATTTTTATTTTTTTACTGTTTTTAATTTTTAGTCCTTGTTTTTTACTTTTTTTCATAAATTGTAATTTTTATGTTTTTTCTCTTACTGTTTTTACAATGAAAAATAAAATGAAATAAAACAATAATAATTCTCTATAGTTTTTTTTAACCATTAAAAGTATGAGCGTATGAGTATGGAGTATGATAGTTTGCTTCCAACATAGAATATACAAAAAGAGTTTTTGAATTGCATTTAAAACAGAAAATATGAGAAAATAAAAAAGGTTTCTTGGAATACAAAAATGTAGATACGTATGGGTTAGTTTTTGAAATTTTATGCAATTAAAAGGAAATTTTTTGTTTTGTTGAAAATTTATAAATTTCAACTGTTAACGCAGAGAATTTTTACAATACGTTAGGTGGGAGCATAGTGAATTTTTTTTCGCATTACCCCTCTTGAGATTCTAGCACCATCAAAAATCTCAGCCATCTAACTTTGATTATGGCCAATCTCTTTATTTAAGACCAACTTTCCCCCATTTCTTGGGCTTCTTTCAGTACTATCCTCAGCTAGATATCCTTTGGTCTACCTCTGCTTCTGCTAACTTGTGGATTCCATTCTAAAGCTCTGAATTATTAGAAGAAAAATAAAGATAAACAAATAAATAATAATAGTGAAATATGCTCGTATATTTCTGTTGTAAAATATTGATAATATGAGGAAAGGGAATAAATTTTGAATAAAAAATAATTTTTAAAAAATATATAAAAAAAAAACGGGAATATTCCAATCCAATCCATTTAATATTACTCGTAAATTCACATATTTATGTACATAAGGGAGTATAAAGAAGCATATCTTGTTATATCAACAAAACCAAAATTACGATTAATGTATCATATTTTTTTCTATATTTTCTCATTTGAAAAAACAAATTCAAACTTACTAATATTTCAGTTCAGATAATATACTTACTTTCTTCATAATAAAAACAAAATTGAATATAGACGCATATAAAGATTACAAAATACTCATAGACAAATGTGTAACTATAGTATGTACATGCCTTGCTTTTGCTTAAATTAATTTTAAAAGAAAATACAAAGAAAATTGATTTTTATTTTACATTTTCTATTTATTTTTTTTTTCTTCGAAAATCAATGATGA
The DNA here is from genome assembly GCA_951394055.1 of Villa cingulata. Lineage (NCBI taxonomy): Eukaryota > Metazoa > Arthropoda > Insecta > Diptera > Bombyliidae > Villa > Villa cingulata. Next base: position 1,440,031 of record OX596019.1, on the reverse strand, counting down.
ACTTAATCGAATATGTAGAAGAAGAAGAAAAAATGAAACAAAAAAAGCTGATAGCAAACAATAAATACGAATGATGGCAGTTTTCAACAAGGAGAAAATTAATAAATTCACATGAACTTTTCTCGAACCTACATTTCATGAAAATTGAATATGTTTTTGCTTGTACATTATGTACGTTAGTCTGGTATGAAAGTATCATAAAATGCATTTAAATAAATAAAAAAAAAGGAGTAAAAGTAAAATAAAATAAGGAAACAAAATATAAATGAATAAAGAAAAAAAAACAATATTTTCACAAATGTTTTCGTTGAATTTGGCATTATGTCAAAATGAAAAGAAAGAAAAACAGTTGAAACATTTTGTCGAAATGCATCTGGCTTCAAAGTGTATGAAATATTGCTTTTATGCACATCATATAATGTAAATATTTTCTGTTATAAGTCTACGGATATGAAATATGATTTTGTATTTTATGAAAACTAAAACTCTTAAAACAAATAATTGATGAAATTAAAAAATTGAAAATAATAATCTAAAAAAATTGAATCCTGTAAGAGACAAAGTCAGCATATCAAAAGTAGTACTCCGATATACTGATACCTGGTTCGTTAACACATATCCATAGTCTTACATCTCAATCTGAACTCAATCAAAATATAAACAGAAAATCTATGAGATGATATTGAAAAGAAAATGGCAAGATAATTGGATTGAAATTTTAAATTTTCGAATCGAATATTATAAATCTGAAATAATTCCTTTTCAATTTTTTAGTTAAAATAGCAAAAAAATAAATTTTATTTTTCAATTTTCTTGAAAAAATAAATTGTGATCGATTCGTATATTATACTAATGCACAATGAAAATAAAATATTTTGAAAAAAAGAATATACATATTTTAAAAATAATTTCTGTACGTACAAATATACATTCGTTTATGCAAGGATATAAATATCTCATCAGAATATACGAATATAGTATGCATTATTTAATTGACACTTTTTACCTACACTTATATAACGTGTGATTTATACAAACATTATAAAGCGTATGTGTGTTACGTGCTTTCCAATTAATTACGTTACCATGGCATTTCATTTAATTCAAGACTCATTGAACCATTCATTTAACGAATAATTTTCACTTTTTTCAAAAAAAAAAAAATACATTATATCTCAGAAAAAACAAATGCAAAACGATACTATCTTTTAATATACTCTGTCTCTGAATGGATATGAATGGACAATCATTAAAATTTTATAATCCGATTGAATACATTTATGTATTGATTCGAATTCGTTATATACGCCTTGTTAATTTTGTACACAACTTTATACTTCAATTTTTTCTCAATTTTATTTCATTTACTCGTATACATATGCGATATTCGATTTTAATTAAAAATATGTAATATCCTTTTCAAATTTATTTCTGTCATTGTTCTTGTTCGCATTCCTGTTATATTGTTATTATGTTTATTTAATGCGTATAAAAATACGTAAAAATCATTTGTAATTAACAAATTAATCTGTATCTGAATAATAAATTTAATATGAAACATAGGTGTATACGTATATTAAGGTTAAAATAATTTTTGAAAATAATTAAATAAATAAATATAAAATTCTTTCTCTGTCTCAAATCTGATGGAAATTATTACCTGGTTATGAAACTCTGGAAAAACTTCTGAAGAGTAAACGAAAAAAAAATGAAATGTTTATTTTCATTAATATCAGCGACAATTTAATAAATTTAAAGGACAAACTCGAAATAATATTTACGTACATTATTTTTTCTTTTGACCTACATTATTTACGTTGCTCGTGTAACAATTTTCATATAATTTAGTCTGTAAAAGATTCAAAAGGAAAACACTTCAAATTATTACATTAAATTCGCAGTAAATTAAATGATTTTTTTTATCGAAAAAATACAAACAATATAATGTAGTTGTTGTTTTTTTTTTTTTGGAGAGGCTCAGACAAATGCTGTCCATTGTACTCAAATCACCCCTGTCTATTTAAACTTCTTTGTCGTTCTCAGGTAACGAAATATTTCTACTCGACTTTCATGCCCAATTTGTTTGGATCTGAAGACATCATCAGTGCCGGTAATGCACATACTAATGGAGGAGAAGGCTTAGCACTCACACAAGAAGTAGTTTTCCGTGGTATCGTCCTCCTCTCCACAAGAAGCACACATTGCATTACTGATGATTCCTGTGGTAGCAAGATGCTTTCCACAGGTTTTATGCCCTGTCAGAGCATTAACAATTTAACAAGCCTCCATTTGGTTTGTCTCTACTTTGAGAAGCCCAGCGCCTTCTTCTATCGACTGCCTCATTGCTCTCAAAGCTTCGATGTCCTGGTATCCAAATCAGTTCCACAAAGTTTTGCAATACAACTCAACCGACATCTTCATTCAAGATCAATTTTGGAAGAGAGGAGATGGTTATTCAATGCTTTTAGCGCAACTTGACTATCACCAAAGATGCAAATGCATCTTCCATCCATCTCTTCTCAAAAACAAAAGTGGAAGGATTGTAGAATAATAAAATAATCATTATTTTATGATTGTATGAAATTACGAATAAACAAAGTTCAGCCATTTTCAGTGAGCATATGAAAATTTAAATAAAACAAATAACAATGTAAATTTAAATAAAATATTCAAAATTAAATTAAAACTAAATTCATAAAAATAAATATTAAATAAATAATAAAATAATTGAATACGTGTATACTATAGCAATAAAATAAACTTAAAACTAAAAAACATAAAAAGTATAAAAAAAAATTAAAGCACACTCCTAAAGTGTGGATATTATGTAGGTGTCTTCGTATTAACATTATATGAATCATCGTGTTCGTGTTTTATGAATGAATTACCAAGGATAAAGGACTTTAGTTTTTCATTTTTTTGATAATTTTAAATATTCCAAAGTTTAAAGCATATGCTGATGTCTTTTGCGTTTTTATACATAATATGCATAATTCATAAGAAATGATATGACGGATAGTAAACGGAAATCCTTTGAATAAAATTTTTTTATACATTTTTTTTTTCGTATTCATTTTCATTTAAAAAGCGTCGTGTATTTTCATTGTCTGTTGTGTCGTTTTTTTTAGACTTTTTATCTTTGTTTGAATAGAAAGCTGTATGCTTTATGTTCGTAAGCAATATACATACATCTAATGTATTTTCACACAATAAAACCATATACACCACATTCTTACACTCATACACTCAGAGATGTATCTTGCATGTATTTTTGAATTTTTTTATACGAAAATAATTCAAATTTAAATTTAATCATAAGATATATTATCACATTCTTGCATAAATATTATGTATATAAAAAGTTACATAACATCACATCATATTCTTGCATATATAGTAGATTCTATAACATGTATGCATATACTTACATACATATCTACGTAATGTATGCATGTATGTAATGTTTGTATTTATTTGAAAAAAAATATAAAAACTTTTGAATTGTAAGTATGAATTTGTAATTTATTCAATTTATGTATAATGTAAGCATATACGAGTACATACATGCATGTGGTGTGTAATGCCTGTCTATGTCTACCATATATATAGGTACATTAGAAACTGTAAAAGGATATAAAATTTTTTCTTAAAAAAAATAAAAAGTTAATATGATATATGTATATAAAACTTTGTACTGTATGTATGTAAGTATTGTACATTATATCTTTTTTCGTCTTCGTCTTTGTCACTTATATAGGAATTATTATTATTATTTTTTATTTCTTGGATTTATCTTCATTTTTATTTTACAACATTTCCAAAAAAAGATAAAATATAAAAATGAAATCTGGAAAAATAAGGATTTTTTATTCTTTTTTCTTTTTTACTTTCCATAAAGCTTATATAAAATAAAATTTCAAATTCAAGGATATTTTGATTGTGTTTTATTTTATTTATTTTTTTTTTATAACTTTTTACTGTATAGTTAGAAACAGAACACCTCTTTTAATTCATATACATATCAACATATGTATGTACATATGTCTGTACTTATATCCTTTATGAAAATAGTCGTACATACATATATACATATACAGTGTTTGAATATGAATCATAAAAATATGTCATATATTTGAAGGAACGTATCCATCATCTCTAATATGACAAAAATATGACTAACAATAAAATAAAAGTATCCTTACATACATACAAGAATATGTACATATAAGTATGTAGTATGTAGTATGTATCGTGCAAATATGTTGGTACTTACATTTTGTAAAAATTACAATTGTTTCACATATATATACAGATTTATGATTTTCTTTATTTTCTTACTCGTATATATGTAATGGTATTTATAGTTCATATATCCATAACAATAACAACAACTACAAATAAGTATTATACTCGTCCTACTATACAACTACCATACAATACAAGGATATCTATCTATATTGATATTGCCTTTCTTATATTTTCAATTTTAATTTTTTTTTTCCTTTTTTTACAACACATTTTGTTATTTTATACTTTTAACTCTCGTACAATGTTTCCTTTTTGTACAAGAAAGGAAAAAATTTTTTTTTTGTTTTATTTATTTTCATTTTAAAATACACATATGATATAAAAAATAAATCTCTGAAAATTCCTTTCTTCCTTTTTTTTAAAAAAAAAAAAAAAAATTTTCGTATCCTTGTTTTTATCAACTATTAGTTGGTTTTGTTGGTTTTATTGTAATAGAAAATGTAATACATATATACGATCGAGAAATATTTATATATTTATATTTTGTTTTTAGAACAGATGAGTCCTGTATGTATTCTTACAGTTTTTATATCAAATGCATACATGTCACATCTTTGAAAAATCTCTTAAAATTGAATATATTGGATCATAAATAGATGTTTCCTAAAGACTTTCTACCAAAGATATCATACATACATGCATAAATATATAGTCTCTTGATTTTTTATTATTATATTTGTCTTGTATCCTTTTACTATTATTCTTTTTCTTCATTTTAATGTTATTTTTATCTTTTATATTACATACATACATACATATAAGGATGTACACATCATATACATAACTATATCAATTTAGAATTGTAAAAATATCCTTACAACATACATTATGCTTAAAATTGAATTTATATTCATCCCAATAGATGCATTATAATATAACGTGCAATATATGTACATAAATGTATGTAGCTATGAAAATGTAAAGAACTGATGAGAAATATTCGGGATATGACAAACCGATATTCTATTTCTATTCCATATAGAGTTGCATATACTTAGTTATATGTGTGAAGAAAATATTACTAAAATATACGAGTATCCATACATAGATATAGGATATACCATAACCTAAAACCTAACCATTATACACGTTATGTTATATGGCTGATATCATTACACGATGATATTCAGTTGAAAGCTGACAATAATTTTATTTTCTTATATTCTATGGTCATTAGCAACAAAAACAAAAAATAAAAAAATCTAAAAGTGAATAGAATATGTAGATACATACTATGTACATGAAAAATAATAGAATTTATCAGTATAATACACGTCCAGAATATGTTTACATCCATCGATTATCTATAGATATCTGTGTATATGTACTCACCATAAACCTACATCTATACAGATAAAAATTTCTTTACAAATACGAGTACATAATGTAATGTACAATTTTCTCTCTATATAAATTGATTATCGTTTCTCATTTTCTTCCCATATAAGTTACACAAATACATATGGTATGATGTAGTATATCCTTCTTGTACATTACCAATATTTCACAATCAAATATTGTATACTTGTATATATGTATGACATATCGATCAATTTTTCAAATCATTTTCTTCCAACGATTATTATTATCCGGTTGTTATATAGTCAATCGATATCGATATACAATAAAAAAAAATTGAATTATGTACGTACGATTTAATGTTTTTCGTTTTTATTTTTTAACTTTCCTTATTATTATTTTTTTTTTCTCATATAGCTAGTTCCTGTTCCTGTATCTGGAATATAGTACCACACAACCATCACGACATATGTATACAATTTTCACAATCTATTGTCATATTTTTGAATGCACATAGATCAATACTAGATGCTCCTAAACAGGGTTGGATTTATGCATTGGCAACATTGTTGGCTAATTTTTGTTGTTTTATTAGGAAACTTTTCATTAGCAAACAGAGAAGAAAGACATTGAATAACTTAGAAGAGATTGTTTCAAAGTAGAAAATTTCAATAATAGATTTTTTGAAAGCAATAATATATTAGTATTTATGCTATCATACACGCTGTACGATAGTGCGAGCAGCATTCTACACATCAACTATACACTCGTATTTTCATTCTTAAGAAACACAAAACAAGATGAATCAACTAACAATATTTAATAATTTCTCCTCATTTATACCTTTATACTCATATTTTCATGGTTGAGATAAGGTTGATTTTTTGTATCAGTAGAATGCGAATATTGATCAAAACAAAACACGAAAAATCAACTAACAACATTTTAGGCTTGCTCCTCCCCTTAATACATTCTTTGTAGCAGCAGAGGTCATTGGCATAGTACGGTAGCAGTAGTATACGCTATATTAGTACGAGTAGTGTTTCACACATCATGTGTACTACTGGTGTTTCCATTTCTCAGTAAAATTTGATTTCTCCTCTCAGTGGAATGCAAATATTGAACATAATAAAACACAGAAAATCAACTAAGTAACAACAATTTATACTTGCTCCTCCCCTTTACAAATTCTCTGTAGCAGTGAAAATTCATTTTCTTTTTGAAACTTCGAGTGATGTCGCTTTATCGTGATATCCGCCACTGCTTCTAAGCAATGCAATATGTGAAAATGACTGTAATGGTATAGTAAATAAGGATAATATGTGTAGAATATTATAGTCCTCGTATTTATATAATGAATGAAAACGATCATATTATTTTTTATTATTTCGATATGTTATCATTAATACATGTATTTTGTCATTTTTATTATTGGTACTTTTACATTGAATTTATTATTACATGAAATAAAAGGTTCATAATATACGATAGATTTAATGTCTATATACTTCATTTACAGAAGGATTTAAATTAAAATTTATTGTAATTCTGTAATACACTCCAATGGACCTCAATGTATATGTAAGTGTTATTGCTTTTTTTCTCAGTTAAGAAGTTCGAAAATCACTAACTATCCTGGATATTCGTAGAGTTCATCAATTAATTATTAAATTTCAAATTAATGTGAAAATACATCACAGTACATTTTCTATAATTTTGAAATTTATCACATCCAATTCGAATTAAGTATATATTGTGCTTCTATGATGGAATACAATGACAAACATAAAATAGAATCCACTTCGAATTTTTTTTTTTTTATAATTTAAAAAATTAAATGCTATTGTTTTAGGCTGCGCGCAGACTTAGAGCGTAGTGTAGCGTAAATTTCAGAGCGTAAAATTTAAATCAATTGTTTCTTATTATGTTGCGCATACAGCAAGCGTAACGTAGTTTGAACCATACGCTATGTTTGAATTTATACGCGTGTAACGATCAGCTACGCTCAGTCTTAGTCTGTGCGCGGCCTTACTGTTTTTAAATGCGATACACGCAAGTATATTTACATAAATCTAACCATACAGGAAACATTTTTGATATGAAATAAATATTAGAATAAAAAATTAAAATGTATTTATTTAAGTTATTTTTAATCCTCTAAACAAACATAATAATTATTCATAAGAAAATTTTATAAAAATGAATCAAAAATGATCTATAAATTACAACTATGCTGACTTACATAAAATTGTGTCTGCTTGTGTGTACTTTTTCATATAATTTTTCTTTACAATAAAAGTACAAAAATAATAAAATAGCACTTCAGACAAAAAAATGAATTTTTCTACGTGTGCCATACTCTTGTACTTGTACCGCAGTACAATCAGTCATCATTTTATTAATGAAAATTTTGTTATTAATTTACATTACATGTTGTTAATATGTTCAGTACTCATCAGTATGTAGTACATCTAAATTTAAGTATATACGATACGGTATAGTATGCGTTATGTAAAATTCTATAATTATAATCTTCTTTCATTTCATTTTTCCTGAATAATATTTTGTGTAACACTGTGTATAATGTGCATAAGTATACAGACAGAGTGTACACTTTTTTATGTTCGAAATATTTTTCTAATGAGAAGAAGATCTACACTTTTCTATATACAGAGACAAGTATAGGTACAATGTGTATACATCAGAATTGAAAAGAATACAAAAATGTAAGCAAAATCAAAAATCAAAAAAAACAAAAACCGAATGCATAAATATAATTTTAAAAGTAAAAATAATTAAAAGTTTATTTGCCCTTGTAAATCAACCAAAACCGACAAACCACGTACTCTCAAAAAATATGAACGTATATATTTCATGGTTTAAAATACAATCAAAAAAAAAAAAAATTAAAATAAATTCAGCGATAAAATACCCTTCCGACAGTATACGTATGTACATATATATATATATTCTCTTTCATCCATTTATCTGTGTAATTTACATACACAATCGTATTTATACATTTTCATTTATCTTAAAAATAAAAATCTTTTTAAAGGCGCCAATTATTTAAGTTTCATATTATTCTTTATTTATGTATACAGGGGCATTTGCTTAATGCTTACGTATGTGTATATACATTTATGTACTCCAGTACATAAGTATCTACATACATACATATAATATTGAGCTGCACATTTTTGCTATTTTTATTAACTAATGTGTATACATTACAAAATCAAAAAAAAAAAAGAAAATCTTAATGTGAAAATTTAATTTTTCATGTTTTTCTTGCTTACGTCACTATCCATCACTAAACATCACAATTTATATTGAACATCACCAAAACCAGACATCATCATTATCATTATCATCGTCATCATCATTTTATTTTCATCATTCATTAGCTATACATATATACTCTTCAGTCTGCACTCCTCAAATCCTCCTCAGTATTGGTCTAGTCATCGGATCGATCATCAACATTCCATCCGAGATCAACTCCCTTCCGTATGATCGCAATTCATCTTGCAATAATTTATTTTCTTTAGACTGCAGAAAAAAAAGAAAAGCAAAAATTAAAAGAAAAATAAATTGAAAATTCAGGAAAATTGTTCATTTACTTAAATTATTTTTTTACTTTACAAGATTTTATAATATTATTATTATATAAAGATTGTGAGCCATAAATATGATGCTAAATGGTATAATGGAATTAAATCGCTCGAGATAATAAGATATGTATTCTCAAAATGTTCATTCAGTCAACGAATATGTATATGAGTTACGAGTATGTGCATATTTTGTGGGATATTTTCTTCTTCTAAATAGCCATATTTACGATTGTGTATTATAAAATGTTTGTACATATGTACATCTACTTACCCGACCCGATACCCGTTTATAATGAATATAAGAGAATTCGATGAAAAATAAATTCATGGTGAGATATTTTTCAAATGAAAATTTTGAAGAAGAAACTCATCGGATTAATTAGCGCATCAGGAAAGACTCATTTATGATACACGTACGTCGCTTGCTGTGAGTGTGTATATGAATAGAATATAGCTTGTAGCACAGTAGTTTTGTAGTCAACGTACGCCATTAAAATAATTCTATTATTAATACTGTATGAAATTAGAAAGCTAGCATATCTCGCATACAAATACTAAAATATCAAAATCATTGATCATACATGCAAATATCTGCATATGTGTTAAGGTACATATATGATTTTCTCTTATAAAATTGAGAAATGGTAACCGCAATCTCTTTACGTAAATTTTCTATTCTAGTCCAAGCTTTTCTATTTCAATACAAATACTACGTATGTACATATGTCGTGGCTATTTTTATTCTTATACAAAACACCAGAGAATATCTATCTTATGCGATATAGCATACGTATGATGAGTAAAAGTATCTGTATCTGGCCATTTATTGTTTGTGCTGTGCTGTTTTTTTTTTTTTTTTTTTGGATTTACGAGAGTGTACTAAAATATTGAATTTAGAAAAGCTATAAATACAAATAAAAAAACAACAACAATTAAAGCAAAAAAAAAAACAATTCAAAAGTATTTGTACACATAATATGTCTATACAATTACAGATATTCACAACACAACGATCATGATCTGATCTAAAAAGAATTGAACTATACACAAAGTCAAAATCAGAAACCAAAACACCAACAAATAAAAATTAATGAATCAAAAAAAAAGCAACAAAAAATCAACAAAACAACAAAATGAAAATACATAAAAAAATTTTTTTAGGATCTCTATTGCAGCAGCAGCAGCTATAGATTTCACGAGATTCACATTATAATTTTATACACAAAAACATACAACGATACTCATGTGTATTATATAGAACAAGTATACAAATTAATACACATTGAAAATCGGTACATTTATGTGTTTGAGTACTCGTATAAATATTATAATTAAAAAATAAAAATAAATATAAAAAATTTTGGTCTTTGTAAATCGTAAAAAACAAAAAACAAAACAATTTTCAATTTTTATTCAATGTTTTAGAGTTTATTTCTGAAAAAGAGACACTACACTACACTAGTACAGTCGAATTGTCGTCGTAGTCGCCGTGTTATCATCGTCTCTTTTTTTTTTCTTTCTTCAAATTTTTGCAAAAGTATACGAGTAAAAACAAAAAAAAAACACATAAAATTTACAAAAATGGAATAAATAAAAATTAAATTTATAATTTTTTTTTTAACAAAAAAGTAAAAAACAAAAATATACTAAGTGTGTAATAAACATAAACTTAAAAAACAAAAAAGTAAAATAAAATTAAACAAAACAGAAAACACAGGAAAAACAATTTTTTTTTTATTACAAAACTTATACAAATATTGTGATACATATAATTGAAACAGGAAAATTATTTAAAAAAATATATATATACTTATTTATATGAATCTACAACTTTTTTTTTTGGTGCTCAAAAATACTAAATACCATTAAAATATTATTTGAAGAAAAAAAATAAAATAAAGTAAAAAATAAAAAAAATAATGAAATGAAATAAAATTTTGTACAAAAAGTAGTAAAATGAAAATTAAAACGAAAAAAAAAAATGTTTTCAAATTAAAAATAATTGATTGCAAGGTGATTTGAAATTGAACAAACCAAAAAAAAAAAGAAAATATATATATATATATATACATGGATATAAAAATACTGCTTAGAGGAGTGTGTGTATATCTCGAATAACACATGTGCACGTGTTTTTATTTAAAAAAAAAATAAATAAATTTGAACACAAAAAAAAAATATATTCAAATATTACAAAATTTGCGTTTTTAATTTTAATTTTTATTTGAATTTGTTATTGTTTTTTTATTGTTTTTTTGTTAAATTAGTTTTTCCATAAACATGAAAAATAATATATCTATACATACATATATGTACCGAACATACGTATACAGATATTTTTATATATAATTTATCTATAAAACGTAAATTTTCTAAATGAAATTGTACACATACACGAGTACGAATACATAATAGTGTATGATTTTAAATTTGGTTTTATATTTTTCTTTTTCTTTTTTTAAATATTTTGCGTGTACATTTATATTTCTTTTAGAATTGTTTTAATTAGTGTTTCATACGGAATTTTGTTCCTGTTTTATATGATTTATTTACAGACTGTAGCACTATGTACGTGTATACAGTGCTGTTTTATTTTGTTCTTGGATTTTCTGTTTTGTTTCAAATTTTTAATGAAATAAAAAACGAAACAGATTGAAAAATGAATTAAAAATCGGACATATTAAAATGTACCAACCTAGTCATTCGAAAAGTATGTTGCAATATGTATCCATATCCGGAAATACTTAATTGTGTATTCACTTTGTATGAGTCGTATGAGATATATTTTCATTTTATCATTCATTTTCAATTCTGAAATTTTAATTTTAGCTTTATAGTTTTTATTATCCAGTCTATATTATCGAACAAAAATATAAAATGCAATCCATGAAAATCAATTAAAATACACGAGTAAATCTTGAAAAATGTGCAAAATTAATGAAGGAAAGAAGGAAAGAAAATAATATCTAAATGGAAAATTTATTCCTAGCATCAATTTACATTTTATTACAAAAATAATACGGAATATCTCTTTTCCTTCTTCTTCTTCTTCTTCTTCTTCTTCTTCTACGGCACTATAGTCCTTAAAAGACCCCTGGCCTCAGTAAGAATCTGCCGCCAACCGGTTCTATCTAAAGCTGAAGCCCTTCAGTTTTCAATCTCCAGTTTGTTTAGGTAATACGGAATATCAATAATGAATAAATGGAAAAAAGTTAAACGAAAAATGAAAAACTAAAAGTGAAAAACAAAAAATAAAAACTGAAAAAAAATACAAATTTCAAATGAATATATAAATAAGCTCAGGTGTATTATAACAAAAGAAAATTAATTTTTTAAATTCAATTTTTCCACTCACAAACACCCATGTATAGTTAAATAATACCCGAAAATACGAAACAAATTGGTGGATACAAATTTTACGAGTGTGCATAGCAAAGCACCTTAACAATAACATACATATGTGGCTATCTACGTGATTCTGCACTTCTACATGTGTGTGGATCTGATCCATACCCTCTAGTACATTAATCGAATACTTAACTTACATACTCATATGTGTGTTAAATTTTTATAATTTTCTTTTTACTATACATATGTTTTACACTGCATATACATACACTTCTTGCATTTTCTTCTTCCATTTTATTATTTTCTTGTTTTTTATTTTCTAAATATTTTTGTTTGATTTTTTTTTAATGAAAAGGTGAAGAACACCTGTAAATTTTACATAAAACTAAAATATATCTAATATAATGTATAGTAGAGGAGAAGAAAGATTTAAAACAACCAAAAAAAATGAAAAGGAAAGGAAAAATATTTTTGAAGAAAATTATAAAAAGTGTAGAAGAATATAAAATACACAAAAGAAAAAGGAAAAAAATTCCGTACAGTTCATTGCATTCATATAGAAGATATAACATATAGAAGTCATGTAGTACTCGTCGTATGTATGACGTACATTGAGTGAGAATTGAGTTATTTTTACACTTAATCACCACTTCTACTTTTGTAGCTACTCGTCGTCGACGTCGTCGTCTTGATCGTATACGAGTTTGTAATTTGTATGCTACTGTGTATACGCTTTGTCATCTTTTTCGTTTCATTTTTATTTTCATTTATTTTTTTTTCTGTATGAGTATTTAGCTTTGCTTTTTTTTTGTTTCTTTTGCTTTTATTTGAAGTGTCTGTCATTGCTGGTCTCATTCTCATTTTCAAATATTTTTCTTTCTTTTTTTTGCTCTACCTTAAGTTTCTTTTTTTTTTTTAATTTAGTTTTACACTAGCGTTTTATTTCTCTTCTTATTATTCTTCTTCTTCTTCTTCTTCTTCTACAATTCTTCTTTTCATTTTTTTGTAAGTTTGTCTTTGCATTTACTACAAAATCTAACGACTACAAGTATGTATTTATGTAGCACTCTTGTACATATTCTAAATTGATTTCAAGCAAGTAATTAAGTGAAAGTGTGTAATAAGAACACGAAATGAGAAGAAAAAACAAAAAACCAATATTTTTTTTATTTTTTTTTATTTTTTTGTTGTTGAACATTTTACAATCCAATAGGACGATTACATGTATACATGTATGTACATGTAAAAATACAAAGTACGAGTATATACAGGTAAATGAAATGTATGTACTAGAAATTACATTAAAGAACGTTATTGGATACAAATTACAAGTATTATTATTTTGTTGTAAGTACATTACATATAGACATTATTTTTATTGTAGTGTAAATTGTGAAAGAAATATACAGTTAAAATTTTTTGTACAATAATTTTTGCAAAATAAAATCACAAAAAGATAAGAAAAATAAATTGAGAGAAGAAAAAATTGACAGTAAAAAATATGAAATGATGAAACTTAAGGACTTTTTTCTCTAAAACACTACATATATACTTTATGGAACGTACTATAATGCATACCTGTAGTGTCATTTTTGAATTGAATCCTTTTTACATTGACGAAATTCCCATTTTTATTTGTACTTACATTGAAATTGCAATATACTTTTACGTAGTCACTTAGTTAAGGTCAGCAGCATAACTCACACAAAAGTTGCACGAAGTGTATGTCCATCTGTATCTGTTGGAACACAGAAAAAGTATTTTGAAGTATTTTTATGGTGTTAAATTATTTCACTTAATGTGTAATAGTTTATGTGCAAGGATAAATAATGTTCAGCATGGAATGGAATGGGCGGATACATTCTAATAGTTAAATAAATAGTTTTCTGTATGGATGATAGATTTATAAATTTTTTAATTGAAAAATTAATCCTAATTGTCTCCTTTTTTTTCATTTCAAGTTTAATTAAAAGTCCTTTTTCATATAGTTTTATTTTCTTTTTTTTCTTAATTTCTATTGTCTTTTAAATTCAATTAAAAGTCAATTTTATCATCATCAAAAACAAATAGTTTTTTTTTTGTAATTTTTAGCATTTCGTATTCTTCACATAAATAGTGTTTCTTCCTTACTTTGAATGTATAAATAATTTTCTAATTTAAATTATTACTTGTTTCAATTAAATTTATTCTTCATTATCCTTTTTTATAATTACTTAACTATGAACTTGATCACAACTCAATATATCAGGAGAAAATTAAAAGTCACACAAAAACCATCCCACAAAACAGCAGCAACTGCAGAAAATTCTAACAATAATCAACAAGAATCCAACCATAGAAATTTGAAAAAAAAAATATTTTCTATGGTTTTAAAGGATATTTTTGTATATGCTATGCTTGATTGAAAATACAGCTAAAAGATGGGAAGAATTTTATGTAGTAGAAACATGAAACATGAAACTATAATTATGTACTCTCTCATCAAATTAAATGAAACTAGTTAAAATGTTGGGAAACATTTCAAAATGAAACCATAAAAAAATCGCTAAACAGACAGATAATTTCAATTTTCAAAAGTAAAAAAAAAAATGTTTGATGTTAAACTACAACACTTTAGGCAATAAATTATTATGTAGAGTTGCATAGGTATCTCCTTGTAAAATATTTAATTAAATTTTAAAAGCATAAAAAAAAACACAATTCAATTTATTTGTTGCGTCAATTTATTTATACAAATAAATGAACATTTCACGTACTCTTAGTTGCAATAATAATCTGGCTATATGTGTAGAAATTCGCATTGTAAAAAAATGTAAAACAAATAGACCATTTCCCAATTACATAGCATCTTTGTACAAGTATTAATTATGTGTTGAAATCCTCAATCATATAATGTGAAAATGTAAAAGAAATTCATTTATACTCAAATTTGTTTTAAATTATGTACGAAAATTGTTTTTCAATTTATATTTTTAATTATTGTGCGAAAAATCTTCATACACAATTTAAAGATGCGAATACGTACTGTATTTGTGTTTACATTTTGTAAAAATTTCAATAACGAGGTGATCAATATGTCTACATTAATTTAAAAATTAATGACATTCGATATAATGATTCAAAGTAAAGGTAAAGATATACATATGTATCTATGCTGTCATGAAATTAACAACATTTTTGCTAAATAGAAATGATCACACGAATTCAATTTTTGATAACAGATCAAAAGAATTTCAAATTTAAATTTTAAGTATTTTTCAGTTCACAAACTAAAACAGTGATTAGTGAATAATTTTATATGCGATAGTCTGTAAATAATAATTTCAAAGCAATGTCAAATATTCTAATGAAATCCTTAGATTCTGTATTATTCTTATAAATTCGTACATATCTGAGTAATTTGACTGAATTTCAAAAAGTAATAATGAAGCGATGATACCATAATTCAGCGTATAAGATCATTGATCTGAATCATGCAAGTTTTGCATACTGTAAATTCATTTTAAAAGTCTACCTTTTTCATGCATTTGCTTGCACAAATAATATTATCTTCGTTCATTCCATTTTGATACATTTTCATCACATCAACATTTTAGTATGCCCTTTCATATCTAACATGAATATTTGTTCTCATTATAAGTTCATATATTTTTTTTAAAAATTACACAAAATTGTATACAAATTTCCTTCAAACAACAATTTACCATAAACACCATTTTAAATATTTTCATTCGTCAGTCTGTATTTCAGTATCTAACAAAAGTAAGCAGCATTATAAAATGTTTACTATAATAATTGCAAAAAAACATCATTCTTCTTTTCCAATCTTTTATGTATTCATTCTCTGGAAATATATCAACAAACAAGAAAATATGAAATTTACCACCTTCGATAAACTATCATATTATACCTGTATCCTAGTACGTATGTACATAATTATTTCTGTCTGTCTGTGTATAAATTTACATTTTAATATCAAATTTTTGTACAAAAAAAAAATGAAAATTTAAAAAAAAAAAAAAAACGAATAAAAGCAATTCTAAAAGAAGATATGAAAAAACAAATGAACAAGAATGCGGTTATTATACATTACTTTTTTTTTCTTCTTGCACATACATATACGAGTACGTACATAAGTACTATAAACATACACATTCAGATATAATTTTGTTCTTATTCTTATACCCCAATAAGAAAAGTCATTAAAGAATGAATCAAAAAAAAATATATAAAAACACTCTACTGTACGTAATGTGTACTAGATAGTTGTGATTAGATTCTGTATAATTTCCAACAACACATACTCACGTACAGAAAGTATATACTTAAAACTTGACAATACACAGCAGCACATGTAGTACAGATTTAATACAAAAACTGAACACAAAAATATTTTCCACACAGTAGTCTTACTAAAATTTCAGCACTACTTTTATACTTACTACACTTAGCATTCAGTACTTAAAAGAAATTGTTGTAATGCAATTGCAAAGTCTATATAACTTTAGTAAGTATAGAAAAACTTAATATTTATATTACAAGTACACAAATTCCAACACTCTTTCACACATTACTACACATTTGTAACTACAAAAAATTCTACTTTTATACAATAACAGAAGATTAGAAGTATTATAACGTTCGCAATTCACATTTACACATTTAACTTTTACATTCTGTATATTTCTGTATGTATAATTGTAATTGTGAGTCAATGATGCAATTTTTTTTTGTGTGCAAAATTTCTGTGCATGTATATGCACACAAATTTTCTTAAAACATTTTATATATGATATTCCAAATGATATTCAGTTTGGTTAATGACAATGTATAGGTATAGAGTGTACAACATAAAAAACAAAATATAATAAAAAAGTGTATAATAAAAAAAAGGAAGAAAAATATAAATGAAATTTTCTTTCATATCTCTCGCCGTAAAAAATGAAAATCTATTTTTATTGTAGAGCAAGAGCTTAGTAGCAGTAGCAAGCAGTATAGTAGCAGCATTTGCAGTGCAGTACTATATGTATGAAAATTTTTCTGAAACAGGCAAAGTTAATTTTCGTTTTATTCTTTATTTTAGCCGATTTAAATTTTTTTTTTTTTTTTAGTATTCAACTAGACATAATTGGTTCAAGCTACAGCTGCATATAGAACAAATATTTGTATCTAAAATACTCCTGTGAAATATTTTCTATTGTTAAAAAGATTTTCTATACAAAATCATACACACACACAAATACAAACTCACAAAGAATATAAAAAAAATAAGATTATAGTAATAATAATTTTGTGTGTTGAGAAAAAAGAAAATAAAAACAAATAAAAGCAAACTTTTACAAAAGGGAATAAAATTTAAGAGTAAAACCTTTATTGAATCGATTTATCGAAAATCCCTCCATACATACGAAGTCATTATATAAAATGCATAAAAATTGCAATTACAATTATAAGATTGTATGCATACTCGTACATGTAAGAAATTTATAAAAAATTTTATCTGTGGTGCGCTCAGTTTTATTTCGTATATCCTTTTCTGTACAATATTACTAAGTAGTATTCCTTTTCTTCTATTACATAATTATTTTTATTATTATTATTATTATTATTATTATTATTATTATTATTATTATTGCAATCATATACACACAAACACATTTCTTGGTTTCTTCTTTTTTCTATCCTTTTCTTTTACTTTTTTTTGATATTTCATACAGATTAGATTGGAATATGAAAATTTATACAAAAAACGTGTGTGGTGGTTTTTATCGCACGCATTTTTGTTGTTATTCATTCAAGGAGTCATATAGACAGCGACGGTTCTTGCCTGTAGGGCGCCCGTTTCACTTGTAAAATGTTCGCTTTCTAGGTTGAAACCTTACTATTTTAAACTTTAATTTGATTTGTTGTTTACACAGATCTAGTTTCGGTCTAAAAATTCTTCTCCGTACAGCCTTACTATACTACAGTCAGTGTAGAACGTAGAACATAACTTAAATAAGAAAAGGAGAAAGAGAAAAACTACAATTCGCGTATCTTTCTACTTCTCAAATACCCAAGAGTTCAATGACCATTTTTGTTTACACACGAAAATATAGGTCAAAACATTTATCGGTTTTTCCTGTTTACACGGATCTTGTTTCAATTTGAAATTCTTTTTTGTACACGCCTATCACAGTGCAGTACATAATTAAAACAAGAAAATAAGAAGAGAAGAATTGAAGAATGTATACAAGAATTCTACATGTCTTTCTATACCTCTACTACTCAAGACTGTTATGACCATATTTGTTTACAAATGAAAATATAGGTCAAGAGAAAATAAGAAATATAGGAAAGTAGAAAGATATTAATCGAATAGTAGTTTCTCTTCTTATTATCTTGTTTAAACTACTTATCTACTAAACTGTAGTGGGCGTGAACAAAAAAAAAAAAGTAATAAATATTTTGACCTATATTTTAAATTGTAAACAAACATGGTCATTCAACCTTTGATTATTTCAGATGTAAAAAGAGAAGTAGAAAGTGGAAAGATACGTGAAAGTAGTTTCTCTTCTCCTATTCTCGTGTGTATTAGGTACTGTACTGTAGTATGTATTAGGTAATTTTACTGTGATTTTTAAAATTATTTCTCTGAAAACTGATTTGTGACTATCATTTTATTTTTATTTGCGGCTTCGAAATTTAGCGCCCAGTTTTAGTAAACCATTTCGATCTATAAAAGAATCGGGTATGCATATTGATATACAAATTTGCAAGTACAAAAAATATTTCCAAGAAAAACATTCATTTGTACGCGTGCATTTGTAAATATTTGCTTTGCTATTTGCTATTTTGATAATGCATTCCTTGAATCCTTGTAAGTAACATAGAAGAAGTTTTGAACGAAAATAAATTCATACATATGTGTGAATACGATTGCAGATATTTACGTGAATGAATACGTTCATAGGTACAATGATAAAGGAAAATAATTGGAAAATTTCTTCTACAGATGCACAGGTTAAATTCTCAATTTTCTTTTTCCCTTTTTAGATAGCACCTAAGAAGAAGAGTAATTAACATTTAAATATAAGATTAGGTATATGTATTGTGATAAAATTATAGTATTTTGTAGTTTTTTTTTCTGTAACTACGACTGTCTATACTCGTAGTTGCTGAATTATATTTGTTACACATTACACTGTTAAAAATTTTTTAGTATAGATTCCTACATTGTAGTATAGTATTTATTATGTAATTTTAATTTTTGATTCCATACAGTCAACAAATAGTGTCTGTGTACGAATTATAGTCCAAAAAAATGAAAATGAAAATTTAATGCCAGACATTTTATGTAAGAAATTCTATTTTATATCGCAGTGTACAAGTTGCAAGTATGTTTATTTCTCTTTCATATCTCGCAGTTCAGTTCACAATAATTATTATCTCTGTATTATTATTCTGCATTTTTGTATGTAATTATTGTTATAAATATGTTCAAATTTTCTTTAGATTCTGTTCAATATACGGACTCATATCAAAGTAGAATCATATTCGAAGTGCATAATATTTTTACTTTTTGTACACCAAAATCATTCAAAAAGAGAATATTTTTCGTTTTATTTTATTTTTAAATTTTTTTTCAATAATTTTTGATTGTAAAAATAAATAAAAATTACTAGATATTTAGTATTATGTACGTATCACGTATGATTATCTGCAAAGTTTTATATTATGATTTCCTTTCTTTTTTTTTTCAAATTTTATTTTTGATACAAAAATAGAATTTGTGTTGTGAGAGTATGAATTTTTTTTTTTTGTTTTTTGACTGTTCTCAAGAATGTATATACATATTTCTCTCTGCACGAAATTCGAGAATCGAGAGTATTTATTATTATCATTTCTTTGAAGTGAAAATATTTCTATAGATATGAAGTGGTGCGATGCTCGCATGATTTATAAGCCAAAGCCAATATACATGCGAAACACATAGAGATGTAAATTACAGATAAAAATCACAAATATTCAGTACAATTACGCAGCTATACCTAAAGTTTACCCC
Organism: Villa cingulata; assembly: GCA_951394055.1. Taxonomy (NCBI): domain Eukaryota; kingdom Metazoa; phylum Arthropoda; class Insecta; order Diptera; family Bombyliidae; genus Villa; species Villa cingulata. The sequence continues at coordinate 1,419,418 of OX596019.1, read as the reverse complement.
TATTATTACCCCTATTAAAGTTTATACCTATTTCAGTAATCTCTTATTGGATGTTTTTAGTTTTTCATGAATGAGAAAATTTTCTAAACGAACATAATACAACATAAATACAAAAATTTTCATTATAATTTTGTTCTTTATTCTGGAGTTCTAATTCACCTGTTCACTACAAAACCAACATTTTTGTAAACGGTGAATATTTTTATCGCAATCAAATTTTATGGAATTTGTACAAGTATAAAGAGTATAGATAGAGCAGTGAAAGTATCACATCTTGGGATCATATGTGCGGATTCTATATGTTTATCATTGTTGGAGTCCTTTTCCTTTATGAAATTACAAAACTAAATTTATGTATTTTGAAATTTTTAAGCTTTGAAAATAAAATTATAAATTCATATTTGAACTTTGATTTCATTCAATTTTTTTTTTATTTTAATTTTCATTATTTCAATCTTATCTTTTGATGACTCGTGTATATTTAAATTAATGTTAATATCTTACACTGTACTTTTGAATTGATTGGAAAATACGATAACATAAAAATATCTAAAAAAAAATACAAAAAAAAAGTGTTGAAAAAATATAAAAAAAGCAACAAAAATATGCACTTATCTGTTGTGTGTGGTAAAGTGTGAGTATACATATATTACTACGTACATATATATAGTAATGTTTTGTGATATTAACTGGAAAATTATTAATTAGTCAAACTGGGTGATAAAAAAAAAAAAAATAAAATAACAGTGATAAGAAAATATACACTTATACTTAATAATAAATATTTTATTATTTTCATTTTCTTGTAATTATTGTTTTGTTCAAAAAACAACACTCGCATAACGAACTTTTATAATACATAATTTATGATTTTTGACCGATAAAAAAAAATATTTATCAAATTTAAAAAATTAAAAATTAAAAAAAAATTACGACTACAATCACGAATACGACTACACACCTATAAATAAAATGTAATATTGAATCTGATCTGAATATCGAATTTTTATTAATTTCCATTTGTTTAGTGTTGTGTTGTATGATTAGTGCGCTAGTGCATCATTTGTAAGTGTGCGAAATCACACGAGTTTTAGATATAAAAAAAATACTCGCTTAGCTTAAATTTATTCAATTGAATTTTATTACTAAAAAATACGAGCTGATACATAGTGAAATTAATAAATAATATGTGCGATTAATGGTGATCCAGTGCCAAATATTTACTCGCAAACGAATTCAAATCAGGAATATGTGAGTGTAAACAATACTAAAATAATAACAGAAAAAAAAGAAATCAAAAATAATAAATAATAAAAAATAAATTGTTGCTGACATTAAGGATACTGCTGTACATACATATAATAAATATCCAGTAAAAATGATTTATATCGATGATAACGATCCTGTTGAAAGTAAGTAAAATGATTATTTTTAATAAAGTATTGGTTTTTTAGTTTAATATTCAATTAATATAGAGATCGAGAAATTATTTCATTATTCAATTTTTTTAATCAATGTATATGGTATAGGCGTATAGGGTATGTATAAGTGGTATAAGGCACAAGGAAGTTGTTTACAAAAATAATTTCTAAGTATTCGTTGATGATTTCTCTCTATAATTCGAAATTTTGTTGTTACTACAATGGTAATAGCGTATACTACAGGCTACAGGTACCACACTAAGTCTACAGTACATGTACAGTGCATGCTACAGTATATGTATAGAGTAGATAGAATAGAATGCATAAAGGGGAGGAGCAAGTATTGAATGTTGTTTGTTGATTTTCCGTGTTTTGTTATGTATACTTTTTCTCAACCATAAAAATTTGAGTATAAATGAGAAACAAGTATTGAATATTTTTATTTGTTTCTCCTTGTTTTGTTATACCAGTTATACACAATATTCGCATTCTACTGAAAGAGCAAAACAACTTTTTCTCAACCATGAAAATACGATTACAGAGGGGAGGAGCAAGTATAAAATGATCTCTCTTGATTTTTCGTGTTTTATTTTGTACAATATTCTCATTCTAATGAAGAGAAAATCAACTTTTCATCAACTATGAAAATACGAGTATAAATGAGCAGCTAGTAATAAAATGTTGTTAGTTGATTTTTCGTATTTTGTTATGCACGATATTCGCATTCTACTAAAAGAGGAAATCAACTTCTTTTCAGAGGAATTAAAATACTAGTATACATGATGCGTGAAATACTACTTGTACTACAGTAGCGTATATCTAACGATTATTAAACATTTAATAGAATATTTTATATAATATGTAGGTAATCAAAAATATTTATTCACCAGATACATCATGCAAAGTCCCATTAATATGTAATATTAATTTGTAAGTTCACATAAAGTATTCACACATACATAATAATTTGTTCAAAATTTTCAATGTATTTTCTGATTTTTCTTTTCAATAAAATATTTCATTAATTTTCATTTCATTATTTATTATTATTGTCATTGGAATTTAAACTTTGAAGTTGACAATCATCATCCATTTATTTAATCTGAAAACAAAAAAATCATTTAAATTACTTTGAACGTCTTCCCCCCTAACGCATACATACAAAATATTTTGTTGCCAAAATCTCAATATTAAAATTTTAAAACTTCTAGGTATATAGAATTTTATTATAATGAAAAATATTTATTTCATTTTTGACAATTTATCACATCACATACCTCTACTAATATGTATTATATGTGGCAAGTATATACTTCCTTAATTTATTCATTTTGAAGAACGTTTCGTTTGTACTTAAATTTTTTCCTTGTTTTTAATGGATTTTCTTTATTTTTCATTATTTTTTTGAAAATATTACACAGGAAAACCTCAATTAAATTTTCGTTAAATGAATGTATGACATGACTATAAATATTACGATTATTGTAGAAAATTTAAATTTTAATTTTTTAATTTAAATCTGATTTTTTTTCTTGGCTTAAATTTAAATTTATTTTTATGTTGTCGTTACGGTCAATTTAATTCATTTTTATATTACATTTTTACAAATAAATAATTACATAGAGATATATTTTCTAAACTATAATATATGATAACGATTATATGTGTAGGTAGTAAATATCCGAGAAAATAATATTTTATTTTATGATGTTACATAGGTATACGAGTAGTTTTCATTTTCGTTTCATTTTTCAATTTGCAAAGAATCTTTTCTTTTAATTTTATTACATTCAATAATACGCTTATGTGAATTCATATTTTTTTTCTTATATGTAGTAATGAAATATGTACTGTAGTACATATAAGTTTAAATAAAAAAACGCTCTTTCACTTTCACTATATATATATTTTATTACTTTTACAAAAATTACTCTAAAATTACAAAAAATTCAGAAAAACCGACAGTATGTACAATTTTATTTATGGCCCGGACCGCCAACGACTGACTACCTTCTTCTAATACATAATTGCATAATTTCTTATCACAAACCTTTTTTACATAATACATTTTATTAAACAATTATACAATACAGTGATGCTGGCATGTGCATAACTGTACCCTATCTCAGATCAATACTTATTTATAGGTATGTTTTCCCAAAAAAAAATAAAATAGTTTTAAAATAGAGGTCTTTTTTTCTTTTTTTTTTTTATACTACAGTACAATAATTTTTTTAATTTTTTTTCTATTTTCATTATTATTATTATTATTATTTCAATTTTTTACACGCTTTTCAAATGAACAATGTCAAATTTAAATTTTTTGAAAAAAAAAATTTCAGAAGAATAGAATTAATTTTATTTCTATAAATAAATATCTACATAATATACGAACATATGCATGTATAAATGTTCCAATCCAATGTAAATTCCAGTATGCTACGCGGAAGAAATCAATCAAGAAATTTTGTGATACATCTTTGGCAGTGCGGTAAACAAAATTTGACAGCAATTTATCTGCTTCAGCATCACTCCTCCAATCCATTCTCTGCTTACAAAACACACGAAATGTCAAAATTTCTAAACTACAAAAAAGTATCATGATGCATCTTTGACGAAGAAATTATAATTTTTTTACAAAAACGCCATCTGACCTACAGCATAAAAAACACATTTACTTTCTTTCGAGAAGTGTAAGACATGAAGAAAGGAAATTGTGAACATTTTCTTGGCCACTGGTCTTTATAGCGTTTTTTGAGGGTTTTTTTTTTACATAAATTTTAAATGGAGAGAAAAGTTTCTTCGGTGCATCATATTGAGGTTGAGAGAGGAATTTCAAAATTTTTTTGTATATTTAGCAGTTGCATAAAATTTTTGCAGTTATTTTGTATATTGTTTAGCAGTTGTTCATTATTGAAATTTGTTACTTATCTGTCCGACTATAAATGTATCTACCAGTAAAAAAAACTTTTAATTACAGTAGAATTTTACTTAATTATTTATTTTTTTTGGAAATTATCCAAAGCAATATTCTTAAATTACTTGCTATGTTTGTCATTTAATAATGTCGCGTAGTAGTTTTTTTAATTAAATTTGTAAATAAAATTGTCAAAAAGTTGTAAACCATTTTTAAAAAAAAATTCTTACCATACCGCATAGTCATCATTATTACTTTAATATTTAATGTATTGCCATAAAAATTTCTAAATTCAAATAAAATTTACGATTATGTAGTTTTGCTCTATAATTTTATTGACTTCTTAAACTAGAAAAATTTTCATAAAAATTGGCAGATGCGACATCATCAATTCACATCCCCTATAAGTGATAGGTGTATCGTATACAATCGAAATTGTGTACAGAAAAATAATAAATTTGAACTTACATTTTCTATACGTACATAAGATGTATACATTTGCGTACTTACTTCTATGTCTACATATACTCATTATATGTATGATTAAAAAAATATATATAAAATTTACACCTGAATATAAACAATAGTTGTAAAATAACAATAAAAATATAACGTAAAATAAGAAAAATATGCATAGTATTATATTGTATAACGTAATGTAGAGAGCTTCATTTATTTTAGCTTTAGGCATTTTCATTTGTTTTAAATATTCCACATATACACACATCATTTACTTAGGCATAAGTGTATATTCGTATATTGAAAACAAATACACAATATGTATCTATAAGTTTTTTACTTACTTCATTCAAATTTTCCCATTACTCCATATTTTCCTTCCACCTTCCATGTATACTTCTTTGTATAAAATCTAAAAAAAAAAAAACTATAACTTACTTTGCTCGTAGCTCCTATATAAAAATAATTCATTGAAATTTCCTTTTATATTTCATTTTTCCATTGTCCTGTTTTTTCTCTTTTTTATTTCTCGTGATTTTTCATCTGCATAGCAAAAAATTACAAATACAAAACCTAGACAAATAGGTGAAAAAACAGAAAAGAAACATTGAAAATAATAGAAAACAAAATATATTTATCAGAGAAAAATGAAATGTGTTACATCAGGTGCATGTTTATGAAAAAAATTCTCTTTGCGTTGTTTCATATATGATTTTCTGATGTATATTCTACTGTATTGCTATTGGATACTTAAATTATTTTCCTTTAAGCCTAGTATGCTGCACGGAAGAAATTTTTCTCTATATCTACAATCAATGTAAAAAAGTGGTCAAGAAACGATAAAAACAGTAATCAAGAAAATGTTTACATTCTCCTTTCTTTATGTCGTACGCTTCTCGAAAGAAATTAAATGTATTTTTTGTGTTGTAGGTTAGATGGCGTTGTTGTAAAAAATCATAATTTCTTCGTCAAAGATGCATCACGATACTTTTTTGGAGCAGAAATTTTGACATTTTGTTTTGTGAACAAACAAAGATTTATCACAAATTTTTTTACAAATTTCTTCTGCGCAGCATACTTTGACATTATAATTATCGTTAAAATGTGTGCCAGTCTATCAGTATATATTTCATTTTTTTTACCTTTGCATAAATACTTACATACACATCAAATCATATAAATTCGAATATGAGTTTATACAAAATATCTCTGTATCTCATTTTCTTTTATGTGTTTTAAGGTTCTGCTGATAAATAAATGAAAATATGTACATACTCGTATGTAAAATTTTTAATTTTCTGCAACGAAATGATTATTTTTATGTAAGAAAAATGAAATGACATATTACGCACCAGCTACATGTTTGTGTATATATCCGTATACGTAAATAAGAAAGCAACAACTACAAAATGAAATCATAAAATTTCTTTCCTACTATATAAAATTTGAATAATTAAATTATTTAATCATTTTTCACAGTTACATGTATAGTGAGTGATAGATATTACGCATTCTATTTAACACTTGTAATGAACGTGTTATAAATTCATTCATTCATAAAATATAGGTACAAACAAAACATTTCTCTTTTCTTTCTTTTTTTAAATTTATTTTTAGGTGAAGGTTAGGAACACATTCATAATGTGCAGCTACTAATGTACATATTACATACGTAAATTCTTCATTCAAGTCATAAATAAAATTGCTTACCGATATACACATATGCATACAAACATTTTTATGGACTCACTATACTTTTTTTCCATACATTTCTAAATGACTGCATTATTAAAAGACAAACTTTTATTGTTCTAAACTACCATTTCTATATTACACTTTAATATACGTACGATTTTTAAATTGAATTAGTTACATGTACGTTAGTTCTCATTATGCGTTTATTTAGAAAAGAATATTGTACACCAGAGATAAACTTGTATAGACGTTGTTGGGGGAGGTATGAACCAGAGCACTCAGACAAACGCTGTCCATTGTACTCGAAGCCCCCGTAAAAGTCAAACTTTTTCGTCGCTCTTAGACAACGAAGGTATTCCACTCGATTTTCAGGTCCAATTTGTTCGGGTCTGATGACATCAGTGCCGAAAATGCGCATTCTAATAGAGGAGAAGATATGAAACTCACACAAGAAGTGTTCCGTCGCATCCTCCTCCTCTCCACAAGAAGCAAACAGTGCATCACTGATGATTCCTATATGGATGATGAATATTAGATTGAATAAAAAGAAAATGATATTTCTAAAATACAAAAAAGAAAATTTAAAAAGAAATACATACATATACAAAAAAAATACCTACATACACAATTTGAAATGGCGACATTATGTTGTAAACGAAATCAGACACATTTTCCTTTCATCTCCTACCTTATTTTTTCGTTTGAATTTTATTAAATATTCAAATTGTTTATTTTATTTTTTTTTATTCTATTATTTTTATGAATAGACGCAATAAACAACGGTCGCAAATTTAGAATCCTTATCGTATTTTAAAATAATGAAAATTGTATAATTTAAATGTTAAAAAAAAGGACGAATGTTCCCTTGCATAGAAACAGTAGGACCTATACATGAAATTCACATTAAATTACGATAAAAATATTCGTATACACTCTCACAGTCTATAATTAAATTACTCAAAAAAATTTTTTAAAAATTATTATTTAAAAAAAAGGGTAAAAAAAAATCATTTAAACAGAAAAACACTCCAAACTTTGAACAGTTGTCGCTCATTAAATATAAGAATAATTTTATTATTTCAATTAATCCCATAATTTAAATTCAGATACCCAACATTTTAATGTCCAGCAAATGATTTTAAATTCAGCCTATAATAATCATCACAATAATCATTGTATTATTATCCTATAATTATGGTTACCAAAAAAAAATATAATCGGCACCTCAAAATGTTGTTAATAGACTTAAAAAGAAACAACAGACACACTGTGGAATATTTATTTAAGTAGGTATATGCAAAAAAAATTCCTTTCCATTTTTTTTTGTGTGTTATCCTTTTTCTCATCTCACAAATTCCAGAAAATATATTTATAACACTGCTGTTACCCTATAGGGTATACTTATTATTACATTTTACAGCTTATATAGAGAGTATGTGTGTATATGACACTACTTAAATTTAATATATTCATGAATTTCGAATAAAATTTTCATTATAAAATGAATACAAAAAAAAAGAAAGAAAGAAAATTCCATACATTTTTTTCATCTCATACAAGTGTATATCTTTTGTACGAGTAAATCTATCTTGTTAACTGGCATACAAACGTATATATACTCTCATGCATAAAGATTTTCTGTAAAAAAAAAAAAAGAAGGAAAATAAATAAAATTTTCACATACATACATACTATAACACTTTCACTATAATACACCTTCAAACCTTCTATGCATGCAGACTAATAAACGAGTATGTATAGACACAAATTTAAATGCAAAATTATTAAATTACACTTCTGATGATATTATCATAACATAATTTTTTATGTGAGAATTTAATAAACTTTTTTTCAAAAAAACAAAAAAAAAAAAAAATAAAATAAATACAAAAAGTGAAAAGTGAAAAAATAAAAATAAATAAATGAAATTGAAAATTTTTTCTCTATCGATTGTATATATACCTACACTCGACATGTAAATGTACAGAGATATGTAGATCTACAAGTGTATGTACATTCATGTACTTTATAAGCAAATCTATACTCACATAAATGTACAAATGTATGGAATGGAAGTACATCCTTATATGCAACAGAAGTGTTTATAGTATAGAGTTGTTGAACTAAATATTTGGTTATGAAAATATGCATGAATTTAAATTGATTTATTTATTTATTTATTTTTTTTTTCCCAAAATAATAAGGACATATTATTATGAACATGTATACTCATACATAAATATACTTACATTTGTATATTTATGTACGAATATTTAATATTAACCATTTACTACGTTTATTTTAATATATGTACATTACTCGTACAAATATAGTACGCACGATATGTAATCTCTTATACAAACATATATGTATACATATATACGTATGTATTTACTAAAAAAAATTTAAATAATTTATAGGTAAATTTACATTAAATTGCTGAGTAAACTCAACTCAATTCATACGAGTATATCGAATGAAATATTAAAGTGAATAATAATATTATTATTATATTTCAATTAGATCCTTATATAGCATTTAATATACTCGTATTATGTATGATTTAGATACGATGAGTACATGTATATACGAAACTGAATTCACATTAAATAGTAGATAGTAGGTTAGTAGAGGATTTCCTGATTAAGCGCCCCTTTTCAAAATGAAAATTCAAAAATGAGTACACATAATTTGTGAAATACGACTCGTACTAGTGTCTACTGCTCTAGAGTGTGTATAAAAGGGAGGAATAAGTATTAAATGTTGTTAGTTGATTTTCTGTGTTTTCTTATGTGCAATGTTCGCATTCTACTGAAAGGAGAAAATAAACTTTTTCTCAACCATGAAAATACGAGTATACATGGATATGTGAAACACTACTCGTATTAGTATAGCATATACTACAAGAACCGTAGACTAAGTCAATGATCTTTACAGCTACAGAGAATGTGTAAAGGGGAGGAGCAAGTACAAATTGTTGTTAGTTGATTTTCTGTGTTTTCTTATGTGCAATATTCGCATTCTATTGAAAGGAGAAATCAAGTTTTTCGAAAGAATGAAAATACGAGTATACATGATGTATAGTAGAATATTATTTGTAATATAAAATAAAAATAAAAGCATTTTCACGAGTCTATATACAACGACACATTATACAAAGTCCCATTAATTGTTTTAGTCCCCAATTTTAAGTCCCCAATTTGTTTACAATTTATTTACTTTTAAACTATGTAATGTAAGTAATAAATTTTTTAAATGGCATAAAAACGATCTGTAGGTAATAAAAATTAATTAAATATTAAAGTGGTTATTATTCTTACACGATTACTAATATGCACATTGTATTATCAATATTATTTTACACATTACCCATATTATTATTATATGAATAAGGAAATACATGCGAGTATATTTATCATATTTACTTATACACAACGAATAAATAACAATAATTATGCATTTCGGTCACAGAAAATACGTACACAGAATATGAACAACAATAAGGACTCTAAGGATGTATACTGTTGTCGTATGATCTTATTTGTTTTTTTATACTACATATTACTATTAAAACAAACCATTTTTGATTTAAAAAAATGATAATTTAACGATGTGTAAATTTTGATAATAATAATAATAATAATAATTAGCCTGCATTATATGCATACGTATAAATTATGAATTCATTGCAATTTATACTTTTGAAAAAATATATTGTTTTTGGATTCTATTAAATCATTTTCATCTGATTCACCTCATAAATATCTGTGTGCAATGCGCTTTAATTCGTTTCCAATTAGATGATTTCAATTTCAATTCATATCTATTATTTTTTATTCCTTCAAATTATTATTATTTTTTTTTTCAAATATTTATATTCAAAAATAATTAATTTACCAAAAATTAATGCATTCGAGCTCTGTTTTGTTATGTTTTTGCTCTTCATCAAAAGGAATTAATGCCACATTTTTGCATGCACCATTAGAATAATATACAATTTATTAAATTTTATGTTTTGCTTATATTCAGTTGTTGTTTTTTTTTCTGTATACGTTTTAAAAATACAAATCAGATTTTTTTAAATTATGTATTATATCATGTGCATACGTGTATATGTATGTACAGTACATAAGCGTAATACATGAGCATTAGGATGGGAGTATTTACGGAACGATTTCATGTCGATGATCGATAATCGATGATGTTATGATAGTTGAGCTTTAATATTAAACTTCTTCAGTAGCACTACAGTACAGCTCTAGAAGAGCAAGGGATTTTACCGAAGTGATTTCTAGACTTATCACTATCATGTGCGCATCTACAATTTAAAGTGGATTACAAACCACTGAGTTGGCTGGTAGAGCAGTAAGCTCTTTAACATTATAAATCATGAGAGAATATACGAACTTTAATTTAGATGAATTTCGAAATTTAGGCGTATTATTCAAGTGAAATTTTTTAAAGACAAATTGAATCTAGACTATCGATACTTTAAAATCGATTTGGAATATTGACTATTATTTCTATATTAACTTCACATCATTAATGACTGTGTATCGATATACTTAGCTGTGCTGTGAGTAGTTTGTCGCATCCCTGTATGTGGCATACTCATTTACGTACGTACATAACATCCAAAATGAAATACTAAATGAATATTGAATAAATATACGAGTACACACATTCATTTAAATATATATTAACGAAACGATGAATAAATAAACAGAATAAATTATATACGATGAAAGAAAAAACAAAATCCTTTTTTTTTATTTTGTTATTGAAATTCAACAAAAATATTAAAATTTTTTATTTTTTCAATTTTTCTGTTGTTGCTGTTGTTGTTTTTGATATTGATTCATTCATTTATGATATTTTCCTATAAAAAATGCATACCACGATGAGTACATTTATGCATGATTGTATACAATGGAAATCGTTTTTTATTTTAATTAATTAGTTCAAAAAAAAAAAAAAAATTATTCATTCATATACTACTTCTCGTGTATATGAACAATATGAAAAATTTAAATAATTTATCATCAATAAACTGTTTTCATATACGTATGTAGATTTAATCGAATTTCAATATAAGAGAAAACAACTATAATACATACAAATGTGTAATTTTGAATAAATCTTTTAATAAAGTAGATTATAAAATTTAATATATTAAACAAATATGATGTAAAAAATAATTTTTTTAAAAAAAAAATAATTATTTTTTCAGTTTTTATAAATTATTAATTTAATTTTGTGTATGAGCGTGTGTGTATGTGTAAATTTTTTTTTTTGAAAATTTTGTTTTTCATTTTGTAAATATGAAATCAAACAAATCATAACTAATTGACTTTTTATAAAATATGAATAATTTGAATCTATGGCGCTTAATAATAAGTCAAGAGAATTTAATATATTGATCGGTTAGGTGAAATTTAAAAAAAAATAAAACGTTTATGAATGAAATTAATTTTTCATGGATTCTGTGTATGTATAACTAAATATAACCATATAACGAAGTAGGTGTGCGTTAGAAATTATTGAAAAAAATATTTTGGAATTGATTTAAAATAGAATTTAATTGAAAACTATTCATTTATTTATTTATTTCGTATGGGGAAAATTAACACTATACGAGTACAGTCTTTTTAAATGTATGTAGATATACTCAATTGATTATTAATAATTCATTAACCGCCTTTTAGTCTAGGCTGCCTTGATGTAGACAAATGTTTGAAGATTTCGATCTTTTTTTATCTCAATATAATTCATTAAATGTGTGCAATTCTTCTTCTTCTCGACTGTGAAGCCATTTCTGAGCCATGATCTCTAATACGATGCTCCTCCATTTCTCTCTGTTTTTCGCTTTTTCTCTCCATTCTTTTATTTCCAGTTGCCGCAGATCTTCTTGCACTTGATATATCCATCTGCATTTTGGTCTGCCTTATGGACGCATCCCTATCCCTATCCCCTAGGTATAACAGATATGATTTGTGCATATACTATATGCTAATCAATAACCTCTACGCTCCTTAGTTTACAGAGAATACCTAATGGGGAACAGCAAGTATTAAATGTTGTTACAGTCGATTTTACATGTTCTGTTAAATGCACTATTCGCATTCTATTAAAGAGAAAATCAACTTTTCTGAGGAATGAAAATACAAGTATACATGATACGTGAAATACTACTTGTATACTAGCATAACATATACTACAGGTACCGTAATAATTCAAAGACCTCTACTGGTGCAAAGAATACTACTAATACACTAAAGGGGAGGAGCAAGTATTAAACGTTTTTAGTTGATTTTTCTTGTTTATCTTATGCGCACTAATCGAACTCACATTAAATTTTTGTAATCCTACATTAGGTGTAGCAAATATGATTTATGTCTGTTCTGTTATTAAGATCTATTCTGTTAATATCATGTTTATTAAAATTATATTTTCCTAATACTTTGGCATATATTTACGAACACCTATCTTTCAAAATAAATTTTCTTCTATGTGTATGGTTAATAATTTGTTTACGAATTAAATATTTAATTATGACATTCAAATATTTAACAATTTAATTTATTTACTTAGGTGTGAACATAAGTTTTAATATATTAATTAAATTTAATTAATTAAATTTTACTAATTAAATTCATTCCAAAAATTTTACGTAAATACGTCTATGTTGCATCTATGTAATATAAATATGTTATGCAGTCTCTAATATATTGAATCTAGTGTAGACTAGACTGTACATTCCTTTTGAATTTTTGTTTTTGATTTTATTTTTATATTTATACACCTACCTACACTTATTATACAAATTTATCCTACGTAATTTATTTAAAAAAAAAAAATATACGTACATAAATATACCATAAATCATCATACATTTATTTACCTATAATCAAAATATAAATAAATATTGATTTTCTACATGCCTTTGTATATGTAGTATTTATCTAAATAATATTTATTTTGATTTTCTAATTCATGTAATATACAATTTAATTTCAACATTTCACAATTTCTCAATTTAATTTTACAAAAATTTTACATATGTACATACATTCCTTTTTGTTATTGTTGTTGTTTTCTTTTCCTATGTTCATCGTATTTTCATCACCCACACAATTATTATTATTATTTGATCACGATTACATTTGTACATTGCTATACTTACCCGTACATGTACAAATATTATACGAAATCCATCAATCAAAATTCATAATATTAATTTTCTAGATGTAGTACTGGTACCTAATCATCGTACATATGTATACTTTTACAAAATGTAAATTGTCATAATTATTGCCTACAAAAATAAAATCATAAAAGAATATTTAATAAAAAGAAAGGAAAAAAAATAAATTAGAGAAGAATATATTTTTAAGAAAAAATATATATTTCGCAACACCTACATACCTATAGAATATGCATACACCTATTATGTACTCAGGTATACGAGTATATATGGCCGTTTCTTAAATTCTTTTCAAATGATACACTTAAATATCTATTAATAAAGTCATCATGAAACAGAAAAAAAAAATAATCACCACCAAAAAGAATTTTTATTTTTGAATAAATATCTATAGCTACCCTCTGTCATTATTCTGTTCGTAAATATGTATACATAACATTATTATATTTTGTGTAATGTCTTTTCTACTTTACCTATAATGTACACCTCTCTGTATACCAATACATAACATTTACATACATCGACAAAATATTTCATTCAAACATTCATATTGTTTATATACCATACCGTACAAAAATTTTTATCTTAATTTAATTTTTTTCTCATCTTCATTTATTATAATCATCACCATAATGACTAAGAAAAATTGGTATCTATCTACATAAATACTGGCACAATATATAAATGGTCTATAGGAGACATCAAAGATTTTTTTTTTTTTGTTTTGTATGTACTAACTCTCTCATATAAATATTTACGACAAAAAAAAAAAAAAGTAAATGAAAAATTTTTCAAAAAAATAATATTAAAAGAAAATACATATGCTAATAATAAAAATAAAAATTTATGACCTTGAGAAGAAAAATTGAAAAAAGAAAAACAAAAAGAAAAATATATACATATAATTAACAACAATGAGAATAAAGGGGAAGGCCCAATGTATGCTTTTCACGCTTTTCAAGCCTTTCATCTGTTGAGATTGGTTGAGGTATGAGAAGGATGAAAGTTGAACATCGTTAAAATACATGTAAAAAATTCCAATGACAACGCATGAAAAGCGTATAAAGTTAACAACGGATAGAAGTTGATTAACTTTCAAATTCAACAGGCTGCAAAGCATGGATGGAAGTAAGAAGAAGAAATCGTTTGACAGTTCGAAAACAATAAACAAACAGAGAACAAACATAGAAAATTAGTCTGAAAATTCTCCAAGTAAAGTAAAGTTTTATTATATTCTTACAATGGCTGCTTTTGATTTGCTATTTTAAATTCCAAGTACTTGCGAGTACAAAAATGTGTATATAGGATAAATTGTTATAGCGAACGACACAAAAATTATTCGTAACTACTTTTGCATATACTTGCGTCCTCTTGAAAAATTTTTCATGAGTAGCTGCGAGTAGATGGTTTACCACAGACATTTACCTTTTCTACTCGCGAGTACTTTGAAATTGTTAAATCAAAAGCAGCTAATATATGTACAAAATATCAACCGTAAGATGTTTCTGTAACGCGTACATTGGCCCGTACAAAAGCAATTTTATTCGGCAACGCATGAAAAATTTGTAAGGTGTGAAAAGTGTGAAAAGTGTGAGCAATTTTTCTTTTACATTGGGCCTTCAGCTTAAGAATCAACGAAACGACAACTTTATATATTATTATAATAATGATTTTTGTTGTTTCTAAGTTTCTAAAAAAAAAAAATGTTTAGTACGAATGCGAATTAAATTTAAAATTATAATTATAATAAGACGTAATATGTACACGTTTTATGTATCAAATGGAATATTTTCATTTAAATCTTTGAAGAAAAAAAAAAATTTGCAAAAAAAATCAAAATTCAAAACCTCAGAATATTTTCTTAATGTTTCTAGGAGGAAACATTTCTATTAATTTTGTCCGTTTGTATGAAATAACATGCATAGACGATATGAGTATATGTGGTTCATGATGTAAAGACAAATTTTTATGAATATTTTTTGTCTTTAAATTCTTTAAGAATGCCATTAAAATGTTAATTAAATACAAATATATTGAAGAAAATTCTGATTACTTAAAAACATTGTGTATACGTAACGTATGAGGTATGAGCATGCATCTACATCGAACATCATACACAACAGAACACAATATTGATATAATCAACACTTTGAACAAAATGTTTTAATATTTTGAAACGTTTAAAGCTAAACAACTAGCTGACACATTGAAATACATTGCGACTGACTATGACTGAT
Organism: Villa cingulata; assembly: GCA_951394055.1. Classification (NCBI taxonomy): domain Eukaryota; kingdom Metazoa; phylum Arthropoda; class Insecta; order Diptera; family Bombyliidae; genus Villa; species Villa cingulata. The sequence continues at coordinate 1,403,485 of OX596019.1, read as the reverse complement.
TGACTTAAGATTGTACAATTTATGTACATTCTTTTCTTACGTAACTTTAGATACTTTAGAGAGAAGAAATATAAAATAAAATGAAATGAAATGATGATCGCATGGTGTCAATATTTAAATGAAATTTCAAAAAAAAAGAAAGCCGTTGAAAAGAATTCAGTTGCAAAAGGAACACAGAGACGTAAAGAATATGAAAAACAAATTTACACAAAAATTTACTTAATATACATATGCACATATCTTTTTTACACGTTTCTTTATTTTTTTTTTTTTCAACCTAATGATGTTGGAATTTAAAAAATTTCATTACTTTTTCACTTTTTTCAAAAAAAATATTTTTTAAGCTTAAATTTTATGAGGAAATAGCTGAAACAAAACTGTTGAAAATTTATAATTGATCATTATTTTAGTCTCTATTAATAATTCATTTAATGTGGAACTAGGTAAAAAAAATATATATATTTACGCAAAAAGGATATCAATTTTTATGAGTACATATACGGTTAATATTATATAATCATTATGTAGTGCGAAATGAAATTATTACTTTTATTGATAGTTTTATTAATTAATGAAACATAAATTTAATTAAAAAAAAAAAAATAAAAAATAAAAATGCTAAAATATGAATGTTTGCCTGAATTTATAAAGAACAACGCATTTTTATATTGGTTTTCTTTATGTTTTTAATAATATTAGAGTGAATTTTGTAAATTTGTAGAAATTTAATGAAGAGAAATTATTATTGCTAGATAAAATTATAAATAAAAAAAAAAATTTGTGGACAAAGAAAAGTTTAATTATCAAAATAAATTCTATACATTATTATAAGGATTCAGTGTCTTTTCATATTTAGTTTGTGATTGAGATACAAGAAAAAGAACAAAGTTAAAAAGGATTTTGAAAAATAATAAAAGTTTAATTTCATATTATTTTAGAAGTACGATTTGAAATTCAAGGAAAAAAAAAATGGGATACAAACTGAATACGAAACGTAATCGTAAGTCAAGAGAACAAAATTTCTTTTTAGTGTTTTCATATTTTAATTAAATACTTAAACTTACTGCTTGCATAAATGGATATAAATTAAACAATTGTTATTAATTTTCTAATGATTTTAACAGAAGGACGATCTAAATGATATAATTCAAACAAAAACAAATTTAGTATTTTCTTATATGTTGATAATTGGAAAATAAAATCATTGACACGACACGACACTTCTGCTACATTTCGAATTGGAAGTGAATTTTAAATGAATCAATGAATTAAATTGAATTAGTGAATTGAAATGTATACGATTAGTTTTATATCTCTAATAATAATTTTAAGTGAATCCTGAAATCCATCCATAAAGAAGTAGAACTACAACTTTGTATATGAAACTTCTATATATGAGAAACAGTAGAGACGAATACATTTTAATTGTTCATATTTTCATATAAATTTTAAATTTATAGATTTTTGAAAAATTTTTTTTTATAATCATATGAATGATTAATATGTATTTTTAGGATATACATACGTATATATGATAGTGAGTGTGGGAGTTCAATTATATCCAAAAATAGTATCAAACAATTTTTAGTTTAAATTCAAAACAATATAGTTCTCATTATTTATGAATACCTTTGTATTTATTCATGTGTATGGATTTCTTTATAGATATGTATATATATTTCTATATATGTAGATATGATATGATCATAAGTCATAAAAAATAAAAATATATATCCGAATATTTTATTTAAAATATACAGAGACGTTATTTTTCTTCTGTTATGAAAATAATAATCTATAATTTCGCTTCTAATAAAATGATTTCATTCTAAAATTATTTTCTACGAGTAATAATAATCTTTTATTATTTCGAATATTTTTATTTTTTTGTTAATTTTTGATCTGCTACAAATAAAAAATATTTCATTATCTGTTAACAGATAACCTTGAATGAATTCAAAAATTTTGCTAACATTCCTATATAATATATTCTCCTAATACCTATGGCATACCTGATGTATTTTGTTCTTTTTTTTTTATATTATCGCAAATATAATTTTCCATTTTTCTTTAAAAACTCTGATATTTTTTCAATTTCTCTCATTTATCATTTAATAATACACAAAAAAAATGAACTAAAATGAACTAAACTTAACTGTCTTTCATAATAAATTTATAATGACAACAGCAACAGCTTCATAAATATTTCATCTACTCTTAAGTCGTAATAATATTTATGTGTATTATAAATGCATTTATATATGTACATATTTTTAAAATTTCAAAATAAATTTTTCTGTGTAAATCCTTTTCATTTTATATATTCATTCATTTTATGTTTAATGTCTAATTTCATCAAATGTAAATTATACAAAATTATCAGCAAAAATACATTTATTTTTTTTTTTTTCATTTTCTGTTTTTCATTCATTCCTTTCGACTACCTCTAAAAAAAAAAAAAAAAATATGAAAAAGTCTTTCATCCTGTCTTACACAATAATAAATGTTTTATATTTTATCATAATTCTATTTTACACATTTTATGTATTATAAAGTTGAATGTATAGTACTTATGTGTATGGTAGTTACGAATATTTTATGGTAAGCATATTTCAAATTTATAATGTTTTTATATATATAATAAATTTATGTTGTTGTTTTTTTTTTTTTTTTTGTTTTAAAAAAAAAGTTTTTTTCGTCCTTGTATTTGTCATTTGTTTTTTGTTTAACATTTTCACTTAGTAAATAAATTTATAATGACATAATCCATGCTATATAGAATTCTTAATCGAATATATATGTAATAGTACAATAAAAATTCTCTTTACATATCAACATACACATAAATGGATTTACATACATACGAATATGTATATAATACGTACTGATTTATATTTTCTATGTTTTTGATGTGTATACTATCGTTTCTGTGTGTACAAGTGTTTGCCGTTAGTATATGAATTTGAATAATTTGTGATCAAGGTTTAAATTTCACAATAATAATAATTACTCGTATACTCGTACATACATAAATTTTTTTTTGTTCATTTCTCTACCATTTTACACAAGTACACAGATTATAGTTCCTATTTTATCTGTTGAACGATTGTTTAACAGACATAAATTTATAAATATATACATTCATACTTAATTTTTGTATAAAATGTATGTTACACATTTTTCTATGTATTCAAAATTATAATCTACAAATATATATGTACTCATTATATACAAATCCAATAAAGTTATCCGTAAATCAAATCCTAAATAAACCTTTTATTTAATATCACACAGCTATACAATTGTATTGTCTTATAAACATATATAGAGACGATTACGTTTACGTATAATGGCTGTATGGATGTACGGAAATTACAGTACTTATCCATCGAAAATATATGTAAATCAACTGCGAATTTAATTTTCAAAATATTTTATTTAGTAAAAAAATTTAATTTTTCATTCAAAGAAAAAAGCTAAAAAATCTAGTTTTTTATTTAAATAAAAAAAAAAGGATACAAATACTACGGACTAAAATTCCATTGAGAAAACCTTTCTGGAAAAATCTATTTAAACATTTTTAGATGCTAGAAACTTATTAAGTTGCCAGAACGTCTTGCAATCTTATAGTGTTGGGGGAGTATCTAATTTTAAAAGTTGTACGTTGTACTAAAATTCAAAGCAGGTAAAATTAAAGTAAGACCAGTAGATAGACAATACCAATAGTAGATAAGTGTTGTGATGTTCAAAATATTCTGGCAGTACTGAGCTTATCAAACAGTTGGAGAGACCTGTCGTTGGATCGTTTTGTTTGGAAGAGAAGTTTGATTGTGGTGGCTATGAACCACTTTGTTGGGTTGTAACGCCAACAACGCAGAAGGAAGACGAGTATAAAAGTATTTTTAAAAAAACTATACTGGATTAAAGATTTCTTTCTAAAAGCATTTCTTTCTTCTTCCATATGAGTAGAAAAATTATTTGCCATTTTGTCTAGTCCTCATTCTTCAACAACGTTGCACTGTACATCTGTATATTTCACACTTATTTTCCATTACTATTCGTAAATATACATGTAAACTAAAAACCAATTTTTTAAAGTATCTCTTCAAATGTTCATATATTTAAATATGTCACAAAAATTTACAACATAAGATTTATTATGTTCTTATTTTTAGATACCCTTTTAAATGTAGTTACATACGTATGTATAAATGTACGAGTAATATGAATGCAAATGTCCTTACATTCATACATAATTTCCTTAATTTAAACACTTTACATTTACAAATATAAATACACGAAATTTGATAAATATTGTACTCGTAAATTATACAAAAATTTATATAAACTATACCTGAATACACATGTATAAGGATATAAATGGACATACGTCGTACATATGTTCTTATGTATAGAGTGTATTGTAGTTGATAAGAATGTTTATTATTATTGTATCCATATGTATTTATAGTATGTAGCTGTTATTCATTCATTTCATGCACATAAATATTTATCTGTTCATTTGTATATCTAAAGCGAATATAGAAACCATTCATTAAAATAAATATGAAAAAAATTATTCAACAACAACATTAAAACAAATCAAAAAACAATGAAATGGCAATGAAAAAATAAAAAAATAATATTATTTTTATTGAAAAATTTATCATTGCAATGATTATATCCTATAATGTACACATATTGGCTGAGTTCAAAAATTCAACACTGCATTAGTGTTGCAAAAGAAACTTAAGTCAAAACAGTTCAAAAAGTAATCATCATGACTGAAATCATGTGTTCATTTTTTCAATTTTGTTGATAGCATTAACTTATCACAAAGTCAACATTTGCATCATGATTTTTGATGTTGATCAATGAATAAATAACCTTAAATTCGTGACATTTAGTTGATTTTAAATTATTGTCAGCACTAACATATACACCAAGAAAACAAATAACATAGTGAGTTAAATTTTAATTTTTTAAATTTGATTTATTTATTTAATTCATTTTTTGATTTTTGTGAATTTTTATCGATGTGTCAAATTTTAAAAAACTGTCGTAAAATTAATCAGCAACATTAAAGCATCGCAACAATCAATGTTGCGTTAACATTTCGTCAACACTTCTGCAACACTGCACAATCATGATTAATTTTTGAACCCAGCCATGATGTATTTTCATATGAAGGGAACATATTTTCTATAAAGAAAAAAGTGCTAAAGAAAGTATGTTGTTTGTTATTAAAAATATTCAGATGTCATTATTTTACACGATTTCCATTTTTAGAAAAAAAAAAACTTTTATCACACTGAAACATAAGTATATAATCCTTCCTTTTATAGAAGATATGAAAAAAAATAAATTAAATGACAATAAATAAACACAAATGAAAATCCTCTATAAATGTAGATGAATGACCCATAACCCATATGTAAACCTATTCTATCTACATCCGCCATAAATATTAGACACGTTCTAAACAACTAAATAAACGAATATACAAATGTATTATATGCCATAGGATATGATATGATTTTAGTATAATATACATATTGTACATCGCCTTTTATATGATTTCACTTTAAATTTTAATCAGATAAATCTATTTAGAGGATTATATCATTTACCATAAAGCAAAAAATATCCATCAATCTGAAAATTTGAAATTTAACACCCTTACCATATTTGAAATTATAACAACGTTTGTGTATATATGTATATGTATAATGTCCTGTCTGTATTTATACTTGTCTCGCATATCCGCATACATATTCATTCGTTTATTATTATTTAAAAATGGATTATTTGTTTATTTGTTTTTCTGTTTATTTGTTTGTTTATCTTTTTATTTATTTATGTGTTTTCCTTATTTGTATATTTTTATTCATTTCACTAAATTCTGTACCCTGTTCTGCATAAAGTTTACAATGTTTGAAATGTCACATTTTTGTTACGTTTTTATTTTTCCACATAAGTACTACATACGCTGTTTCATAAAATATAGATAAGGCATAAGGGTATGTGTAAAACTTATAGAACATATTAGAATAAAGCGAATAATGTGAAAGAAAATGTAAATATTTATACAGAATTTCCATACATCTAAATCCATTCCATATGTTTATACTATTGTATTTGTATATACATACTTATTTTCATGATTATTGAATTGCAACATTAAATTCTATCTAATAAATGCATAAGAACTCATTCATATGTATGCAATAAAATTCACTACTATTATAAAAATTTTGTATACATTTACGAGTATATTAATGTGTATAGTATAATATCCTTTTTTATCATCAGGATATTTTATCGATTGCGTTGTGTTTTATGTCGTATATGTTAGTTGTATCGTTTTACCATATAGACCATAAACAAGGTAAATTATTCTATGGTTGTACTTTAACACCTATATGGCTTATTTTCCTTTTATACTTGTATTTTACTATACTTGTGTGATGAATGTCTTTTCGAAATCATCATTTTAAAATAAAGCAACATTATTCCTCTACACCCGTATATGTATCTATCAACAAATATGAACGATACCAACAATAATAATAAATAGAGAGATATACACCAATATTCGAAACTATATACTTAAGTACATATATATACATTTATGTACATAAATTGATAGATAAAAACAATCATGTTTATTACAAAACAAAAAATCTATTTTACAACTGAACTTATATGTTCATATAATATAGAGATAAGTATAACTATGTGCATTTAAGTAGTATACATTTTTAAAGAGTCTACACATATATTTTTAATCCTTTCTGGAGGCAATGAATCCTTTTTAACTTTTACATGCTTTTTACCAGTTCTACACACATATAAGTAAGTAGTACAGTACATTATGTGCTCGTACATGCATATAATAGTGTACGAGTTTGTATCTGTATATTAGAGTGTATTTACATAAAATAGACACGATTAAAATTCATGATTCGTACACACATACATGTGTATATAGTGTACATGTAATGTACGTACATATGTGTATATTTACATTGTTACATATTCTTAGTATATGTAATACATCGATAAATAATTTTCATAATATATTGAAAAGGAAAATAATTTTTTTTTTGTTTCCTGATTTTATTTTATTTTTTGTTTTTTTTGTTATTGATTTTTATATCACGTATACAAGATTTTGTAATTTTATTTATCAGAAACATTTTAAGAACAAACAAAAAAAACAACAACAACAACAACAAAAACAGAAAATAAAAACTGCAGGAATGGCAAAAATATGTAAAAAGAAAATATAACAAGAACTATTATAATGTAAACAAATTTTCTCAAAAAGGATAAAATATAGAGAAAAAGAAGAACTGAATTTGTTTTTCTCGATAATGTATTTTATATAGAAGATATAGGTAATACGGGTAATATTAAGTATGTATACATATATACGTAATCATGTATAGCATATAGAAATCATATAGAAAGAAAGTAATATTGTTATAATATAATATTGCAGGATGTTAATAAAAATTTGAATATAAAACAAACACATGGTATTTTCTTAAAAATGTGTATTTATTTTTTATCATTTTCTGTTGTTTTTTTTTTTTTTTTTTTGCTTTCCTCTATTTTTTTGGTTGAATTTTTATTTTATTTTTTTTTTTTTCTAAAATTTCATCCAAAATTTTCTACGTATAATGAAAAGTGATCTTGAAAAATATTCTCGTATTTCTTACGCTATAGTACGGTATTGTAGTACGGGTGTAACCACAAAAGTTAAAAAAAAAAAAAAAAAAAAAAAAAAGACAGAAAAACAAACAAAAAAAAAACTCTAAAGAATTTTATTTCCATCCATTAACCTCTGGTTTTATGCTCATCAAAGATAATTTCTTTCCTTAATTAGTAACAAAATAGCATCGTTATTTTTTACAATCCGTATATGAAACGATAATAACGTATACACTATGTATCTTACATACATACATAATATTCATAAGTACGAGTTAGTTGTACATTAATTATGAATAAAACTTTAACTTAGCGTATTAACCTTTTCAACCTTCGTTCGTATACATATGATTTATAGTACATTACATTGCAAATGAAAATATGTGTACAGTACAATGAATGTATCTAAAGGAAAAGGAAGAAAATTTTATTGCAATGAACAGACATATACTCGTATACGAGTATGTACCTACGTTAAGGAATAATTACACGTTAATTTTGTACCTGATGATGAGTTCCTAAACATACTATACGAAAGCATATGTACTCGTAAGAGTATAAAATATTCATTATTTACACTTTTTAAGTAAAATGTATTATCATCATATGCATTTTTTTTTGTTTTTTGTGTGTATAATTATTATTGTGATTCATTCAGTCATGTGTTCAGTATGATATATTATTATTTTAAGTGTGTATAACATACGAGTATAATGATTAGGTACATATATACATATGTTATGAATGTACATATATTATATGAAATTTTCTTTCTGTTGTATTTACTTAGAAAGAAAAAACAAAAAACAAACATATGTATATCACTTTGTGTGTATAATATCTTCCTACATCATTTATGTCATTCGTATGTTCATCATCAAAATGAAGAAAAAAACCACTGTACATACATATTTTTATATTTTTTGGCATCCGATGAAACTTGGCATCATTTACAATTATTATTACAATTAAACCAACGTTTTTTTTTATTTCTTTCTCTTTTTTTTGAAACCAAAAAGGCAAAAAAAAAATAAACAAAAACCGCAATTACAACACATGAATTAACCAAAAAAAAAAATTTTAAAAAAAAAATTAAGTATGTAGACAGTAACAGAAAAACACAGAGAAATCGGAAAATTTGAATATGAAAATAAAATGAAAACACAAGAATATACAAAAATACAAGAAAAATTCTGCAAAAAAAAAAAACAAATTCTGGTACCTATTACCTATAATAATATGTACATGCTTGGATGTACGTATATTAGCTCGTACTTATTGTATTTAGTTTCGGTGTTTCGGTAATAAATATGTAATGTGAAAACGTAAAAATTAAAAACTTAAAAAAAAATATTTCGAAATTTATTTCATAATTTTTCACACAGAAATAAAAGAATTCAGTACTTAACATGAATTTTGTGTGTGTGTGTGTGTGTGTGTGAATTGATTTTGAACAAAAAACAAAAAAAAAATTAAAGAAAAAATTAGAATAAAAAATATTCTTAATACATTTTTTTTTTGTTTGTTTTTTAACAATTATTTATAGAAAATTATTTTTAAAGGAAAATTTAAATGCGATTACTTTACAATGTACATATACATATACATACATACATAACCATATACATATGTTACAAATTATATACTTATTTTCACACTCTAATATTAGTATAGGTTTTACAAAAAAAAACAACAAATAAATACCTTAATAAGTGAATAACTTTAAGGTTTCATGCATGGCATCATGTATTACATAGCACTTATGTATGTAAGTTTCGATTTGGTAATATATTTAACAAACTTATACACACATATTCGTACATAATGTACAATAATTGCAATGTACTCATATGTAATGAGAAATAGTCTTAAATTATTTATATATTTAGCAGTTTGAAATTAAATAATGCGGACATTTATTACATATTATACTATATACGAGTCAAGAATTTTATTGTCAATTAAAATGAATAGGTAAATAAATAAATAAAAAAAAAATTGAAACTAGTGCAGTAAAAATTCTTACAGGTATACATGCATAAACATACATAAATGAATTATAGGAAAACTATTATTCTGTGTCGAATTTATGGGGCAACTAAAATTGGAAACAATGAGTTTGTTGGGAAAACAAATGCGGAGTTATATGATCTTTACAACGACATCGATGTAATATCACATATAAGAATTGGTAAACTGAGATGGATCAGACATGTGAATAAAATGGAAGATTTCAATCCATGTAAACGGCTACTGTATGGAAACATCGAAGGAAATAGACCAAGGAACAAATGTTAGCGATGCGTTTTGATAGGCATAAAGAATGCAGAACTGGTTTGATGTATCAGGTAACCGAGACCCGTAGAGGCAAATTCTCTTAGAGACTAAATACCGATTTAGGACTGTATAGTCGGAGAAAAAGAAGAAGGAAAACTATTCATTTCTTTTTAAATAATTCTTCTCAATTATTTACACAATTCTCATTTTAATTTGTTCAAATTCAAGTAAAAGTTTAAAGAATTCCATTAAGAATCACTCAAATCATTTGTGATTTGGTCGTCCACATTGAAAATTTTCTATTAAAACAACATTTTCTTGACTTATTTCTCAATTTTTCTATATAAAATAAAAATGTTGCCAAATTTATACATTTTATTCTGCACCTATAAATTGCACTTTTATAAATAGTAATCCTAATCAAAATTCATAATTATCTACGATAATTTTACGTTCGTCCTTTTATTCAATTCAATTCTTATGATGCTTACCATGGTATATATACTCTTACATACATACATACATATCGTATTTTTGTTGTATGTGTGCATGTAATTTGAGAGATTATATTAAAGTTGAATTCATATATATATTTTGTTTTTGTTAACCTACGAGCTACGAGGTTTTGATAATAAAAATTTGAAAAGATTATGTACATATAAAAGTCAACGAAAATAAAAAGATAAAATATTCACTAACTGATAAGTATATTTTGTGTAACTTGTATACTTATCAAGATTAGCTTCAAAAATATCAGATAATATTTTTCATATTTTTTCTTTTTTTTTTTTTCTTTTTTGATTCAAATGTAAACCTCAATATTACGGACTCATACATCGCAAATCGCTTGTAATTTAGATACAATTTATATGTAACGATGTTAAGAGGACAAGGACATTTTTGTTAAAGAAATGTAGTTCTGTTTTTACTTTTCTTTGGTTTACAATATTTCCAGTAATACACTTACTTGTGTACCTTATTTAGTGTATAATGTTAATGTATCTTATCATTTAGAGATTATATATATAAATGCATAGTATTGTATATCTATATTTAATAACCTTTCATTCAATGTGTAATCTAAAGCTAGGATAAATATGAGTACAAGTGGTACAAGGTATATGTAATAAACAACATATTATATATAACCAGCATATACATAGATATTCACTGTATTTATCTATTCATTATTTTAAATTTCCTTTCTGCATACATTTGTACAGATTTTTTAGTGTATTTGTGAGTTATAATGTATGTACCTTACCTACTTACTTAAAAATAAGAATGACCATTTTTAATGTATGCTATGTACATCTACATACATTAGTCGAACTTTTACATATTATTTGAAAAATTTTTAAAAAATGAAAAAAAAATACTCTCTAAATTTTAAAAACTAAAAAAAAAACAAGAACTGAAATAGAAATGAATTTTCTTTTATTCTTGTACATATATTGCCTTTACCTATATTCATTATATTTTTTTAAATAGTGTTCTGTTTTTCTGTTTTAGAATTTGTCAATGAACTTTGGAAATAGTAGATATGCTTGCTGCAGGCATAAATAAAATGAATTATTTATGTAATCGTATACGTTAGAGGATATATGTATCTATACAAAAATTTTCTCTGTCTATATAATACTATATGTCTCTACTCTCTAGGTAGATTTTATTTATCAACTACATATATATCATCATTAGATTCTGTCCTGTTTTTTTAGGACAAACCTTGTAAATATCCTTATATACATAGGTAGCAATAATGTGTGCAATTTATGCATCTATAAATGTTTATTATCATCTAACAAGTAAATTTTATTCGTATTCATTTCATTTTCATTTCCATTTCCCATTCATTTATTTATCGTTTATTCAATCTAGTATGTAAGGCACGTATGTATATTTGTATATGTTTGCTTACATTCTTGTATTTAATCAGAATATATGTACTCCCATTTTTCTGCTAGAGTTTTTGAATTGAAAAAAAAAATAAAGATGATATGATCTAATAATAATTTTCATTTGATTCAACACAAAATTCTTATAAATTTTTCTACACACATTTTTTCATCATCATAATCATCATCATTTCTTAGTATTTTTTTTTTTAATTTTAATTTGTTTTCTGTAAAATTATGTTTTACTTTCATTCCCAACGTCAAATAAATTCAAAAAAATTACATAAAAATTTATACTCGCAATAATTTATTTATACAAGTTTAGGTGCCTAATAAATTATAGATGATGGAACAATAGCTCATTTATTTATTTCCGTATGAATAAATTTATTATTTACTTTCGAAGATTATCCTTTCTTTCTTGATAGTCAAATTTATAATTTCTTTAAAATGTATACGAAAAAAAGAAAAAGAAATATGGATATACCTCTGTAGTACTCTAAAGTATAGAGTGTAGGAGCGAATATTAAATGATATTAATTGATTTTCCTTCTTTTATTATGTACGTACACTATTCGCATTTTTAGTAAGAGAGAAAATCAAGTTTTTCTCAACCATGAAAATACAAATATAAATTATGTGTAAAATACTACTCGTATTAGCGTATTCGTATACTACATAGGTAACGTTTCAAATCAATGACCAACACTGCTACAGAGAATGTATAAGGGGGAGGAGCAAGTGAAAAATGTTTTTAGTCGATTTTCTTTATTTCGTTATCCTCAATATTCACATTCCACTAAAAGAGAAAATCAACATTTTCTCAAGAATGAAAATACGAGTATAAAATGAGCAGAAAGTATAAAATGTTGTTAGTTGATTTTCCGTGTTTTTTTCATGTACAAAATTCGCACACTGCTACAGAGAATGTATAAAGGGGAGGAGCAAGTATAGAAAGTTATTAGTTGATTTTCTGTGTTTTATTATGTACAATATTCGCATTCTACTGAAAGGGGAAAATCAACTTTTTCTGAGAGTATATACATACGATGATGTCTGAAATACTGCTCAATGCTCATACTATCGTAGCGTATCCGATAGCATATACACTCGTATATTATTTTTTCACGTTTTTTTTAATTATATAGATATTGTAAAAAAGGTCTTCGGATTACCTCAGCATTGAATTATTATATTCCATTATTAGAGAGGCAATTGAAAAAGGTAGAGACAAAAAACAAAAGATAGAAATTTTTTCTCGCACAGATACCAATAAATCTCTGAAACATATAATATACAAGAGATGAAATATGATTTTGTATAAAAATTAATTAAAATCGGTTTTCTTTTTTTGAGAATTTTGTAATTTTCGAGTTTTAATTAAATTCATTTTTTGATCTAAATTGATTTATTTGTCTCGATTCTCACCAATAAATTGTTCAGATCTCACTAATAATATAATAAAAAATTTTTATTTTTTTTTTGTTTTTCATTTTCATTTTTTGAATAATTTATAATTTTATTCACAAAATTTCTAAATATCTAAATTTCTTTCTTTTATATTTACAGCACTTGAACCAAGTTTCTCACCACGTGATGTCACAATCAAAAGAAATGTTGATGCTAAACAATTGTACGAGTTAATAAGTGAAATTGGCAGGTAATCAAAATACAAAAGAAAAAAAAAAAATTAAAATAGAAAAAAATAAAATAAAATAAAAGCAAAATACATACATATATATGTATGTATAAAATGGAAAGCAGGAAACACATATCTTTCCTTTTAAAAATAAATAATTCACAAATTCCTTTTATATATTTACATATTTTATTTTTTTTCTTTTGCTTTTTTTTTCATTTAAATTTATAAATTTTATTTATTTATTTACATTTTTCTTTTCTATATCTATATAATCTATGTATGTAAATATAAAAAAAGAGGAAAATTTGGCACTGTATATAAATGTAAAGAAAAATCAACTGATCTTGAATTAGCTGCAAAATTTGTACCAATACCAAAACGTGAAGATAGAAGAAATGTTGAACGTGAAGTCGAAATAATGAATTCATTACAGCATCCATTAATAATTCAATTATATGCTGCATATGAATATCAAAAAATGATGTGTGTTGTATTAGAATTGTAAGTTTTATTTTATCCTATACAACAACAACAGCAACAAATTTTTTTTTTTATTTATATTACAAATATAACAACTATTCTAATAACTACTCTAACAACTAATCGTATATATAAATTAAAAATTTTTTTTAGAATTGAAGGTGGTGAATTATTTGATAGAGTTGTTGATGATGATTTTGTATTAACTGAACGTGTATGCACAATATTTATGAGACAAGTATGTGAAGGAATGCAATTTATACATCGTAATAATATATTACATTTGGATTTAAAACCAGAAAATATATTATGTATAACAAAAGAAGGAAATCGTATTAAAATAATTGATTTCGGTTTAGCTAGAAAATATGATCCAGATAAAAAATTACAGGTATAAATTTTTATAATTTTACAATAAACAAAAAAATGTTTATATACTTTTTCTCAGTGGAATCCAACATTTTTCCAATCAAAAACAACAACGTTTCAAACAAGAATCAAAATTTTTCAAATCAAAATCAAACACTTTTCATGTCCAATACCAATTGAATTTCACTGAGTTTGATTGGAGCAATGTTGAGTTTGATTTGAAAAATGTTGTTTTTGATTTAAAAAATATTGTTTTTGTTTGAAACATTGTTGTTTTTGATTGGAACAATGTTGGATTCCATTGGGAAAAAGTATATTTAAATTAATATTGTTGACACAAAGAATAAAATAATGACAAAAATTTACTTTGTATTATATGATACCTCTGCAAAATTTTTAAGGTTCTTGAACATATAAACATAGATTTAAACAGATACACATTCTCCCTCTTCAATCCCATCCGTTTCATTATTAAACACATCTTTACAGAACCTTTTTTTGTAAAAAATTTAATTTCAATAATGAATTTATTTAAAGGACGCAAGTAATGTATTAAATTAATTTATATTCTTTTAAGAAATAAATTTCATTTTCATATCCCATATTTGTCCTTTCAAAAACACTACATCTACGAACCTATAACAGAGAATTAAATCCATTAACGTGAAGTTTTTTTTTTCGATTGAAAATTTTTCATTAATAATTTTTCATCCTTTATTTACGACATTACATACAGTAGCAGCAGCAGCAGCAGCAACAACAGTACAATATCATATCATTTTCGTCAGTTGTTATATCGTCTTCTGTAACAAAAATTATTTATAGCACACTTCTTTTATTATACACCTTTTTATAAAATTAAAAAGAAAGAAAATAATCCTTAATCAATTAAATTTTTTTTTCCACATAATTTTCCTCTTGGTTCGTTTTTCTTTTTTGTTTTTCCAAATACTGTATACCTTTTTTCGTTATTGTTTTTGAAAATTTTTCATTTTATTTTAATATTCGTTCATATATCTAAATGTGTATACTTACATATTTTCCTAATATATGTTCATTTAATATATAATCCTTTTTTGAATTTTCTCTATCGATATTGAAAATACTATATACTTATGTACATCTTCACAATATTATAGATAGTTACTATAATGATTGCTGTGTTCCATGGGATTGAATCAACTTCTCGAGTGCTCGCAAGTACTTGTAAGTAATATCGTTACCCACTGCACTGCATACACATTTCTTTACAACAACAACAACAACGCACATTTGTTTACCATATAACGACCTGATTTACGTCACGATTCCAACTGCCACTCCAATGATTACATTGCCCTAGAAATGTGTATGCAGTGATCATCACTCATAATCTCACTAATCTTGCACTTCTCTCGTAAAAAAATCTGAGCAGTTATGCTGAAAATTTCTGTAAGAGAGCTTTAGTTCTACTATTCCTTAATAGGTGGATTTAAATAATTGAAGTTTAGAATTTAAAATTTATTAATTAAATAATAAAAATACTCGTATTACATTTTTTATTAGGTACCATTTTTGTTTTTTGTTTATAAATCACACGTGTATACTCTCGCCTGATTTAGGTTGTCAATCATATATTTTAAGGTTATATTTTGCTATATTTTCCATAAAAACAAGTAGTGTTCCATTGACGAATTACTGGTGAGTGCTTGCGAGTACTAAAATCAGTCGAATGGAACACAGCAAATGTATAATAAAGACTAGTATAAATATAGAGAATTGTAATTCCAACAAAAATTATTTTATCCTATATACATACACAAGCATACAAATATTTGTGCTTCTATATGTATATAAAATGTTGACTTTTTATATTATAAAATAATATTTTATAATAGACTGTGTATACACATACAAGCGTACATACATTTTTACAGTAACTAGTATACAATTTAATATCGTATTATAGAAAATTTGTAACCATTACATATTAAAATGTAAACAAAACGTGTATACTATACATACACACACATTTATATAATAATGTATAACAAAAAGATACAATATGAATAATGTTGGAAATAACATAAAATGAAAGATTTTCGATCCTTCAAAATCTTAAACACCTGTAAAAGACTATAAATTAATGAAGGTTAAACATAAATTCTATTAAAATAATAAATTTGCTTCGTATATAAATAAGTAAATATGTGCTTACATATATAGATCCAAACTTAAATATTTACTCTCCTACATACTCGTATATGTACACACATAATCCATGTATTTATGTAAATGGAATATAAAGTAACTACTGTGTAAACAATTGAGAATTCTTATTATCCTTTTTCCTACATATGTACAAGATGGATGTATGTACAGAGTATACATAAGTACCTATGTCTGATACCTAAAAATAATGTAAAATTCTTCTTACAAATTACATATATGTAAAAGGTAAAAGTATAACGTATGTATGTATGTATATCTATTTATCTTATTTATACATTATACTAAAGAGTGTATTATTAATTTTCATGATGTTATGTGATCCTATCATACATCCACCTTCTATATATGTACATTTACATCACATAATGATTTTACCTTATTTTTAATGTGCTTAATATATTTAAAATTTTACTTAACTTTCCCAAAACATATGTATATCTACACATGTATAAGATTATGGTATGTATACTACTCGTACATTTGTCTGTATATGTGTATAATATAGGAGACTTATTTGTTATTTCTTTTATAAATTTTTCCAATAGACTGTACATATACACACATGACACATGAAAAACATTTTATCATGTTTATAAACACATTTAACTTACGTATACTTAGTACGCATCCATATGTTCTTGTAATCACTTTACCTCTTAAAAAGAATATGTATTGTAATTTTAAAGGATTTCATAATTTCTTATACATACATACTTACATTACATGTGACAGTAATTATTTCGTATACTCGTCGTATCTACGTAAAATACCTCTGAGATTCATTTGAATTTTTTAATGTTTTTGATATTTTTTTATTTTTTCAAAAAATATTTACATATATTTTTCATAAAATTAAATACATATACAAATTTAAATTAAGTTTTATTTTAAATTTTTTTATTGTTTTGTTTTTTTTTTTTTTATTTACACAATTTAATAAATTTACAGGTATTATTTGGTACACCAGAATTTGTAGCACCGGAAGTTGTTAATTTCGATAATATATCATATGGTACTGATATGTGGAGTGTTGGTGTTATATGTTATGTCCTGTAAGTATACAACACAGAAAACAATGTAATATACAAAAATATAATATTATAAATTGAATAAATTTTGAAAAATTCGTATCAAATTAGAACTAGGTATATAGACAAAATTTTATTTGCCATTTTGGAAAATTATCTCTGTATCATAAATCATTGAATAAATTTCAACACTATAAATACAAGCTTTTGTTTTGATTATGTGCAAATATGCGAAAATATCGAACAGTTTCATTTGTTATTTTCCTTCCTTCCTTCCTTTTACTGTTCATATTCATACATACTCGTATATCAGTATCAGAATATAAAATTGAATGAACAAGACATAGAATAAATAACAACTCAACTCTAAAGAATAGAAGAAATAGAAAAATACATAAGAAAAAGAAGAAAACGCAAAATGTAGTAAAACTTCCTTGTACTAATGTATATCAAAATATAAAATTTAATAAACAAATAACAGAATAAAGAACAACTGAGTTCTATAGAAAAAAAAAAGAAATAGAAAAATACGTACAAGAAGAAGTATAGAAGACACAAAATCTGTTCTACAATATTATATGTATCTGCGTGTGTTAGTACCTATTCATATCATTTTCATTCTATTCCTCTTATGCATAAGTATGTATGTACCTAGGTACAGTATAGAATACTCGTAAAGTATAAACAAATATGATGAGGATACAGAACGATACAGACAGAAGATATATAAAATATAAAGTGTGCGGTAATATTTGTATAAACTTTAAAAAGTTTTACGTTCTACCTTTTTTTTTTTGTTTTTTTATTAATTTGTAAAATATACAAGTAGTGAATTAAAAATTTTTAATGAATCACATCATATATACACAACATATGTACCTATAGTTGTGTTTGTTAATTAATTTTTCGTTTCAATATTTTTCTTTATTTTCTTTCTCTTGTTTTCATTTTCATTTATGTTATACATGATGACTTAAAAATGAACTACATATATGCATGTATATGAATGACTACGCATCAATGACTACAAAAATAACAACAACAACAACAACAATAACAAAAACATCAAAAAAAAAAGTTTATCTGGTTTATCGCCATTTATGGGTGAGACTGATATCGAAACAATGGCAAATGTAACTGTAGCTAAATATGATTTTGATGATGAAGCATTCAATAATGTATCCCCGGAAGCACTTGATTTTATATCAAAATTACTTATGAAGGATATGAAGTGAGTATACTCGTATATGGTGTATAAAATATTATTTTTTTATTTCTTTTAAAATATAAATTTTTAATTAACTGAAATGGTGTTTCATTTTGAAAAAAGAATGATTTTATTAAACTGCGTATTTTATTAAATTTATAAATTTTAACGTAATGCCTGTCTATATATGTATATATAGAACGCGTTAATTAACGCAATTCTTTTGTTCTTCTTCTTGTATTTTTTGTTTTTTAATTTTCAAGAAATTTTTTGTTTAATTTTCTCAACTTTATTATTTTTTTTCTTTTATTTCTTAATGTATTGTTTTTAATTTAAAAGTTCACGAATGACTGCTTCAGAATGTTTAGAACATAAATGGCTTGAAAGATATCGAAAATCAGCACCTTCAATTCAATCACAAAATATCTCGAAATCAGTTACAATGCCTCCTCATCAATTACAGCAACAAGAGCAAATATCGAATTCACCTCCGAAATATATTATGACACCACCGACTCCACCGATTATAACACCTGAAGAACCGCCACCATCATATTCGGTAGCAGTTCCAACAATGGCAGCAACGACAACACCATTAGACACAACAAAAACTCAAATTCAAACAAAAGATATTCAAGTATCATCGCCTCCTTCAATACCATCAGAAAAATCATTACAGCAACCACAACCTCCTGCACCAGAAGAAATTCAATTAACGTTAACAGAAGAATTACCACAGGTTTGTGAAAATTTATTTTTTATTTTTTTTGTCTCTTTGGTTTTAATTTTTCATTCATTTTCGTAAATTAAGGTATTTTTTACCTCGACTATACATCGATTGAATAAAAACAAAAAAAATAATACAAAGAAGAAAAAGAAAAAAAAATTCTTAATTAAAATTTTATGACTACATATAATTCATTATATAATCAAAAATAATGAAACAAAAAAATATATTCTTCATCTTTTACATATATCTAGCCAAAAAAATCAACAATACCATCGGTGATACCATTAACAACAGCAAAAACTACAACTCCACCACAACAACCATCACCGACATCCCAATCACCTTCACCATCACCATCACCAACAAAAAATAAAGCAGAATTATTAGAGCAAGCAAAGGATAATCTAAAAACTTTCATAGAACGATGGGAAGAACATCCTAATAGCCCGTATATATTTGATAGTGGATCATATTTAATAGCACCAATTCATTTAGATTCAAGTAATAATAGTGCTACAAAAGGTAGCAGTAATGTATCTTCAAGAGGTAAATTTAATTTTAATCAAGAAATTTATTATCCTTTATTTTTTTTTCTCCATTCTCAATTTGTTCTTATATACATTTTGTCTTTATCTGATATTTAAAATATTATTATAGATTTTCTTATATTAAGCTCATATTTACTTTTTGATATTCTTGAATCTTGAATCTTATACACATAAAAAATAGAGGTACTCATACTTGTATATACTTTTATTAATTACATTTATACTATATATAACGTACACACACACCCCCGCAAATACACATACCCTTATGAAGAATACTTTGTTAAATTTTACTTAATTTTATTTTCATTAATAGCAGCATAAGATATATAGGACAGGTAATTTGTGTATGTATTTCATTTACGAGTAGTTTTTCATCGTTTATTTTGTAATTTGATCCTTTTCAATTTTTGAAAATTATGTAAAATTGGTAAAATCCATTCAAAATAAAACAAACAAAAAATAAAGGGTTATATCAATATAAATGCAATTCAATTGAATGGATTTTCAAAAGAGAATAAAAGTCAAAAATATAAAAAAAAAAAAAGAAAAAACAGAGAAAATAAAATGAAAAGTTAATTAATTAAAATAAAAGGATACAATAATGAAAAACATATTATATACATGTTTTGTACGAAAAAAAAGTATATACATGTACATGCTATACGCACTAAATTAGGGGCTATCATTAACGTAAATTTATTAATAGTCCATGGCTAATGCCGCTTCTACAATTCAATGCAATGACTACAACTTGGACTTGGATTTTCGACTTCACAGCACGCTTAACATGTGAAAGTATGTAGCTGTCAAATCTTCTGCATTGAATATAGAAGTTCTAATACATATCCATTATCCATTATACCAAAGTCGAAGGTGAAGCCACTGCATTGAATGTAAAATCGGCATAATTTCTTTAATTTTTTGATCAGTTTAATGACTCATTTACAACGCTACGTGGACTTCGTGCCAGAAGCCAGAGTAGAAGGTATTCACATTTCAGCGTAGATTACCATATACTTACGTTATTACATAGGAAACATTGGAATTGGTACACAAGCTATCAAAACTTTCAGTATTAATCATCCCCATCATCAACGTCAGATTAGAAATACAACCTAATATCACTCTGATTCTGATGAAATCCAATCCACGCTGACCGGAAAAAGGATAACCGGTATAGAATTTGTTATGCGAAAGTGAATTATGTATGAAAAATCTAGTCTGGCACGAAATCTACGCTGAATTGTAAATCTATACCTTTAAAATACACAAAATATGTACATTCGTAAATTTTGAGCTTATGATATATTTAATTTTGAAAAATTAAATAAATAAATAAATTATTAAATAAAATATACTTATTTTCCTTCATATATAATGTACATTCACTTAATTCAAAATAAAGAATAATAGTATATTAAATTGAATTAGAATAAAAGGACTTTAATTAAAATAAAAGAAAAAATGTATAAACAAAAACTGAAAAAATTAAAATTTAAAATAAATAACAAAAACTTGATGACATTATAAAGATATAAATCCTAAACAACGATGCCAAATTGATATGCAAATGATGGTCAAGGATAATTCTGTTTACATTTAAAATTTCCTATTTTTAATTTTTTTTTTCATTTTACTATACATATCCACATATAGACATATACTTAGTTAGTACATATATATTTTATCCTTTTTTTATGTGTGTCATGTGTCATGTATCTGTATATTTATTTTAATTTAAAGAAATGGATAGCACAAATTATTCAAGGGTTTAGTTTAAGTTAATTTTCAATTTATAAATTATTCATCATATATACTTACTTACATAAGTATATGTAGAGGATAGATACTACAACCCTACAACCTATACAACTATACAATATATACATAGCCAAGACATAGCATAGTACCGCAATGAAACAATAAAATGAACTTTCTTATATTATCCTTGTTATTTATTATCTACACATGTATAGATTTTTTCATTTCTATACTTCTTTGTCCTTTCGTTGTCAATTTAAAATATTCATTTACAAAAATACATATAAGTAAAAGAATAACAAATGGATGGGATTTCACCAATTTCACTATAATTCAATTATTTAGAATTTAAATAACAACAACAATAAAATGTCAAATTTGCGCATACCTACATATGTACAAGTAATACAATCACAATGCCGGCAGGTAGTTCAAAAAAAAAATTGATTCGAAATCAAAATAAATATGATGACGATATATAGTAAAGAACTTATAATACTCGTCCATCGTATACACACACTTACATATTATGTGAATTCGACGATTGTAGGTATATAATATGTAATTAAAATGAAAGTGTAATCAAAAAAAAATATAAGTACTGTTATGAACCTTTGTGACCCTGTAATTTATAAATGAATTAATAAAATATTATTATACTAGGCATACATATAAGAAGCTTTCTATCATAGTATTTGAACGTATACTTTGCAAAAGTACAGTGTATGAGTGTACCTGTACATATATTGAAAATATAAAGAGAAGAAAATAGAAAAACAATTAATAAATTAAAAATAATAAAAGACAATTTAGAAAATAGAAAGGCAAACAAACTGAATATACCTTCAAAAAACTTTACCTTCATTTCACTTTTCTGTTTTAATTCTTACTTTTTTTTTAATCTAAAATTCAATAACAATAAAATTTAATGTTTTTTATACATATATACAAATGTATTTGTGTATGTGTATACGTATGAAACATAAATATAAAATGTGGGCCAATGTAATCACCTTGTTTTAGGAGTAATGTAACATAGAGGTACTTACACTTGACTTGATAGATTGTCCTCGTACATATACAAATGTAAATAAAACGAAACTACACTATGTACATACATATGTATGTACATATGTACATATATGGTATACTATTAGATAATAGTGTATTTAACAAAATTTCTGATGATTTAACAAAAATTGTCAAATAACAAAATATGTAGATACATATATTAAATGACAAATAGTACACATCATGTAAGTACTTTTACATTTTTACTTACGCGTTCATAAATTGTTTAGCATTGGTATTGGATTTATCGTTTTTTATTAAATTTTTTTTGATGTTATCATATCGTTGAAAATTTTACTTGTATCTATATACATACAAACGAGTATACATGAAATTTAGTTTAAGGTTTTGAGGTTTTTAGTTTTTAGTTATTAAATATTGTCCTTTTAACATCTAAATATTAAATATTTATTACCCTCAGCTCAACCTCAGAGCTAAATTTACGTATAGGCAACATAGGCAGATGTCTAGAAATATAAAAAACTGTTCGTCAAAATTCAATGCCTTTTAAAAATATATTTTTCCTTTTTTATATCATTACGAATCGTAATTCCATTTTATTTTAATGTAAAAGTTAAAAGAAAATATTAAAATTGTAGGAGGCACTCGTGCGGTTCTCTATGATATTACGAGTAGTAATTTACACATCATGTATACTCGTATTTTCATTCTACAGAAAAACTTTAATTCCCCTCTCAGTATAGAATGCGAGAATTGTACAAGAAAAACATGAAAAATCAACTAACAACATTTTATAGTTGCTCCTCCCCTCTATAATTCTCTATAGCAGTAGAAATCGTTGACTTATTACGGTACCTGTAGCAGCATAAGATACGATCGTACGAGTAGTATTTCACACATCATGTGTACTGAAAAATGTGATTTTCCCTCTCGGTAGAGTATGCAAATATTGTACATAACAAAACACAGGAAATCAACTAACAACATTCTATACTTGCTCCTCCCTTTTATACATACATTCTCTGTAGCAGTGTGCGAATATTGAACATAAGAAAACAAGGAAAATCAATTAACATTTTATAGTTGCTCCTCCCCTTTATACATTCTCTCTATAGTATCAGAGGTCATTGACTTATTACAGTACCTGTAGTATACAATATGCTAGTACGAGTAGTGTTTTACACAGCATGTGTACTAATTTTTGAAATTTCATTTTGAAACTTCGAGTGATGGCCAGCCGGGCGGGCGCCTTATCGGGAAATATAAAAATGAGAATATTTTATTAAAAAAATTGTTTGAAAATTCATCAAGAATCCAATATTTATATATCTATCCTCCATACTATGTTTATTGTTTGATTATATATTAGAAATGAAAGATTTCTTACACTTTCTACTCTGGTACATAGAATATAGAATGTAGGATCCAACTTGCACATTATATACATTATTTCTATAAATATACATATATATTCAACTTTACATACACATAAATATACTCGTATATATTAATTTATTGATTTTAAAACAAAACCAACCAAATAAATAAAAGCAAAAAATTATTACTATATACTACATACTATATTATAATCTTCTCTTCTCTACAGATACAATTTCAGCTTCAACTTCATTGAAAAAATTTTGGAAAAATTATTCATGTGAAAATCAAAGAATTAATGAAGGTTTAAACATTTTTGTATTATCTTATTGAAAAAATTTGAAAAATAAAAAAAATCAAAATCATAATAATAATACATAATAATAATAGCGATCTGTGTTCATGAATATGAAATGTGAAATGAAATTTTCGCATTATTATTTATTATGTATTGTATATAAATATTCGCATGTATAATATGATACATACATATATGTATGTATGCATGTAATTTATTGAATCGATATAAATATTTACACATTTTTGTACATTATGTATATACATTTACATACATTTACATTAAATTTTCTTTGATTTTCTTCTTTTTTTCATCACATTTAATGTTTTTTATAATATTTTTTATTTTATTCTTTCATTTTTTTTTTCGAATATTTAAAATTACTATATTATGATGATCATGCATATAAACATTCTACTCGTATATATAAAGAAATTTACATATTATCCAAAAAATAAAAAAAAAAACTAGAAAAAAAAATCATAATCAAGAATCCATAAATGTATACATATATTTATCGATTAATGTGTATACGAGTACATGCATACTTCAAATAATCTACACAGGCGTGAAAAATTTATGGGACAAGAGTAGTTTTTTATCAATAGAAAATGTAATCATTGGTTGGATTGGTTGGTTGCAGTGGCAGTCCGTTCTATACCCTAAAGATGGATTCATTTAGCACTTTGTGTGCCGTTTTGTTACCATAAAAGCTTTCCCGTGGATGGTAGTTTAGGTAGTAAATCAGACTGTCTTCACGAAGACTAGCTACTTCGGCGAAGTCGTCGAAGGTTTACCAAAACCCCTTAGTCTGGTTTTAGCTAATGCTTGACACTTGCAAAGATAATGTAAGAGAGTTTCTTTGACTGAATTGTTCTTATAGCTCCTGCAGTGTGTGCTGAACGGTAGACCCAGCCTGGCTGCGTGCTCTCCCACAGTCGTTCTCTACCGAAAAGCGATAATATCTTTTCTTGTTAAACTCCAATCGACACGGAACAAATGGATAAATTCTTCCACCTGTTATTTAAGTGTAATCATACTAAATATAAATATACGATCTTTAACGATTTACCACAGACAAAAATGGAAAACATAATTTGTCCTCATGCATGTTATTGAAACTCTTCTACAAAGTCTTTACTTAAATTAAATCCCATCATCGAACATTTTTGGTCAATTTTAGAAAAATGAATTTGAAAAAAAAAGTCACCATAAAATAGCTGATAAATTAGGAAAGAAAAAAAGAATTTATTTTGTTTAAAATATTGTGGCCGTGGAGTCAATAACAAAACAATTAGAAGATTTGTCAATAATTATATTTGTCCCGTAATTTTTTAACGACACTGTATGTATATTTTGCGTGCATACGTATTACATATTGGTATTAAAGGAAAAAAAAATACATATACATACATATGTATATTTGTAAAGTGAATCATGTGAAAAAAATACTTTAGCTATAGATAAAGAAAAAATAAATATTCTAAATTCTAAAATAATAATAATAAACCTAAAAATATGTATATAGAAAGACAAACTAAAATTATGTATGTATATGTTATGAAATGGATGTATAGGGAACAATAATGAAATGAAAATTTCATATCTATCGGGTATATCTATATATAATTATATGCATTGATTTTGAATATTTTTATTCACACATACGCACACATACATATGTACACATATTATGTACTCGTATAGATAAAATAAAAATACAAAATATATTTTGGATATGTACATACATACATACACAAAATGTATCTCATGCGTAAGCATATTTTCATTTTCATTCATTTTTTTTTATTTTTATTCAAATTTTTATCGTTCCTGTTTTATTTTGTGTTTTAATTTTTTTTTTATTTTTTTCAAATTTTTTATATTATTTTTGTAAATTTGTTGTTTAGAAATTCATAAAAATGGAATTTATATTTTATATTGCATGCGATTTAGAAAAATTAAAAAAAAAATACTCTTATATTCTAAAGTTTTAACCTTGTGTCTAAATAGTGTATGCACATTATAATCAGAGTGCACATTATAGTTACGGGTGCGCCTTATATATTTACACGTCACGTAATATGCATCCATAACCCGGTTCTTTTGTATGTAGGTCGAAATGGTTCACTAAAAAATTGGGCGCCAAATATTGAGGGCACGAATTAAAGACAAAATAGAAATATTACAAATCAGTTTTTAGGAAAATAATTTTAAAAATCACAGTGAAAAGAAAATTATTTTCTGTGAAAAATTTTCTTTGAAATTTTCGTATGGTGAATAAAAATATAATAATATGAAGAAAAATTTACACAGATCAAGTTTCATTCTGAAATTTCTCCTTCGTACACGCCCACTGCAGTTTAGTACATAAGTAGTTTAAACAAGAAAATAAGAAGAGAAACTACTGTTCGATTATCTTTCTACTTTTCTTTCCACTTCTCTTTCCAACATTTCTTATTTTCTCTTAACCTATATTTTCATTTGTAAACAAACATGGTCATTGAACTCTTGAGTATTTGAGAAGTAGAAAGATACGAGAATTGTAGTTTTTCTTCTCCTTGTCTTATCTAAGTTATGTACTTATACACTGTAGTATAGCAAGAGTGTACGGAAAAGAATTTTTAGATTGAAACTAGATCTGTGTAAACAACAAATCAAATTAAAATTTAAAATAGTAAAGTGAACATTTTACAAGTGAACCGGACTCTCAAGAGGCTAGAACCGACACTGTATGCATCCATATATCTTTAAAACTTATTCTTTGTATATATGATAGATAGATCTATAGATATTGATTTTATATGAATATCAATAATTATATATGATGACACCGTATATGTACGTGTATGCAATGACCCAGTTTTATGCACATTTCGTACACATTGTGTTAGTGTGTAGTGAAGACATAGAGTATTTATGTAGCGATACTAGAAAGAACATTATTTTGCTTATAAACATTTGAATTAGTCAATGAAATAATTTATTTTTTGTACATACATACATATTATACACCATACTTGAGAACATTCCTTGATCTTGAAATATTTTACATTCTTTTATACTCTTACATTCCCAAATTCCAATTATATACCTGCGCCTATATAGTATGTAAACGATGCACAATAATTAGACAAATTGTTTATAGAATAAATTCAATTCACGCTTTTATAACATCCAACGTCCCAACTTTATTGTACATAGTAATGTCCTTATATTCATAGCTTTCAATGGCTTCCAGTGGCTTTCTGATCCTTATGTATGTACTTTTGTATCTACATATTATCATATTGTAAATATTGTTTTTCTTGGCAATTTATTCTTCTTTCTTTTTTTTTTTGAATAATTTCTAAGTTACAAATTAAATGAATTCAAACAAATTTTTTCTTTCATATACTGTATATTTCGTAGCATGTTCACCATCACCTTGTGAATCACTTTATAGTGTATCCGATGATGTTGAAAATACACAATCAAATCCAGCATCATTATTAGAAAATAAATCAATGCTAGATGATGTTGATATCACCACAACCACCACCAACAGAAAGAAAATTAATTCAACAATTACACCAATTGCAATTACTACAACTGATAAAAATAATAAAGATGATACAAATAATAATATTAATGTTGATGATATTAAATCGATTAAAAGTAAAAATATTAAAGAATATTTAAATTCGTTCGATAGACGTAATTCAGATACAAATTATCTATTACGTAAACGTCCAAGTAGTGAAAAAGTTAATTTAGCTGAAGAAATTCGTAAATTATCTGATCATTTATTAATGTTGGCTGCAATCAATACAAAATTAGTTAAAGATAATGAAGAAATACTTAAAGAAAATCAATTGCAGCAACAAGAATCGCAACAGCAAAAGCAGCAACCACAACCCCAAAAGCCTAAATCTAGAACAAATAGTACATCAGATAAATTAGAAACAATACAAGAATCGATTGCAATCTCAACAAAAACAAATTCAAATTCAAATCAAATCAAAGAACCAAAATTAAATTCATCAACAGTTAAAACGACAATTAAAAAATCAACATCTGTGATAGAATCAACGGATACCAACAAATCAACGACAAAATCAAAACCATCAAAAACAACTACTAGTAGTAGTACTACATCAAAATCATCATCTAAAAAGGTTAGTACATTATCGGTCCTTTTACAACAATCCCTAGACGAAACACCAAAATTATCATCGAACGATAATGATAAAAATAAAAATCAGAAAAAATCATCATCATCTTCATCAACATCAACCACAACTATAACAATAACAACAACACCCAAAAGTAATAACCTTTCTGTACCATCAACAACATCATCATCGTCATCATCTACATCATCATCTACATCATTATCGTCAACGGATCGTGCATCAAAATTAATAAATGGTTTTAAACAGCAGCTATTATCTACATCAACATCAGCAATGAATATGATAAGTGGTGGTAGCGGTGTACCATGGCCAATCACAAATAAACGTACAAAATTTCGTATTAATCAAATGAGCCGTGATGTACCGATCGGTTCACCAGATACACATCAGCCAATCGATTTAGAAGATGCTGCAAATACAACAAAAGATTGCCTATTACATTTATTAGAAAAATATAATGATACAAATGATACTAGAAAATATAAAAATTGTTCAATTGGACGACATCAAAGTATTAGCGTCGATTGGAATATATCTGATAATTTGGAAAATCAATCGATGAGCTCAATAAATGCATTCTTTCGAAGGCATTCATCAAAAGGTAATTACGTTAGACAATTACAAGCACAGCTAGAAGCTAAATCAAATCAAAAATAGAAAAAAATAAAATGTTTAATTGAATTCTCATTACACACTGATAATATAGACATCAGTATGTAATGTAATTATGCAAATAATTTATAATGTAAATACTATATATGATAAAAATTTATAGAAATAGTTTATGTAAATATCATGTAATTATTATAGATACAAAATTTGTTTTATTTTATTTTATTTTATTTTTTTTTCTTAATTTTAAAATTATTTTAAAACAAAATATAAATTTTGCAATATTGTATTGTATAAATTAAATGTATAAAAATTGAATTGATTTAAATGTAATTTTTAGATAATAAAAATTTTATTATTTATTGAAAAATTTATTTTTTATATGTATTGTTAATTTTTTAATTTAGTGAATATCTCATTTGTTATACACGCCATTTATTAAGCTTAACGGGGGGAAAAACAGCAAGAACTACTTCAAATTCCTAGTTTAAATGAAAATGTATAGTATAAAAAGCAACGCGTTAACGCGTCAAAATTTAATTTTATTAATGAATTTTTCTCTTATATAACGAATGAAAAGAATAGAAACGAACTCAAAGAGGATATAAGCGAAGACACAAATCGGCTTTCTATTTACATACAACAGCGCAATGTTGTGAGAATTTTTGGAAACTATTTGATATGATACCATTGACACACTTACCGTAATTATATATCATTTGCCTATTTATAATAGTAAGATTACCATACTCTAGAGACTGTAAAAATGTCATCCACATTGACGATAACACCACAAAATGACGAATAAATGTATAAATATTTATTATATTTTAATAATAGCGTCCAGCATCTATATTTGTCTTATGTTAAAAGTACGTTTTTGACCGACCTATTTCTCGATAGTGTGTAGTGTGGTAGTGTGTATAATTTTTTATCGTGTTTATAGTCATTTTCATTCACAGAAAATATACATTGTGTGAATGATAAAAATTCCGGAATTCATTTAAAAATATGCGATCTTACTTTTCAAAGTGACATCTAGATAGATAAAGTAAAATTGAAAATTATCACAACAAAATGGAGAATAAATTCAAAATAAATATGGTAGCTGCTAACTGAAATTATTTTCAAAAGATTTGTAACGAAATTTATAAATTGTGAATTTTATATTTTAATTTTTTAGAAAAATTGAGAATTGAATGAATGTTTTTGAACCGTTTTCTTTGAAAATCATGAGGGAATAAACAAAAATTGTAAACAAATTTAAAAAAAATGAAATAATAAATAAAAAATACATTTTTAAGCTTTTCTATTTTTATAGACATATATTTATATTTATTTAATGTATTTATACATTTATTTTAATTTTTAATTTGTTTGTGGTTTTATTTTATTCTTATCATATATTTTTCTTTTTTTATAATAATTTCAAATGTATATAAAGTTTATAAAAAATAATTTTTCTGTACATTATAATATATTTTCTTCTTAAAATAATTTTAATTTAATTTGAAATCAGGATATTTTTTTTTAACATTTTCCTTATTTCATTATATATATTTTTTTTATATCTTATCTACTATTATTTCTTACATTTATTTAGTAATTATGGTAGAAAAGATACAAATTAAAATACGGTTAATTTTTAAAGATTTCATTTTTTTTTTTTTCAATCTTTATAAAATATTTTTATACATATGTACTTATTGTTTGCCTTACATATAAAGTTAAATTTAAATTTAAATTTTATGAAACTCCAATTAGAAATTTTGTAGATTTTCATTCATCTATTCATTAGAAAGATCAGATATTTGATATAAGATTAATAATGTGTGAAAATAGTAGACAGATTTTGGTATTGATAAAAATAAGAATTTATAAAAATGAATATATTTGATGTATTAGAATATCCTTGCATTTACTTTTAATGATTATTATTTCATTTTTATTTTCAAAATTTACTATGTATTTCTTTACAATATAATTTCAATTATAATTTCTATAAAAAAAAAATTATTTTTGTATTTATTATGAAAGAATGGGTGCGGTATGGTATGTTCAGTTTAACACAGCGATGTATAATTTTCCATCGCTGCGATAATTTCTCTTACTGAACGACTTCGCTACATAATCGCTATTTTTCAACTGAAAAAAAGTTCGTAAAAAATGTTGACATGTTTGAAAGATGAATTTAAACGAATTACGCTGTAAACAGTTCAGTAAATTGTATACAGCGATCATCTAAATATTGCTGCATTTTCATCGCTAACTTGCATCGCTGCATTGAACTGAACGGCACCCAATAATATTATTTTGAACTACATGTGAAATGAAATCCTTAAAAATGTTTATAAACAAATATATACATAATATATATTATGTCCTGTTTAATATGTTTGTATTTGTTTTGTTTACAAAAAAAAAAAAAAAAATGTTATTTTTCGTTATCCTTTTCAATATTGTTATTTTATTTTTATTTATTTTTATTTTTTTGTTTCTATTATTAATTTGTGTGCAACTTAAAGATTTGTCTAGAAATATTTTTGTTTTTGTATTTTTTTTTTGCTTATAATCATCAATCAAATGTACAAAACAAAATTTAAAATAATAAAAAAAAAATATATATATGTATTATATAAATTGAACTTATAATATTTTATCTGCATATAAGAATTTTATTTACAATTTCTATAACATTCATAAAAAATTCATTGTCGATTACATCTTTTCTTATTCTCCTCCATTGATGATTTCAGTAGAAATTTTCAATCAAATATAAAAAAATTCCATAGTTTAAGAAAGAAATTTTCAATAAAATCAATTTTCAATCAAAAATAAAAAATAATAATTGAAATTGAAAGAGAATATTGAATGAAAAATGATGTAATCAAGGATGAATTTTTATATATTTTTTTTATGTATTAAATTATAATCTAGAAATACTAAAAAAAAATTGTTTTATACAAGATATTTTTATTTTCAATTAAAATTAAAAAAAAATATATATTTATAATTATAAAAGTTGAGAAACTGTTGAAAAATATTACAAAACTTTAAAACAAAAATTTGCATGTCTTGATGAAAATTTCATTTCATTACAACATTACCGACTGTGTTTGTACTAGAAATGATAAAAAAAAATATTTAAAAATCGATTCTATCAAATTAATTTTTGTTTTTGTTTTTTGTATAATTTTCTACTTGCCAAAAAATAAAGCAAATAAAACAAGCAAACACAAAAATAGTAAACATCTCATTCATTGCAAGCACTTTACCATCTCATTCCAATCTCATATCACTACTTAATTTTATTTTTTATTCATTTTTTTTTGTACATTTTTTAACAACGGTTTAACTTTTTCAATTTTTTTATTTTTTTTTTTAAATCTTATTATTGCACATTAATTTGATAGAATCAATGCAATCCATATACTACATACTTACGAGTATAACGTATTACACTCGCATGTAATTTTGGTGTATTCACATAATGTTGAAATTTACCACAAATCTAAGTAAACTATAATACACATGTATGTTTAATTTACTCAGTTCTGTGAATTTACGATCAAACAAATAATAGTGGTGTTCACGATGTGTGATAAAAGTGTGGTAATCATCGTAAATCATGGTAAATGCTAAAACCATTGGTAAACCGTATGAATGTTTTTTTGACTTGTGATTGTGACAAAAATTTACTGATTTACCATTTATATTCATTACCATTTTTGTTTCAGGAGTATTCACGAAGAGTTCCCTTTACCACTTTTATCATTTACCATTAGTTTATGATTTACCATACATCATGAATACCACTAATAGAAAAGAAAAAGAGGAACAAATTAAAATAAAAATGTAATTAATTAGAAATTAAGATTTTAATATAATTATGTTGTTGTATATTTAGTAACCTAACATAAATTATAGAGAAAAAAAAATATTTTGATTTTCATTTTACCTTGTTTTTATCTACAAATAATAACGTATAGCATTACCATTATTATACATTATACACATAATTTTTGTTTTAAATTTATTTGTACTTGAATGATGATTATGATTATATAATTAAATGTATGTACTCGTGTGTATATAAATGTACTCGTATAATAATAAATTTTCAACTTAAAAATATTATAAATTATAAATAAATGAATATGAAAACTTAAAATAAAATATCATCCTCGTCATCATTCTGTGAAAAGTCACAAAGTCCAAAACTAAGAGAATAGAAGTTTGTCAATTTTGTGATGTTTTTTAAACCTTTTTTGAACTAAGTGATTTCTCACATTCAAAAGAAAACACAATAAATCACTAAGTCCAACTGAACATAATTTACTGAAAATTTACTTATAGGTTTTAGCATTTACACTCTCAGTAAATCCTAAGAAGCCTTTTTACATAGGAGAAATTAAGAGAGTTTTCGCAGATAAAAATATGAAGTTTGAACTGGAGATTCTTTTCGCATTAACTTATAAACTATTTTCAACAAAACTTGACTTAGTGATTTTCAAAGAACGATAACGACAATATTAATATGTGCACCAAAAGAATAAAAAAATTTTTTTTAAATAAATATTTAAAAAAAAAAAAATAAAATAAAATAAAAATTTTAACTTAAAATAATAATTATCAATTATTGAATATTTATGTGTATTAGATATTTTTATGTTCGTTTAATTATTGTAAATTAACTCTTGTGAAAATGTATTTACAAATATAAATAAATGTAGATTTAATGCATTTAATATTATAGCAGTTGTTATTATGAAATAAAGTGTGTAGAATATCATACTCATATAAGATGCAAATTTAAAATTGAATTCAAGCAAAATAGATATCGATTCGAGATGTTAATATATGTGACATGTACCTGCTTCTCGTAACTAAAATTTTTATACGAAATTCTGTCTTTGTAAAACATTTTAAGTCTTGGATAGACCGAAATAATATTAACAAGCTCATTTAATTTGTAACTAAGGTCCTGTTTGGAAATATAAAATGATTGTCAAAAAATTGATTACTGTCAAACTTATTGAAGATCAAGTTAAATGCAGTCAAATGCAGTCTGCTTGCAAATGGCGTTCCCAAACACAGCCAACTTCAAACCAACTTCAATACCAATGACACACTGGTATGAGTAGTTGATTTTTGACATTTAAATGGAAATAAAATTAAATAATATAATATAATTTAAAATGGTCAGAATTTAATTTAACTTGAGCTGGCTAGAAAGTTAGAAAAGATCTGAATTACTGAAAACAGCCAAAGTTTAATTTATGTTGGAAAGTTGGAAAAAGTTGAATTTAAATTGAAAATGCGCTATAAACTCAACTATGTATTTTTAAAGTATTTTTATTTCACTTTGATGATACTTAATATGTACACAGACGGATAGAGATTTAAACAAAAATTTAAACTGTTTGATGCATGTTTGACGTACTGTTTGATGGTTGGACGTTAGTTAATTCGTTAACCAAAATCTCATTTTTGCAGTTACGAGGCATCACATTTATTAACTACCCTCGATATTTATTTCTAATTAAAAACAAACAAAAAAATCTTCAAGCATCAAATTCGAATTATATTAAATGCACATTACGTATACAATCGCTTATGAAAATCATTCTTCCATATTTTAAGAGTAAATGTAAAATAAATATTTAAATTTTTTTTTTTTTTGTATAATTATATGCTTGTATATATATATAGACATTATTTGTAAATAAAAATTTTATTTGAAAATCGTGCACGTTATGTAAATAATATGACCAGCAATATTTTTAAGATAAAAAAGAAAATATAAAAAAATATAAAAACAAACGAATTGCAAAATAATTAAATTTATAAATAAATTCAGATTTATTCATTAGATGCAAAAAAAAAAAAAAAGAAAATATATGTATATTTTTTTGTGTGTGTAAAATGTGCCTTAAATGCTTTAGGATGCGTGCAGACTAAGAGCGTAGCGTAGCGTAAATTTCAGAGCGTAAAATTCAAATCAATTGAGCTAGCGTGACGTAGTTTGAACCATACACTATATTTGAATTTATACGCGCACTACGCTCAGTTACGTTACGCTCTTAGTTTGCGCGCAGCCTAATTTTGAACAATTTTGACTTCCAATTATATTATTGTCTTCTAATAAAATAATGACAAGTAGACAAGTGTATCATACCCCAAAAAAATTGAGTAATGCCACTTCTAAATTCAATATTCAATGCAGTGACTTCAACTTTGACTTTGATTTAATGGAGATGTGTTAGAACTTCTACATTCAATGCAGTAAGTAAACTTGACAGTTACTTTTACACTCATGTTAATCATGCTGTGAAGTCAAAAGTCGAAGTCCAAGTTGAAGTCATTGCACTGCATTGAATGTAGAAAAGCGGCATAATGCAGTAATTACTCTAAGATATTTTTTAACATTTAAATAACATTTTATGCATTTATCTCAGAAAAATTATGGATGCTCGTGCTATACATATACATATGTAATATTTTATTAAATTAAATTAAAAAAAAAAAAATAATAATAATAATAATGATAGTATAAACTGATAAGTAGGTAAGTAAGTAATGTTAAATTATATTTGACTGAAATTATAAAAATATATTATCCCCTGTCAGCTAAATTCTTGTTGTAAATTTTTATGAAATGGTGAATAGAAAGTTTGATGGGTGAATAAGAATAATAAATTTCAATATGTATTTTATTGTCATTATATCCTTAATCCTTCAAAAGAAACTTTCTATTCAGCGTTTCATAAAGTATAGATAGAAATGATGAGATGAGATGAAATGTATTTAGATTTTTCATTTTTTTCTAACTCAATATTAATACAAAAAATATTCCTTTTTTTTAATTTTGTTTTTATTACAATTACTTTGATATTGAATTAGAAAAAAGAAATTTTACTTTCATCAAAAATTTATATACACGAATTACACTTTACTGAATTTTTGTAATATTTATGTGGATTTTAGAGGGTTTGGTCACATTCAGTAAAGGAAATCGAATTGTTAATAATTTATTATTGCATTTCATATCATATCTCGATTATAATCTTAAAAAAAAAAATTAGAAATTTTAGAAACTTACAAGCTACATAGAAATCTCATACCTAATTAATTGTTTTTAAATGTTTTTTTTTTCTTGTTTTGTTTTTATAACTTAATTTTATGCTTCTTACCTACCATTTTTTAACTTAAAAAATAAAATTTTTTATCTTACAAAACTATTATTTAAATTGTTTTTTTTGTGTTTTTCAAATCAAATTAATATAAAATTATTTCTTACGATGATTTTTGTTATTTAAAAAATTTTCTTTTCTTATAAATTTTTACAGAAAATATTATTTTGATTTCTCTCTGTTTCAAACAGAAAATTAATCTTCGTATGTGTACTTGTATTGTATATAGTAGCTATGCATATATGTATTTATACATGTATAATATAAGCTGCTTTTCATTTTCATTCTTAATTCTAAAATATATATTTTTATACGTAGGTATTTTGCATATTTTATATAGCTAAAAATTCAGATATGAAGAACTACTACAATTACTATTGTTCTTGAATAAAGGTGTACCACCAACACCACCTCCTGCTTGTGCTGTTATTGATGCAGTTTTCGTTGTAAATTTTTTAATTGTTGGTGCTGCTGTTATTGTAGTCATACGCATTTTTTTAATTGGTGAAATTTTTTTTGGTGTTGCTGATAAACGTTTACGTTCTTTCATATATTCTGTGTAAAAAAAAAAAAAAACAAAAATTTTCTTTAATAAAATATTTTAAATAAAAAAATTCAAAAATAAAATAATGTAAAATTATTTTTAATTTTTTTTTTTTGTGTTTTTCTTTTAGTTTCGGTTTTGCGTTTATTTGTTTTATTCCTGATGTGCTTTTTTATAAATTAAGTATTTTTAATATTCAAATAATAATAAGGCACAAGAAGTCATATATAGGACACATATCAAACACACTCATAACTCGTAGAATGTTGAACAAAAAAAATAAAAGAATTAAATGCACAAAATTATAAAAATTCATTTACATAAAAATTTATATTCAAAAATATAAAAGGGGAAGTAAAATATCATATGTACCCATATAAGTTTAAGGTAAGGTAAGGTAAGGTATAGAGTTTTAGAATATACAGATAATAAATTACAAAAAAGGGATATATTCGATTGTAACATTTGTAATAACAATGGTTATATGGAGAGATATGATATGCACAGATATGTGTTATTTAATTTTATCCATTTACATACTCGCATATACCCAAACCCATGTATATTTATGCACTGTTACTGTATGCCTATGTACACGTATATTCATCATTAAAATTTAAGGTAATTTATAAAATATTTAAGAGGCGAAATTTATCACTATACCAATAGTCAAACAACTTACAGACCAGACCAGACATACATAACTTTATGTAAATAATATATGTATATATATATTTTTTTTTTTTTTTTTTTTGAATTTAGGCATGCGTCAAGAGATTAGCATATTTTTAAGATATTTATCTATCATCTAGCACATACCAAAATGTACGCATATGGACAAACAATTTTTTTTAGGGTCAGTTAACATATATTTTGCTTATTCTACACATACATACATACATTTATATGTATGTAAGATGAATGGAATGTATATTATATGAATTTTGTAAAAATTATTATTATTTTTACCCTAAACAAATGAATAAAACAGAAATTCTTTGATCAAAAAAAGACCAGTTTTCGTGTAAAGTACCATCAAAATCGTGTATAGATATATAGAGAATTGCTGTAATAATTGCATTCATTTATGACATGCAAAATAAAATAAATTACCATCAATACAAAAAACAATATTTGAATAAAATAAGAGTAATGTATACACGTCCATCCATATGTGCATCTAATTATCAATGAGTATGACACGCGCTGAATTATTTTACTTTACTCTCCTGTCGAGTTCTGTTATATTTTTATTAAAATGCACACACAATACGCAACTCACTCGTAATCATCGTAATGATATTGATGGCATCAGGTATAGAGAGGAGGGTAGGTAACATAACATTCCGCTGAAAGATAAAATAGATATTATTTTTTCGATGATAGATAGATAATTCTTCTGCGATTTTTTTTACTTTTAAAATAACCATAGCACAAGACATAATCATATACCTACACATAGGTAGTGGTAGATTGTTTCATTGTTTAGTCATCCAAAAATCGTAAAACAGTTACTGTTCACAGTACCAGTAGTGCTCCAGTTATGTTTAGAACATAAATAAAGTCATATACATAAGTATATACCGGGTATAACCTATCAAAATGCATTTTATTCGTTTACTAGAAGTGCATATTTAATTAATTTCCGCTTCAGTTCAAATTAAATATTTTACTACCTACTATCCCACTATACAATTTTTGTGTGTCTCGAGACAAAAATCTTGCATAATTTAAATTTAAATAACATAAATGTACATATAAATTTGTGTTTCTTTTTTTTTTGGTAGAAAAATGAACATCTGGTTTCTTTAACAAAAATAACTCATGAATGTTTCATGATCAAATAGTCGACACCAAACGAACGAACAAGAATTTTTAAAATAATTTTTTCAATTTTTGGTTCGAAAAATAAGTAAACGAATATCTTAGATGTAAAATTTCTTTTTCTTTTTTTGTCTAAAAATCGATCGATTTATGAAATTTTGTAAAATTAAGTAATTAAATTGTTCTAATTTCATTACTTTTTTCGTTAGAAGTTAGAAATTTAAAATGTAATTTTTCATGGTACAATAAACAAATTTTCGAATTCATATAGATACTTACAGGATAGATTATGTACAAGGTAATTGAAACACTCTAGAGTGTTCCAATTATGTATATATGGGTTAAGTACCTATATATCGAAATGTAATCGAAATTCCCATGCAAACAAAAATGAAACGAAAC
Source organism: Villa cingulata (assembly GCA_951394055.1). Lineage (NCBI taxonomy): Eukaryota > Metazoa > Arthropoda > Insecta > Diptera > Bombyliidae > Villa > Villa cingulata. Next base: position 1,364,158 of record OX596019.1, on the reverse strand, counting down.
GAAACAAATCAAAAATCAATTCATATGCAAGTAATATAGTAACTCTATTTTTGATGGTGTGTTTTAAGAGAGAAAAAATACGTTACAAAAAATTTTCCCATAATTTAATTGTTTGACTCATAGTTCACCTTTTCTATATACGCCTGCCTATATAAATATCGATAACTCATCAACCATTAAATTAAACTTCCTGAAATTATTTGTTTTATTTGAAAATCACCCTCATCTATATATATGCATGTTTTCAAAAATCCTGTCTGTATTCTTTGTGTGACAAAAAAATCATACCATGACCAATATTATCTATCTACTGAATACACAAATCGATTTTCATCTTTATATAAATCATAGAATTTTTTTGTTTTCATCAAGAAATTTTTATCGATCAACCACCTCACCTGCATTACTCTAATAACGGGGATATTAATTTTATTCAAAGTACATACAATTAAAATTGAAAGTAAATGCTTCAATAATAAAAAGGAAAATAATTAAGAAACATTTTTTCCCAATCACAATACTTTCGAACCCATAACCAAACTAAACTATCTTGTTGCATTATTGTGTTGTGTATGATCGAACCGGGCCGAGCCGTACCTATTCCGTTTAAATTTCAAATTTCCAATAAATTACGATGACTATGGATAATAATAATTTAAATTTTCTTAGACCGGTTATATGCTATTATGATTTCAACGGTTTTTTTTACTTCCACCTTCTTCAAATTTATCTCAGATATTCATACGTACTTATATTCGATAATTTATTTCCCATATACCTACCTAGTTTTCATGAAGTACAAACTTATATGTGCAACGTACGTAGTGCAGCATTATTTATACTTTAACGGTGTATGCACTCGTATACGCGTATAACGTATGGAAATGGAAGTAGTATTTTATATTATATGGTTTACTTTACACACCCTCTTAAAAGTAATTCAACATAAAAACAATAAAAAAAAATAAATAAATAAAATTTAAGTATATTAAGAAATACATAAAGAAATACATATTAAAAAAAAAAATTTAATGATAGATATCCTTTTGTTTTTTTTTTTCTTTCAAAACGGTTACGGTTTTTATACGGTCTTTTACAGTTTTTTATTCAATATTAATAGTTGAATGACTTATTTTTCCTATTACAATATTTTGTTGTTGTTTTTTGTTGTTTTCTTGTCTTCTTACTTTGTTTTGTTTTGTTTTTTTTATTTCGACTTTTCTCTACTATATTTTCATTGTGATTATTTCTGTCGAATTATGAAAAATGAAAACTTTATCGGATTTAACGACAAAAAAATTCAAAAAAAATTTAAAACTAAAATTAAAAAGAAAAGAAATTCCCCTTCTAAATGAAAGCAAAAAAGAAAAAACTTAAACGAAAGATAATAATTAATGTTGTACAACAAAAATAATTTCAAATAAATATAATGAATGATATAAATGCATTAACTTTAATGCCATTGACAGACATCTAGTATAAACGTGGTATCCGTACCATGGTATTGGCTACACTACATGTCTGTCACCCTATACCAGCTTTATACCAGGAAAACAAGCTGGTATAAACGTGGTATTGAAACCAGCATGATTTGTCTAGTATGAATCTAGTATTCACAAAATTTACTAAACGTAGTGCCATTTTAATGCTGCGGAAATTATAGAAATTAGTTTTTACATTAGTTTTAGCATCAAGTTGAAAGTAATTAGTAGGCATAGTAGGCATTAAGTTGACACCACAACAAAATTCACAAAATATGTTAAATGATACTAGGTTTTTACTAGATTACATGTCTGTCACCATGCTAGTATTGTTCATACCATGGTATCGATACTAGAGATGTCTGTCTAGGGCTTAACAGTATTGAATATCCCATATTCTACCTATTATTATATTGAATGCTGGTAACTTTTACTTTTTATACATTACATACTGTATGTACATGATCGCGGATCAATATACAATATTATTATTATCCTCCTTTATTATTGTGTTATACCAAACATAAGCGTTCAAAAAGAATAAAAAATAAAATAAAATAAAAATAATGAAAATTATACAAAAATTTTGATTTTGTGTAGGAGTTTTATTATTATTATACCTATTTAGGGCAATAGAAAATTATAAACCGGAAATGTAATGCAGCCATGTATGTATATATGAATTGTAATTAGGGGATTTCATTTTAAAAAATCATAAAAATACAAAAGAAAAAAATGAATTTAGGGAAAAACAAATGAACAAAATACTTATATACCTACACGAATAATACGAATTACCTATATATGATTTGATTTCGATCAGTACAGAACAATCTCAATAAATAATTTATACGGATTGTATTTTATTAAGTATTTTCAATTCAATCTTTTGTAATCTTGTATAATCTCATATACGAGTATACTTATGTACATACATACATTAAGAATTGTAGGATTGTGTATTTTTCAATTCGAAATGTTTCGAAAAAATCAAAAACAAAAATCGTTAAACAAAAATGTTTTTTAAACATTTGAAAAATGAGAAAAATAAAAAAAAATAAACTCATTATTTATTGTATTGTATTTTATTGTACTTTATATTTTATTTGGATAATAATGATAGCATATCTGATTACAATCATCATCTATATTGTCCACCATTTATTGTTCAACACAGTCATATGTACATAGGTAAGTGTACTCGTCGTATTTATGTTGACTTTTACAATGGATAATTATACATTACATTATTTTCAAAACAAAATCATGCACATTTTTTAAGTAAGTAGAATATTTTTTTCATGATTTTTGAATGGATTTGGCATTGACTTTGGTCTCTTGGACAATCATTAATTTGTCATTTGTTTTGATTCTATTTAGTTATTCAAAAAAGCGTATAAAAAATACATATATTTCGCCTGTCATCAAATTAAGCATGTGCTTTGAGTGATGAGCAGGAAGATATGTTGAAGAACAAAATTTTCACTGAGCATACAAAGCACAGAGAGACAGAGATCTACAATGAAGACAAAAATAACAGGGGATAAGATGGAAGTGGAGTGAACTCACAAAATATCAAAAGCGATTAGGATTGGAAAGTCTGCCGAAAGTCATGCTGAAATAGACGAGAGGGAAGTATAGGCTTTTATTGGAGGCTCAAGTATGATATTTTCCGTGAATCTAGCAGCCATCTCACAATTCCAGTGACAACCACAGCGTAAAATATTAGTGAATTTAACATTTTTGCTTCTTGCGAATAGATTACTACTACTGCAAAATCTAGGTCGTGAATGGCTCGTTGTCGCTGAAAAATAGAATAGAATCTATTTGGGCGACAGCAACAGCGTAAAGTTCAGCGTAAAAAGTCCCATTTAATTACTGTATACGCTGTAGTTGTCGCTGGAATTGTACGATGGCAGTAAGAATGCAATCCATCGTAAAACAAAAATATATGACGAAGAAAGATGATCAACAATTACCACCTACCAATTAAAGGTAAACAAAATCATGTGTTTTTTTTATTTACACACAAGAAACGAATCACTTACTGTTTTTTTATCATATTACATTTTTGAAATTCAAGAATTAATTCAATTCAAAAGCATACCACAAAACTACAAATACATAATACACCACCTTTTTAATGTTTCTTTCTTCTTTTATTTATTTTGCAACAACTGCGATCTGTCTAAATCTCTTTAAATAAATATCTTTGTAACATTTTCTAATCCCAAAAAAATAGGTACCAAACGAAAAAAAAAGAAAAAGGCACGTGCCAAATATAAATTTGATCTCTTAATCATCACACGCAGAAGATGAAAATAAAAATCAATTTTTTCTTTTTTCACAAATTATGTATGTATTTGAAGAACCCCAGGAAATCAAACAACCAACCAATTGGCAACCTATATATGTACATATATAAATGCCAAAAGAAATGAAAATAAAATAGAATAGAAAAAAAAAAAGGTTTTGCCTTTTTAGCATCACTTAACAGTTCCTTTCTTCTCTGATGTGTATTGATGCATTGCCATAGCACATTATATTTATTATTCACCAAAAAGAATATAGAACAAGAATATAACATTCTCATATAAAAGAAAGAAATTCTGATTCAAAGAAGAAAAAATATATCCTTCAAATTCTTTCTAAGATCCATACATACACATACGATGAGTATTCTATTACCTATTTATACCACCAGCCACCAGCAAAGTAAAGAAGTAGCAAATAAGTGCATAAATTTTTTTTTTCTTTTTTTTTTTTGTTCATTTTTCTTAACCTACTTTTATTTTTACCATCCTTATAAATGTACCATATGTTTTTAGAGTTATATTTATACTAGACTAGAAATGATGAAGCAAAAAAAAAAAAAAAAATAAGGGTCGTTGATCCTTCAATTACATATTACATATTATTATTATTCCTTGAAGTGCACATGTGAACTGCATACATGTATGTATATACATATTTTGTTATGCAATTTTTCTTTTAAGAATATCTGTAAGGAATTTTTGTTTAAAAAACAAAACGAAAACAGAGAAGCAACAAAAAAAAAAAAAAACGCAAACCAAAAACTACCTGAAAGAAAAAATATATAAAAAAAAAGGCAAAACAAGACAAATCTTTATAAAAGATCTTTAAAAGATATATTATGTATGTATGTATGTATTTTGCTAGAACATGACACATTAACAAATGGATAGACAATGCATATGACTGTCTATCCCTTGTGCTGCCTATAGAATATAGAATAACAATGTTAATAAGAATTAATAATAATAATGATGATGTGATAATTTTGTATTTTTTTTTTTTGTACAACCCGTACCACATCCTTGAAAATTATTTAAAGTGAACATTTATATTTTACAAATCGTATCAACACTTTTACTAGTTAAATTATTGATTTATTGATCAGAAATAATTGTAAAAGGGTTTATAATCAGCAGTTAAAAATATTGTATCCTTCCTTATCATTCAAAGATCAATACACATTTGTATAAATATAGTACTATAATTTTATGCAATTTTTCAAACCGACAAAAAGATACAAAAATAAAGAACGATTAACAAGAAGGAATTTCTAGCATTTTTAAAATAAAATCGTGTACAGTAACACGATGAAAAATTGTGCGGGTCAATTGTAAATTTTTCTTTTCTAAAATATTTTGTAATTTATATCCACATTGTTACTTGGTCCTTTAAAGCCTAAACCTAAACTGTATACACATTCATCTACATATAATGTATGTTTGTACATGATATGTACTTAAAATTTCGAATGGAATTTAGGGTTAAAAAAAAATATATTATTCATAAAACACCCTTAAAAAAGAAATTTTTTTTTTTTTTTAATTTTGTTGCATACTCTTTAATGCATAAATTACTAGTTGTCTGTACTATTTGAATTTGAATTTTGTCACGGTTTTTTTTTTTTTTCAAAATATTCAAAAAAGGAAAATACATTACATAGTGAGTTTTTTTTTTTCCTCTCACTATCTGAATAATTTTATATTTATAAATTTAAATTTAAAATAAAAAAAGAAAGAAAATTTTGTATGCAAAGGAATAAATTATGTATTACATATTTCATATTATAACGTACATTAGGTACATTAAAAAAAATTTTTTGTACATATCCCATATGGTGGTGCTTGCTGTTATTATTATGCGTACATACATATATACGAGTATATATATACAATAATAAATGCATTGTATACTGTGTACCAATAATTGTACCAATAGTCTAGTCATTATTATTTAAAATAAAAACATATTTAATTTTTAACATTCGACAACGTTTTCATTATGCATTTTTCTTTTAGTTTTTAAGTTTTTCTTTTTTTTTTGTAAATAAATAAATAAATAAATATGTAAAATATATTCAGACAATCATGTATGCATACATATACATACATATACTGAATACAAATTTGTATAGATACCTATACGGATTATATAGTCAGTCAGTCAGTCATAAATACATTTTATAAATAATAAATGATTATAATGATGACTACAGTAAAGTAAAGTAATTATGAGAATGAAGATGAGGATGGAGATGATGATGATGACGGTGACGATGATGGCTCGTGCTATCTGCAATAATAATAATTTTTACAGCAGAGCAAATCTTACGTTTCATTTTTCAGTATGTATTTTTCAGTATTTTTTTTGTATTTTCCTATCTGTTTTTAATTTCTTATCTTTATTCGTTTTTTATTTTTTTTTTTGAATAAAAATTGTATTCGTATACATGTAGTATTTAGAAATATACGAGTAATAAGAATTAAATATCAAAGTGTGTATAATTTAAAAGTAAAATAACACTTAAATATATGTATAAATGTACATAATATACTACTTCTATCTTCTATCTCGTATATATTATAGAAATAGAATATTAAAAGTGTGATAGTTATGTACAAATATCAATAATGTATGTACATACATACGAGTATATATGTAATGCATATTATATATGTATTTATAATAAAAAGAGATCATTGTCAAAGATATTATAAAGTCCTTGTGGTTTTGTCACATTTTTTCATTTTTTTTTTTTGTATACATATTTTCAAATAAAAAAATTTATTATACATTCATTGAAGAAGTACGATTATTAAGTGTTGTACGTACTTTTACGTACGTATACATATGTATATTGATATTGAATATAATATGCGGGTATTGCACTTTATTTTAAATGCATAGGGATATATAATAACGAACAATATACTACCTATATGTGGACATTTTAACGGCTGTTATTTTATTTGATTGTATTATATATACTCGTGTTATAATAATGTTCAAAAATTATGTTGGCTTTTTAGAAAAAAAAATTAAAAAAATTAAAAACGTGATAAAAACTTGATAACTTTATCTATAAAATTTAATCAAATATTACATGAATACGAACGAATAATAATAACAATAGTTATTTTTTTTGTGAGTGTTTTGTGTTTTTGTGTTAAATTGATTTCAAACAGAGCTAATTAGAGTTTAAAATAAATTGTTTTATAATACATCATCAAAATTATTGTTTAAAAAAAAAGATTTATTCTTTTGTGTGGTACGAAAGCAAATAAAATTATGCATGCATGTACATACATTATTTGTATATATGCAAATAGAGGAATAGAGAATGTGTCATTACGCAAAATATTTTTTCAATTTTTTCTTTTCATTTCATAACGAACTTTTTTAATATGTAGTCCCCATAGTTATTGTTTTATTTTTCTTATGATGTTTTATTAATGATTTATACATTTATGATTAATATTTTACATATAAAAATGTTGATATGTACTCATATATTTATATATATGTATTTACATGATACTTACCTATAATTTTTGTTTGTCTTCGTTTCTTTTGTAATTTATTATGTGCTGCTGCTGTTGCTGCTGTGGATGCTGCTGCCATTAATCTACTATGATTATGATTATGATGTTTAAAATGTTTTCCATCTACAGGAACTTTGAATATAATTGCTCTTTGATCGCTATTTTTAATATCTCTACTATCAATAATGCATTTATGATCATGAATTATATCATCATCATCATCATCATCATCATCTATATCTATATGATTATCATGTTCTTCATATTCTTCTTCTGTACCATCAGAACCATCAATTGATCGATTATATTTATTCATTTTTTTCTTAATATTAATATTATTATTATTATTATTAAGAAATAAATGATTTGATGATGATAATTCATTCTCTTTAGCAGATCTTATATCCATTAATAAATCTTCGTCGCTTGATAATGATGATGATGATGATGAATCCAATATTGGAATTTTATGTACAACATGTGCTGCACGCGTTAATGTATATATTTCTGGTATAAAATCTTGAAATGATACACGCTCCCATATATATTGGCTATTATCTAATGCTGGATAACCATTACGAAAATCAAAACCCCATTTTTTACAAGCCACATCTTGATGTTTTTCTAATTCATCTTCAAATATTCTATAAATATTTAATATAGGAGAAAAATAAAAAAAAAATAAAATATTGTATTTTATAGTTTACTTATTTATTAATTAATTCAAATTAAAAATTTAAATAAATAAATAAATAATTTAAGATAATGGCGAAGAGAAGGATAAGTTTTGAAATATGAAACAACGATAAAAATTTATGTTTAGATAATAATATGTATTTAAACGAATACAAGAGATATTGAAATGTGAAATGTTTTTTATTTGTTTTAAATTAATTTTTAAGATAAATGCATATATGATGATACGATAATACATTTGTAATTCAATATTTTTTCTATATATGTATGTATATATGTAATCTCATTGTTGGAACAATATTAATATGCATTTGTATAGATAAAATTTAGAATTTAATATGTAAAGTAATGTAAATTTGTAGCGATATTATTTAAAATGAATTTAAATAAACTTAATACAATTTAGACTCTTACATTAAAAATCTACAATTATTATTAGTTTTTTTATAATTTTTTTTTTTCAGAGCTAAAGAATTTACTTTCAAAAGTACCCATATACTTAACTAAGTTTTTTCTGTTTCTATTCGCATTCATACATCATAAATGGAATTTAATATGCATTTATAATCAGTTTAAATCTCTTTCGAGCATTTTTTTTTTGTTTTTAAATCGTGATTAATTCTTTAGATTTAATTTTACAAAATAATTTTTGTCTTTTATTAAATTACCCAACCATAACCATCATCATCATCATCTTCGTCACTATCATCACCGTCATTATCGCTATTATTATGTGGACATATACTCTATACATACGAATATGTGGATAGATAGGTAGGTATATGCATGCAGATATTTCGTATTAATGAATACCTATATGAATAAAATAATAAAATACATACAATGACGACAATGATGATATTATGTGAATGATGACTGAAAATCTTCAAGATAATTTCATAATTTTACGCACGAAATATTTTTTTAAAAAAAAATTATTTCGTGTAGACGATAGTATACTACTTACAATTTCATATTTCTAATAAGTAAGTAAGGAATTTATTCTATTTAATTATACATTCTTAAACAGATAGAATATGTATTCTTATATCTGTATTTTGAAATTTATTTCATTTTTGAAAAACCATAGATTGTTTTTCGATGTTCTCTTTTTAAATTATTATTTTCTTTATGTTTTCTTGATCTTCATTTTTTCGTTTTCTTCTATAGAAAGAAATCTTGTAAACTTGTTAATTAATAGTTTATGTTATTACTCACATAAATATGCCTAATGGAAATAACAATTAAAAATTTTTAAAAACTAAGTAGGCACCTAGTTAGAAAAATTCAAATAAAATCATATAAGGTACATATGTATAAAGTTTAAAAATGTTTTAAAAATCATTTCAAATTCAAATGCATATAGATACATTTATGTATATTTATCTTACCTTTTTGTTTCATTTGGATTTGGTGCACCAAATAAATCTTTTTTAATTGTATTCAATTTACGATTTGATGGTAAATTTCGTTTCATCATTTTTGGTGATGTCATTTTATAGAATTCAGTTAACATGATTGGATTAAAAACTCTGGCGCTCATTTTTCTCTTGTTTACTTTTAAATTTTTGTAATTTATTTTTTATTTTTTTTTTTTGTTTCTTATTATTAAATTAATTAGTACCTATTATGTGATAATTAAGAATTAATAAATTAATAAACTGAAATTTCGATTATTAGGTATTATTATTTTTAATATCACAGAGTATAATGAAATAATATTAATATTATTATTTACTATACAAAATTGAACTTGTTTTTATTTTTGTTTATAAAATAATAATTGTTATCGATTTTTTTACCTTTCACTTTTAATTATTGACAAATTTTTTACTAGAAAATTATTTGACACATTCAAATTTCAAATATGTAGTATTTATTTCAATTTCAAGGTTATTATTAATTATAGTATGTACTACCTATATGTTTATTGTTGATGTTGATTTCACTTATTTTTCTTTGTATAAAATTTAATACAAACTCACTAAAAAACAAAATAAAATTCTTTTTCGTCCTTTTTTTTTTATTCTAAACAATAATATTTTTCATAATTAATTCTTATCTTTTAATAACATTCATAATAATATTTAAATAGAATATGAAATTTCGAGGTTATGTTCATAGTTTTTTTTAATTTATTACAATTATTAATCATTTTATTACACATGAATTATAAATATTTTTTATATTAATTTTTTTTTTCACTGTCAAATTATTATTTATTTCATTTTAAAAAAAAAATTAAATTCAATCAAAATTAATTATAAATTACACAAATAGCGTTGCAATAGTACCTATAAAATGTCGGCAGTAATTAATAAATTAAATCGTTTATTAATTATACATACGTACGTATACGTAATGCCAATTAAGATTTTTTTTTTTATATACATATAAATATACAAAAATATTTAAATTCACTTTGAATTCAACTAAATACTGAATTATGTAAATTCACTTTTCAAAATGAAATTTTTCAATAATAAAAATATAATTCACGTTTTATTATTAATTATTATATGTATTGCTGCTTTAATATTATTTTTTATATTCCACTGTGTACTGTAATAAAAATAATTATGATTATAAATAAATTATATTTTCTTTCTTATTGCTATGCTTATTTTTGCTTGCTGTTCCTTAACCCATACTCAAATCTCAAACTCTTTCTTTCTTTCTAGCTTTCTATTCTACACAAAAATATTACTCATTTATTTTTATTTTTTTTTTTTCCAATTCCAATTACACCAACTTTTTCATTTTCTGTATAACGAAACAACATGCAAGCAAGAATGAAATAAAATTCAAATCATTGGAAATGTACACACATCAAACTCATTCATACATACACATCAGACAGAGAAAGAGAGAAATTTAAAATTGTTCTTGCTTGTTCGATTCCCCTTTTTCCAACAAAGTTGATAATTGTTTTTTCTCGTTTACTCTGTGTACAATCAAGTACTATAGCAATTATACACATATTATTATTTCATTCGACTCAATTTCAACAACTGCACAATTGCATTTGAATCTTTGCTTTGCGTTTCAAATTTTAAAATTGGTTTGGTCGATACTATTTTTATCTCCTAGTGAGAAAATGTACTGAAACAAAAATTCAAGAAAAATGGGGTTCGTTGCTATAATTTTTGTTCCCAACCCAACACAATATCAATAAAAATTACATCAACATTAACTTAAAATGTTTCTTGTTAGGTTTATGTTTATTTTTATTTAAAACATTTTTGAAAATTTAAAAAATCATGATTATTGATTATATGACGTTCGTTGTTCTAAACTGATTTTAATATGAAATATGTTGATGAAAAGCGCTTTGTATTAAATTTTCTGTAGCTTAAAATAACTGTGTATGTATGTACATATTTACATTTTTATTTTGCCTAACCATAGAATGAATTATAATTAATTTTTATATTTTCAGACTTCGAAAGAAATAATATCACGAGTTCAAATTATTTTATATAAAAAATAAATTGACGGGTACACTAGTTAAATTTAATTTTAATTTTTAATAAATACAGTTGGTAATTAATTGCTTACCAAGGTTAGTTTTTATGTTTTTATATTCTGATTTACATACTTTACATTCGAGTTCGAACACTAGCTATTGCTAAGCTAGAGCTCCTCATCTAATAGCCATCCTATAGGTCATAGACCTGTTGTAGAAATTTAATTTATTTACAATTTGCATACATGTGGCAATACTATAAAGCAAAAGCAGGCAAAAAATATTACATTACAAACAATGCGAATATATTCACTTTCTTTATTCTTTTGGTCTTTTGGCAAAAAGAGAAAACTTTATTTTTGTTTACTTTGTTTAACAAACTTCCAAAGTATTTTTGTTGTTTTCCAATGCAAAAGTTTATTTGAATTTATCAGAAATCAAAATTTTGGCGGGATTTTCCAAGAGTTTTTTTTCTATATGTAAAAGCGAGGGCGTGTGGGTGTAATTGGATATTGGAAGCTTATTATTATATACAAATACAAACAAATACAGTAGCGAGTGGCTGATTGATATATGTTTATGTATTGCGTTTGTATTATTACACATTTATGTGTATGTATTATAATGTGTCTATATAAATAATGTCTTGTCTTCTTAAAGTCTTTGGACTTCTTTACGTCTTCTAAAAAGTAAAAGTTGAAGGTTGAAGTGGTTGAAGTAATGGACTTAGACTTTATTTACTTAGAACTCAGGTAAATTTCAAAATACAAATAAAATCTAAAATTTGTCTTTCTCTAGAACAAATAAAAGTGAAAGTCCTTAAACGTATTGAAAGGCCTTAAAATATATAAAATAAAGTGAAAGTCAAAGATAATAAGTAAATATAAGTAGAGTGGGTGGGTAGATTGGTTGACTGGATGATTGATAGCTTTTAGTGGTTAAAATTTGATAAATATATTTTATGGAAGGATTTTTTTATTCAAAATTATGTAAATTAAGGTACAGGTACATATTTAGAGTATCTATAGATGATTGAATGAAAATGAAAATGAAATTGAAATTTTAAAAAAAAATCTGATCTGATAGATAGACCATAAGGTCACACAACATTCACTAACCATATTCCATATTATAACCCATCATTAACTATACAATAATACAATAACTTGATTAACCGCAAAAATTACCTTCCTTAAAGTATCTTAAGGTGTATTTACGTTACACTTACAATACAATTGAAGTGGATGTGGATGAACGATTAAAAAGAAAAGGTTTCTTTTCAAAAAAAAAAAAAAAAATTTCATTCCGTTCGGTTCGTAAGTATTCAAATTCAGCTCAGATTTCGCACATCTGTCTTTCACAAGCTTATCCACTTGCAGTAAGAAAAAAAATGAATTGTTATTCATTCGAACCGAATATTAAAAACAGAGCATATAGGTATAATTCTTGCATGTAGAATGTATCAATCTAGTTAAAATTTAAAATAAGGGTGCAATTTCTTTGCCATACAAAACTCAATTCAAGAACATATCTATACATACATACATACGTCTTGTATTAGATGTTATTTTTTTTTTTAATTGTATTTTCATTCATGTATAAATGAAACCACACTTGAAACAGGAAGACGACTTTATTCACAAGGTGTATTCAAATTACCTACTTTTCACATGATATCCACATACGCACATACGTGTAGTGTATATAGAATGCATGAATTGTGACATCAAAATATTCGTTTTTTTTTTACTTTATTTTTTTTTTTTTAGCTGCCTTCACTCTCAAGAAGTTACCATTTAATATAATATACAATTTAGAGTCATTGCGATGATAGTCGAATGGACAATGAATTTATGATGAATTTAAAAGAAAAAAATGATGGGGTTTTTCATGTGTAGCAGTTTTAGTAATTGGACACTTTATTGTAAAGAGTAAAAAAAAAAAAACGAACGAATCGAATTTGTATATCAAGTGAGGGATCGTGAGAAAATTATAGACTCTGACTGATGACTTGCGTATTTACCCACCCAATGTATGATCAAATGTGTATAAGAATACTTGATTTTCTTTGTAATTAAAATTTTTGACTGTAAAATTATTAAGAAAACGAAGCTACATATAAATGTAGTTTTCGTTTGAAGAAACGCAAATGGTAATTTATAAAGAAAAGAAAAGATTTTAATTCGGTTTTGAGTTCAATTGCGCAATATGTACATACCTATATTCAAACAGAATTTTGCGGTGCTGAATTTGATTTGATGGCATACTGTTTAGTTTCAACATTCTTTAATTCTTTTGTGAAAATTTTCCAAAGCCTCTATAACTTTTTTTTCTGTTTTGTTTTGATAAGTATAAGTTCATGACCCATAAACAATTTCACAGCGACGAAATTCAAGTATTTTCCTAATACTATATATATTGATCGTGATCATGATCAGTTATTACTATTATACAGTCAAACAATAATAAATAAAAATGAAATCAAAGAGAAAAGTATAGAACGTAGGACATTTATTACGATTATTATGTCTAGAAACTATTGTAATTATGTATTTTTTTTTCTATAGTTTCAGTTATCCTTAGGTTATATATTTTTCAAAAATCTCATCAAGTCGAAGTGCCTCTGTCTAGGAATAATTTTTCAAGTACCTATAAACCATAACTTACATTATAACTTACAGATAGGGGTATATGTATACACACTTTTGTGTACAGTAAACAGTACTCATCATAAAGAGAAATGAAAATATATTTTTGGGATTTCTCTTATCACCCCTTTCGATTGAAAATAAAATAAAAAAAAAAGAAAAGCACAATACGCGTACACTCATGCTGTATACATTCTATATGTCTCATAAAATGTAACATTTTATGTCCCGTAGAAAAATTATGATGATTTTAATTATAATCAATAAATTTACAAATACAGAAACGAGAAAAAAAATTCTCTTCTACATTTATATACGAATCTTCACTACACACACATTTTTGCAGTGTTATCCATAATACATTACATACATACATACGTATACCTGCATATGCATGCATATACAATAAAATTTTTGGGAGTCTGTTGTTTGCAGTTATCACTTTTATTTAATGTCAAATTTTCAAAAAGGGATAATATGTACAACAACTCGTTCTCGTTCTGTTCTAGATATAGAAATACACATAAAATAATACGTTCTTTTTCTTTTTTTTTTGTTCATTTTATTTTTCTAAATTTTTTATTTTATGATTATTAGTTTTCTTTCATCAAATTGATGATGACAACGAAGAAATATGAGAAAAAATTATTTGAAATATGAATATAATAAATAGCGAATATAACAATAAAAATATTTATGCAATTTTATATATTATTACGTACGTTTATATACTGCATAAGGGATTATATAATTTTCATTTGAAATCCTTTCATTTACATCATCATATAGAACAGAGCAATGCACATACGAGTACGATGTACGAGTTCTCATGAATATGTGAAGAATATTTTCTAAACAATTTTGTATCGATCAATCACTCAATTTTTATTTTCTAATATCAGTCGTGTCACTATATATGTATATGTATACCAATTCTTATTTCTTATATACATGAATTTATGTATGAATTTACTCATCACACATTCGTAATGTCGATACATTTGTTATAATGGCGATGAGGTGATGAAAATATCATCATCATACCATATCCAACCCAAACCCGATACAGTCAAGTACAGAAGTACAGTACTACAGAAAAGTGGTAAGAGTTGTAAGAGTCTTATTATGTAAGCAATGTGCTAATGTGTTAGGTATATCATATCATACTCGTATACATATACATATAATGTTAATGTTATCCTTTTGTATATATCATATATAGGAAATGATAGATTGAATAACAAAAACTTATAAAATAGAATTGCATTAATTTGCATTTTTCATTCTTGATCCTGATGATAGTATTCATTTTTCTTTTATCATTTTTTTTATTGTCATTGCATTTTTAACAGATACATAGCTCATTCATAGCTATATATTTCTATCGTACACAAACATATATATATTCGTACATTTATTTTGATATTACATTACTGGATGTTGTATTATTAGATCTTATATTTAGATTTTGTATTTTGTATATTATAAAAAATGAATTTTTCATTTTCATTATTTTCATTTCATATAATTTTATTGGCCATAACAAATTATATTATTAAAAGGATTCCATGTAAAATAAAGATAAAAAATACATACATACATGCATACATATAATATTTAATGCATCGTTTTTCACAGCATCTTTTAATGCAGTTTATACCGCACGTAAATATATACTCACTCGATTGTACGTAGTTAGTTAGTTAGTTATTTACTGCGTATGCGCCATGTACCATTTTTTTTTAAATATTTTATTACAAAAAACTTTTAGAAAAAAAAAGGATAAAGTAGATGCTATAAAAATGAATAAAACCAAAATGTTTCAGTTAATAGATTTATATATGTACATACATAATACATACATATATGCACACAGGATAATGGTATACAGAGGATACTGAACATTATCTAATCTGATACATTACACATATTTGATTCTTGCATAATTCAATAATTTTTTGTATTTAAAAAATATTAATTTTTATTACCAATCCTATATATATATACTAGATACATACTAAACTTTTTATATATTTTTCATGAATGATTTACAATCTTTTAAGCCGTTAACTTATATATACTAAGGATCTAGGATACTATAAGCATGTGTATATGCTCATATATGTTTCTTTTTTTATTTCAATTTTATGACTAACGGATAAAAATTTTAATGATGAATGCATTTTCTTCTACACAATGCACGTATGTGTATGTGTATAATGTATATATTCTCTAGATCTATGACATACATATGTATACTTACGTTACGAGTATATGTGTCAAAAAAATTGCATTTTGGTTTTATGCACTTTAAACGTGTACATCCAATAAATAGATAATATATCCATTCATTCATTTATTCATTCGATTATTATATGCTTCAGTTATCCTTTTTTATTTCATTTATTAATGTTCTAGTTTGGTTTTTAAATAATAAATAGAAAGAACGTAAATAAAATATCAAATTTCATAACGATTCATAACAAAAAAAAAGTAACAAAAAATGTTACTTGATGATTGCCCATTTGTAAATTTAAATTACAACGAGGAGAAAAATATTTGATCTTTCATATCTTATAGATGGTGTAAAGATATGTAATTTGAGTACATTATTATGTATCATAAATGTATGCCTTTTATTAATTTGTTTATTTGGTTAAAATTAGAAGTAATCCTTTTGTTTTCTTTTCTCTTTTCTTCTTTTAGGGAAACAACCCCGGTGAATATGGAATGGAGCAGCTGAAGATCTTGTTCGTGCTTAATAATGACACAAAATATTATGGAACTATTCAACTATTGCAAAATACTATAATTAATATCCTGAATGGTAAACAATATTGCAGTTCCACCAAAAGTAAAGATAACCTCATCAGGCTGAACTTTGAACCACTATCAAACAAATTATAGAACTAAATAAATAGAAAATTAAGATGTATCTTGTAAGAGCAAAGTTGGTAAAGTTACATTTAAAATGTAGCCCAGATTACACGCGAGATTAGATGATATTCAATTTACAATTCAGCATAGAGAACCGTATGTTATTATATAGGATAGGTATATCGATATTGGTAAACAAGTTTTCAAGATAACTTTCGATATCGTCAGTGTGGGATTAGAAATACAACCTAATCTCAATCTCACTTCTTATAGGATTGATGTGGGCTGAACATAAAAAGAATAGCGCTGTAGAAGTTCTTGAAGAACGTATAAAAAATTTAATCTAAAAAGTAAACGTAGAACATAATCTGGGCTAAATTGTAAATATACGTTAAGAGTTGTAGTTTTATCAATCATTTAATTTTTTGACTATTTTTGTTCTGGTGCCGTACTGCATGCAACATAGCGCAAGTACCTAATATGTAAGTTCGAATTTATGAAACCTGTGCCCAATAATTTTTCTTTAATCTATTAAGAATTAATCAATGCACGCATACTTATTTAATATACAAGACACAGACACAACTGAATTTCAAAATACATAAGCGTGCAGTGTAGTGTATATTATCGATGTTCAATTATTCAACATATTAGAATTTAAAGCACGTACATTACCTGAATTTATATCTAAACCAAATCCATTTTATTTATTATCTTCAAATGAAATAAAAAATTTTTTAAATAAATTTCATTACTTGTATACCTTTTACTTTTAGGCAAATGACTCTCGTATCTCG
The DNA here is from genome assembly GCA_951394055.1 of Villa cingulata. Taxonomy (NCBI): domain Eukaryota; kingdom Metazoa; phylum Arthropoda; class Insecta; order Diptera; family Bombyliidae; genus Villa; species Villa cingulata. The sequence goes on along the minus strand of OX596019.1, from coordinate 1,346,338 downwards.
TTCTAGTATGTAAATATAAATAGAAATCTAAAAATAAATTTCTAAATAAATATAAAAGTACTATGTGGTGTTCGTATTTATGATGATTGTTGTAAGAATATACACATCAATAATCATGCATTAGAACGCGACAAATAATGATATTATGATATCCGAATTCGATGAAGAATTAACAGAGTTAAATTGGTTAAATATAGTTATAGAAGTGCACTGCACTAAGTACTAAATACACATTAATATAAACAGGTTCCTTATTTAGAAAAAAAAAAAATACGAAGAACAAATAATATCATTTGACCCATCATTCCACATTATGGTTGACTGATTAAAATAAATATCATAAAAAAGTGATAAATGAAAACAAAAAAAAAAAAAAATGTGTTAAAAATAAATAAATAACAAAATAAGTATGTATGTACATGTAGGTAAATAAAAATGAGTAAAACGAAAAGAAAACTAAATTAAAATCCACAAAAAATACACAAAAAAAAAAATAAATAAATAAATTTAGGATCTTCAATCAACAAGAAAAAAGAAATGATCGTTTATTTATTCCTGATTTCATCATATTCTTATTTAAAAAAATGGTAAAAAAAAATTCTACTACACACCTGAGAATGTTATTGAAACGATTTAGTCACCATCAACATATTCATGTAGTACACAAAAAAAAAAAAATCAAAAATTTAAGAAAAGGTTTACTTAATGCGTCAAGGTACATTCGTGTATTCAATATCAACACGCATAGCAATTACCTTACGTTACGTCTTATGGTCTTATCATATCATACATTCATGATGCATGCATTTTAAATGGTTATTCAGTTAAACTTCTTCTTCATATGTTAGACAGAAGAAAATTTTTTTTGAAGAAATGTAGAAAAAAAAAAAATCACAGAAATATGATCAGAGAGTAGTTCTGGTGTATAGAAAAATAAATTTCAAAAACGCGTTAATTTAACGATTTTTATTATTATTTATTTATTTTTTTTGTTTTTCATCTTCTTTAATGGACTAAAGATTTAAAATGTTTTGAATTTTTAAAGATGACGCATTATTGGATGATGATTAAGACAGAATTTATACGAGTACATGTACAAAAATATATATAGATTTCAAGAAAATATAAAAATAATAAAATTGAAACCGGTTAATATTTTCAATCCTTCCAAAAAGGAAGAGGATTTAATGTTTATGTTTTTCTTATTTAATTTTTATTATATGAGTAAGCAATTTAAAATTTTAGTTGTAATTTTATACTTGTACCAATACAAGTTTATACCACGATTTTAGATATAGTTTAACAACAATTTTTAAAAATTTGGAAAATATCAAAAGGAAATGATCATCAAACATCAAAAATATAGGAAAGATATAAAGCGCAGTGCAGTCATAACAAGATATTAAATGAAGAAAGAGCTATATTTACTATATCAATCACCATTCATAAATGATTCGAAAATTCACTAGCGTTCATTATCTACTACTACTATCATTATCACTTACTATATACGAATGTTTCTTCTCCTCCTCCTCTATACCTAGAGTATACGAAGAAAGTCTAACGTCAATTTGGTCTAACGTGTTGTGTGTTATCGTGTTGTATTATCAACCAAACAAGAAACTTTTTGTCATTTTCTTTTCATATATTTCACTGATAGAGAAAATTTAATGAAAAAATTGACGAATGAAGATAGAAATGAGAAATGAAATAAGAATTATATGGATGTTGAATGATCTGTTATTAGAGCTACTATTAGCTCAAATTGATTATAGCACAGTAAATAATCAATTTAACGTAGCCGCAGCGTATACTATACGTACTGTACAGTATACTACGTTTCAGTTAGCTACCAATGACCTCATAGTCCTCATTACTATTACACTACACACTTACAATTTACGATTCCACTTTTTCTCGTTCTCAAATACTTATCTATAGCTAGACTAGAGTATACGAGTACAGTATAAAGAAGAAAGTGTAACATGTAATCAATCAAGAAGTTTTTCGTCATTTTCTTTTCATATATTTCACAGAGAGAGGAAATAAATTTTTCTCACAAGAATAGGAGAAAAGAGATAATAGTATATGAATGGTATGTTACGAGAGTTACTATTAACAACGAACGTAGCGTACTACGTACTATACTACCAGTATCAGTTAGCTGCCAATGACCCCATATATTCTCCATTATTAATACTATACTTACTTCTTATAGGCTTACGATTCGACTCCTTTTCGTTCTCAAATACGTAGAGTTTGGTAGAGTGGATGTATAGTATCGTGTAAAGAAAAAATGTGAAAGGAGAGAAAATAAATTTCTCTGAAATATGAAAATTCGTGATAATGAATGAACTGCATACGAAAGATAATGCTATAGTTAGGAAGTTAGGCATCATTGCTAAGTTAGGTATTATACTACTAAATTGAATGTTTCAAACCCCTTAATTTTATTTTATTTTTTTTTTCAATTTATATTTTTATACACACAAGTCACAAACATCACATATATCACCTAATTTTATACATTCTGTATATGAGTGTCCTGATAATCGTCATCATATATTTTTCTCAGATCATTAATTACATTTTTGGCTATGTAATAATCTAATCTACTATAATATGTAACGCTTGTATTTTTACTTATTTTATAGCTTTTCAAATACATGATACACGTATACATACATTTACGAGGATGAAGAAAACAAAAATATAAAGTTAAATTAACAAAATAAAAAATAATCGATAAATTCATTGCATTACATGCAGGAAAATACAAGGATTCATATTATAAAATAACACTCAAAAATGATAAAAAAAATTTGATTCTATACAAAAGGATTCCATATCTATTTTTTAACATCAATTCTATATACGCAATATAATATTTTATTTTTAAAATTTTATAACTTTTTAAATCATTTTGTAACAATGAAAACTTATTCAACCAAAAGCCATAAAAATAAAAGGTAAATGGACAATAAAAAACTGACTGCCTATTCCATTAAAGCATATTTTTATTGATCTTAACTCGCATTACACACATTATGAAAATATGATCATCTCTCATCAACAAAAATGATGATACATGATTGAAGGGATACAAATATTATAGTATTACTTGTCTTGTATACATTTACTCGTGTGTATGTGTGATTCCATATTGTACGTTTTCATAATTTTTTGAATCATAATTTACGTATTTTTTTTTTCAAGAAGATAAAATAAAAATTGAAAAAATTTCACGCGTATTTCCTTTTATTTTTCTTATATACACTTTAAAAAATTCATATTGTTTCATGTGCAAACCCGGATATGAATTACTAAAAAAAATTTTCCTTGCAGTTAAATTTACTATTTTAAAAAAAAGTACCTATATATACAGACAAAAAAAGATACATAAATATAAATTAAAAATTTATTTTATTATTTTTTTATTAAAAAAAAGGAGAGAAATAAAAATGAGTATATATTTTTTATCATTGTCATATGAAATTGATTTTAATATGCGCACATAATTCTCCTTTTGTAACAGAAAAATTGATGGAAATACATAAAAAAATCTTTTTAAAAAATTCATAATCAATTTTTACGAGTACGAGTACATATTCGTATACCAGTATACCAGTATACCAGTATATCCTGTGTGTGACAAAAATCTTTAACGATATACACATTAAATGCGAATTGTAAAAATATAATTTTCTTTTAATAATTTTAAAAATGATAAATATATAATTTGTTGTCATTTAAATGTCGTAATCGAAAACTTTTTATTTTCACATTTTACTAATTTCTTAATTTAAAATTTTAAATATTTTTAATAAGAAAACGGATAATTGTCTTTTTAGAGGTATCAGCTAATCATTCAATTCAAATGTAGAACATATAAGTAAAGTATTACTGCCATCGCATAATTCCAGCATATCGACAACTACAGCGTATCGCCGAAAGTTCGGACAATTTGGGCGCAACCACAGCGTAATCACATAACATGAATTTTACATTTTTGCTTCTATTACTACTATGATTACTACTAGTACTACTGCAAAATCCAGGTCGGGAATGGCTCGTTGTCGCTAAAAAATAGAACAGAATCTATTTGGGCGACAGCGACAGCCTAAAGTTCAACGGTAAAAAGTTCGATTTAATTACTGCGTATACGCTGTAGTTGTCGCTGGAATTGTGCAATAGCTGTTAACGCTGTTAAGCAGATACAGACAAGAAAAGCAAGGTTCATGAGAGCCCGACCGGTAGATGAAGGAAATAAATAGAAATAAGTAGGAATGGACTTTACTTTAGTTATATATATACAGTTCCGATGCCATTTATATATGTAAGCTTTTCTCATCTATTTTGCCTAGGCCTACTGAACACTGAACTGACTATTCTCATCAATTTGCATCAATTATCAATAATTATCAATCATACACAAACACAACTGATGAGATGATGAATGGACAATAAAAATGTAGTCCATATTTTCCATATGTAGCAGACTGTTAGAACGTAAGAACTAAAAGTGTAGAAGATTTTAAGAAATAAGAAAGAGTGTAAAACAGAAGACGAATGATAAAAAAAAAATATGAAATTGTGAGACAGTACAGAACAGATTGTATTCGAGTAAAGAAGTATTTTAAAAATATAAAGTGTGTAATTGAATTGAATCATTGAAAACAAATGGTTTTATTTTCATTTATAAAAATTTAAGTTGGAAAAAAGGAAGAGTGTACCCCCCCATAACATGTAATGCACTTTATGATGGTTAAAATATATAACTAATCAATGAATATCATCTCCATAATAGAGTATCCAACAGATATCGGCAGTTATTTTACGAATATATTTGTCATTCTTCAAATTCAAATGAACGTGAAAAATTTATCATTTACAAAAAAAATTCTCGATTTCTCAAAAATTTCAAAAAAAAAAAAATACTAATACAATCATACATTTATATGATTATTCTTTTTCACTTTTTTTTCGCAGAAATTGTATAAAAATAAAATTCAAAAAAAATCGCAAAAAACGCGCGCGCACATCAAAAATGATAGAGAAAATAGAAAATGAATACAACATTAATTTTATTACCAAATAAAATTTATAAATTTGTTTGATAATTCGTTATTTATTTAGCATGTATAATTTTTATGGACATTTTTAAGTATAGATTACTATGCACTCATATATATATTATGTAATGTACGAGTATATCTATATATGTACATCTGGGTTTCTGGTATTTATTCATTTATTTTTTTGTATAATAAGAATTTTCATTTCTGTTAATGAAGCAATTGTGAAAAATCATAATCAAATAAAGTATAATTTTATTTGTGTATTCTTACATTAACCACTCGTACATCTACTGTTCCTTTTGCATACATTCGCATAATTTCATAGTTCCTTTCCTATGTATACGAAAATGAATATCTTAGCCTTAGATCTATAGGTGTAATAATTCGTATCGATCACATATCTCATTATAAAATTCAGCTATCCTATCACAATGCACATACCCATCAGTTAAATGAATTGTACAGGATTTGATTTCAGATAGACAGAAAATGAATAGGGGGATTCATGCCAATCTTTCGTTATGTTTATTGCGTCGTATAATTTCGTAGTTTCATAGTCTGATTGACATGAATGACCATCTTAAATTTCTTCGTAATTTACTTTTTCGTAGGTAGTTGTTTTTATTTTCTAATACATATTTTAATTTCTATGTCAAAACTGAGAACTGTCAAACATCAAATACAAAACTACGAAATACAAAAGTCAGAAACTATGAAGCATGCTATGAAGCATTATAACGGTTCTACATTCAATGCAGTGAAATGACTTCAACGCTTCAACCACTTCAACTTTTGACTTCACAGCATGCTTAACATGTGTAAAAGTAGCTGTCAAGTTTACTGCATTGAATGTAGTAGAAGTTCTAATACATATCCATTAAATCAAAGTCGAAGTTAAAGTCACTGCATTGAATGTAGAATCGGCATTATACCTTCGTAGTTTTTCAAAAATTTCGTAGTTCACAAAAATGTATGGAAATGAATTACGAAAACTACGATAGACTGCGAACATTACGAAGACTATAATACGAAACGTGACATGAATCCCCCCCTAATATGATGTACAAAAAGAAGAAGATTATATAAATTAAATACTCGCATATTATACGAAAATAAAAAAATTTTTCTTTCGTTATTAACAAGCTTAAAAAGAAATTAGTAACAGATATTCTGTATGGTAATAAAATACATGAAAAACGAACCGAAACAAATTTTTATTTGATACAAGAATAAACGAGGATTATAGATCTTTTCAAGCAAACTAACTAACCCAACTAACCAATATTACTCCCTATTACTCCCTATTACATTGTATTACATAAAGTTGAATTTAATTTGAAATTTTACATTTTCATACATATTCTCGCTCTCACTAATTTTTTTTTTTTGGATAAAAATAATAATCTTTTATCCGTATCGAAATTGTATAGTTTTTATTTCATTTTTTATGTCACTTTTAAATTTAATTTAAAATTTAATAGAAAAACAAGGAAAAAGATTTTTTCTTCATATTTTTTTTTTCTTACAAAAAAGCAAATAAATAATTAGTAACGGTGTATTGTATAGAATAAAAGATAATAAAAGGATATTATACGAGTATACATTATGCACATTAAATGTATGCAGACAGAAGTAAAGGGCGCCATATTACATGATGTGTTATTCGAATTTAAATCCTCATGAAAAGTAATTATATGTATTTAATAAACGAATACAGTGATGAACAAAACAAATATGCGATTCAATGAAAGTGACAAGGAGAAGCTGCTGCTTTTTTTTGGAAACACATCACAAAAAATTACAAAATCATTAAAATCTTGTTCTAATTATACAAAAATTTCAAATAATTTGTTTCAAAGAAGATTCGAAAATGAAGAGAAAGTGAATTTCGAAATGGAAAAAATGTCACAATTATTAGATTTTTATTAGTAAATAAGGTAAATGTCTGTGCTGAACAATCTACTCGCATGACTCGCATCAAATACTATATAGAACAATATAAGATATACAAGTTGAATATTTCTGGAAAGAGAGCTTGACGATGAGGTACCCCATTTTGTTCTATAGTCTTTGCTCGCAGCTACTCATGAACATTTTTTTCAATTAGATGCAAGTAGTTACGAATAACTTTTGTGTCGTTCAATATAACAATTTATCTTAGACTCATTTTTATAGTCGCAACTACTTAAAATTGCCAAATCAAAAGGAGTTTAATTATCGTGAATATTTCATTCCAATATCAGTAAATTTAATTCATATTTTCCACATTTTTCTTTTACACATAAACAACAGATCTGTCTCTTGTCATTACAGAATTGACACTGTAATCAAATTCCTGTTAATTAAAATGAATAATTTTCAATATTTTTAGGTTAGAGTTGCACATTTTTATTGAAATAAATACATATAATAATTAAAGTCTTGAGCATAATTTCAAAAAGGATCAATGAGAAGAAAAAGTACAAATTTTACTGATTTTTCGATGTTTTTAAAAAAAAAATTCTTCTGACTGTAATCACAGATAAGGATCTGGTTAAGGATATCCTTATCTGTGCTATAATCAATCTAATTATTTTTTTTGTTGTAAATGTTTTGTTCATCACTGTATACACAAATGAAACATAATAAACATAACGCACCTTTTTGTGTACATTTTTACTTTTAGTTTTTGATGCAGTGTAAATACTAAGTAAATACACACGTATTCCATGGTTAATTTTCTCATGAATTATAATAAGAAAAATCTATAATTCTTATATAACAAATTCTATATTGATTCTATACCCAATAATAATAAAACTCGATGAATATACAATTTTGATTATTTATTAAACTGTTGAATTTTTATCCTTGTTTTCTTTGTGTATAAAAAAAAAGAAAAGAAAAGAAAAATATATAGGAAAAAGGACACTCTTGTATATGATTATCATCGTTATAAATGTGCACTTAAATATACGTACATACATTGTTTGTCATTCAATTTATTAATGAAATGATAATGATGATAATTCATTCTTGAAACTTCTGTACGTTAAATATACGTACATCTACATATACATGCATACCTTTACAAATGGACTCTCTCTACTCATTTATACTTATGTACAACTATCTGCTGTACGCACTATACATAAAAAGGGAAATAATAAAAGTTTTATTTATGTGGACTCTACATTATATCCGTTTATATCCCCATTCACTTGTTGTAATAATTTTCATGATTTTCATTATTTCTTGATGCAGCCATGTAGTGTGTATTATAGGTACGCAGAAAAACAATTTTAAAATTTAATTGTTTTGTATTTTATGTGAGAAATAGTACCCGTACCCGTGGCCGTTTTTCTAAATTTACAAATAATTATTGCACTTGTTACATGTATACCTGTACATATATACTTAAAAAGCGGATATGTAAAAAAATAAACCTTAAAACCTTGTTAGTTTATTGAATAATAGGTTGTTAAATGGTTGAGTGATTTAAATAGGAAAATGAAAGAAAAAAGTGCATAAATTGGAAACAATTTCTCTTAATTTTTTTGTTTTAATTGAAATACAACAATTAGAATAATAGAATTTTGTATTGAAATAACTTTTTTTTTTCTCACACAAAATATTTTAAAAATTGTATTTGTATGTGTATCTATAAAAATTATTCTAAACGATGTATATACTTGTTTACTGTAGTATGGACGAATATTTCTCAGGATTTAATGCGTTTTACTTATAATGATGTTCATTTATTCGCACTAATTTACATATTTTGTAATAGTTAAATAATGTAAATGTAAGTAGGTACTTTAAACGCTAAATACATACTGGTTGGCTGGCTGGTATGTATTTTTTACAACTATTTCCGGTGCATTTTTAAACAGAGCTACAAGTTGTCTGCAATCGCAAATTTAAATGAAAAAGTATAGAAAATAAAAAACGCACATAGTGCAAGTATACTGACGTATCGTAAAAATGATTGCAATTTTTTAATAGAATTTTTAAAATTTTTTGAAAAAAAAAAACTACAAAAATATGCAAAGTATACTAATGCTGATATCCACCATAAAACGATCAACTTATGTATGATGTTTGATTCACTGAACAAAGTTGTGTAGAGGCTAGAGAGTTGTGTTTGTGTCGTCAGAATGTTAGCCTGTCTTTCATATATAAATTCATTTTCATGGTAACTCGACAAACTTAGATTAGGTTTGAGATGGAAATGAAATATTTAAATTTAAATATCACCCTTGAATGTCAAACTGATTTGGAGAACTCACCTGAGCAATACAGTGAAAATTGGGGTATCAAACCTAAAGTATTTGGATTGAATTTTTAGTAGTAGAGTACATCTATACATGCAGTAATACACTTTGCTTAGTAGCTATACATATTAGCTAATCAACTATCATCAACATCAGTGACGCTACAGCCCTTTCTGAGCCTTGCGACCTCTAATAGAAGCTTCCTCCATTCTTCTCAGTTTCGTGCTATGCTTCTCCAGTTGTGCATTCCCATCAACTTTATTTATCGTCTTCAATATTGCCAAGTATCTTTTCCGTGGCCTGCCTTTCTTTCTTTCGCCATCCATTTTGTGAAAAACTATTCGTTTTACCGGGTCATTGTCGTCAACTCTAAGCGCGCAATCCACCTCAATCTATGCATTTAATCACGTCAACCAGTTTCATATCGTCGAATATATTGCGATACAATTCGTGATTGTACCTTGCTCTCCATTGACCGTTTTTATGATGCACTGGACCAAATATTTTTCTCAATACCTTTCTTTCGAAGGTATTTAGTATTTCTTCGTCTGTATTTGTGATCGTCCAGGTTTCAGATATGCGTACATCAATATTGGTTTAATTACTGTTTTGTATATAAAGTCTAATTTTTGTACTTATTTTAATAAAGCGGAAGCTGAGCCGTCTCATCAAGCCAACTAATCAACTACACACACAACAGTTTAAAATCAAAACTATGCTCTGAGCGCATATTCAATAGAGTACAGAACTCTATTACTATATTAGTAATGCACGCATCTGGTATTAGATAAAAATTTATAACTTATCACATCGGGATGATAATTTCCGCACCTTTTCATTTTCATATAAATTTTTTTTTTAACTCAAGCCTAAAAGTAACAAAAATCTAATAATATCCTTTATTCATTTCATTTCACTTCATGCATATACACATACACATTTCTATACTTTCTCCTCTTCTCAAACAGAATATGCGTATACAAAAATTTGTGATACAGTGCCTTAGATATCAATCAAAATTAGATATGGTCTAGAAAATTATGTCATGAAAAATTTAAAATGTAAAAATTTAGATAATGAATTACTTGCTACTACTCGTACACTATGACGTCTTCATTTTAAAATAAAACTAGTTTTCAATTAGATGAAAAAAAAAAACGAAAATTTAAATGACAAAATAAAAAAAATACTCGTACACAGAGGAGAGAGTTCATGATTTTCATTTTCACTTTTGTCACCTCATCATATTCTAGAATTTAGCCTATAGATATTGCATCCAAAATCTAGTTTTTTTTTATTCTTTTATTTTTTTCAATTAAAGTTAATCCATCATCAAAAACTGTCTAATCGGTCACATTATAAACAATCAGGATTGTAATATGTACATATAATTTTTATTATTTAAATATAACATCATCATATATTATGACATTTGTATATAAGTTTTGTTATACAATTTCTTCTTCATTATTTTTTTTAATTTTTTGTTTGGATTTTGAATAGAGTAAAGATTATTTTTATTTTTTATGATTGCTACTACTTTCACTTTCACATATTTTTCGATGTGTAATGTACGCCACGACGACAAGACATGGATGTAGTATACGCACATTACACAAAAATCCAAAAGGTAATTAAAAGCAATATAATAATTTACCCTGATTCATATTTAAATATTTTTTTATTTTTAAGGATGACAATATTCCTGGTACATATTATACTTTGTAACGTTTGTATATATAGTATACCTTGCACTTTGTACCACTTTGTACGTTGTTTTGTTGTATTATACGTTACAGACTTGTAATTATGAGAAAATTCATATCAAACAATCTGACAAGAAAATACTGGAAAATAAATTGTAGAGTACTGCGTAAAAATTGTAACGGATTTTTATATTAAAAATTATGTATACATGCGAATCAAAGTAAGGCGATCGTAATTAAGTAAAAAAAAAAAATAAATAAGGATGTACCAAAGTTATAACGTCTACAATATGTATTACACATTGTACTCAGTACTCGACTATAAACAACGATTGTGCAACGAAGGAAATCGTTGAGAAAAGATTTTTATCTTCTTCATAAAATAAGTACTGCATGTACCTGCATACATGCAGGCAAAAATCTTCATTCATTATTTCCTACATACATAAATACGGTCAGTCATAATTTTTTTTTCCGTACGTAATAATGTGCATTCACAAATAATTACACTTTAATGTGTTTCTGTTTGCTCCTGTCCAGTTGTCTGTATGCACTTGCCTTTTTTTTTCTTTTAATAGCAACCCATAGATTCTATAAATTTCATTTTTTATCATTTCATTTCATCTACATATTATAATGTGCACGTATGCATGTACACATACGGATACGATTATATGTGCATCCAAACCAAATGCAGGCAATGTATTATATTATAGGTGGTATAGGTATTATATCGTCCACAATGTCCAACAATCGTCGCATTGTTTAATTTTTAAATCATTAAATCAAAATAAACACAAAAATTCTCTCTCTCTCTCTCTTTATCTTTCTCTCTCTGTTGATTCGAACATAAAATTTTTATTTTTTTACGGAGTGGTGATTTTTGTGTGAAATTTATTTTTTTTTCCATTTTAATTCATTTGCTATGTGTTATCACTGTTATTAAAATGTGTACACGAGGATTTTTGTAACGTTACGTAACGTAAATCTAAGCATAAAAAATTACTTAGTTAAAGAAAAATGCGAAAAAATATGTAAATGGAAATCGCAATAGTATTAAAACGTTATAATTTTTGTAAAAACAAAAGAAAAATCATGATTATTAAATTAAAATCTTATTCGAAAATACAAAATCATCATCATATGTATTATGATATTGATAATAAATTCACGCCGATTCACGATAAAAGGAAAAATGAAGAGAATATAGAATTTGTAAATGAAAAATTAAAAACTTCAAGCCTCAATATATCTCGAAAACGAAACGAGATATCGAAAAAATTTATTTATTTTTTATTTTTCGGTTTATTTTGGGCTGTTTTATATAAGAAATCATCGTCAAATCGCGGAGCCATGGAAACTGTAGTTACAATGAAAATATTGTACAATCTGCGATACATTACACCATAATTATACACTCTATAGCTGAGATGTAGGGCTGTATAGATATATTGACCCCTTACCAAAAAGATTCATTCATCCTCAAAACAAAATAAATACTCGTATGGTATGTACATATTTTAGGCATAAAATTCAGAAAGGGATTCATTTTCATTTTGCTCTAAATCTAAACGCATTTATGTACGAGTATAAAACGCGACAGATGTAAAGTACCGCACACAGTCTATGTAGGTCTATACTATACGCATCAGCATTATAATGACATTACATTACGTATATATATCGATCAATCTTACATGTGCGTATTGTCATGAGGGATTAAAAAGTGTGTCTGTCTGAACATATTTTTTTTATTTTTTTCTTCATAAAATACGTGTAAAGGACCTCTACTATAGTACTATATTCCTGTCGATATATCCGATTACATATACTATGGATATGGTATGTGTAGACTCTAAAATTGGACTATTTATATATGTACTACGGTACTACACATCCAATGAATACAGGATACTTTAGTTATGTTAAGTTTGTAAAGTGATCATCGTGTATATACTATTTTTAGTGAAATAACATTATAATATCAGACAGGATCATATCGTATAATAATGTGTGTAATAAACAGATGCAAAAAGGATGTATTAATACGAATGTGACCAAATGTTATTGAAAGGGAAAATTATACACAAAATACGTGTGGGTGCTTCAACACATATATGATCGACATTATCGACGGTAGATTGTATATTTTTAGAACCCCCATCAGGAATCTATCATAAATCTCAGTATGTATATGATCTGGTAAATCTTATGCTGTAATTGCTACCGTTATTTAAAAATTAAAAAAATAATTTTCACGCGGTATCATATTTTATTATTATTCAAGCTGCATATGTAAATGTAACAGATCTCTTTGCGGATCGCGATCGGATGTTTAATTGGATGTCAACACAACCAACACAACTAAACTGCGCATCATAAATAAATAATATGTATTTGAAGTTGAACAAATTTTGTGTTGTGATACGATATACGAATTCAAAAAATAAATATATATTAGAAGGCGCATATCCTTTTGAATGTGTGTACGCGTGTGAGAATTGAATGCTAAAGATAACAGACCAAATAATTAAATTAAAAATCTAGACAGAAAATGTATCCGATTAATTAAAACTTTTAAAAATAAAAATTACCCATAAAATTGTTTATCCTTTACTACTACTTACTTTTTTTTTATTGGTATCAAAATTTTAAATTTCTGTTCCTTATCTTCAGGACATTATTTTAATTGAAAATTTTCAATCATTCAATTTTTATTTGTTTCTTTTTTTTTTGTTTTATATTTTTCTGATCCTTGTATTACCTATACTCACTCATATTATTATAATCGATCACAAATACCACCCACATAAACACACACACACGTCCACACGATAATCGATAACAAATTTTCACAGATAACCGCATCCTACCACACCTTAAAACCACACATTATTGTAAATATTTATGATTATCCTTATCGTTTTGAAAACGGTTTTTTTTTTCTTTGTTGTGTTGTTGTGTTGTTTTCATTTTTATTCGTGTCCAAATAGAAAGTCAAAAAAAAAAAAGGAAAATTCAATTTCTTTCTTTTTTTATAACTGCCCGTCCAACTGGTGGTCATTAAAATCTCTTCTGTTCTGTTATTGTTACGTATATAAAGAATGTCATCATAAAGCAATTTATCACTTGTATCCTTGTATATATGTATGTACATTATATTATGTAATTTTATTTTCTTATAATTGCATTATCCTTCTGTATAAATTTTACATTTTATACCTGAAGACTTTTTTCTTACATATACGAAGTTCGAGTATATACCAATTAGGTGCGTACTTTCTTTTTCTTCTTTCAATTGACTTCTGTTTTACAAGTAAAGTGACACCAGTGACACCATATATTCATCTTGTCCCTGTGCGACATTTTTATAGATATGTACGTGTATCGGTGTATCTACTCTTCAAGTATCTTGCGATGTAAGGCAAGCAAGCAAAAAATACTTACGTCCTTATACAAAGCAGCAGAAAACTACGAGTATTATACAAAAGATGTATTATTAGAAAAAATTGTTGCATTTTTATGAATGCAATTTTTCCACGTAGTATTGTCGTGTATATTATTGCATATAGTATAGATAGTAGTTGTTTATGCTGCTGTGAGGAAAGGTATACACAAACACATACATATCATTTGAGAAGGATAAAAAATAAATAAATAAAAGAACAACTTTAGCCTAGGTTAGAATAAAAAAAAAAACGAAATGAAAAGAAATAAACATCTACATACTTGACTTTTATAAAAATAAATAATTGTGCAGTTTTGTTTACTATACCCTACAGAGCTCTACAGCTACATTACATAATGCAGATTGGAAGAGAAAAAAAATAATCACGACTTTTAAAGAAAATTTAGAAGAATTAAGAATAAGAAAAAAAATAAAAGGAAAAATTGTCATTTTCAAATAAAAGGGTCGATGAGATTATTGTAGTGAAAAAATATGTTATTTTTTTTTTTCATTTTTTCATTTTGTATAACCTTTCCACATGATTAATGGTTTAAATATGAAAATTTTCTTTTATATCCTTTCTTTCTAATATAGTATATATATTATTTTTTATTTATTAAATTTGTGTGTATGTGCGTATTATTTATTTATTTATTTTTTTCAAGTTGATAGAGTTGTAATGCAATTGTCCCACTTATGTTAATTAGAATTAAGTATTATATTACATGTTGTATTGTGATATAAACATTTTACAGTTTACATCATACGGCTACAAAATAGATATGTACATGTTTATTCATATTATGTATACATCAAATAAAGGTATTCGAATTATTTAAATTTGTTTTCTTCATCTCATCTATATGTATTGTAGAAATTTATAAAGGTATAGATACTTATGCATTTTTGTTGTCCTATTTTTATGCATAATTATATATTCTATTCATCATATAAATTGTATTAATAAATAATTTTGTTATGCGTTATTATACTACTCATAGATGTAGAGAATATCAGCGCAGATGCTACATATACATACATACATATAGGAACATTATTCATAAGTTATGCATGTAAATAAAATGCACAAAATAATAAATTGTGATTTGATAAAAAAAAAAAAGGAAAAAAGAAAAAGGAGTGAAAATATTAATCATGACATGTTTGTAAATATTGCGTGAGATACAATATTATATATAAATAATAAAGATATTACATATTTCTTATTGTGTATATGTTTTTAATTTGCATTCCAGTTAACAAAAAAAAAGGAAATTTTTTTCATCATGTACAAGTATTTGTTTTTTTTAATTTAAAAAAAATATTATTCAATCGAAAATTTTGTTATCGGATGCATTTATCATTTTTAGGAGTGTATGTATACATATACATATATGATGTGTTGATGGTTTAGGAAAATTTATGATGTGATTGAAAAAAGAGCGAAATCAATGGAATATGTGTTTATAATTATTCAAAAAAAAAAAAATAAAATAATAAAATAAAATAATAAATAAGCATAAATTATATGCTTTTTCACAGTGGAATCCAACAAATCCAGTGCTCCAATCAAAAACAACAACGTTTCAAACAAGAATCAAAATTTTTCAATTTTTCAATTTTTCAAATCAAAATCAAACACTTTTCATGTCCAATACCAATTGAATTTCATTGACCGCCTTATCATGATATTCGAAGACGATGAAACGATGAAACGATGAAACGAAACGATACGGTATAAAATTGCTATTATGAACCTTCATCGTTTCGAATATTAAGTGGTACATAGTGGTACAATATAAATCCCTTATAAAAACGAAACTTTAATGTTTAATTCATACAATTTCCAATTTTGTTGTAAGAAAAAAGGGTTCGATGTCATTTCTATTATTTTGTTGATGTTTTGAAATATCATTTTTAATAATAATTTCCATTTTTTTAAAAAAATTAATTTAATATTAATATTCACAAATATTAGTAATATGCTTTAAATAAAAAAAATTCTATTAAAAACCAAAAAAAAAAATAAATTTATATGTAAACGATGAACAAAATGCTATCGACTGAGTAGTCGATGAAAATCGTTTGAAATTGGAACGTTTCGAATATCATGATCGCGTTTTCAACAAGACGATACGAAACGTTTCGTCTTCGAATATCATGATAAGGCAGTGAGTTTGATTGGAACAATGTTGAGTTTGATTTAAAAAATGTTGTTTTTGCTTGAAACGATTTTGTTTTTGATTGGAACAATGTTGGATTCCACTGGGAAAAAGTATATATAGGTACCAAATATATGAAAATTTTATACTTACCACCGGTACTACTAATGGAGTTTAATTTACAGAAAAATATTTCAATTTTTTTAGATTTTGTGACAAAATAGTAATATGACAATTATAAATTTTAACAAAAATAAAAATTTATTTATTTTCTTTTAATTTTATTAATTTCAAATCATCCATTTTTTATTTGATATAACGATTTTACAATCTTAAAACTTTAAAAAAAACTGTAGTTCCGGTTAACCAAAAATTTTGCAATTCAAGAATTTAACTTGTTGGACACCATCTATGAATACAGAGTAAAAGAAAATGTATTAAAAATGATTAAACTAAAAGCAACAATTATTAACTCTGTGTCTATGCTACGAATTTGTGATTGTGAATTACAATATTTCAACTCAAAATCAAAATATCATACGGCTACAATTCACAATCGCAAAAATAAAACGATTTAATTTTTAAATTAGCGATATTTTTATTTGGTGGAATTTGGTATACTGCAATGAATGGCGCAATTGCCACTCACCATACCATTTTTCTTTTCAAACAAAAAGAGGTAAGAAAATTAATGGTAAAGTAAAAAAAAGGAAAGTAAAAGAAAAGAACAAAAACAAAGTAAAATATTTAAGGAAAAAAAAATTTCTTTATTCAAATTTCAACAAAGTGGTAATTCATATATTTTTCGTAAATAATCTTAAAACTATTCATTACATACAGCACTACATTGGCTAAAAATTGAATTCATCTTGATTTTCTCACTTTTCTTTTAAATTACATTATTGTGTACATAATAATAGATGCATCATATCATAATAATAATTCAGCCATATATGAAAAAAAAATATTATTACATTTTTAATTTCTGTTTAACCAGAAAATCGTTTTCAATAAAAAGTATGCAAGTCCAAGGCAATAAATAATTTTTTCACGTTGCTGCCTATGCAAATTATCAAGTTCAATACAATGTACTCGTCTATTTAATTTGGTTAATTGCCTTCTCAAATGCATAACCTCTTCGGATGGTGATAAATTTCCAGGTAATGGTGGTGTACCGTCTCTTGTTTGATTCATTATGCTAGTATCACCATAATTTAATATTTTACGTGATGAATTACTAATTGCATGTTGTTCAGATACTGATTCTATTGGTGTCATTGTATCATCTGGATTAAAACCAATTGACATTGGATAATTATTTGCTTTAACGACATGCGATGATGTTAATTCTCCATCATTAATAAATTCATGATTATTTTTATCTTTTACATCATCATCATCATTTGCAGATGGAAAATTATGCTGATTTAATGTAATTACACGCGGTGGAGTTGCGACACGTACAAAACCTGGATCTTTTGGTAAAATTGAATTCTCAAGAATAATTTCTCTTGGTGCTGATTTTATACCCAAATGTTGATCTTGTCCAATAACAACAATACGATCTGGTACATTCATATCAATTTTATCATTATAATTCCATGAATTCATTATACCATTTTGATTTGATAATAAATGATCATCATCAGAATATTCACCAGTTGCTTTGATTCGTTTCGGTACTCGCATTTTTTGGCTAATATCTTCAGTAAAATTTAATTCTGCTGAATAAAGTAAATCATCTTCGTGATATAATCCATTAAAACGAGTTGGACTTTGTGGAGTCGTCATAATATTTTTCTTTAAATTAATTAATAAAACTTTCAATTAAAATTAAATACTAATTAAAGAAATAAAATATAATAATGCAAATGAACCATGCACTATTATTAATCTTAACTTATCTAACTTATTACTTCTTTTTTCTTTTCGATTCAAAATTACTAGTAATTCCTATAATCTAATAAATTTGCTTTGCTTTCTTAAAAGTCCATTTTTCTTCTCTTTATAAATTTTTCTTGTTTGACATTTATTATCGTTTCAATTATCATTTTCAATAGGAATTCGTTTTTTCTGTATTAAAATTTATTGGAAATGAACAGTTTGACTTGAATTGGACATTGAACTGAATTTCATGTGAATATTCACCACTCTCGTACTTCATCACACAAACGCAATTTCATTAATTTCATATGTTTACACACTACTATTGCAATATTGCTGCTGCATTCGTATTTCTTGTATGTATTTTGTAAGGTTTTTGGATTTGTTTGTTTCATTGAATATGTCCAATATGTCATTCATTCTATTTTTATTTATTTTTGTTTTTAATTTGAACTTGAAGTTTGAAGTTATAAAGTTGTCAAAGTCAAATTATTTAATTTACAGTGTATTTTGTAGTGTTGGTTAAAATTTTACGATTTGTGTTTATTAGAAATTTTATATTACCACATAATTAAATTTATAATTTATCATTGTTAAAATATTAAAAAAAGGAAAAATTAATACTTCCAAAAGGTAGAATTCATTAAATATTTTTCCAAATTTAATATTATGTAAAATATAATTCATTACAAGAAAGGAATATGTGAGTAGACAATAGAATAAAATTTAATACAAATTTTTGCGTTTCCATCTAACAAAGACTGGAAAGTATGAGTCAATTAATTCTTCTCAATTACTTTGAATATAATTTTCTCATTTAAAAATAAGAATTTTTATTATTCAATCATAATCATCATAATTAATATTAACACGTATTATTTGTTATATAAAAGTAATTAAAATTTTTTCTTATTTCAGGTGATACAATAAAAATATAAATAGAAAACTACAAATACAATATAATAATATGATGAATGATGAATGATGAATTTATTAATTAAAAATCAAATAGTAATTTAATAAATTTTATAAAACAAAAAAAAATTCAACAGAAAAATTCATGAATTTTAATGTATAAATAGAATTGCAATGACAAAAATACATTCTAAACTATAATATTGATTTATTTTAAAATGAAAATTTTATACATTTTTACATAATTTCTTACTACATATGCATATATAGAAAATAAAATGAAAAAAATAAATTAATTAATTATAATAATTAATAAGTAATACCACTTTAGAATTTATTTTTAAGAAACAAAAAAAAAGCCATACATATATTTATTTCATAATATAATTTATATTACACATACAGTACAATATACAAATTTTATTAATTTACAAAGCATTTGATGCAATAATAATAATAATAATAATAAAAAAAAGTAATGTTTTTGACCCGACGAAGAAGATTTATAAAAAGGTGAATCATTTATTTTTTGAATTCATTTGATTTACATTTATTCAGAAAATACATAATTTTATATCTCGATTTAAAGTAGTGTGTAATTAGACAAAAAAAAAACGGTTATAAATACATATTACAGTTTAAAATACAGTGTAAAAGTTTTGCGATACCTTTCAACCTACCCACCCACCTACATAGTATAATTTTTCTTCAGAATTTATATTTTTTTATTTTGAAAAATAATAATAATAATAAAAAAAAAAAGTAAATTGCGAAAGATTCATTCGTTAAAGTTATAGGTATATTTTTTGTTTTATTATTTTGTTGCTGTTGTAAGATATATATATTTTTTTAACAATACAACATACAATTCAAACATTCCGAATAAACAAACAAACATTTTTTTTTTCTTATTTATTTTATTTATTTATTTATAAACAAAAAAAAAAATACAAATACCAATAAATCAATCACACACGATAAAAAAACATAAAACATTTGCGTTATTTATTTTAAAATAATTATAATTGAAATTAAAACACAAAAATAATTACTAGAAATGCTTTATTAATTGCTTGCATCAATAATTATATTTAAATAAATATAAAACTTTTATTATATATATGTACATATATGTAAATTTTATTGTGAATGTTTCATTTTAATCACACTTTTATTTTATATATACTTACATATAAATAAATATTTACCTACTACTGTTGTTGCATACCTATAGATTTAAATTAATTGTAAAATAATAGTTTTGAAGGTAGTGAAACATTAGATAAACATTTGTATACATTTATGTATTAGATATTTTTTGAAGTGATTTAAAAATAAAAAAATTTTTTAATTGAAAAATCTACATTGTTGTGTAAAAAGAAGTGATCTCTCTACGCATTATACATACGTATTACTATATTGTAGGCTATTTGTGTTATTATTATAAAATATAAAATTTTAAAGAAAAATTAAATTATTAAAAAAGTAGATACAAAAAATAAATTTACTACTGTACATTGCTTAATTCAATTTCAATCAATCAATCAATCATTTTTATTGAAAAGTAATAAATTTGGAAAATAAAATAAATTTAAAATATATACATATATTGCATTACATATTAAATACATACATACATTAGCTATATACATTTTTAAATTAACTGGCTATTTATTTGAGAAAAAAAAAAATAAAATAAAATAAAAATGTACGGAATTAATAAATTTATGAATGTTTTATATCGTGCAACATTGATACCTGGAATCATAATATTAATTTGGCTTTTTGAATTGTAAGTAAAATACATGTATATACATATATACATAATGTTGTATATATATAATATTGTTGATACATGGTACTGCGTTACAGCGAATGATCAATCATTTAATTTCAAGTTCGAAATCGAATTAAGTTTCAAGAAATCAGAAACTACATTTGATACTTGAATGAAGAAGATGTGGAAATTGTAAATTCAAATTCATTCCAGTAAATGATTGAATAAAAATGACATTATTATATGTGAAAAATAAAAAAATTATAATTCATAGTAAAAAAAAAAACTAAAATGGATAATAGAAATTAAAAACAGAATGATCATTATTATGTAATGTCCTGTATCAGGGCAGAGATTGTTGAAATGATCATTCACTGCACTTGTTTACACGAATGAAAACTGAAAACTGAAAAAAAAAATGATCATTGAATTTAATGCCATGTATCAACAATATAAAACATAAATGTATCTCTCTCTCTTCTCTAGTACTAAAATTAAATGATAAACAGCTAAGCATTTAAAGAATATTTTAAAGCATAACATACACATTATTATCTACATTTACAATATACTAATGATTATTTAATATAATGATTTTTTTGGCTTTTTATATTCAAAAATTTAAACAAAATTTTATTACAATTTAATTAATTTTATTTCAGGTATAACTCACGGTATAACAGTCACGTTTTATTTTTGTTTACTTTTCCTTTATTAATTATTATTCTATCTACTTATTTTCCTACTAAATTTATTACATAAAATTACATTACTCAATTGAAAACATACACAGAAACAAACAGAACAATAGGAAAAAAAAAATAATAAATAAATTTTACACATATTATTTTTATGTATGTATGTACATTTGATTTGATTTCGATTTAATTCATTTTTTGTTTTATTATTGTCACTAAATTTATATTTATTTTGCAAAATTTTTACACTATATTTTGTTAGAGTTTCAATTAACCAACTGTGTTTTTTCAAAAGAGAAAAAAAAAAGAAGAAAATTATCAGAAACATAAATATATTATCAATTTAACTGTTTTATATAGTAATTTTTTAATATGTATATTTCTTCTTATTATTATTTTTTTCTTTCTTTTGTATTTTCAGAATATCAATAACCACATTAAAATTATGTTTAATATCATTTTTAATAGTGTTCTTATTATTACCGCTATTATTTAAATATTCAATTAAATTACAGCGTGGGATACTATTTTTAACATTCAGTAATTATTTAATTAATTTTCATATAAAAATCTATAAATCTACATTAATTATTAATTATTTTTTTCATTCATTCATTCATTCATTTGTGTATTTTTTTTAAATATTTTTAAATATTAAAATGAGAAAAAGAAATTCTTTTTTTTTTATATTTTTTATTTCTCTTTTACATTTTATAGTTGCGTATCCAAGAGATTTAGATTTAAGTAATCCAAAAAGTATTGGATTATATGGAACTAGAAATTTTTATATAAAAATTAAAGATTCAGATGTTAGTGATGTAGATGAAATCAATATAGGTGTATGGCATATATTACCGATTCATATTGTTAAAAGATATTCAAATGAACTTCAATTGAATGAAGTGTGTAAAATTATAATTAAAAATTAATTTTATCAAAATTTATATACAATTTCATTTTTTGAATTTACTTTTTGTAGGAAATTAAAAATGATCTAGAAAATATAACATCTACTAATATTGGAATCGATGAAAAAACTAACGAACATTTAAATAAATTGGAACCAATTATTAAATCTGAATTTCCAATTGTGAATAAAGATAATGAAGAATTATTTTATGAAAGAATGTTAAAGCAACCAGGTATTATTGTATTATATTTACATGGTAATACAGCTTCACGTGGTTCTGGTCATCGTGTTGAATTATATAATGTACTAAGAAAATTAGGTTATCATTTAATAGCAATGGATTATAGAGGATACGGTGATTCTGATAAAATTCAACCGACTGAAGAAGGTGTTATTAGAGATGCATTGGGTGTATATAATTATATAAAAAATTTAACAAATAATCCAATATTTTTATGGGGGCATTCATTGGGTACTGGTGTAGCAACACATTTACTATCGATATTACATCAGATGAATGATCAAGGACCAAGAGCACTTATATTAGAAAGTCCATTCACAAATATTAAAGATGAAGTTCGAAAACATCCATTTGCTAAAGTAATTTTCTTAAAAAATTTTTGTAATGAGTTTTTAATTATTTATCGTTTTGTTTTTTGTTTTTTGCTTTTATTGTAGCTTTTCAAAGATCTACCATGGTTTGATTATATGATTGCACAACCGATGCATGCAAATTCATTACGTTTCGAATCTGATAAACATATAAGTGAATTCCGTCAACCGATACTAATATTACATGCTGAAGATGATTATGTTGTGCCATTTCAATTAGGATATAAATTGTATCGTATTGCCTTAGATACTAGAGGTAAATCATGGGGTCCAGTTGAATTTCATCGTTTCGAAGGTTCATCACATTACGGTCATAAATATTTATGTAGAGCACCAAATTTACCAGAAATTATTAAAGATTTTTTTAATAGATATCGTGATGAAATATATTGAAAATGTTTATGAAAAACAAAAAAAAAATG
This sequence comes from Villa cingulata, assembly GCA_951394055.1. Classification (NCBI taxonomy): domain Eukaryota; kingdom Metazoa; phylum Arthropoda; class Insecta; order Diptera; family Bombyliidae; genus Villa; species Villa cingulata. Next base: position 1,322,473 of record OX596019.1, on the reverse strand, counting down.
TAACTGTAAATCTCTATATTTCTGTAGTAATTTTTGTAAAATCAAATCATCGAATTTGTATGTATGCATGTAATTATTATTATGTTAATTGATTCAATTAAATTTTTATTATTTATTTGCTTAAAAAATACATACCAGCCACACCTTACCCCACCTTATTTTAAATATTTATTGATGAAAATTTATGTTGTGTATTTAATTTAATTGCAAATAAAAACAAATATAACAAATGTGTACAAAAATTATTAGATTTTTCTTGACATACATATGTATAATATTTTGTTGATATTCTGTACTGGCTATAATTAAGTACAATCGTACCAATTTATGGCCTTTAATGGCCAGTAAAAGGTGAACTTTATAAAATGATTCTATTACTGGCCATGTCTAAATACTGAAAATCTGTAACTGTATAGCCAACAGAACAAGATATAACGAGAAAGAAAAAAAAAATAAAATTTTGTAGTTTATTCCTTATTTATAACGTATTATTTTCAAAGTTGCCATAATTTGGTGCTGGCCAGAATTAGGAACATCTATACCCTATTAAATGAAAGTTAAAAAAATTACGAATCAAATGTGTCATTGATTAGGATCATATGATATGATGTGTAATTGCAAAGAAATTAAGATTTCTAGTGAAAAAATAATCCAAAATTATTTAATTATTTATTAAGTCGAAAAATATGTAACTGAAAAATTATTTTAATATTTATATGAGAAGACGGTAACACTGATACATTAATTCCAAAATGAAGTAAGAAGAAGTGGAAGTGCAATAATCATAATCGTACTGTTTTAGCTCCATCCATATATAAATAATAAACAGAAAATAGTATATAGTTTTGTTTGTAGTTCATTTACCTATTAAAAATTGTTATTGTGTATTCTTGTATGGTGTTTGTGGTGTATAATGAATGTATGAATGTATGATGATCCAGCCAGACTGGATGAATACTAATTAGAATACAATTGGAATTGGAAATCCAGTCATATTCCATTTCCACATTTCCATATAATGTAGGTATTTTATTATTTTATACCTTTGCTGTGTTTTTTTCTCTACAATTCTACCATACAATACCATACAAATACATTACATATTTACAAGTACAAGAAAAAGTACATCATATTAAATTTATAATATTATTGAATATGGCTGACAGTGAACTAGTAGAATGGAGTATTATAATAAAAATCTGTTTTTGTGTTAAATTTTTTTTTTTATAAAAAATTTTAGATATGAATTTTAATATATAAAATATACAATAGATTATTTTTTACTTAAATAAAGCATTTTGTTATAAATTTTGAAAGAAAAAAAAAAGAACACAAAATCTTTGTTGGTCAAGCAATCATCAAATTTAGTAAAGTTTGAAAAAAAAAAATAGGAAAAAAGAAGAGCAAATTGAAAAAAAAAAAAAGAAAAGTAAAAGCAAAATCGAAAAGAAAAAAAAAGGTTTCTTTTCTACATTTACGTATATGTATATTTTTCTTGCCAAACAGGAAATTTCAGTGAGTGTAAAGAAAAAAAATAATATAAAATAAAATAAGGTGGAGTGTGTTTCTTTTTTTTCCTGGTACCATAATATTATCATCATTATCATCATCATCATTTAATAATAATATAATTTTTACAAAAAGTACACATTTTTTTTTTGTGAAAATTTTTTAAATGTTTTATAATTTCGAAAAAAAAGAAGTATAAAATAAAAATAAATTCCTTTATTTTTTAAATTTTGTATACGTATATTATGTATGTATGTAATTTTAGTGAAAAAAATAATAATAATAGTATTGTATATTTTTTTTAAATTAATTGAAAAAAAAATAAATTAAAATAAAATAAAAAAATATTTAAGTGGGATTCAATTGAAAATCATTTTATATATGTACATATATGTATGTATGTATGTATTGTGCATATTATTTATGGTAGTATTGGAAATTGCACAATTTTCTTTTTAACAAAAGAGCAAAAGGAAAGCAGAAAAAAAATAAAATAATTGGAAATATCTACACTACTACACATACAAAGAAGAAATAAAAGGAATCAAAAATAATAATGTGGTAAGTACAAAAAAAAAGAAAAGGAATACATTACCAAAAATCGGTATAAAATTTTTATTGCAAAAATTAAAAAAAATAATAAAAAAAAAAATGTTAATTCTCTTTTCAAAAATTTATACTCATTTAAAAATATAACATATATACTATTGGAAAATGTAAAATTTATATTTTATTTTATTTTATTTTATTTTAGGATAATTATTACTTGAATATAAAAAAAAATGAAGAAAACGAAAAAGATTACGATGTAGATTTTATCAATGAAAATGCATTCATTTTGTATTTTATTTTATTGTTTTACGTTCGTTCTTTCTTTATTCGAACGTATAGTATACACACATTAATTTACATATTATCTGCTATCTATATCCATGTATGTATATAGTAATGTACATTAAGTATGTATGTATGCAATATATGGTACACAGATCTTTCACGATGAAAAATAGCTGTAGAGAGCTAGAGCTCTAGATATATGTATGCATATTGAGATGATGTTTTTTTTTACTTAGATACTAACGAAACCAGATTAAAATGAATTTAACTACTACACCAGATAGGCACTACTCAGATAAATATACAGATATATTTATATGATGATGATGATGATGATGATCTGATTAATTATGTATGTAGACAAGTAAATATATAGTTATACTACATGAATATAGTACCTAAATACATACCTACATTTTTCAACATTTTTGTATAATGAGGATGATATGGAAATTATTTCATATATCTATGTAACTAATGTTATGTCTGTAGACTATATAGATTTATTTTTTATTTTTTAAAAAGTTTCTCATCATGTAATTTGTCCCATTTTTTTATAAAAATAAAAAAATAAAAAAGATGTTTAAAAAAAAAATGTTTCCAAGATATCTTATCTAAAATCTAATCTACCTAATCAATGATCTAAATTCAATATAAATTATCATATTGAATAATTTATTGTAAATATAGAACAGCAAAAATTTTTTCTAATTACCTATATCGTCTAGTAACTATACATTATAAGTAGATATCTAATAACTAACATTTAAAATAGACTTACTTACATAGGTATCTACCTATTTGTATTTTACGTTTTTTTTTCTGTTTAATTTAAAAAAAAAAATGAGAAAATTTCAATTAACTCAATAGCTAGATATATACACAGCATATTATTTGGAAAGCATTTCCATTAATTCATTGAAATATAATATGTAATCGAATTTGAAAAAATAAAAATAAAAAAGAAAAAGAAAAATACAACTTTACTGAAAAATGTATCGAGAACATGAAAAACAAAATCAATTAATCAATTCAGCTGAATAAATTATTACTCAATAATAATCTTATCAAAAAAATATGAGTACGAGTATGAGTATTCCATTTTAGGTCTAAAATATTAAGTGTGTCTACTAAAACAAAAAAAACAAAAATTGTTTATCGTGAATTTATTTTTCTTTAAAAATCAGTATATTGAATCAATAATTTTAAAAATTTATTTACTGAAGCAAAATATAAGATAAGATAAACATTAAATCTTATTAAAATAATGTATACCTATATACATAACATTATTTACCGTTTGATAAGTAGTAGACGCGTAATGTAGCATATAATCATCATAAATATGTATAATTGCAAATTTTATTTTTATTTACCTTACTATGCATACTACATAAATAATGTGCAACTTACGATAATTTAAATTCAATTTTATATTAAATACAATGTAACTATATAGTCTACCTATCTCTTCATTCTATATTTATATAAGTACGTTATATATCTACTTATCTATCTTTAATTAATCAGAAAAAAAAAACTTTAAATATTAGGTATTCGCCTTTCATTTCTTAATCGATCCAATCATAAAATTACTCACTCACATTCGTATAGTCATGTCATATCATATTTCAAAATGTACGTAGTATGGTAGTGGTATGGTAGTATATATATGTGTACATAATGTCCATTTAATTTTCTTCAATCCAGTTCTTGGTTTTTTTTTTTTCTTTTTTATTTGATTATTGATCATTTGACCTTTAAAATTGTATTTTATGTATACAATCGTGATTACGTGATTAAAATATTTTTTTTGTGATTTAATATCTGTGCATATAGCCATTCATGGTATGTACATATAATATCTACTCGTATGTTCATTTATGTAATATGTGGTACCTAATACATAAAAAATATATAAATACATAATAAATAAAATAAAATAAAATTGAAAATTAAATTTTTTAAATATCAGTAGCTAGGTACATATTTTCTTTCGTTTTGTGATAAATATGTAGTTACGTTAGTAATGGCCTAATGATAATATTACGAACATATCCTATATATTATACACTCTATAAATCATAATAATAGTTCATGATCATTCAAAAGATTCATTTTATTTTACTACATATAACATTTTCATTTATTAGATCATTTGCCTTGAATTAATAACAATTTATAATTACATAAATCTACGCAGTGCATACCCTTCATACATACATATATGCATCTATCATCTAGTCATAAAATTTTTAAGAACTTTATTGTACAATAATGTAGGTACATTATCTACTAATAAACAAATGAAAATTTCACAATTAAATTAAAAAAAAAAAACGAAGACTGAGTAAAAATTATTTAAAACTGACTTATTAGTTTTTATAGTAAACGGACGTATATAATGTATGTATGTAATATACGTATATCTCTATAGATCATCTGTATATATTTAAAATCGACGGGAATTTTTAATTCATAAATCTTAATTACAATACAAAAATCATTTATTTACTTCATAAATACATATAAATATGTATATACAGATGTTGTACACTCATCATATGTCCATACTCGTATATGTACCATTTACATATATGAAGCATATAATGTACTCGTTATATATTTAGTATAGTTCTAGAGTATAATAATTGTGTATGTAAATGCTAGTATACTACTGCATATGTAATACTATTCTATACGGTAAATATCGTAAAGTATTAATTAAATATTTAGCACATAAACATTTTTTCAAAATAAAATAAAATAATACATTACAATATAAATGTACATATAAATATAATTTAGTTTAATAAACTCTCATTAGAGTTTATGTACATACATACTACGGAACGGACTACATACTACTACCTATTATTTTTCAATGTTATGTGAACTTTAAAGAGTGTAAAGCGCTCAGTATGCATTTCATTTTTTTTTTATACCTATATGTACATTATTCAAATGTATATATATTACACGTATAATAGGTACATTTAGCTAACTTAAAAGAATACAAAAATTATTGCAAATGAAAAAAAAAATTTAATGCTGCTAATTTAATGTTGAAAGAAAATAACAAAAAAAAAAAATTAATTTTTGCTATAAGGAAATCTAATTAAGAAAATATATATAAAATTCTAAATAAAGATCTTTTTAAAATGATTAAAAATAAAAATACTCGTATATATATGCAACGAGTATTACATACATATTATATATATGTATATAAACTTATTAGATTCAAAAGAGAAAAAAATTAAAATAAAATAAAGGAAATCTGAAATATCTGAATCTGATTAATAAAATGTGCAGCCAAATGTAACGTGACGAATTTGTTATTCTGTTTTTTTTTTCTTCTCGTTTGTTTGTTATGTGCATAATATTACTACAATATGTATATGTACGTATGTTTGTATATGGTACAGTGGTACAGTATTATTTATGTATAGATACAAAACAATGTTGTTGGCGTTATACATATATGTATGTATATTACAGCTGCTCTGCCGGTCAATTGAATTAGGGAATCAGTCAATATACCTATACGTGTATATATGTACATGCAAGTGTATATATATATATGTATCTATCTAAGATAAATATATAATGTGCAAGAAAATGGATGCGGATTTTTTTCTTTTTTTTTAAATACCTAATCCGTAAAAATTAGTAGAGGTAATATTACAGTCTACAAAGCATATGTTACTTACCTTCTTACATTATATACATACCTACACAATTTACAAAGTCCGTTATATACATACGTATACGTATTTACTTATTTACCTGCATTTATTTATTGTAATATACATAATAATTATTGTATAAAAATTTTTTGCCATGATATGCTCGTAATCTATTTAATATGTTATTAAAATGCATTAATTATATTATTAATTTTTTTTTAGTCTTAAATAATTACATTTAACAGAAAATCATATGCATCATATTTTATCTTATAATTTAATTGCAGCTACATTATATGCAAATTGCTTTGCTGATATTTATATGCTGTAATTAGAAAAAAAATTTCTAATGTTTTCAAATTACACAAAATGATTTGAAAATTAAAAAAAAAAATCTTAATAAAAAAAATTGATTGAATTCAATAGACAGACGTATCTCTACAAATTTCGCCAACGTTATTATTATTCATCAATCATCAACAATCATCATTGTTCGATACGTTTTTTCTTTTTTTCTTTCAAAAGTTACTCTATTCTTTTGTTTATTTGGCGACTTTTGCAGCATATGTACCTACCTAGTAAGAAATTACAAAAAAAAAGAGTATTTCGAACAGTTCCTAAAATAGAATAGAAAGCTCCTAAGCTCGATAGCACGTCAAGCCCTCAAATGCAACTCTTAAAACAATAGATCTAGAGAAAGGCCACGTAACACGTGGAAGCGTACGGCATTCCAGGAGGCACCTGTAATGAATAAAACATAGAAATGCTAACTAAAAATCAGGTGCAATGGAATGCTTTGTGTCGGTCCTATACTCCTTGGAGGAGTGAGAGGACAATAATAATAATAATAATAATAAAATTAATTATTGGAATCACAAAAACCTCAAAAATTAACTTTATCACCATGGAGCATTGCAGCTTACCTTTTTTCGAACGAAACTGTCGTATGTACCTTGCTGGCTATTTAATGAATGTAAATTGTTTTTAATTTGATTGAATTTAAATTGAAAAAAAAAAAATTTATTAAATAAATCGATTGAAAAAAATATTTCTAGAAATTTACATTACATATTTTTGGCCATTCCAGCTTAAATATGTAGTAAATAATGTAATCAACAATATAAATATGTACATAACAGTACGTTAGTAGTAGTTCATACATAATATTACATTCATGCACATAAGTATAATTCTTTGTATTTTATTACAAATTTCAATTTCAATTTACAATATTAATAATAATAAAATACAATAATAAATGTTTAATTAAATTAGTAAAAAAAAAAATGTACATATATTTATATTGAAATCTCTCATCTCAACTTAAACTGCATATACATATAAACATTTCTACTTTACTTTACTGCATATGCATGAACTCATGTATGTATGTACGTAAATATTATGTAGTGGTGACAATGAAATGTTTATATACAAATATGTATGTGTACACAATGTATTTATGTATACATATTTGGTTATGTTATATTGTAAAAGTCAGTTAAATACGTGTACAATATATGTACCTACTTACATATAATAATTGTGATTGTGACGCCCTCATCATATTAATATCCGTACAGCTAGGCAAGATAGGTATATATATTATATATATATTACTTACATATACAGTATTGGTCATAATTATTTTTACACTCTAAAAACTAATAGGAAATGTACTCTCAATTACAATTACAATTAAATTACAGACAGAACAATTACCAACATTTCTTTTGTAAAATGCTAAATTGATTTTGTATACAATTTTGATAATTTCACATTTAAATTTTACAATTAATTTCTGCTGTTTCAATTTTTTAAATTTATTTCTGATAGTTTTCCGGTCATTCGATTTCAAATTTAAACTAATAAAATAATCAAAAATATATATTTAATTAAACACAAAATACAAGACTTTCTAATTTCTGCTAACTTTACTGTGTCATCAAAAAAAAAAAAAAAAAATATATTATATTTCAAAAAGATCTAAAAAACTAAACGTAAAATATAAAATTTCCTTTCTTTATGTTGTAAAAATACTTTTGCCTTTATGATAAAATTGCTACCTAGTGCTAATAACCAGAAAGTGTGTGGTCGTGATTCATCGGTAGGTATTTTCTCAAAATTTATGCGAATTCTTTGGTATAACTACATTTGTTTTTTTTTTTTTTTCATAAAACACAAAGAAAATGTAACTGATTCATTTAAAAATAAATAAAATACCAATGTGAAATTAAAAAAAAAATATATATACATATATATTTTTTTGTTTTGTCAGACAAAGGGCTATATCCTCATACGTCTAGCAAAATCGCAAATTGCGACTAGCAAATATGGTGAATTTGCGATCACTAATTGCGATTGGTGTAATCCACATCCTCGATTGCAATTGCAAGTCGGCCATTTTCGTTCATTCAGCACTTGTCTGAATTCATCATATAGCAAACAAAACCTTAAATTATTGAAAAATGAGGATTAAATGTTAGTTAAATTTAAATTAGTTGTATGTATTTGTGAGTTTATGAAAAAAATGTTAAATTTAAATGTGAGAAAAAAATATTATGTTTTACACTTTTACAGAAGAAATCGATGAAGAAATAATTTTAATTGAGAAAAAGAGGCTTGAGGAGCACGTAATATCAAATATATAAATATTATAAAATATATAAATATCAAATATATTAGATCATATAAAAAGGAAAAAAAATAAAAAAAAAATTTTAAATTTAAAACTTTTTTTATTAAAAAAATCTATTATTTGAAATATTTTTTTATTTTTATTGTTTTTTTTTTTATTTACTTCGTAAGATGAGAAAATGTAAAACTATAATATAATGAAAAATAAAATATAGTATGAATTAAATATAAACCAAGTAGTATTCTACAGGTTATGTTTGCTGTTAAATGAATTGCTATTACCTTTTCTCTGATCGCAAAATATTCTTGCGATTTTGCTAATTTGCGACTGTCAAAACAATCGAGGATGTGAAAACGTCGAATTCCGCTAGCAAAGTTGCTAATTTGCTTGCTATATGTATCGAGGATATAGCCCAAAGAGAAAAATGTGCAAATTGTAAAAATAATTATGACCAATACTGTATGTCTTTTTATGTAAAATTCTGATGGCACTTAGTATATAGTTATGTTGTTTGTATTTATATAGAATAGAGTGATGATTTTTTTTCAGTTTTTTAATATGAGAGTATAATCATAATTTTATTTTATCATAATTCCACAATCATAATCCTTAAGTATATTTCACTTATAATAATAATAATAATAATATGAACTTAGAACTGACTGAAGAAGTGAAGTGAAATGAAGAAGACAAAACTAAACTACTATACAAACAAAAATATTTTTATTAAATATTTTCTTTCTATTTATTATTGTCAATTGTCATCATCATCATCATCATCGTATACACATACCACCACTCATCCACTCACTACATTCATTTAATATGTATCCATAGTATCAGTATCCTCTGTATTGTAGTGCACACTGTGTATATATAAATATAATATCGTATCGTAACGCCTAGTTTTTTGGTGAAAAATCAATAAAAAGCTGATTCCTATATATATATGTACATACATACAGAGCTATCAACTGTTCTGTTATATTATTTTTGCTTCATGTTTTCTTCGAATGCATTTCATTTTTACCATATAAAAAATTATATTTTTTTTGTGCGATTTCAGGCGAGTTTATGTACTCATATATTTGTGTATAATTTGAAAAAAAAAATATTTTTTCATTATTTTGGTTGGTATATTTACTAATAATGTTTGTAGCTGTATATGTATGATGTGGGTACATATGTAGGATCTTGTTTTTCTTCTCTGTATCCTTTGAATCTATATGTACATATTTTGTCACGTGTAGCAGATATCATGGTACATAGAATGAATATATCTGTGTGTATATTCATATAAGATTCAAAGATTCAGAGCCAGCAATTTAATATCTAAATAAACTTAAGAGGATGCCCTCCTGAAATCAAAAATTAAAATTGAAAACTCACACGACGAAAATAGCTAACAAATACATTCAAAAAATATTTTTATCGTTGTGTTAGTTTACTTTCTGTTATTATTTTTTTTTTTCATTTATTTTACACTAACCTTCTTTTATTTTGTTTTGTAAATTTTGTGGGTATATGAAATGCGCAACTAATAGAAAAAAAAACAAAATCAATTCTTAATATTATATGAGGACCGAAGGCAGAAAAAGCAAAAAAAAATTTCATAAAAAAAAGTACACGTCATAACAAAACAACATAGTGTACATATAATCATTGAAAGTCTTATCTGATATAATATATTCTTAGTGCTTATTATACAGTATTGTACGTACATCATAATAGCAAGTATTTGCTTTGCAATACTTTGCTATACCACGTCATTTTATTGTTTGTTTTTTTATTTATTTTTTTTTCTTCTGTTTTCGGTGATCGTATTATAACGATTGGAAGCATTATTTTTGTTGTTTATTGAATATGTACCACTCACACATATATAATATTTTTATTCATATAAAATGAATAAACGTATCGGTGAAAAATTGATATATTCCTATATAAAAAAAATAATATTACACAAGTTAAAAGACTATACATATACATATGTATACATACAGTCATTCCACGTCATATGTTCATGCAATATACAACGTTCATTAGTACTCCAGCTCAGCTATTTTATTCGCAAGTCGCAACGATAAAGGATTGTATTGTACAGATTGTTTTTTTTTTTTTTGGAATACATATTATTATCCTTCAAGCAAAATTATATTACCATACAGCATACATATTACCGAGTTACAAACCTGTATTGATAATTTCTAAATGATATTTGAAATACAAGATATAAACATTTGTGTATATAATTGCGTATATCATGTAATGAATATACTATATGAATATAAGTACATATAACATATACATACATTCATACAATATAAATATCATTAGGTTACTCCTTACTCCAGCTATTTTATTCTTAGTGCTTATTATACACATTATATACAATATACAATATTGTACATCATAATAGCAGGTAGCTTCTTTGCAATGCTTTGCTATGTTGGCTATGCCATATTTTGTTTTGTTTGTTTTTTTATTTATTTTTTTTTTCTTCTATTTTCGGCGATCGTATGATAGCAATTGGAAACATTTTTTTTGTTGTTTATTGAATATGTACCACTCACACATATATAATATTTTTATTCATATAAAATGAATAAACGTATCGGTGAAAAATTGATATATTTAGAGCCAAGAGTTATGCAAAACATTTTTATTATCTGTGACAAAATTTTTGTGAAAAATAGGAATTTTATATTACTAATAATTCTAAAATAATGTAAAAATTCTTATTTTTCTATTTCGAAATCGAAAAAAGAACATTCGAATTACCTTATATGAAAATTTCAGTATAATACGCAATCATCTACCCATGAAAAATTAAATTTAAAATCTATACATTTTTTGTAAAAATCCTTCTTTCTTCAAAGCGTTCTACAGGACTAATAAGGACAAAAATTACTAAAGTGCTCCGCTTATTGCACTCTACACCCTTTGAATGATGTATGACAAAAATTTTAGAAAAATATATGGTGTAGTTACGGAGAAAAGGTGTACCAAAACACGTTGAAATTTGAAGAAAGCCTCGTCCTTATTATCCTGTACACTAAAAACTAAAACCTTTTTGAAAAATTTGTTCCGCTTATTTCACTCTAGACCCATTGAACTTTCATTTAAAACATATTTCATAAAAATTGGATAAAAAATGGCTGAGAAAACGTGTACCAAAATCACCCAAAATCAGTAAAATCAGAATAACCTGCTCTTAAATAAAAATTATAAAAAATGATAGTAGAAAATCGAAAAGGATAACAAAAACAACAACAACAACAATAGAAAATACTATTCTATATCACTGAATAATAACAACAAGAAGGACTATAATGCATACTGTATAAATACTTCTGCTACTATATTACCACTACTACAATTTAGTGCTGCTATACTGCTATTGTATATAATAATATCTACTACTACTACTACATACTCTTAGTATGTATGTTGTTCATGTATCTACATATAATTATATGGGTACATATACATATAAAGTTAGTGAGCTTTTTTCTGCAAAAAAAAAGAAACAAAATAAACAGAAAAAAAAATAAATAAAATTTCTTCACTGGAATGAACATCAGCAACAGCATTCATTAAATAAAAAATAAATATAAATATATTATATATATAGAGAAAAAAAAATCAGTAATACAAATACATACATACATTCATAGTATGTACTTAAATGTTCTATAGGACATTAACCTTTTGGAATTTTATTTAAAAATAAAAACAAAAAACAAGAAAAACAGCAACAACAACAAAGTTTTTTTTTTGAAAAAAAAAAAAAGATATTTATTTTTTCTTACATAATATACATCATATCTATGTATATGTATGTAGATGTACTCGTATATATATGTTCATACATACATGTATGTATCTAGAAAAAAATAAAACATTTACTTAGTTATGTTTTTGTTTTTAATTATTTATATAAGATATAAAATAAATGTAGATTTTTTAAATTGGAGTAGATACATATGTAGACACTACACACCATACATACCTCTATAACATAAACTGTTAACTGTATAAGGATAACTATAAATTTTATTTGAATTTAATTTAATTTTTTAATTTATTAAGAAGAGAGGTCAGTAAACTGCCTCCCTTCTGCCCACACCACGGCCCATCAGGGCCTTTTGGCGGTTTATTTGAATATAATATAGAAAATAATAAAATAGGTACATAATAACATTTACTGCTTATTATATAAATTGTCGTCGTTCTATGAAAAGTCACTAAGTCAATTTTTGCTGAAAATGGTTTATAAGTTAATGTGAAAAGAATCTCCAAACTTCATATTTTTATCTACGAAAACTCTCTAAGTCCTCCTATGTAAAAGGCTTAAGGCCCAACTATAATCGACATACCTGACATAACAAACATAAGAAAAAATAACGAATGTTAAAACGTAACATTTGGTTAACTATAATAACATAGATAACATACTAAACATAAGCAATACGAATTTCACAAAATGAGCTTATGGCTTATGTTACTTATGTCATGTGCGCTCTCGATCGTACTGCTTATGTCGAGCTTATGTTAAACGAATTTTTAACGAATGTCGGTAATGTCAATTATAGTTTAGCTCATTGATTTGGCTGTGTTCGGCTACGACATATGTCATAGCTTATGTCAGCAATGTCGATTATAGTTCTACCTTTAGGATTTACTGAAAGTGTGAAAATATCTAAGTACATTTTCAGTAAATTATGTTCAGTTTGACGTGGTTGGACTTAGTGATTTAATGTGTTTTTTTTTGAATGTGAGAAATCACTAAGTTCAAAAAAGAGTTAAAAAAAAACCCATTACAAAATTGTCAAACTCCTATTCTCTTAATAAAACGTCTACTAGTCAACATAATTTGTCATTGAGATATTAATCTATTTATGAAAACAGAGAACTACTTATTTTTAATTTGAATTTGAAACTTAAAAGTCTCCATTACCTATCTTAAAAACCGAAATTTTGGACTTAATGACTTTTCACTCTTTTCAGTTTTCAGAGAACGACAACGATATGTAGGTATCTGTACTACTCGTATTTATATACAGATCTACAAGTACGAGTACATGTATATGTATGGAGTATTTATTTATTTTTATTCACATTTTTTTTTAGTTTTTTCTTTGAAATTTTATAAAACTAAACTCTAAACTATGTATTTCGTATTTCTTTTTTTTCATGTATTTGTTTGTTATCCCTTTGTACGTGTGTTTTTATTTTTTCTTTTTTTTGTTTTTAACTATTTTATTTTACCTCAAAGAAATTTGAGCAAAACGAAACAAAACAAAAAAAAAAAAAAAATGAAGAGAAAAGAAGTAATATATTTTTAAAATTTTTTATTGTAAAAGATATTTTAGACTTTTCTAAAGAAGATTTTATTATTATTTTTTCGTAATTTAAAAGACAGGACTTTTACTGTATAATGATTTCTAGACTTATTACTATAATGTACACCCCTTCAATATTTAATGTGGATTGCGAACATTTTTACATGATAGGGCTTCGATCCTCGAATAATCTAATGCTCTTCTTTGTGTTATATTTATTGTCAGCAAGTAATCTACTTTTATCAGCATTTTTTCTAAGCTCTGCTCAAAGCAGAGTGAACTTTAGGGAAGCGGGTGGGAGGTTGTGTTATAATGAGAGGTGGAGAATAAAAAGAAAATTGATTGCTTTACAGCATTATATAAATCACTAAATCTGTAAGCAATAAATTGAAAAATAGCATTGAAAGCGAGAGAAAGGAAAAAAAACACACAAACCAAAACGAATGTGTGTAAACCAATTTATGCATCTAGGCAAAAAAGAGAATAATCTGTAATCTTGTAACACTTGGTTTCACTTTTAAAGAGAGAGAGAGAGACACTCTTGTCCTTTTCTTTTTCTTTTCCCATTTTTTACCAATTAATTTTGGTATCGTGTCTTCGGATTACTAACCATATTGCTTATTGAAGTTTTGAAGTTATGTCTCTGTGTTGTCTCCTTACTACGGTTAATCACCTTCTTCATCTTCAGATTTCTGTTTAACATCTATGGTCCCATGTTAATTAGAACCAAAAAAAAAAAAAATAACTTTAAAGAAAGACCATTAGAAAAGAAAAAGTACACTTACTACATACATACAAGTACATTATATATTATATAGGATTTGCTTTGATTATTAATTAATTTTTTTTTTTTAAATTTACAAATTAAAAAATTTTTTAAAATTTTATTTAATAAAATCATTTTTTTTTTTTTTTTTTTCTAGATACTAAGACTAATGAATGAATGAATGTATCGTCGTCTGTCTCTATAACACAACAATATATATTGTATATTATAAATTTCATAAGAAAAATAAATTAAAAAATAAAAATATATATAATAATCGATTAGTTAGTTACCTAATTATTTATTAATACATAATATACACACACATAAAAATATATAAATTAATAAATTAAAAAAAAAAATTATTTCGTCATTTTTCTTTTCAACGAATTAAATAAAATTCTTGATAATAAGTATGAGGTAAGTTTTTACATTTTTTTTTCATTCATAGACAAAAAAAAAAATAAATAAAAATAAAATAGTATTTAGTTAGTTTTAATTTGAAATTAAATGTAATTTACTTTGTAAAATGATATCAAAGTAACTAAATTTTGTTAATAAAATGATGAAATTTTATATTTGTAATGTACATATAATATACATTTTTTTTTTGTTGGTATTATCGAAAAATGAAAGTTAAATTTAAAAATACAAATAAAACAACAAAATTGAAAATGATTTCCTTTTTTCTTTTTTGTAAAGAATTTTTTTTTTTTTTAGTTCAAACCAATAATGATAATAGAAACTATCTAGTTTAATAACAGCAATACTTTCGTATTACATTTGTATTTTTTTTTTTTACTTTATTTAATATCATTATTACAATAAACTTTAATTTCATGTATGTAGCTACTTATGCCTAAGTATGTACATATTTTAGAATGTACGTATACTAGATACTACGATACTACATAGAATCATAGAATGTAGGTATATTAAGTATACTTAGTTAAATTCACTAGTCGTCGTGATATGGTTATGTTATGATAAAAAAAAAATACTGCTTAATATAGTGAATTATTGCTACATTTCATATTCGTTTGTACTCGTTTTGTAGTTTTATTAAATATGTATATATGTACATTTTTTTAAAAACTGAAAAATAAAATAAAGTGTAGAAAAATATATACATATACATACATACATACATTGTTTTTTTTATTATTATTATTATTTTTTGTTCATTTTGTAGTATACTAACACTTACTATTTGTAGTAGTTTTTAGTATTGTAATCGTGTTATTAGACGTATTACTTTTACATACACGTACACTTACTCGTTCATAATTTTGTATTAAAATCATTCAATGTGTAGTATTTTTGTAGCTAGATACATTATGTAGATAAAAAACAAAAAATGAAAATGATATTCTTTCACAAAATACACACGATGAACCATTTTTTTTTTTTTCGAAAATCGTTTAAGTCCAATAGTATATTGTATGGGGATAATTATTATCGTTTTCGGTAATTTAGAGACTTTATCGTAGAAAACGTAAACGATTGATTCCTTTCGTATCGTTTTACTTAAAATACGTTTCTACACACTTAAATGACATAATATTTTAGAGGTAAAATGATAATGAAAAGAATCGCTCACGTTTTCTATGATAAAGCCCCAAATATTTTTTGACTTTCGGTTCTGTCTGTTTTAACACTGATTATAAAGTGTGTACATATGGAGTAAAATCAGTTTAAAAAGTTCTGTTTGTTGAGACATTATGCCGATTCTACATTCAATGGAATGACTTCAATTTCAACTTTGATTTAGTGGAAATGTATTAGAATTTCTACATTTAATGCAGTAGACTTGACTTGACGAAAATCCAATTGATGTCATTGCGTTGAATGTAGAAGCGGTATTATAAGAACTGTAAGTTTCGCATTCTGTATATTCATTTCAAACACTGTAAGGTTCCGTCTATTCAGAGACTGTAAGTTCTGTCTATTCAGATAATTGTAAGTGTAAACTTAAACGTCAAACATTTAATAACCTAAATTAGTGCTTATAGTACTTTCAAATATTTGATTTTTTTAAAGTTCTTACTACGTTTTAAGATATGATTTATCGAATACATTTTGAATTTATATTTATCTTTCTAAATAGTCCTTAAATACTCAAAAATATTTTTCACCAAATAAAAATTGAATATTTCTTTTGAAAATTGAAAATTGATAAAAAAAAGTTCATAACAAATTCATGCATTCATTTTTATAATTAAGTAGTTAACTTTTTTTTTAAAATCAAAAATGGACTTACACCATTTTCATAAAAAAAAAAAAAAATGGTTAACATAATTTTATTTATTTATATTTATGTATTATTTTTTTATTTATTTGTATGCCGTTGATAAGTGTAATATTTTGTACGTAATCTACATACGTACGAGTATAATATGTAACTACAAGAATGATTATAATTTTTGTTGTATGTATATACGTACATATTTTTTGATGTTTTATTTTCATTTATTTTTTTATTTTTCGTTAAGTTTCATATAAAGTTGTGGGTAGTTTAGTTGATATCTATTCGTAACAAATAAACTAGCCAACAATTTTTTAGTATTTTGTGATGCTTTCGATTTAACAATTTCAAGTGCTTGTGAGTATAAAAGGTAAATATGCCTGTGCTAAACCATCTACTCGCAGCCATACTCATGAAAAATTTTTCAAGTAGCTGCTAGTAGATGCAAAAGTAGTTACGAATAATTTTTGTGTCGTTCGTTATAACAATTATTTATCCTGTAGACACATTTTAGTACTCGCACGCAAGTACTTGAAATTGCCAAATCGAAAGCATATAATGGATACTTGATACTTGATACTTGTATATACATTTTTGTCAGTTTAAAAAATGTATAATAATTGTACATTTATTTATTTATATTTTTTGTCTCTGCTCTCACTGTTATGCATGCAGATTATATGTATAAAGTATAACTTAAATAATGTAGAATATGTAAAGTTGTCATGTGTACATATAATAATATATATATGTATGTATATACCTTCCAACTTCAATCATAATAATATAGTATGTCACATTTTAAAGATAACAATATAACAATAATAATAATAATACGAACGAAAAATTGCATTAAAATGCTGACATTAGGACATATTTTAAGATTTATTGTACAACGTACATTTATATAAGAGTGTACAAACATTTACATAGATACATACATTATATATGCTACTATGAGTATGTGTATAAAATATACATTTATATATATATATAAATAAATATTTATCAGTTTACTAACTTATTTACTATTATACATGGCATATATGTACATATTACCTATATTGTGTCTGTGTACATTTATAATGTACATATGAAATGTTTATTATTTTGTCTAAACAGTCTACAGAGTATGTAAATTTTTTCATATATGTACCTATACATATATGAGTGTTATATGAGTACAAAATTTCATTGTTACCTATGTATGTGTTTTTTAACATTTTTTTTTTCTTCATGGAAAAACAGATTATATTACATGCATAAACATAATATTGTACTCATACAAATTTTCATTTTATTTTTTTATTTTATTCTTATAATAATAATGATTATTATTAAAAGAAAATTGTTTTTTTTTTTTTGTTTATTTTTGTGAAATATGCATTCAAATTAAAAACACAAATGAAGTCAGTAAGTTATAGGGATAAATGATATATTATTCCCTTATTTTCATTTTTTTCTTTGCTTTTCTTGTGTACCTTACCTATACATCTTGTTCTATATTAAAAAATAAAAAAATTAAAAAAAAAATAATTTCTTTGTATATACACGTACATTGTACCTATCTACTATGTACATGATGTAATGTAGGTACATAATATTTTTTTTTCAAACTTATTTACATTACTTAGTCCTTTTTCTTTTCACTTTTTTATATTATCTTTATTATTGTCGTCATAATCATAGTCGTCGTCGTCATCATCATCATCGTTGTACGATATTCTCCCATGTGCTTCTGTTGGGTGCCTGCTTCTGCTCTGCTTGCTTATCCTTCACAATATTTTCTTCATTCAACCAATGAATTCTTTATGACTCTTCAAATTAACGAGTCATTTAAACCTTCAGGTGTTATATAATATAATATTATGTACAACTAGTAGATATGTATATGTACATACTCTTGTACTAGTACAATGCACAGACACATATATACATATTTTAAAATGCATGCATGCATGCCAATCCAATAATGTATATTTATTATGAATACGAGAATGAAAAGTGTATTCACACTGCATAATTTAAATTTAAATTTATATGTGACTAGTACAATGCACAATGTATCATCATATAGTATATGTCTTGTACATGCAATAATAAAGAATCTCACATTAAATTCCTTATAATACTATACGTACTCGTTCATTATACAAACATAAATATTTTTTCCATGCATATTTGAGTAGCAATATATATGACGTATGAATAAGTTTTTTTATTTAAATAAAAATCATTGTAATAATTTTATTGTTACATGTTACCTAAATTTGTACAGGTTTTTGATTAGTAATTAAAATATTTAACAGAAAAATTAATGTAAAACATAATTTGATAATAAATCACTGTAATAATAGTAAAATGTTAAGAAAAATCTACTTTAAAAACAAATAAAAATAAATTATAAATTAATAAATTTTAAATTTAATACCTAATTGAATAATTTAAATTATCATATATTTATGTATGTATATTTACAGTGAACAAAGTATAATAGGAGCTAGAGCATCTGTTATGGTATATGATGATGCTCAAAAAAAATGGGTACCATCTGGAACATCATCTGGTTTAAGTAAAGTTCAAATATTTCATCATCAACAGAATAATACATTTCGTGTTGTCGGTAGAAAATTACAAGATCATGAAGTCGTTATTAATTGTTCAATATTGAAAGGTTTAAAATATAATCAGGCAACAGCAACATTTCATCAATGGAGAGATTCAAAATATGTGTACGGATTGAATTTTTCAAGTCAGCAAGATGCTGAAGCATTTGCTAGAGCTATGATGCATGCATTAGAAGTAAGTTTTTCCTTTATGTATGTATTTTCTTTTTCATTACAAAAATAACAACAACAACAACAAAAATAGAATAATTCTTAATTTATGATAAATTGAAATGATAACAAATTTTATTTGATATTATTGAATAGGTTCTTAGCGGTAGAGTAATACAGGCATCAGTTCCACCGCCAACAAATGGTAATTCATATGATGAAGATATGGGATATCGTACGATGACCAGAGAAGATGCTGCAATATTACAGCAACAGCAACAAATTAGCGGTAATGTAACGCCATCAGCACAGACACCAACATCTCAAAGTAATCAAAATATCTCACAAAGTCCATCGACACCACAGGGTCATCATCGCACAAGCAGGTATAACGTGCAAAACAATTCAAATTTTTGTAACTTTTTTGAATAATTTTTTAACAATTGTTTTGTTTTGTTTTGTTTTGCTTTTAAAGCGCTCCACCAGCTCCACAACCACCACCCATGTCAATGGCTCCACAAGTTTATAATCAAGGGAATAGTGGTCCTAATTTAATTCAACCAACTCAACCACCTTCTCAGCAACAGTCTCAATATCATCCGCCACAAGTGGCGACTCAACTTCATTCTACTTATTCATCTCATACACCTCAGCAGCCAATCAATAATGCGTACTCTAATCAGGTAAAATTTATACCAAAAATTATTTTATATATCATGTTGGTTAATCGTTGGTTTATCGATTTATTTTGATTTTAGTACCAGCAACCAATTTATGTGTCATCTAGTTCTAATCAAAATTTAAATCAACAAATTCAACAGCAAGCTCCTCAGCCACCACCACATCAAAATGGTCCCATTTATGTGTCTTCATCTTCCGCAGTTCATCTTGCACAGGGAATTTCATCATCGACCAGTTCAAATAATGTAGTATATGCCAGCCAACAGTCGCAACAACAACAGCAGCAGCAGCAGCAGCAACAACAGCAACAGATTTCACAGCAACAACAACAACTGCAGTCCCAACAAAATGCGATACAGCAACCGCAACAAAATCAATCTGTATCGAATTATTGTCAACAAAATAATGGGCCTACGTCAACGGTAGACGGCCAATATAATCAAATACAGTTGACACCACCAATTTTACAGCAACAGGTAAGTGGTGGTGTTGGCAGCGGTGTTCCTATGCCTCCAGCTGGACCGGGAGGAAATTTCGGACGACCAGCACCGCCTATACCTCAGGCACCACCGCCGCCTCCTGTTTTTTGTGTTGGTTCAAATTTTCCGACAAATACAGTGCAACCACAATCTCAGTCTCAATCTCAGCCACAGCCACCAGCTGCACCTCCATTATTATGTGGTGCACCACCACCGCCACCACCTCCACCAATGAGCGGTCTATCATTAAAAAAAGATGAACCTGCTGGCATGGATATTAGTTCCTTGGCAGCACAACTCCAAAACGCTAGATTAAGAAGAAATAATAAGGTGAGAACTAAAAAATATTTAAATTTTTAATTAACAGAGAAAATTCTAATAAAAAAATTTTCAAATTTTAGACTACACCTCCACCGACGGAGAATAGCGGTAGTAGCACATCGAGTGGCGGAAGCGGTAATTATGGTACGATTGGACGAACTTCCAAAGGTATGGCATCAATGATGGATGAAATGGCAAAAACTTTAGCTAGACGTAGAGCACAAGCCGAAAAGAAAGAAGTAAATTCAAGAATCTTCACCTTTTTTTTAATTTTTTCTTGTCTACCTGTGTAGGTTTCTATTAAAATCCTTTTTGATTTTTAGCCTGATCAACCAGAAGAAAATCAACAAAATTCAAAACAACGACCATGGGAAAAATCAAATACATTACCCCATAAATTAGGTACATCTAGTGGTAATGCGAATACCACAAATTCTGGTAGTACTAATAGTGGTAGCGAATCACCTCGACCAATAAGAAAACGTTTTGGAAGTGCCAGCGAAGAAACAATTCTTAAAGTATGTTTTTCTATTGTTTGCGAAAATGGAAATTTTTCAATTTCAAAAATTATTTTTTTATATTTTCTTTCTTTTTGAATTAAAAAAAAAAAAAAAAAACAATTAGCAAGTGAACGGCGAAGGATTATCACTTGCACTTTCAGCTGATTTAGATAGCTTAAAAGCCGAAATTGTACGAGAAATGCGATTGGAAATTCAAAAGGCTAAACAAGATATAATAGAAGGTGAATAAATTAAAAAAAAAAAAAATATTTGCTAAAAGACCGAATTCTAAATTTTCATTGATTTTTGACGTTCAGCATTATCATCTAATAATTGTCATTGACTGACTAAAACTGGAAATGATGTATCCAATAAAACATGTGATTTCGAAAAATTCTTAATTATCGTCAATGTCTTTTCATTTGAAACTTTTAGAATTCGGTCTTAAATGTATTGCATCGGCATTCTATAAATACAATTTTGAGGCATTTCATTTAACTAAAAAATGAATAACATTTTTCATCTTTTTTTATTTCTATTTTCTCACAGCTATTAAGTCGGAATTTAATAGAAGATAAGAGAAAAATGATTGTTTTCTTATTTTCTTAAACTCATCTTCGTATATGAAAATAATGAATATAATAATAAATTTAAAGGTTTACTAAAGCATTAAAAAAAAAAAGACACAAAAAAATATAAAATAAAAATTATGATAATATAATATTAATATTAAATTTAAAAATGAAAAATAAAATAAAATTAAAAGCAAACGAACAACGGATACAACGGTACGACAATTTATGCGGTATCATAATAATAATGAATATAAGTAATATAAAATATACATAATACAACAGTTATATAAAATAATACATAACTAAAATGCAATTAATTTTTAATTTACATAATATACATATACATACATATAAAAATAATATAAATTAAAAAATAAAATTAAACACGAAAAAAAAAATATTTGCAAAAAAATAAAAAAAATGGGAATAATAAAAACTATATATACATACTATCATCGTTTTTAAGTAACACACACATTATACATTATATATACATATACATATATATAAATAAAAATACATATATACAAAATAATAATTGCTACTCTCTAATATAAAATTAAAGTTATTAATTAATGATAATAATAATAATAATAAATAATATGTATTTGTAATAAATATACATTGAATAAATACGCGCATACAACGTAAACGAAATAATAATAATTAAAAAAAAAAAAAAACAAATAAACGTTCGTTACTTGAAAAATGAAAGAATGATGTATGAAAGGAAGGATTACTCTAATTATCTACCTAAACCTAAACTAAAGAGAAAAAATATTTATTTAACATTCTAATATGTACGAGACGATATCAAGAAAATGGAAGAAGAAATTCGAAGAAGAAGAATTTAATTTTGTTTGTTTAAACTGAAGAGTTGATATTTTAATGAATTTACTTTAAAAAAAAAAAAAAAAAAACAAATAAAAGTGAATACATTTTTGGCGATGATAAGGAACGTGTAATAAGGAACAGAATCAGAAACAAGAAAATGAATGTAACATTATGCATTTTATCGTGATTTGTAATTATATATATATTTTATTTTATTTTAAATTTTGAAAAATGTTTTTTATAGTAAGTAACTTGCTCTAACTAGATTATGTGAACTGAGCAAAGATTGTATTCAATCAGAAAATACAGAAACAAAAAATGGAAAGTAATGTAAAAATCACATCAATCACATTATTTCACGAATACGAATACAGTATTTATTTTTATGAATTAAAATGTATTTTTTTTTTAAATTTATTTAAGAAAATAAAAAGAAAAGAAATGAAAATGAAAAAAAAAATTAAAAAATTAAAAATAAAAATTGATTATTAAAAAAAAACGAAGTACATTTTTTGCCGGCTGTAACTATAAAACGTTTACTCTGTATGAAAGCTATCTGTACGGAAGCTTCATTATTATGATATTCTGTAAAATGATGAAATGATTATGTGTCTGATGGTGGATCATGATCAACCTAAACAACATGTTCATCTTATCTTTTTCGCCGAAAAATAATTCATCGGTTCATAATTGATCGATCAATCAATTTACATTTTGTTATAAAATAAAGATGAAAAATTCATATTTTTTGATTATCACACACAAATCAATCAAAAATCATCAATCACCACTGTTAATTAGATTTAAAACTTCCAGTTCAATTTAAAATGCGATTCAAATGCTATATTTTATAGTAAAAATAAAATTTGGTTATAGCCGGACAAGAGTAGTATATCAGGGGAGCGTTCCAAGACCTTACTATGGTGAACAACTATGGTCAACTATAGTTAACTTTCTGTCGTTCAAAAATACCGTAGTCAAAGAGCATAACTATTAACGTAACTTTCAAGCGTTCAGAAACCACAATGGTATGTGGTTTACTTTTAACCACGATGGTTAAAAAATTAATCATGTGCAAGAGTAAGGTTACTGATAGTTAATCAGCTGACTTTTTATCATCTCCAAAGGCATTATATATAAAATTTTGACAGCTGATACTTTTTAATCACAATGGTAACTATATGCGTTCAAAAACTAGCTACAGTCAACTAGCATAACCACAGCATAACTTTACCATGTATACCATTACTATGACTATAGTAATATTTTGGAACGCTCTCCAGATGTCCGATATTTATCTTCATCATTAACTACACATTTTCATTTTATGGTATTTATTTCAACATTTTTATTTACATTTTTTTTTCTATGAATATATTTTAAATTGTTTCAATTTTTTTATTTTAAATTAAAGTAAACAAAATATATTGTATTTATATATATATTCTATTCTATGTAATTATCGAAAAATTAAAATACATATACATATGCATAATATATTTATAAAACGAATTAACTAATAAAAACGGTAAAAATTAAAAAATGTATTCGATAAAAATTAAAAACAGCAAAATATAAATACATAGTTACACATATACGAATAGATAAGATTAAAAAACAAAAAACAAAAAGCAAATATAAATAAACAAAATATATTTACATACATATAATAACATACATCTACATAATATACGAGTAAAAATATACAAGACATATTTTATAGTTACTAGAATTAAAAATAACATATATTTTTTCCATTTTATTTTTCATAATTATTTATTAACACATGTGGATTTTGTTAAATAAAAATTAAATCATTCAAACAAAATACCCGCTGGAGCATATCAAAACCAAGAAAATTGGGACTGACTCTAAAGAGTAAACAAGCAAAAGAATTTCTCATAGAAAATTAAAACATGATAGATTATAGTATCGCACTATATCTAAGTGTTAGTGAAAAAAAAAAAAATAATTTGGATCCCAGCAAACAAGTGGGCAATAGTACGAGGATGCAATAAAGGGGCAATAATTTACAACGATAAATGGGCAATAATTAGACAATAGTTTGGTTTATATACGAGTAAGTGATAAAAGCGCAACATAATAAACCATAAACATGACCATGAACAAGCAACATTAATATTGCTTTCTTATCGCCAAGTCTATTAAATCGTACAAAGTAATTAGAGTGCGCGTCAACCTTTTTCCAAGCACATCGTATGGCATTCTACTAGAAGATCCATATTGTGGCAATAGTCGAAACTTGCCACTACGATAATGTTTCGCTGTTGCTTTCTTATCGCAATGTTGCTGGGGATATTGTGATTTAAGCATATGAAATAAGTTGTGATCAACGGATAAAATCAGGATGTTTTGTTCTATAATAGTTTTCTTAGTAATTATTCTATGATCGATGGATTGTTCGATTATTTTCATTTTGCGACAGATAAGCTTTTTGATTTCATTTCAAGTTGTCAAGTTAACGAAGTAAGGCTGGTAAGGTCGTCAAGTTAACGAAGTAAGAAAACAGTCAAATTCTGGTTAAATGGGATTCAATTATCAAACAATTTTCTTTTATATTTAAAAGTCAACATCATGGCAATGTACAGTGTAGAATGTGTTGATTAATTTTAAATTACACATGAAAAATTGAAGATGAAACAATTTTCTTGGTTTAGATCTCTTTCCAGCCTTAAAAGTATATTCGATTTTATATGATTCTTGAAAAGAAAACATAAAAACAAGAATTTAACGACACAAAAAGATATATTAACGATAAAAGTATTTTATTTTATTAATGCTCGTAGATTTAAATAATTTAATTTTTTTTATACACGCGTATTGAAATTTTTAGATGTTTTTTTTTTTTTAAAAATTTTGTTTGTTCTCTTTTGGAATTAACATTAACATACTTTTTATATAAAATTTCATTTTGTAGTAAAATTATTTTAAATGAATTATTTACATTATTATTATTATTATTGTATACGTGAAAAGAAAAAGACAAATTTACAAACATGCATCATGCATATTTACATAAATGTAATTATGTACATATGTATGTGTACTACCATGTAACTTTTTTAAAAAAAAAAAATTACAAAAATCTAAAAAATATAAATTAATGCATTCCTTTGTTTTGATGTACTCATCTTCATAAATATACTTTTTCTTACATGTACACACATAGTATGTACAGTATGAATTCTTTATTTTTTTTTGTTTTGAAAAATATAATATTAAACAAAATCGAAAAAATAAGCGTTATTCAATGACACAATTAAGCGAGAATGCGATAATAAGAAATTCAATTGTAATGCCGATTCTACATTAAATGCAGTGACTTCAATTTCGACTTTGATATAATGGATACATGTATTAGAACTTCTATATTCAATGCAGTAGACTTGACAGCTACTTTTACACATGTTAAGCATGCTGTGAAGTCGAAAGTCGAAGTCCAAGTTGAAGTCACTGCATTGAATGTAGAAGCGGCATAACAATGCAAACGCGATACGAAGACGATGTAAATACGAATCATCGTGTTCGTAATTCTCATGCTCGTGTAATTGTATTTTTAAGCATTTAAATGCCAATTTTTTCTTTCTTGTTTATTTTTTTTAATTTTTGGAAAAAGTAAAAAAAAAACAAAAACAAAAAACACTAAAGTATTCTTAAAACACTTATTTTAATAATTAAATAATAATTATTCCTCTTTTTATTTCTAGTTCTTTTTAAATTATATAAAAAAAAAATGTTTCAATCATTTAATTTCTTATAAATTTCATTTTATAATGTATACATAAGACATATACATACATAAATATTATACATTACACAAAGAAAAAAACAAAATTTAAACAACAAAAAAAAAACAAATAAAACAAATATGTATTTGTAAATTTAGAAAACAATAAAAATACAAAAAAAAAACAATAAAAAAATTAATTAAAAAAATATTTAAAAAAAAAAAACATTAAAAAACAAATACAAGTAATAATTACAGCTCATATAATAATGTGTTCTTCCATTTTTTGCTTCGGTGAATTGCAGCCAAAGAAAATTATATAAATATTATAATAATTGCCTAATATTAATCATTGTAAATATATATAAAAAAATATATTAAAAAAATAAAAACAAAAACAAAAAAAAACTAAATTAAAATATAAATAAAGATACTTAGCATCCTCGGAATAAAAACAAAAAAAAAAACGAACTAAATAAAATAAAATTTAAAAAAAAAACAACATGGATGTATACAATAAATACATAACATAAAAAATATTTGAAAAACAAACATTAAAAAAAAAACAAAAAAAAAACGATAATTAATTATTATTATTTAATATATTTTATTAGTCATTTTTATTTGCACCACAAACATTCATTTATCTATCTAAATTATACATTATACATAATATATTATTATAAATCATAATTAATATAAAAAAAATTATAATTTTATTTTAGATTATCTTTTTTATTTGTTTTAAATGAAAAGAAAAAATGAAAAAATGAAAAGAAAAAGAAAGCGTTATATATTTTTATTGTGTTTTTTTTTAGTTTTGTTTTTTTTTTTTTATTTTTTATTTTATTTTTTTTTTAATTTTGTTTCTATATTTTTTTATTTGTTTTTGTAAGGATAGCTAAAGCACAATATTTTATTTTTGCATTCAAAATACATAATATTAATAATAAATTAAGTACATATATAAATATATATATATATATATATATAATATATGTACATAAATAAATTTAAGAAAAATGAAAATTAAATAAATTATTAAGTTAATTGAAATCAAAAGAAAAAGAAAAATAATAAAAAAGAAAATGTTTTGTTTTTCTTTTTAAACGAATAAAAAAAGAAACATAATTTAAAATAATATAAAATAAATTAATCTTTTCTACTATATTTATATTTAAAAAAAGAATAAAATAAAAAATAAATAAATTAAAAAAAAAAATACAATAAAATAAAATCATGAATATTATATCTTTTAATTATAATTTTATTTATGTAGTTATAATATTTGGAGAAAGAAAAATGAATAAAATATATAAATTACATACATATATATAAATCGAGTGCATATACGTATACACATTACACCACATTATAATACTCGTACATACAAAATTTATAATTTGTAATAACTGCGAAAAAATTTTTTTATTTTACTTTCAAATTTTTTTTTTTTTTATTTTTTTCATGTAGGTACATTACATATTATACATACTTGGATCGATGTATATATAGCCATACATATATGCGAGATAAATAGAAACAAACAACAAAACAAAACAAAACAAAAAATAAAAGAACACCAATAGCTAAACTGCTGCCTAAAATTACAATAAAAAATAATTTATAATGAATGGAACTGAATTTTACAAATACAAATACAAATTTCCTTTTTTCGATTTCATATTTTATTACAGAAAAAACGCAATAGTAAAACAAGAAAAAAAAATATAACTTAAAAAACGAAAAACAATAATACAAACGAAAAAAACAGCGACGCATTATTTTTTTCACAATAATCACATCATGAAGGTCTAATGTATGATTCAATAGATTGTTTTGTTGTGATCGCTTCTACTTATGTAACATTTATGTGAATTAACGATATTGCCACTATACGTATACTTTTTTTTTTGGGTCAAACCACACAATTTTAAAGACAAAACAATCATTTTTAGTCATTCTCGTCAATGTTCAAATCAAACTCAACTTATGCCAACCAATGTCAACAGTGTTCGAATCAAATTCAACACTTTTCATGTCAATATCAACATAGTTGATGAATATTGTTGATAAACAATGTTGATATTGGTATGGAAAGTGTCGAGTTTGATTTGAACACTGTTGATGTTGGCATAAAAAGTGTTGAGTTTGATTTGAACAACTGTGTTGAGAATGACTTGAACAGCTATTGTGTTGTCTTTGAAACTGTATGGTTTGATCAGGAAATAGTATATTTTTTAGATCATGATATACAATTTTAAAGAAATAAAAAACCGATTTTCCGAAAACGAAACCGTAAAATAACGATTTTCTAACGTACCTACCTACCTACTTACATATTTTTCCTTTTTACAATTTAAATGCAGATTCAAATTTTTATTACATTCAGGTATGTATGTTTTATGTTTCTTTTTTAATTTTAATTTTTCAGTTTATTTATTTTAAAAATTTTGTAATACATATGTAATGTGCGTATTAGATTAACACATTAAAACAAACAAACAAAAAAAAGTAAAAAATAAATATTAATATACAATTTAAAATACATAATATTTCATGTAAAGAAGATATAATTAAAATTAAACGAAAATTGGAAGCATTTATTAATAATGATGAAGAAGAAAATGAACAAAATAAAAATATTAAAAAACAAACACGAAAAAAATTGAATTAAAAAATAAAACGACATTTTTATACTTTTGTATTGTAAAAAAATCAAAAAAAAAATCGAACAATTGTTTTTTTTTATTTTAAATTTCAATTATAAATATTAAATTGAAAATTAAAATATTGAATAATTAAAAAAAAAAAACAAACAAACAAGCAGAATTATTTATAATATAAACAATAGCATCATTAATATTAATAATTACATATACGTTAACGAATACAGAGCGCAGTAAACAATAAAATAAATAGAAACAACACTAAAAAAAAGCAAAAAAAACATACATAAAAATTACAAAAAAAAAAGAAATAAACTAAAAATATTTATAAAAAAATAATTATATAAAAAATATTAATATTTATAATAAATACGAAACGAAAGAAAAACTAAATGTTTTGTTTATTCTTTCCTTTTTTATACACATATTGTATTTAAGTATAACAAAAGAAAAAAAAATTGAAAATTAAAAAAGAAACATATAAGTTATAACAGAAAAGAAAAAACAAAAATAAAATAAAATAAAAAAAACTCATTCATAAATGTAATAAAATAAATAATAATTATACATATTTAAATGCATAATATTAATTAATATGTAATATCGTTTTAATAATAATTATAAAAAAGAAAACATTTTTACAGATATATACGTTTTGTGATAAAACAAAAAAAAAAATTATAAAATAAAATATAAAAAAAAATAAACAAACCATAAAGTATAATATAATATTAAATGAAATAATTGAATTAAAAAAAAAAAAAAGAAAAAAAAACAAAATAAACTGAAATTGAAAAAACAAGAAGAAGAAAAATATAAAAGATTATTATCAAAATATTATTACTACTATTATAACATATAAAAACAGAATTACATACAAAAATAAATTAAAAAAAAACGAAAAAAACAAACAAAATGAAAATAAAACTTTCACAAAAGAAAATATAAAAAAAAATTATTGATTAGAGGAAATAAACTATTTAAAAACAAACAAAAAATATGTGAAATGGGTGGAAATGATAAATAAGAAGAAAAGAAAAATTAAAATAAAACATCAAAAACAGATAAAGAAAAATGAAAAAAAAATACTAGTATACATAAACACTCAAATTGATGATGAATCTGAATAAGAAAATGAAAACAAAAATGATTATAAACACAAAAAAAAACAAAGACATAAAATTTAATAACTAAATATAATTAAAGTGAAAAAAAAAAACGAAAAAAAAATATAATATAAAAATAAAAATGAAAATGAAAACATAAATAAAAATTTAAATTTATTCAAAAATAAATATAAAAAAGAATTGTTTATTTGTATTTTTTTTTTGTTATACATACAAAAATACGTATGTACATACATACATGCATACATTTACATATTCTTATAAATTTTTAAATCTATTTAAGATTAGGATTCGAGATATCTGATATCTTTTGCACCACATATCTCCGAAGTTACTCAACCGATTTCAATGAAATTTGAAACATAAATACTTTGATAAGAATTGTGGCGGTCCTTGAATGGAGCATTTTTTTTTTTTTTAAAAATGTCCTTGTTTTTTATGTTTTTGTTTTTTCATCAAAGTATTCAAAAATCCATTTTTATTAGCACCTAAAAGACATTTATGTACTTATGAACCAAAACCACTCTAAGAAAAAAATGTTTCTTCTTCTATTGATTTTATATAATTCATGTTAAATGAATATGATATAAATGGAGGAATTAATATATATACACATCAGTATGTACATGGTATTTTTATACCAACAACAACAACAACAAAAATTCACAAGAGTCCTCTTTTTTAATTTTTAATTTATTTTTATTTTTATTTTTTTCAATTTTACGCAACTACTTATAAACAGCCAAATGAGACCAGGTAAATTAATTTGAATGATATAATATTTGAGAGGAGAAACACGAGAAAAAAAAAAGATAGATTTTATTTTTTGCATTTTTTTTAAAGATAAGTAATGAATATGGTATGTTAGCATTATTATGTTGAATGTGCCATGTGCACATATGTATGTACATTCGAATTTCAAATGTTGATTGTTGGTTGTTGGTTAAAGTATGTATATGAGAGAGTAGCTGAAAGAAAAAAGTTAAAGTCATTATTAAATTTATTTTTTTTTTTTTTTTATGGAAGCGCAGCAATAGATTGCAGTCATTCGTACATAATATAAATCTATATGCATGCACATGTTTATGCATCTATCTTTTCTAAGTAAATTACGTGTATTATATACATAATTTAAACAATCATCATCAGCAGATACCGATACCATAATAGAAAAAAAAAACCGCAAAAGAAATAAAATTTATGAATAAAATACACGAACACAACACCGCACCAGCACCAGTTATAGTTTAGTATGCATGTGATATTATGTGTATTTTAAAAATGGAACAGAGTTAGAGTATGCGTGCGAAAATTAATTCGTTGTGTGTTCTAACCGTTGTTTATTATTTAATGACGTCATATTTATTCTAATACAGAAAATGTTTTTCTTGCTAATGATTGATTTTATCATGAAAATCATTTTTACATTTTATATACGATACACGGTTATGATAATGATATGGCATACATAAAAAAATTTTTTTTCATTTCTTCCCTTCTTTTCATAATATTTATTCATGCAATGGGGTCAAAAGACAATCACCAACATTAGAAGCAGCACATACCTATATAAAAATATGTATACAAAGGAAATGTTTTTCCTAACAGATTTTTATAGCATAAAAATGATGACGTAAATTAGAAAATATTTTTGAAAGTAAGAATTTTTTATAAACATACAGAATATATTATTTTACTGTATCGGGATGGAATGATTGAATTAATAAATCCCAAACAGATATTTGGTGACATCGTAAGTGAATGTATATTCTATCACTGTCACTGATGAATTTTATTGATTTTTTGCATGGATATGCATGCACACGCACACCCATTATATGGCATGTACATACTTTTCGTATTTTACAAAATTATCAAAGGATCTGGACTGAAAATGAAATGAAATTCAAAGGACAAAAGGACAATATTTTTGAAAAATTTATTTGAAATTTGTATTTAAATTTATCTTGAAAAAGAAAAACTTTTCTTTTTTAAATTTCTATTCAAAATTAATCGACTTCTCTGCTCATGTTTCTGCTATAAATATTTTTTCGTGTTTTTCAAAAAGAAACTTTGTTAGTAGTTTGTTTTCTAATATAATTACAATTAAGTCATAAATATACATATTTTGATGATATCATATCATATCGCTAACATTACGTCATTATTACCAACTATAAAATTTTACAAATCATTTTCATAAATATTATTACAAAATATGCACAACCATTACACATTTGTGGTTTATTGGCATGGTCTATCTATATAGGAGGTATACATATACAGTCAGATAGATGAGATGAGAGATCTACCTTTACGTGCCTTTCCTTTACGTTTTGTTTTACAAAAAAATTACATATTCAAAAGAAGCAACCGCATACTCATATAAATAGCTTTAGATTTAGGTATATCGTATGTGCGTGGAGTAGAGGAAATATAATATACACATCGAAATTTTAATATACAAATACGTATACGAGTGGCGTATGTAAACGGTTCCACAAGACCACAATATCCCTCCACAATATAACTAAACTTTTGGGGAGCTCGAAATTTTATTTCCCCAATGTACTATTGAATACTATAAATACTTCTTCTCGAGTATTCAATATAATAAAGCAATGAAAGCAAGTCTTTTGTGTTTTTGAAAGCTTTCCGTTGAAGCTCCACCATGGTCCACCACGAACAGAATTACCTACCTATCTATGTATACATACACTATACACAGAAACACATCAAGTTAATTTGCTATAATCACCATTCCCCAGTGTTGTGTGGTGGTATAGAGAAATTTTTTACGTGACAAAAAATATTCGGCGCGACGCGTACACTGAATTTTTATGAATTTCTATAGCTGTTGTTTTGTTGAGCTGTGGATTGGAGTTCAGTATAATTTTTAGCTTTTATTTCGAACGTTTATTAAGGTATATTTTATTTAGAAAGATTTAAAAAGTGGGGTATTTTTTTTTTTTTTGGATTTTTTATTTTTTATATTTTTTATCTGAAAAATTAATATTGTTTTGCTGATGATAGTTTTTCATTTTTGTTCTCTGTAGTAAAGAAAAGTATTTTTTAAAAAAAAAGGATTGAAAAGAAAGAATTATAGATTATATAGATAAGCGTGTATGTATGTAATTGAAAAAGCATAGCAAAAAATATTATAAAAATGATATAGAAGTGAAGTGCATCAGTATCATCCAGTCCAGTAGCAGTAAAAGTGATATTATTTAATTCAAAAATTTATCAACTCATAATATTTACATACACTGTATGCATAGACGGATGTATTTGTGTACATATAAGTACATACATATATGTACATGTAGATGCATAAGTGTGTAGTAATTTATTTACAAAGTGCGAAATGCGTGCATAATAATAAAATCGTGAAAATAATATACGTATTACCGTATTACCTACATATATTTCAAATTCAGTCAGGATATTCGGATATTAATGTAATAAGATTTCAATCATCATTTAAAATACATACATACGTACACGAGTATATGAACATTTTAACAACAGAATTTCACAGTTTGTTTTTCATATATAAATGAACAAAAATAAAAAAAATAAAAAAAATTATTGTACTTTTTTTTTCGTCTTAGATGTTTTTTTTTTCTGTGTGGTGATATTTTCTTAGCTAAAAAAATATCTTTTTTTTTTCATGTTAGATACTCTATAAGCTATTTATTGTTTGTTAATATTTTCGTTTATGTATAGAAATGCGAGTACGTATTTTTGTGTAGTGTAAAATATATACATATAATCGTTCGTTCTTCTAAACAGTAGCAGTAGTAGCAGTAGCTCTAGCTCTTACAATATACTTACATAAACTATATACGCGATTAAATGTGTGTTGTTAGTTTATTTAATACACATTTTTTTTTGTCTTCTACGTGTATTTAATATCTTTACATTGCTATATACTCGTATATACATATTTATTTTTCTTTTAGAGTATAATTAGTAATTTGAAAATATATTTAGCGACTCATAACTGAAAAAATTTCAAACATTACAGAACAGAGTATATATAATATATATATACCTACTTACATTATGTACCTACTTGCTGTAAATTGAAATCAATTGAAAATGTAATGCAAACCTATTTAAAAACAATATTTTATAATAAATTATTTTGATGAATTATTTGTAAAAATTAAAATATTAAATAATAATAATACATAATTACCTACCTGAAGTGTGTATTTTTCGCAGAATAAAAACATTAAATTCAAATATATCTAAATTAATTATTATTTATTTCTTATTCGTTTTTGTTTGTTTGTTTTTTTTTTCTAAATTATTCCACGCCCCACTTTAACAATACACTGACATGAGTGGATAATAATAATAATAATAATAATCGTATTTATACGCGTTCAAATTCAAAGTTTGTTCAATTACATTCGGATTCAATAACAACACTGTTGGCGATTTTATACACTCTAAAACTAAACTAAACTAATTATGTTTATTATTTATTTTCATTTCAGTTAATATTACAAAACAATTCAAAAATAAGAAAAAATAAAAATAAAATTATAAACTTAATTATAGCACATAGGACTATTTATAGTTATTTAAAGGAGGAAGAAAAAATCAATCATAAACTGGATTTATATTCTGTATAGAATTCAGTAAGTTTACTTTAAAAAATAAAATAAAAAATAATAAAATAATAAAAGAACATTTAAAGTGATATCCTTCATCATCATCATCATATAGAGTTCAAATAATAAAATAATTATTAGTGCATAATTAATACGAAAAAAATATAAAATGCAGTTAAATTATTGATTAAAAACTACACTACATATACGAGTATATACAGTATATATTTATTTATATATATACATACATATATATGTATAATACTCGCATAATAATTAGACCAGAAAAAAAAAATGTGGAAAAAAATATAATTTAATTTTAATTAAAATTTAAATTAAATTTTATTTTTTTATCTATCCTAAACAGTGATTATTATTCAATTTTTCATCTTTTATTATCTTTCATATCCAATTATGTTTTTTTTTTATGTAAAAATAAAATATGATAAATGTTAATAAATTATCTTTGGAATATTGAAAGTTATATAGGAACATAGGTAATTTTATAAAAAACAAAAATGAATTATTATTGTCATAAATTTAATAAGAAATTAAATGTCTATCTACTAAACATATAAATGAAAAGCTATACTTTTCAAAAAGCGACATGTCACATTTATTTATGATTCTTAGAAAATAGTGAAAAAATTGCTGACACTCTGACAAAAATACATAAGTTATTTACTGTCATTTCCATAGCAAACTGAGTAATTAGAATTGTGCACGCATGCTCTGGCTCTCCCTTAACATAATTCTGTAACTAATTCAAAATTGAACGACATGAACATGAACATGAACATGTCGCCTTTTGAAAAGTAGCTACTCATAACTCTCGTTCTTTGTGGGTAACAAAACGGCCTGCAAAGTGCTAATATAGTCCGTTTCATGCTATAAAACGGACTATCACTGCCACTGCAACCAATCAACCAAGATACATATAGTAAGAGTAACTAGATAACTATAGTCATAATGACACAATATGCCACATAAAAATAAATATGGTAACGAATTATTTTATATTTTTATCCTGTATAAAATGTATATACATAATACATATATAAATTATTATATAGAAAATTCCATTAATATCTACAACAGGTATACATACATATAATAGCAAGTAACAACAAACGTCTATAATTATTATTAATTACTGGACATTTTACCCTACACTAGATACGCTACAATTTAATGTCCCATGATCCATTCATTCATCAATAAATATTTAATTTGTGTTAAAGAAAATAATTCAATATAATTTTCAACGTTTTAACGAACGAAAAATACTAAAACACCATAATAACTTACTCGTCGTATCGTATCTATACACTAAAAATGAGTCTCGTTTTTATTTTATTTTATTTTGAAAGTGGTGTAAGTACATTTTCAATTATTGTTATTTGAAAGATGTTTAAGGTTTTGTATTTGAATGGTATCTATGTAATAATAGGTGCTTTCGATTTAGCAATTTCAAGTACTTGCGAGTTTAGAAAAGGTAAATGTCTGTGCTAAACCATCTACTCACAGCTATACTAATGGAAAATTTTTCAAGTAGCTGAAAGAAGATGCAAGTAGTTACGAATAATTTTTGTGCCGTTCATTTTAACAATTTATCCTAGACACATTTTAGTACTCGCAAGTACTTGGAATTGCCAAATCGAAAGCATCTAATGGAATTTACATTAACTATATCTGAATTTGTAATCACAAAATGATGAACATTTTTAAGGATTTTATTTTTTTTTTTAGAAAATGTTTTATAGATATAAATTTCATATATGTATTATAATGTAGCAGATTTATACATTTATTATTAATTGTTAGCATTAACTAAATGTTTATTTAAAAAAAAAAAATTAGACTTAAATCATTTTCAAAAAAATTAAAAAAAAAACGTTTCAAATATTCGAATAAATTATTAATTTCTTATTTCATATTACGTTTGTATAGAGATTATAATGAGAAATTGTTTTTTTTTTTTTTTGAAATTATTTATTTTTACGTTATATATTTTTTTTCGATTTGAAAAATAAAACACAACAGCAATATATAGACACATACACAACCTACATTTCATATACTATTTTTTTTTTTTGGTTTGATTTGGTTGTTGTTTTGTTTTTTTTTATTGAATAATTTTTATTTTTTGTTTATTTCATAAAAAGCAATAAAATGTTACTATCATTATTATCATCATAATCATTATCGTGTGTGTATATACATATTATATATTATGTACAATATTTCGTTTTTATATACATATTTATGTATTATATACACTACATAACCATAAATATATTTTGTGTCTATATATACAAATGAAATAGTGAAAAATAGGTTAAATATCTATTGTATAATATTAATTCAAAATAATACATATTATGTATATACATAATAGCTAATAAATTATTTTTCTGTATTATAGTAATACATATGTAATATGAAACACATCCACAACTACATATATTCCATTTGTGCAGGGTGATTCGTAATAAAGTGTTTCCACAGTGTATGTAAATCGATTACTTGGAGTGTTGTTCTCAACCGTTTACGATGAGACATTTTTTTCGTAAAATCCCTCCTTCACTCTTTTTAATGGTTGAAATATGTTCGACTGCGCAGGAAGGTGAACTCATATAAAACGTTATAACTTCTGTTCGATATAGGATAGAAAGACAAATAAGGTTTCGATAAAAGGCTTTGAAAAACAACAAATTTCGAAAGAAGTTTGTCGTTTAAGTGTTGATGCCAATCAGACATTTATTTTTCCAATCTTGTATGCCTTTGACTCCACAAAAATGTCAATAACTTTTGAAAAACTGAAAGGCATGATTCTTTTTTTATTTAAAAGTTATCTTAAGAGTCATTTTTTTTTTTAAGAAAAAATCACATCCTTATTAAGAAAAATTTTAAGGACGAAGGATAAAAGGTAAATATTTGACCAAAATTTGTTCAAAATTTTAAGTTTGAACGTTCATATCTGTCACATTTGGCAACGAATTGTGGCATGCCAAATACTGTTGGAAAGCTCCAAACTCTATGCCAAATACTTGACTCCGCACAACCTTATTTGTTATCCTATCGTGTTCTGAAGAGAAGTTATGAATTATAACGTTTTATATGAACTCATCTCACTTGCACAGACGAAAAAGTTTCAGTCCTTAAAAAAGAGGGTTAAGAAGGGATTTTTACGAAAAAATGCCTCATCATAGACTCTTGATCACAACACTTCAAGGAATCGATTGGTATATGTTGTAATACCTTATTACAAATCACCCTGTACACATAATATATGTAGATAATCATATTTATATGTAGTACATACATTACATATTTACACACATAAATATATTACTATTATGTATATATATGTATATATTTCTCATATTAAATATTACAGCATTGCATTGTTTGTTTGTTTGTTTAATAATTTTTTTTTTTTGGTAAATTTTTAGTCAAGTTTTTTTTTCAGTCTACTACAGCTATGTACATACATAATTTTTCTACATAATTATCATATACATACATATACACACACGATTACATATAAAGTGTAGTAATATCTATAGCTGCGAGAAAATGAAAATTAAAAGTTTATTCAATGAATTACACAAAATAAATTTATCGAAAAAATAGAGAAAAAAACAAATATTTAAAAAATATAAAAACAAATTAAATATGATAATAATAATAATAATAAAGATATTAAAAGAAAAAAAAATTTGTTTAAAGAAAAATAAAAAACAATAACAGAAGAAAAAAAGTAAGGTAATAAAGGTAATAATTTAGTAGTACGCATGCTTTTTGAATATTTTTGATTTCTGTGTGAGATGAAAGAATACTAAAAAAACAACTAGATATTATGTGAATTTTTGTATTCCTATACATCATATTTACATTAGTGTACATACATATGGTACACATATATTATGTATAAATGTATTCAAAAATATGTATAACACACAACACACAAATTAATTCCCAGCAGTACACAAATAAATGAAAAATTAAATGAAATAAACTGCGACGAATAGAGTATAGGAAATCCTCTTTAAAATGGTATATTATAACTAATCCAATCCAAGATCCTTATACAGAGAAATAACGATTCCTCTAAAACATGACAATTTTTCCCAAAAATATTTAAAGTCACTTTGCGTCCTTAAAATAAATTTGCGCCAATAAAGATATGTATGTATCATATGTTAAAGATGACATTCCAATGTATCATTATCGGAAGGTTTCGTTTCAAAAGTTGGCGGTCCCAATTCGAAAGTTTCCCCGAATTCTACATCAAACAACATTTTTGTAATCAAATTTCTGATCGAAAACAGTACAGAATTGTCAGTTTGAAATAGATGATTTGGTTGCAAATAAAACATGAACGTGCAACAGACTTTAACTCTGACTCTGTTTGACTATGAATCTGCAGCAAAACTTTATAATACTAAGTGTCACCAACATGAACAGAGTTTATGGCACCCAAATGTCCATATAAAATGCTTGTTTGTTATAATTTGTATAGTACAGAAGAAAATCTAGAAACATTTTTAACTGAGAAAAATGTTTAATAAAATACAAATGTACACACATCCATCCATGTAGCACAAATATTACTTACATGCTACGTTTACGAGCGTCTTATTAGATCATAGATCGTTTTCTTTTTTTTTATTTCAAATTTTTTTTAGAGAAATACACAATACAAATACAAAATACACAAAATTTTTTGTGAAAGTTTTCATCAAAAAAAAAAAAAAAGATTTTCAACAAAACTAAAAATTAAAAATACAATTTATAAAATATATACATGCCTACACTTTTATTTATTATAAATTGTTACTTACCTACTTATATTTTTGATATCTCTGTATTTTACATTCTTATACGCATAAATGTGAGTACACATGTGCGTTTTTTTTTAATGTTAATTTTTAAATATATTTTTTTATAAATATTACATACATAAAAGCAATAGAAAATATAGAAATATGATGAACACGATCACGAATATACTCATTGTAAATTTATTTTTTTGGTTGAAAAATTATTAATGTGTGTATTTTCATTTTATTATTCATCAGTCAAATCGTATTCAGACTGTACTGTAATAAATATTTTATTAATTTTCGTATGAGAAAATCCATAATAATAAATTTATGTTACATGTGTAGATTTTAAATTTTTATTAAATGAGACAGACTAAATGATATGAGAATAATCCAAAAAACAGAAAGAAAAGTAAAAATAATTTGATATATAAATACAAATAAAATATATCTAATTAATAGAATTTTATACTATTGACACACTGCAGAGATAAACCATGGTTATATCAGTTTTCTGGTTTATCTTTGCGATAACCGACATTCAGAACTCGGTTAAGTTAACCGAGTTTCTAGAACTCAGTTATCGTGTTAACCAAGTTCGAACTCAGTTATCTTTGACGTTTGTTTACAAACTGTCAAACCAAATTTCATCTAATATGCTGACTAGATGAAAAAGAATTAAGTGTTTGAATTTATCTCGACAGGTGTAGTATGAATACATAAACTAATTCACCTCAATTTAAATGTGTCACCCATACCACGTAATCGATAAACCATTTGAGATAACCATGGTTTATCTCTGCAGTGTGTTAATAGTATTAGATACTTAGATTAATGCATTATGTATTATGTATACATTTTTATATAAAACTATAGATTAGTATTTATATTGTAAAACAAGAGTATAAATAAACAATATAACGTATATAGATTATGCAATATATGTGCATGATTAATTAACATTTAAATATAATAATAAATAATAATAAAAATAAAAAAATCTATAAATTTTAATGTCGAGAATACAAAAATATTAAAATTGAATTTTTTAATTCTCATATTTATTGTAGTATATACTCTTCTACTTGTACATTATCACACATATGAAAGCTTATAGATAGCAAGTAATTTATATTCGGAATTAATGTTAAAATACATAAAAATAAATAAATAAATTAATTAATTCCGCACAAGCAATGATATTATAAAAGGTCAATGTTCATTTGAAAGAAGAAGAAAAAAGAAAGAAAATTGAAAATAAATATAAATAAATAAACAAAAAAACAAAACAAAAAAAATAAAACCTTGTACACATACAGTTTTGTGTTCTTTTCAATATTTTATAATAAATTTGGTGAATTTCAAAACGTATAAATACCGCCTCGATGCTATATAATCAACAGTTTCAAAACGACAACACTGTAATCGATAACAATGTCTAAACAGTTTCAAAACTCATATTGTAAATGCATCTGTCAAGCAATCTAGTCATCTTGAATTTTTTATGATACAAAATAGATTTCAATGATTTATTTTTATATGAATTTTGTTATATGGAACCAAAGGTCAATCTGTTTTATGCGGATTTTACATTCAATGCAATGACTTTAACTTTGACTTTGATTTAATGAATATGTGTTAGAACTTCTACATTCAATCAATTCAATGCAGTAGACTTGACAGCTACTTTTACATGTTAAACATGCTGTGAAGATGAAATTCGAAGTCCGAGTTGAAGTTAAAACGTCAAAGTTATGGAATTGCAATATCGATGAGAAGGTTTAAGTTTAAAAATTTGCATCACAACACATTTTTGAGACGTTTTGAAACTCACCCTATACTACTCATACACATATTTAATATTGATATTTTTTTATTTTTTATTAAAAGCACAAACCTTATAGAAAATAATTAATCTATTCAAATTTTATTGTTCGATATTCAAATAAATCTTACATCATTTCTTTTTTTTTGTTTTTTTATAAAAATATTTTACTTATCATGTCACATCATTTCATTGTACATTTTTATACATATATACATATGTACATATTAAAATTTTATACATATTTTATATTTTATCTTATATCGATTTACATTATCTACTTTCAAAATATGTATGTGTCCTTTTTGCAGTAAGTAAAAGTATAAACAAAATAAATGAAAATATATTGTGAAAGGCCTTGATCTGAATGACGAATTTATGGCGACTTAGAATGATGCAAAAAAAAAATAAATAAATAAATAAAGTTGATCCCAAAAAGTAAATGAGATGGGAGCGAGCATTAAATTAAAATAGAGTGATGGGGATGAGAAACAAAAAAAAAAAATAAATAATATAGATACTTTTTTTTTAGATAGTTTATAAATGCTAGTATCATTTTTTTTTAATGTGCAAAGGAAATGAATTAAAAACAAAAACTAGACTATTTATATATGAATTATCAATATTATCTGCAATACACATAAATTTATATGTATATTTATGTACTACAAAGTGCTTTTATAGATTATATGTTCACTCGTATGTAATCTACACGCAAATATTTTTTTTTCCATAAAATAATAATGTTTTTTTCTTCCATTTTTATAAAATCATGTAAGCACTTTAAAAAAATATATATAAATATATTATATGGTTAATTCTAATAAAAGGTCAACCTACATATACATATGTCATTTTTTAGATTTCGTTTTTTTCCGAATGTAAGAAAAGAAAAACAGATATTTCAAAATATTTATTGTTTTTTAATTATGAAGTAATATTAATTGTTTTATTTTTTAGTGTTCTTTATTTTGCAATTTTTCTTAAAAATTTTTTGAAAAATCGAAAATTCATAATAAAAATCCATACTATTGATTGTGAAGTATGTATGTCGCCAACAGTTTTGTAAATTCAATTTAAAATCTAAATAAAATTTCAATTTTTCTAAACTAGCGAATGAAATGTCAATTTATTATTTCTGGAACTAATTGTAATAAAAATTATTTGAATTTACGGCTTGAAACTTTGAAGAAATTTACAATTTTTATCAAGATGTCAATTTGGTATAATTTTTTCGAGTATGTCGCCAACAGACTTTATTCTTTTTATATCTTTTTTGATTAAAAGACTTCTGACCAAAGACTTTTCATAATTATTCACAAGGACTTATACTTTGAAATCGTCAAAAAAGTTTGAATAATTAAAGGGATATGCTATTGAGTTATAACTCATTCTTTATCT
This sequence comes from Villa cingulata, assembly GCA_951394055.1. Classification (NCBI taxonomy): domain Eukaryota; kingdom Metazoa; phylum Arthropoda; class Insecta; order Diptera; family Bombyliidae; genus Villa; species Villa cingulata. The sequence goes on along the minus strand of OX596019.1, from coordinate 1,279,056 downwards.
TCAAATTGCGTATGTCGACAATTTTAGAATTAGCCATATATATATCTAGTATTTTTTTTTTGTGCACATCATTTTTATACAAATTTTTTTTAATTAACTACATAAATACAAGCTTATAATTATACTGTTTAGTATCTTACAAGTACAGTTTTAAAACTCATGTATACGTTTTGCATTCATGCGAATATATTTTATACCACATCGCATACCTTACTATACATATATGTATACATACGTATACATTGCTTATAAATATAAACCGCTGATATTTTTATTTATTTTTTTTTAAATAATAATTGAATCTGCTATTTTGTTGTTAACCTTGAACTTAAATAAATAATACAATAAACTATATACTTATGTACTTATAAAAATTTATATACAAATATATACATATGTACAGTTTGTTCAAAAAGAGACGAACTTACATAATAACATTTATTGAAAGAATAATCTTAAACATATTTCGCATTAGCACTAGTGTACAGTCCAATCTCCACTGTTTTGAATTATGAGATGACATCTTCTGGTACAACTTTCGCTCAATTTTTTGGCATACTCATGGACTGGAAAAGTCGTTCCACAGTCTCTTTAACGTTCTTTGCAAATGACAAACGCTCTTTACTTGTTTCCCGCGAAGTTTATGCTTCATCAAGCCCAAACGTTTTCTATGGGATTTTAGCATCCGGGGACTGTGATGGCCAGTCCAACACCTTAACCCCATTTCGTTCTTTCCACTGTGTACACAACTTGTATACAAATATATCAGTTCAAACCTTTTTTTATAAACACAGCTCATTTTGTAAATACATATCTAACTACTTTAACAGTTTGAACACGCAAATCTTGAAAAAAATCTTGGTCAGCGAAATAGACAAAGGCAATCTAAATATGCGACTCATGTAACATTTTTATAGTATCTTGGCATTTATTGTGTTTTACCAGACTGTCGTGTCTTTTTGAACAGACTGTATATGTATTATATGTGTACTTATATACTCTCTAATAATAATTCACAAAGTAAAAATAAAAAATAAAAAAAAATTGTTTAAAGTAAAGGTAAACATATTTTTGCGAAACAAAATGAGAAGGTAAAAAAAATTAATTAAATGTGCATTTGTATTTACGTCTACAATGTTGTATATAGTAATATTATTAACGACTATATATCGTCATGGATATGTATGTGGTACATAAGTGAAATGATGTTGCTGTTTTTTTCTTAACGATTTTTATTTTATTTTATTTTTATTTTCTTTTACTTATAATGAATACGTTTTTTTTCATTTTATAAAGACCTTTGAATTTTGAAATTTCAATATACCTATTTATTCTCAATGATACGATGAAAAATAAGTACCTACCTACCTATATAAGCAGATATTAAATGATTTTTATTATATATTCATTTATTATGTAATTTATTTAGTTTTAATTGAACTACTCGAACTACAGATATATTTTGTGTGTGTGTGTGTACACCTTACAAACTAAAAAATAAAATTTAAAAAAATCTTTTTGTACTGTGATTTTTGTACTAAACATTTTTCCAGTGATGTAAATAACGATAATTTTACATTTTATACAACATTTTACATTACGTACATCGTCGTTCATGGTTTTCACACATGAATATCACTTTCATAAAACTCATTCAATCAGATCATTGATCATTCATAAGTCAAAGTCAATAAAGTCTGTGTTCATTTGTGACTTAAGTTTTATATTATAGTTCTGCAATTTTATGTTACAAAGTCTATGTCAAAGTCAACAAAACGCATATTATACAGATACTCTATCTAAAAATCAATTAGGTCATTCATGCTAACAAATTTGCAATTATAATTTTTGTTGCATAAGCAGAAATTGATTAAAAATGCCAGATTTAAAATAGCCTACACTGCATAAATGAAGAAAAGTACTTAACTGGCTGCATAGTTCCATGGCATAGTGTATAGAAATTCCATGCGAATTAATTAAAACAATAATTTATGAACATTCATATAGGTACATATCAAAATTTTTAAAAAAATTTTCAAAAATAATTTTTGAATAGTTTTCATTAAAAATATTAATTTTTCTTTTTCATTTGCGTTGTGGTGTGTAGTTATTTTTAAAGTTCTACAGTCTCTTGTTCTGTCTTCTGTTATTTTTAAAGTTAATGTATAGGTACATATATAGTACATTATCATCACGAAATCCTCATTAATATTTTATGGCTTCTTGTCATTTGTTATACTAATATGTAATGTATATACAACAAGTATTACGACGACGATTATTTTTGAATTTGTGTAAAAATAAAATCTCCAGAAGCCATATTATACGAGTACACAATATTATACGCAATATTATTTTGTCGAATATTTTATATTTTTGTGATTGACTTAAACATAAAATAATCAGGATTGAATTTTGAACGATGAAAAAATTTTTATATCATTAACACATACTCATATTACGATATACACTCGGATGTATGTATGTATATAGTGTTAATAATATAATTAAAAGAAAGACAATGTATGAGTAAATGTATAAAATGATAATTCTACAATATATTTACGTATAGATATTTGAGGATAGATAATAAATTAATACTAAATTTTTTAATAATTTATTTATTTAAACTTCACCAAAAAAATTGATTCATTATTATTAATTTATGTCATTCACTATAAATAAAAACTATAAATAACGACATAATCAAAATATTTATTATGGAATTTAAAATAAAAAGAAAAACAAAAATAACAATGAAAACAATGTATGAAAAAATAAAACTGATAACATAACATTCTGTGATAAATATATTATACATATGATGTACAGGGTGGTTCGTAATAAAGTGTTTCCACAGTGTATATCAATAGATTCTTTGAAGTACTATATAGTGCTCAGCGTTTACGATGAGACATTTTTTCGTAAAATCCCTCTTTCATCTCCTTTTTTAAGGGATGAAACTTTTTCGTCTGTGCAGGGAGGTGAACTCGTATAAAACGTTATAAATTCTGTTCGAAATAGGATAGGAAGACAAATAAGGTTTCGATAAAAAGATTTGAAAAACAACAAATTTCGAAAGAGGTTATTGTCGTTTAAGTGTTGATGCCAGTCAAACATTTTTATTTTTCCAATCTTGTATGCTTTTGACTCCACAAAAATGTCAATAACTTTTGAAAAACTGAAAGGCATGATTCTTTTTTTATTTGAAAGTTATCTTAAGAGTCATTTTTTTTTAAGAAAAAATCATATCCTTATTAAGAAAATTTTTAAGGATGAAGTATAAAAACGTAAATTTTTGACCAAAATTTGTTCAAAATTTTAAGTTTGAACTTTCATATCTGCCACATTTGACAACGGATTGTGACATGCCAAATACTGTTGGAAAGCTCCAGACTCCATGCCAGATACTTGACTCCATAACCTTATTTGTTATCCTATTGTATGTTCTGAACAGAAGTTATAACGTTTCATATGAACTCATACCTCCCTGCACAGACGAAAAAGTTTCAACGGCAACGCTGAACACAAACACTTCAAACAATCGATTTTAGTATATGTTGGAACACTTTATTAAGATTCACCCTGTACAAATATTATAGTAAATTAATTGGTATAGTCTGTATTTAATATACGAAAAATATTTATGCACAAAAAAAAATTTTTTTTAAAAGAATTTTTCACATCTAGTATCTTCAAAAACAAGCAAAAAATAAATAAATATTTACAATGTCTATTAAAATAATATGCTTGTATGTATACACACATTAAATTATTATTTTTATAATGTTAACAACAAAATCAAACATTATAGCTATTTTCTTTTAATAACTTAATCAAATATCAAATAAAATAACAGAGATTAATTTATTTTAGTTAGATGCATACTAAATACGAATTAAAGTATAGATAGGTGTATACCAGTGTTTACCTATAATAGGTACACTACACATGTATGTTTGTATGACTGTACATATAATTTTGACTCTATCTATAGCAAATTTTATCTTCCTCTATAATATAAATTTGCAAAGCAGATACACATTTATACTTAATACTAGCATTCATGTATAATATGACGTAATTCAGTAAAATCGTAAAATCTATGTAAAATTATCCAACTAAAAATTCTTATGAATAAAAACACAATAAACTATCTATAGTCATATAGATAGAACATTTATATCTTTCACTAAAAATAGTAGACAATCCAAAGTAAAAACAAACAAAAAAAAAAAAAAACAAAAAAAACAAGTACAAATGCAAAGTTTCCAAAATAAGTAGCATTAAGAAGAGACAAAATATTGATTAAGAAATTTAATTTTATTTTTATTTTCATTTTTTTTTTCTATTTTATTTTATTTTATTTTTATGTTCATGTTATTCTCTACTTTCGGATTTCATTATTTAAAGTCTTTTGTATTATATTACATTTTACTTTAGTTCAGTTTATAGATGTTTGTTTGTTTGTTGTTATATATAGTTTTTAACTTACAGTCTTCTAAAAGTAAGATAGTTCATGGTTGGTTGGTTGCATGTTTGAAACGAATTAAATTGAATCAGCAGAACATATACTAGAAAGAAAAATAAAATAAAAATTGTAAGAAAATCAATGATATCATTTTTATCGAAAATTTCTATACAAACGAGCATACACACCAGTATGTACATAAAGTATAGATATATGTATATACATTTACATATAGCATGTGTATATATTCAATTCAGTTTTGTAGACTAGAAAAATTATTTTGCAAAAAAATTCACTTCTAAAGCTCAGTACGCAGTTCGAATAGAGCTGAATTCTGTGCAGCTGTGCAGCAATTTTTGCCATTTATTCCTATATACGGAAAAATTCTGTTCAAAATAACGTGGAGAAAAAGTAAACTTGTGAACGAAATGAGAAAAAGAATAAATGACAATAATAATACTTGACAGCAACAGCTGCTTTTTTGTGCTGTCAAAATTCCCTAACAAACGCACAGAATAGTGAACAGTGAACAGTGAACAGAAAAAAGTCTCCAATTCGATATTTTATTCCGCTTGGATTGCGTACTCATAAAACAAAAAGTACACGAAAAATTGGGTGTATCTTTTTCACATGTATTTTATATGGGGAACGGAATAATTCTGTTCGAATTCTATACTAAGCTTTAATTAAAAACGAAAATCCTGGAAAAAAATACATTATCATTAGGTAAATGTTTAAAAGAAATAAAAAAATTGATCTATTAAAAATCAATATGATTATGATGTACATTGTTAGATCATGTACAAGCGTTCAATGAAATTATATCTAAGTATTTACAAATACACATGTAAATTGACACACCTTTAAGTATTTATCTATAAATATCTACCTACATAATGAACTCATACAATTTAAAATACTTACAAACGCCTGACCGATAATCGAATAAATATAAATACAAAATGATGAAGTAGGTACTCATATTTTTTATTTTTTTTTTTTAAATCCCCCGCACACAATGTGTGTCAGTATATAGTTATGTATATGAACCAGACGACAGATCAAATTGAATCTATTCATCATATATTTATCAATCAATGAATTTTCTAAGCACATAATACAAATGCATATGAGTGTCTATCTATCTAAATATGTATATTTATGATAATTATGCACACGCAATTATCATTGTGTTTTTGTAATTCGTTAAATAGGAGAAAAATGAACAATTAGAAAACAGAGATAATTTTTATTCATGCATCAGTTAGTCATCAATCAATATAAAAAAATATACTGAAACGTTCAAAATGAATATACTGTGAACAATTTCTCTAATTTAAATGTATAATTTGTGTACCCATTTGTATGTGTAGGATGAGGAAAATATTTATAAGACGAACACTAAATGTATCATATAGGTAAAAAGGAAAAGAATGTAACGAATTTTATTTATATTTATCTATTTTTGTTGTTGGATTATCGGGGAAGAACGGTGAGCACAAATACCCTCAAAATATATCGCCCAGAACTGCTTCCTACAACAGCAGTGAGGCATGATGACATCGAAAAGCTGAGCTGACACGTGTCAGCTGGCACCATTTCCCAAACAACATTAAGAGTTGTTGTTGGACCTTAATCATCGCCCTGACGAGATATAACACATTTGGCGGGATCTGACTATAGCCTAAAGATTATCTGCAGTTTCTGGGAAGAAATTATAACATCGCATTGCATTATTTTCTATTCGAGTATTCAACATTTTCTTTGTGCATTCATGATGAGTTTGAACATTTTTGGCAATATTGTTGTCAACATTATTTTCATTCAAGCCTGAATATCAGATTAAACATCTTCGTTATCCTTAAAATAATATTTTTAGGTAAATATTTTGATTTATTTCTGTATTCGATTTTATCTTATATTACATTAGAAGCATTTAATCGCAACTGAATTGACTATGTAAATTATAGGCACGTATAATCGTCTAATTATTTTCATATACACTTCAATACGAGTATATAACTGCAAGAAGAAGAAGAAGAAAAATAGAAAACCACACGATTATAAAATATTTGTCTGCACATGCGAGTATAGTTTTAATTATAGATTAAAAAAATAAAAAATAAAACTAAAATAAAAGCGACGAAAGAAAATTTCAAAAAGAAAATATGCACATATGTTCTTTCATATACAGATACACATAAACAAACATAATACAAAAAAAAATATAGGGTGATTTTTAATAATCCATATAAAATTTATGAAAATTTTATAGATCTGATAAATTGAACTGTTTTAGAAAATGAGAATAAAAAAAATTCTAAATTATAACGTATAGCTAGATAGATAAATAGAGTATCATCATCATCATCGTCAGCTCTACAGCCCTTGGTGGGCATTGGCTTGCTCCAAGATCTGCTTCCACTTTTCCCTGTCCCGCGCTGCATTCCTCCAGTTTTTAATTCCGATGCGTTTCAGGTCTTTTTCTACATCAGATATATAGAAGAGTATAGATAGATAAATAGATTAGATATGTTTTTATTTTTTTCATAGAAGAAAAAATAGTATAATTTGCAGTCTGTATTATTTTTATATATTATATTCGCTTTACGCTATATCAACATATTATACAAGAGTCTATATAGATATACATTTATGTGCTTTTATCGTATTCAAAAAATATTCGGAATTTTTTTTTTTTTGTTTTTTTTTTTGACGATCAAAAACGTTCAAAAAAATATTCAAATAAATATACCCTGGGTAGAAATTAAGTATACAAATGTGTGTATACGAAATGTGTATATATAGGACATACGTTCGTCTAAGAATCTTTATATCAAATACTTATGTATATACATTCTCTTGTCTAAAAATAAAATATTCTTTTTTTCAAAAAAAAACAAAAAAAAAAATATGAAATAGCTACTAAAAGAAAATTTAATGATGTGCTACTTCTATATACCATAACGTTTGTCTCTATATAGTAGTAGTGAAAATTATCAAGAGAGAACCAATAAAAAAAAATGTTAAAATATTAAAATACTCGTATATCTAACTAAAATGTTCTTTTAATAAATTTTTATAGTTTGCTTGCATTAAAGAATTTATTACAAAAAAAAAAAAGTAAAATAAAAATGAAAATTCGAAAATTATAAAAATTCGTATAATAGAAGAAAAATATTCATATGAGATGTAGTGGATTATTATTAAATTCGATCGGATAATATATTTAATTGAAAAAATTCATATTTGTGTTGTTAGTTCATCTATTTGCATGTTATTTTGGATTTTGGATTTACAAAAAAAAAAAACAAAAAAAAAAACAAAAATCTCTCTGTATACACAAAGTGTGTGAATATGTGTGTATTTTTTTTTTCAATAAATTATTTAAAATGGAAGATTTCATTTTAAAATTATATTTTCGTTTCAAACTGTAATAACTTTCAGCAATTCTTCAAATATAAAAATATGTGTTAATTAATAATTTCGATATTATTTTGTGTAAATTTTAAATATCAATATTTCCTTATAGATAATTTTTTTTTTGATAAAATATAAATGTTAATAAAAAGATTAAAGATGAAAATTTGAATATATGAAAAAATAATACATAATACGAGTATGTATAATTGTACAACGTACGAATATACCTACCTATACCAGTACTGTTGTATAATTTTCATAAATTTGCAATTAAAAACTAAAAAAAATTACTTACGAAATTTTTTTTTTATTTTTGATTTTTGTTTCTACAACACTATTATCCTATTATCATTTATAATTCATTCATTTCTTTTTTTTTAATATATTTTTCCATCATTATTATTATTATTATTGTACAAATTACCATTACTTTAATATTAAAACATATATAAAAAAAAATACATTTAAAAATTAAAAAGAAAATGATTTCGATTAAACAAAAACAAAATAAAAATGGATTTAGCAGATCAAATCGATGATTATATCTGCACATTTGAAGGTATCGGTGATTTAACAGCAGATATGTTAGCAATGTTTATATTTATATGGGCCGTATTGGCTTTATTTTTAATATGGCTGTGTAAATTTTTATATAATAAATATGTGACAAAAAATTTAAATAATAAAAATGAACATACAACAACAACAACAACAACAACATCATCATCATTGACAGCAACAAGTAATAGTGCCGGTTTAATAAATAATAGTGAAAAAAGACGTTTATCAGAACCAAGAGAAATTGTTGCCAGTAAAGATGTTAAGGTATTAATTATTATCCTAAATCCAAACCACAAACACACACACACATTATGACGCGACACGAAAGTGTACTAAAATAAATGAAGTGTTATTTATTTAATTTTTGTTTTTTTTTATATTTTTTTGTTGTATTTTCAAAACATAAAATATAGGATCTATCTTCAAAATCGTTTGGTATTGGCGCTGGTTTAAGATCAAGTTCTCGTGGAAAATTAAGTGGTGGCAGTAGTGGTGGTGGTGGTGGTGGTTATGTACCACCAACACCACCGATTCGTAAACGATTAACTACACGTATGAGTCCTGGTCCAGAATTACGTAGTAGCAAAAGTCGTAGTATAATACCACCGTCAAATGTTGTTGGACCCGAAACAGTAAGTATATACAAACAAATTCATATATGTATGTACACATAATTTTGTCTGTCATAATTTCGAAATTTATCCATTTGTATATATAAAATTTGTAATTTTTTTTCAAAATATTTTTAAATTAAATTTTTCTTTAATAAAATTTAATTTTTTGATTTATATTTGAATAGACATCAGTGACATGGACAAGTCAAATATTTCGTTGGTTATACAGTGATCTGGTTATAGTTAATGAACTTTTAAGTAGATGGATACAGTCATTGAATAATTCAACATCAAAAGCAGCTGAAGATGTAAGTTTTCTTATTCTTTTTGTTTTTCATTCACTCTATTACTACATATGCATGCCATTGTGTAAATAATATTGTAAATATTGTTATAATGAAAATGCGATCTATATGCATAATTTTGAATATTATTATCATCATTAAGTGTATTACGATTTGTAACAAAATCGATCAAACAAACAAATCGATATGTATACATTTCCGGTATAATTTTTTTGTTTTTTGTCACAAAATCAAAAATATGTATTGTTTAAAAAAAATAATAAAATAGTAATAATCATTATATGTGATCAAAAATTTCAAGGTTTCATTTAAAAAAAAAAAAAATGATTGCGTTATAAAGTCGATATATGTATACGTAATATTTAAAAAACATGTATAACTTATGTGTGTATTTTTTAAAAAAATCAACATTAAAAAATTGATAATGAATTTTTTATTATTAAAAAAAAAAATTAAAAAAAAATGAATTTTTATTGTTTTTTTTTGTTGAAAAATTTTATTTGAATTTCATCAAAAATCTTATTATTATTATTTTTACTACAAAAAAGAAAATGTTACATACACACGATAATAAATTTTTCAATTTATTGTTCACGCGATTGTATTGTTATTTAACAAAAAATAATCATCGTATACGTTTATATGATAAAATATTAGATCATCAATCTATAATAATAATAATAATAAATAAAGGACTTTTTCATATTGTAAATTTTTTAAGATCAATCAATTTATTGTTGTTGTTGTTGTTATTGTTAACAGTCTATCAATAGTATAGTAATATTTTATTTCATTAACAATCAAACAATCTTACAATTTTACAAGGTTCTTATGACAATAACAACATATGTTACGATGTGTACGCGAGTATGTAAAATATTTGAAATAAATCATTTTTTTTAAGCTTGAATATAATGCGTATAGAAAATGAAATGAAATATGTCCATATATGAATGTAGATTGATTTTATATTCTGTAATAAATAAGTCAGAGAGGGTATTCATTTAATATTAGTGAACGGATCGTAATCGTAAACCGAGTAAAACTTGTAAATATGTACATATACTTGTATTTTATACTAGGTTTAGGCGCTAAAATTAAACAATCAAAGCATATATCTGCCAACAGACAGAAGCATAAATCTATTTGTGTAAACAGAAAATCTGCCGCAGGCCAATTTCATAAACACATTGAAAACAAATTATGCTGTCAGTTTGTCATACTTATTAATTCTGAGTATGAGTATGATGAGGAGTAAAGAGAAGAGATAAAAACTTTTCTCTTTATTTTATGCTTATTCTTGTAACAAACACGACAGTTAGCAGATTTCCTGCTTGGATGTTTCTGTCGTTATTGTGTTAGCATTCATAAGCACTAATGACGAAGGTGCAATATACGCCTTGTTTGCTTTACTTGCTTTGACAGCTGACAAGAAATTACACTTTCAAACGGGATTGCTCACAATATACTTACATAGCAAATAAAACAAGCAAGACATATATTGTAACTTGAACTTCGCTATGAACGATATGCTGATTGTAACAGATTTCTCCTATATGCTTTCATTGTCTTTAGCGCCTTATACCGATTCTACATTCAATATTCAATGCAGTAGACTTTACAGCTACTTTTACATGTTTAGCATGCTGTGAAGTCGAAAGTCGAAGTCGAAGTTGAAAGCACTGCATGGAATGTAGAAGCGGCATTACTCGGTTTACGAGCCACTTACTACGTTAAGTGAATGCCTTAAAAACATTTACAATATACAATACTCGTAAATCAGAAACGAAATAAAACGAGTGTACATATACTCGAAAAGTAATACATATATGCATTCATTTTTCGTTTTCAAAATTCATCATATACTAATTTGAAATTTTTACACATTTATGTACATTTTTGCTAAATATATAAATAATAATGCGTATTATTTTTTATACACTACAAGTATTGTATTTTTTACAAAAAATAAAGGGAAAAAAAAGTATCGAGATTATAAGAGCCCCTTATCAATGACAAAAAATAAAAATAAAATTAAATCAAAATTTAAATCGAATTAAATATTAAATTAAAAAAAATCTTTTTTCTTTTATTTAAAAAATAAATAAAATAAAGGCAATAATATAGATAATGAACGATATAAAGGTGATAGAGGTTAACATTGTTAATTTGCATTTATGTAGTCTTCGTACACATAAAATAACCGACATTTTTTACAATAAAATCATTGTACATACATACAGATACAAGTATATGGACGTTTGTAAACAATAATAATTTATTCGTTATTTTATTTATTTTATTTAATTGTTTCGATTTTATTTTTAGTTTTAAAGTTTTTGTTTTTTTCTATTTTTCACATATATTACAATGAACGTCTGTCTCAATTAAATTTTTTAATTAAATGAATTCATGAACTTTACAACAAAATTATATATGTATACAAATGAACGGACTAAAAAACAAAAAAGAATCTTTTTAAATTATGTAGTCGCATCTTTTTTTTGTGATAGAAAAAAATTTGTTTTTCTTTTTGGCGGCTATAATTGAATGAAAGAAGGTCATCAATACATAAATGTATACATCATATAATCGTCGCGAGGTTAATTTTTTTTTGCAAAAAAAAAAATCATTCATTCATTCATTCATTTCGGATGAAAATCTATATAATAATAATTTTATTAATAACATAACCGGTTCAGATTCTATGTACCATTTGAGATCAAAGCACAATTTATTTCACTATATAGTTAGTTACACTTTTCTTCATCTCTATTGAAATTGAAACGACTTTGTTTTTTTCACATTATTTGCTGTTCATTACTATACTTTACTATAGAGATATAGATAAACACTTTATGTATTTATATCGCATAATAAAACTGAAAAAGGAAAATATAACAACAAAAACACTGACACATACACACACAATATCTGTATACTTATGTGCATACAAAAGAAAGTAAAAATGTTTTTAATAAAATAAAATGAAAAAAAAATTAAAAAAATATATGTAAAATTCTCATGACGATAAGAATTTATTTTTGTATATTTGATGTCATCGCATCGTTATATGAAGATGATGAAAAGTAGTGTACGAACAATTATGGAATTCAAAGAAAAACATATAAAACTAGAAGCGATTGTATTAGCTAGTAATCACTATAAATGCATTTATTGCATAGGCACATCATGTGCACTAGTTGAGAAAAATTCGATTTTCTCTCTGAGTATAGAATATGCGAATATTACAAGTAACAAAACACAAAAAATCAACAAACAACATTTTGTTCTTTTTCCTCCCTTTTATACATACTCTAGAAGAGCAGTAGACACTGTAGTACGAGTGATATTTCTAATATCATGTCACATGTGGTGTACTCGTATTTCATTCCTCAGAGAAAGTTGATTTCCCCTTTCAGTAGAATATGCGAATATTGTACGTAACAAAACACGAAAAATCAGCTACGACAACATTTAGTACTTGCCCCTCCCCTTTATACATTCTCTGGTAGGAATTCAGGTCATTAACTTAGTACAGTACCTGTACTGTAGTATATGTTGCTAGTACCACGCTACAGTTTAATGTGGATTGCGAACGCGAACCACTGAGTTGTTGATAGAGAAACATGAGAGAACAGCAACTAGAAACTAAAAAAAAAGGAGTTGATTATCTTCTCTTTTTCCTGAAATACTCTAATACCGCACTGATACTGTATAATTTATTGATTTTATTCTAATTTTAATTACAGCATGGTGTAGCTGTTGAAATTGTAAGACTATTACCGGATAGTCCAGCACCAAGTTTACAGAATATATTCTGTCAAAGTGAAGAATATGATCCAAGTGAAATGGTATATAAATTTTATAAATTTTTTCTCTCTTTTTTTATTTATTTTTAATTTTTTAATTTCAATTGATTTTTAAATAAAATATGAAAAGGTAATATCATGTGATTGTGATGCAATGCCAGTACTACAAATAAGAGCTGTCCGTCAAAAATCTGGTAAAATGGAAACTCATCATTATAAGACGACAATATCACGTTTTCGTGCACGTCTATCAGCATCAATGAATTATAATTCATTAAAAGGTGAAATGAAAATTGAAGGATATCCAGATGTAAGATGATAACAAAAAAAATAACATTTTGTTTTTCTTGTTTTTATAAAATGTAATTTTTTTCTACATATGTAAATTATAAACGTTTTTTTTTTTTAGATTCGTATAGTTTTGAATAGTGTTGGTGCAGTTAAACCGATGGATCAAGATGAACAACATTTACAGGATATAATTATGTAAATAATATTCGTTAATTAATTTTTAAAAATATAAGAAATATTTTCATTTCATTTATTTTTCTATCATAAAATTTTTATTTTAATTTCAGTGAAATTCTGACTAACGCCCTAAGAGATACAATTTATCCGATTGATTTTTCAATTTATTCAACATGTCCACGTGCACCAGAAATTCAACAAGAAAACTTTGTAAATACATATTACCTAAATTTTTCATTAATAATACATTTTGTATTCTACATACTTAATTATGATTTCAGTTACAGCCAAATTTTGATCATTACAATGTACAAAATCAATCATCATTCGGTGTTGGATCATCAGCAACAAAAAGTGTATCAACTGGAAGACGTTTACTTGTAAAAATTCTAAAAGGTGAAGGTTTAATTAAAGCAAAAGATCCATATTGTGTTATTGAAATGGATGAACCACCGCAAAAGAATCAAACTGGTGCACGTCAAGGAACTGATCCATATTGGGATGAACATTTCTTATTGTAAGATATAATTCAAAAATATACTCGCACACGCTCACATAATATACAATTAAACGTATTAAAAAATTTTCAATTATTTTTTCATTATTGCACATATGTACATAGTGATCTTTCACCACAATCAGCTGAAATTTTATTCGAAGTCTATGATCGTCCTGATAATCCAACTGATTCACAGAAATTTTTAGGTTTAGGTTTAGTTGGTATCGATGAATTAGCTGTCGGTCCGGCATCATCACAAATCTTAACATTACAACCACGTCCATATGAAACTGAAACTGTTAATGGTGCGATATTAGTTGAATTTGTATTTATTGATGGTGCCGAAATACCAGCTGGTCCAAGACCATATAAATTAAAGGAAGCATTAAAAATTAGTACACCAATGATAAATGAACATTTAAAGAATGGATCAAATTTAGCTGATGCTGCCGTTAAAGCATTACAAGAAGGTGCATTAGGTGGCACAGCAAATGGACAACCAAGCAAAAGTACATTAATAATACATAGTGTTCAAAGAGTAAGTCACAAAAATTTAAAATTGATTTTGTAATTATTTTCAATCAATTTGTACAATCATCATCATAACCATTTCATTTCCCTGCCATTTATATTTTATTTCATTTTATTTCTGATTTTCATTCTAAAATCATCAAAAAATTATTTTTTTAAAAAAAAAATTTATTTAACTGTTTTATTAACTATGTGTTTTAAATCAAAAAAAAAAAAAATATATACATACATATATATTTCTCCTTACTACCTTCCACAAAAAAAAATTGTCTATAAAAACATTATTCAAATTTTTTCCTTTTTTTTTTTATTTTTTTCTCAACACCTTTTTTTTAATCTTCATCATCGCAATAATTCCAGAATAATCGAACTCCTTTCAAGGTAATATTATTATTTTATTTTTCATATTTACTATATTAAGTATTATATTCGCTTCATTGCATTTCGTTACGTTTCGTTTCGTTTTTTTTTATATTAATTTTTTAAATCAAATTTAGTTCCAAATAAAATTGGATTTACTTGTAATAGAAATTTAACATATACGAGGGTAATTCCAAAAATTCCCGGAAAAAATGAAATAATACACTACTTGTTGATTTTTATGGATTTATTTTTCTACACATATAAACCACCAAGTTTCATCACCAGTCCACTTTATATACGGTGCGAAAAGTCTTCAGGATTTGAATCTTAATTTGTTTAAAAACTCAGTGAAAGTTCGGCACGGCACGTCTTTCATTGTGCTCTTCGCGCAACGCTTTACACTAAGTTTTAATAATACCTAATTTTTCAGGGTATCTGTATCCTTTTAAATAAAAACAAATGAATTACTTTTTTCATACATAGCACAGCAGTTACGCTTTCAAAACACTCAAAATAAAATCAAACTTCTTGACTGTTGACCTGCTAGTTATTTACTGACGCCGGTATTCCGGGAATTTTTTGAATTACCCTCGTACATACATTCATATATGCATTTTTTTTTAATTAATTAATACAAATTTTAAAATTACTATCATACGAGTATAATAATATGTTACATTAGTAAATAAAAGAAAAAAAAATAATTGATTAACACTTTTGAGAATGACAAAAATAGAAAAAAAAAACAAATTTGCTTATAATTTTTATTTTCTTTTTCATTTTATTTTTACAGTCTTAAAAAGATCTAAATGAAATATCATATAGAAAATAGATAAAAGAAAGAAAACAAAATAAATACATTTTTCTAGAACACTTACCAACTCGTGTACAAACAAAGAATTTTATGTGTCCAAATGATATGATGGTGTATAAGTTTCTTATGATGATTTTGTTATTATTTTTTCTGTTTTTATTGTTATTTATATCGACGTTATACATAAATGTAATATACATTCTGTTGTTTCTGTTTTCGTGCATAATTTAGTATTTTATTAATAATAAAAAAAAAAAAACAAAAAAAAATTATAACAAAATAATAAATAACGTGTAAATGTATAATATAAAAAAATTTTAAAAATAAATTTTATTCAATTTTTGTTTGAATTTGAATTTTAATTCCTCAATTATATTAAAAAAATAATGATAAACAGAAGAACATTAATTCATCTTTGATATAATATAATATCATACATTTATGTACATCAATATCATTTTTGCGCTTAATTACAATTACATAAAATCTAAATCAAAATCTAAAAACAAACGAAAGAAATATCAGAAATAAAATTGTCTGAGTTTCCGAATTTGTGCCGCCAAATTTTGAAACGAGACCTTCCGATAATGATACTTTGGAATGTCCTCTTTAACATGGTATATGTCTCTATTAGCGCAAATTAATGTTAAGGACGCAAACTACCCTTAAAAATTGTTGGTCCAAAATGGCGTATCCAAAATTTTGACTTTGAATCCTTATATCTCGAGAACCGCTAATCATCCAATATCAAAGTGAAATAAAATGTGACAAATAGGGCAGGAAGGAATTCTTTTTCAAATGGTATATTAACTAATCCGATCCAATATCCTGATCCGGAGGAAGATCTCGTTCCAAAATTTGGCGGCATCAGTTCGGAAGTTTCTCCATAAAATTTTCATATAATCCAAAACTTTCGTGCCTTATCCCGAAAAATAATTCAAAATGAATTTTTCAAATTTTTTTTTTTAAAAAAAAATGTAAATTTTTCCATACATTCAAAATTTTTTAAAAATTTTCTCATACAACATATGTATAGGTTACACATATTTCATTTACATTTGACAAAAAATAAAAATGATAAAAAAAAATAAAATTATGTATGTATTCCATTATTAAAATCATTCTCAAAAGTTAACTAAAAAAACAAAACAATTTTTTTTATTTTAATTTTCTTCTAATCATTTTGAAATGCGTGAATATTAAAAAATAAAATAAAAAGCAATGAATTTACATTTTAGTTTATAAATTAAATATTGTATTTTAGTATGTTTTGTTTTCTTTTTTTTTTCATTTTATTTCTTTTTGCAACTAACAATCTAAAAAAAACAAAATATAATTTTAATAATATTTTGAAAACCAAAAAAAAAAAAAAATGAATCATGAATCAATCAATCAACGTAATAACTAATCAAATAAATCAAAAAAAAAATAAATAAATAAAAATAAAAAAAAAATAAAAAATAAGGTTGAATTGAATAAAGATGGTCAAATCGAAATGAATGAAAACATTATTGATGAAGTGGATAATGATGTTCAACAAAAAAATTTATATAAAAGTAATAATGATAATAATAATGAAGCAATATTAAATGATGATGGAATAGAAACGAATAAAGGAATTGATAAAATTAATAACGATAATAATGATGATGAAAGAAATCAGACAGGTAATCATAATAATGCAGTTGTTTCAATAAATGGAAATGTTGAAAATGAATCGGTAAGTAAGAAATAATTGAAAATCGATAATTATACAAAATTTGTACGTAGGTGCATACTTCGAAAATATATAAAAATTTTGTTAAATTCGATATTGAGTAATTTTTGATTTACTCAAAAATAAAGTTAAAAAAAGATACATTTATGACAATAATTGGATTATAATTTTTGCATGATATTTTTTTAAGTTTTACAATAAATTCTGTTCTAATTCTAAACAAATTTGCTAATTTTAAATTTGTGCAAAACAATGTTTATTCCAGAAAACTATTTATTTTCAATGTAAATAATACGTAATATAAAAAAAAACTTAATTTTATTTTCTTTATTGCATTTAGTTTGGACGATCAAATGAACCACAATCATCATCATCGCCATATTCATTACAATCGAATGGTACCGGTAATTCAGATTCATTATTAAATCGTCATAATCGTCATACAACAACTGCTGGAACAGGATCAGATACAGATAGATTACGGCAACAGCAAAATTCATCAAATGAAAATGATCATAATTTAACAACATCAATGGATGATGATCGTGGTAGAAGTCGTAAAAAACGTGATTTCTTCGGAACGATCAAAAGACGTTTTGGTAAATCGAAAACACGATCGAAATCATTCGATCGTGCTGGTATGATACCAATTGAAACTGGTAATTTAAATGGTTCAGCTAGATCGATATCAGTTGATCGAGATAATAGTAGAGGTAGATTAGGTAGTGGTGGTGGTGGTGAAGGAAGTGGTACAGGTGCTGTAAAAGGTGAAAGTGGTACATTCTCGAATAATACATCACCAGGTGAGTGTCGTTTTCTCTATATATGGATATTAATTTTTTTCGATGTGGTAGAGAGTAATGTAGCTTTTTTTTCTTTTTCTTCTTCATTTTTTTTTCTTCTTCTTATTTTATTTTTCTTTTTTTTTTAACTATATACTACGAAAAAATAATTTTTATATATTCCCCCACATCACGTAAAATTCACTCTAAAATTTTTTATTATAATTTTGCTGTTACTATATTGTGTTACTTGTGTAAAATCAAAAACAAAACAAAAACAAACTCATCGAAAAATTTAACGAAACTTGTTTTGAAAAAAAACTTAACGAAAATTTAACGAAACATTTTTTGGAAATTATATATTTATAAAAAAAAAATTTTTTCGATGATTTTGTTTTCACGTAAAAATTTATTATTTTGTTGATACATTTCTTTTCTAAATTTAAATTTATGTTATAATACATACTTTTCTAAAAAAAAAATTGATACAAATTTTTATAAAATATAATTCGACACAAAAATAACACCATTCATATGCATACACTTACACATAATGTATATGTGCACATACACACAATAATAATAAATTTTATTGCAATACTGTTTACACAATAAAATAAAAAAAATAAAAAAAAAAAACAAATAAACGACAAAATGAACAAAACACAAAAAAAAACGAAACAAAACAAAAAATACTTGTTGTATTGCAAACAAAAACAAAATATATTTTGCACACAACAACATTTAGGACGGAAATTAATACTGCCAACACTTGATC
Source organism: Villa cingulata (assembly GCA_951394055.1). Classification (NCBI taxonomy): domain Eukaryota; kingdom Metazoa; phylum Arthropoda; class Insecta; order Diptera; family Bombyliidae; genus Villa; species Villa cingulata. Next base: position 1,259,918 of record OX596019.1, on the reverse strand, counting down.
AATCTAGACGATCCTCACTTTCAGAATCTTCTGCTATCTCAGGTTTTTCATCGGCCAGTGCTAAAACATATTTACATGAAGCATCAACATTGGTATTGGAAACAATTGAAAATGGCATAAAAAGGTATATTAAATACGCATTATGTGTGAATGAGTATAAATGATATCTTATATTGATTTTAAAATCGATTAAATTCACACTCAATAACGTAAAAAAATTTAACATAATAAAAGTATAATTTATTGATTTTTTTGTTTGTTTGTAGGCATTTCTTAGTTCCACTTGCAATTGCACAAAGACCCAGATGGCGTCGTAAAGGTACAAAATTGCATATTTATAATGATCATACATTTGTTGCCAAACATTTAAGCGGGTAAGTAACTTCATTATGAATATCATAATGATCATTTTTATTTTTCTTGATATTAAAATATATAAAAAACATTTTCTGTATTACATGTACTACATTGTATTTTCGTTTCTTATTCTCATTTCTTATTTTCTGTTCAAAAAAAAAAAAAATAGTGGTGGTCTAATATGCGCTGTATGCACAAAATCAATACCTCGTCGACCTGGTAAGCAAGGATATGAATGTAGGGATTGTCAATTAATATGTCACAAGCAATGTCATATACGTGTACCACAAGCATGTTCAAATCCTACTGTGTTATCAATGGAATTGTAAGTCAAAAAATAAAAAATAATATTTATTTATTTTATTTTATTTTTATTTTTTATAAATTTTTTATTTTTTAATTTACATATTATGTATGTACAATACAAAATATAATAAGGGTATTCACTCAATCACAATAAAAGGCATGTAAATCGAGTAAAACATGTAAATTAAGTGAATACCCTTACATATAATATGTATATTTTATCTATTTAATTAAAGTAATAATTTTAATGCCCAATTCCACAATGAAAGTTTAAGCTTGAGCTTATTTAAACCTGCATAAAAGGTTTAAAGTATGGCTCGAATCTTCTGGATAAGTTGAGTTTAAATCTTAAACTACCACTATCACTATGAAATCAAAACACATCTTAAGCGAAAGCTTAAACCTTAACCTGAAGGCCCGGTGTACGCTTTTCACGGTTTCCACGCCTTTCATCCGTTGGTTGAGGTATGAGAAGTAAAAAAGTTGAACAACATTAAAATATTTATGTAATATCATAGAATAATAAAGCTACGCATAAAGAATTCTCATGCAATGTAAATTTCTGGCGACCAATTCTACGATAGCATCGCCGAGATCGCATCGCCAGAATTCGTTATATTCCACAAAATTTCAAATTTTTAAAAATAAAGTTTTTAAATCAAATTTGTGGATTGCAATGGCTAAATAGCTTTGTAGCTTTTTATATCCTTAATATCTTTTGATATTGTATATATGCAATAAGAAAGAAGAAAGGCAATAGTGTTGTATATGCAATATTCGTATATGCATGCAAATGCATGTTATGTTATATATATGTATATGGTCTCTTTCTACTTATACATGAAAATTTGGTTTTGATTTTTTTTGTATGAATGTGTGTCATATTGGTGCTATTGGTGCTATGTATTCAATACTTTTCCCATATCTTTTATATTTTTATGAAGACAAAAATATTTTATTTCTTTAAATTATATTTGAATGTTTGTACATTGCTAATGGAATATATATACACACAAACAAACTGCATATAAACGAACAATATATGAAGATCTTTTAGAAGAAGGATAGTGTAGTTTATAATTAGAGTGAATATGTACATATTATTTGTATGTATATATGTATTGTATAGCATAGCTGAAAGATAAATTTTGCTTATGCTATATCTTTTATGATTTTATGATTAAATGCGCGTGCCATGAAGTAAGGTATAAAATATGTATGAAGTTAGAAATTTAAATATTCTTACTTTTTGCTATTTCGTTCTCATTATTTTTTTTTTGTCTATCACAAGTCTTTGACTTTTTCAGGTTTTGTTATTTGTTTGTATATATTGTATTGCATTTCCTATGTATGAAAATTATATCTTTAACACTTGACTTTTTTATGGTTCCAGGAAATTTTACATACATGTTTGTACGTATTTTTATTTAATAGATAAGAAATTTATCACTAGTTCAGTCTTTGATATTTTTTTTCATGTTTTAATTCATGAATACATTATTCAGTTTGCAGTCATGTTATATTTGATGGTATGAAGAATGATATTGGTGTTATTATTGTTATCAGCATCAGGTTAAAAAGGAATGATAACAAAAAAATATAAAATATAACTAAGTACACAGAAAATAATTTAATACTTCGGTCCACTATTTCTTAACGCATTTTCAACAGTTTTTCTTGGATTAAACCTGTCTACAATATTTTTAACAGTAGAATATAATCTTTTAAAATACTTTTTCGATTTCTCTGTATGATTTTTTGTTTTTGAAAAGGTTTATTACAATTTCCTTTTTTCATTTGTCGTTTCTTTTTGTTTTTTTCCTTTTACTTGATATTTAGTATTTTTTTTTAATTGTGAGAAAATCTGAATCGATTTAACTGTTATTTTGTACTTATTATTTAAAAGACAAGCTAAACTAAATTATATAATCATAACAAGAAAAAGATTTATCAGTTAACGGTTTTTATTACAATCATTTTAGTACATATTTCAAATCTAGAAAATTTACAAATTTTTATTTTCATTGAATTTTAAATCCTGAAAACAAAAAAGGAATACGAAAATAGTGTAGTGTAATAATATATGTAACTATACCAGAGACAACTTATAAAACAACTTGTTATAAGTTGTTTCTGGCTATACACACACATATATATATGTGTATATTTGCAGATAACAATTAAAATCTACACCAATCTTCAGTACCTAAACTCAATGTATGTACAGTATATACATATAATATGTACATATGCACGCTAATTATAAACTACACTATCCTTCTTCTAAATGATCTTCATATATAGTTCGTTTATGCAGTTTGTTTGTATGAAATATATACTATGCATACATATATTCCATTAGCAATGTACATGCATTCAAAATTTCAAGAAATAAAATATTTTTGTCTTCATAAAAATATAAAAGATAAGGGAAAAGTATTGAATACATAGCACCAATATGACACACATTCATACAAAAAAAATCAAAACTAGATTCATGTAGGTAGAATGAGATCATAATATACAATACATACATATTTTATATAACACCAATAACACTTGCTATTGCATGTGTACAATAATATAAGATATGAGATATTAAGATATTAAGGATATAAAGCTATTTAGCCATTGCAATCCACAAATTTTTGTGCTTTTAAAACTTGATTTTAAAAATTTGAAATTCTGTGGAAGATTTTTAAAATCTAACGAATTCTGGCGATGCGATCTCAATCTGTGGAATGCAATAAGTGGTCGCCAGTTGCTCCTATGCTTTGAGAATTCTTTATGCGTAGCTTTATTATTCTATGGTAATATACTCCAATGGTAACGCATGAAAAGCGTATAAAACCGACAACGGATAGAAGTTGGTTAACTTTCAACTTCAACTTCAAGAAGAGGTCGTTTGACAGCTCGAAAACAATAAACAACAGAGAACAAACATAGAAAATTAGTGTGAAAATTTGAAATTATTATTAATTTTAAAATAATTTTTTTTTTTTGCACTTCAAATAAATTTCTATTATATTCCTACAACTACAATATATGTAATTTACAAAATATTAACTGTCTGAAGTTTTTGTAACGCGTAAATTGGGTCAATTCTATGCGGCAGGCAACGGATGAAAAGTTTGTAAGGTGTGAAAAGTGTGAAAAGATTTTTTTTTCTACATTCCGGCTTCAGCTATTAAAACCTGAGCTGAAACTTTCACTGTGGAACTGGGTATACATAATTGTAAATTTTAGTATCTCTTACTATTATTTTTTTTTTCTATTTTCTTCTTCTTCTTTTTTTCTCTCTTTTTACATTTCACACTTCTCGAATTAATCAAAAATAAAAATAAAAAATGTATCATATGTTAATCTTGGAATTAATTTTTGAAAAATTTTTTAAAAAAAAAAATTATCACAAACTTTATAAAAAACAAAAAAAAATCTACGTTACATAGGTCAGCACTACCGATACTTACAGAAGCTCAAGTTTAAATTAAAAAAGAAAAAAAAACAAAAAAACGAAATTAATTAAGAAAGTTAATAACTTTTTACACTTTTAATAATTTAAAAATAAAACAAAAATATAATAATTCAATACTGATTAATTTAATAATAAATAAAAAACAAAAAAAAAAAACATTTTTTTTTCAAAATACTATATACTATTAAATAAAAAATTAAAATTTTAATTTAATTTTAATAAATAAATAAAAGAAGCAATAATTAAAAAATATACATAATTACTATTTCTATATACATACATTATAAATGTGATATAATTGTTCATATACAAAAAAAAAATTTAGATTTAACGAAACAAAACGAAGGAATAAAAAAAACATTTTTTTTTCTATAAATTAAATTTAAAAAAAAAAAAAAACGAAAGTGAAAACATTATGTATATGATACCGATTCTACATTCAATATTCAATGCAGTGACTTCAACTTTGACTTTGATTTAATGGATATGTATTAGAACTTCTACTACATTCAATGTGATTCAATGCAGTAGGTAGACTTGTCAGCTAGCTACTTTTCTATTTACTACTCGAAAGTCAAAGTCCAAGTTGAAGTCACTGCATTGAATGTAGAATCGGCATAAGAATTGAATTGAATTGAATATTTTTTTTTAGTTTTTCGTGTATTTTGTAAAATTTTCATCTCATTATCAATCAATCTCTCTCTACTACTACTACTACTACTTTTTATTATTTTTGTACAGACAACAATTTTAACTTAGATGAAAAAAAAAAAGAAACAACGCATATACATATAGTGTCCTAAAATATATGAACAAAGTTTAAAACAGACAATACTGATATTACCTACCGCTACCACTTTATACACTCGTACTATGTATTTTAATTGTAAAACAAAAAAAAAAAATAATAATATACAAATAAAAGCGTAATTTTTTTTTCCCAAATTGAATGAATCATGAGCTTCTGAAACATTACTTATACTACTGCGCAACTATTCCATATGTAAAATAGTAAAATTATGTATCTATGTACTACTCGAAAACTCTTATTTGATAAAATATACTGGTAAGCTTTATTCAAAACAACAAAAACAAAAAACAAAATTAAAAACAAAAAAAAAATAAAAAACAAATTTTTAAAATAAAATGAAATAATATTTTATCGGCATTTTTATCAAACTTAAAGCTTTTATATTTCGTTCGTTTTTACATTATATTATTAATCTGTAATTTTTGGAGAATTAAATAATTTCCATTTTCTTTTCTTTTTTTTCATTTTTGAATCCTTAGGCCGCGCGCAGACTAAGAGCGTAGCGTAACTGAGCGTAGCTGAGCGTAACTTAGTTAATCATTTACTTACCTAACTAACTTAATCACTTACGCTCCGCTTGCAGTATGCGCAATATGATAAGAAACAATATTGATTTGACTTTTACGCTCGGAAAAATACGCCACGCTACGCTCTTAGTCTGCATGCGACCTTAATATTGTCTCGTTTCGTTTCGTTACTAAAAATGTGCCACCTGAAATAATGCTTTAATTTATCGCTATATGAAAGCATCAAAATTCGCTTAAATAAAAGCAAGAAAACAAAAATAAATAAAAATAAATGAATAAACAAATAAATTAATAATAAGAAAAATAATAATAAAATAAATTAAATTAAATAAACAAACAAATTATGCATGACGTCGCGGCTATATAATTGAATATATTTTAGATAAATCTACTATGTCTACATGTAAAGAAATTTCATGTTTTTTTTTTTTTGCTCATATTTTCTTTTCATTTCATTTGATTTGCTTATGCGAAAATGAATATTTATCCTGTCCTAAAAAGAAAAAGAATGAAATAAACTGTTAAAATGACTGATAATAAAATTCATAGACTAATGTAAATTAAATAAGAAAAAAAAGAAAAATTAAAAAATTATGTAATCCAACTGCAACCAAAGTCTTCAAGATGATCCTAGAACATAAATCTAAACTGCTATAAATTTTGTCGCCAAACTCCAGAATAAAATCAATGGATTCGAAGTGGATATGTGATCCTTAAAGTATGCTTTTTTGGCACTGATTAATATTTGAATTGAACTGAACTGAATCCAGAATCGCAATTCTCTTCGGTTCGGTCGGCGAAGAAGTTCGATTCGACGGGAGACTCGATTTCGTCGACGAGTACAGTTTACAGTATAATGGACAAATTAATATGTATGTCTGAAGTCTGAACATTCACTCTATCACTGCTGCTCAGGTTTGCGGTTTGCGCAGTTGTTGGTTTCATACTCCCGCATCATTAATCAAACATAATCAAATTTTCCACATTAATTTGTCACAAATGAAAAACGATACGTCACAATGTGATAACAAAATCCTTTTGTACGCAGCTGTATGGCTAATTATTATTATCTAACAAATTGCCCCTGATTTATGAATCTATGTATGAATTTTATTGTTAAATTTTGTATAATTTTGATGCATATAGAGTAATTTTTTTTCCGCTACATTATTATTATTATTACTATTATTCGAATAATTGAAATTCACATTTAAATTTTAAATCGAAATTAATTAATTACACAAATTTACATTCAAAATGGCAGTCATTATACATATTAATTTGAAAGTGTTTTTCTTTGAATGGAAATGCAAATGAATTCGCTTATAAATGAATATTAAATTCTCTATCCCACTCACATAATGTACTTATTTGTATATTTTTTTTTTTTTTTGTGTTAATTTTTCATATTTTCATATTAATAAAATATATTTTTGATTTTTCCTTACATTTTTTGTTTTACTATTTTTCTTAATTAACAATTTTTGTTCTTTCAAACTTATAATATTTTACGATAAATTTAAAAATTAGCTGATTTCGATTTAGCATAATTCCAAGTAATTGCGAGTACAAAAATATGTTGTCTACAGTATAAATTTGTTATAACGAACCGCACAAAATTTATTCGTCGTAACTATACTTGCATCTACTTCCAGCTATGTACTTGAAAAATTTTTCATGAGTATAGCTGCAAGTAGATGCGGTTTAGCACAGACATTTACCTTTTCTACTCGCAAGTATGTACTTGAAATTGCCAAATCGAAAACACTTATTATTCAAGAATATAAAATTGTTTTTTTTTTTTTTTTGTTTTTTAATTCAAAATTTCTTATAGGTCAAAATTGAATTCAATATCATCTGATAAAAATATTAGAAAAGTTTGAAACGAAATATTGATGAAATAAAAGTGAGAAGAATTCTATCCTCCATCATGATGAATGATGGATCATCATCACAATAATGCTATAATGAAAACATATAAAATGAAATAAAATGCATATTAGTAGTCAGATAAATATTTAAGAAAAAAAAAAAAACAAAAAACAAAAACATGTAAAAAGTAAAAAAAAAAAATGAGGTTTTTTTTCGTTTGTTTTTTTTTTTTTTAAATTTTATGGTAAAGAAAAAGAGGAGAACTTATACAAATGTAAGTGGGTAAGAAAAAATAATTTTGGTTTTTTTTTTTTAAATTAATATTAAAATTATTTTTAGCATAGTATGTTAAGGGGGGCAGGGGTATAGCGTCCGTTCAAATAAAAAAATTTTACAATTAAGAATAATAATTAATTAATTAATTGATGTTTTTAAATATAATATAATATACAACATACGTACATACAAAATATATTGCTTAATAAAATTAAAACATAAAATGTAACTTAATAATATTGTTCAATTTAAATTTCGAATTTTATAAAAAGTCTGTGTAATATATAATAATTTTTTTTTATGTTTTTTTTATGTTTTTTTAATTTTCCATGAGAAATCAACATATGTATGTACTTTGTTTTTTTTTTTTTTTGCTTCTTCAACTTCTTCTCTATGTTTAATTTAAGTGTTAAATTATTTTATAAAAAATGGTGTTTTATGTTAATTATTATTATTATTATTATTTTTTGTTTTGTTTTACAATTTATTTTGAAGAGTTTTTTGTATACATATAATACCTATATATACAGAATTAAAATGCAATAATTTTTATTTTTATTAATAATTTTCTATAATATATTTGTAAAATTATGCTTTTTTTTGTACAAATTGATGAAAACAAATTAAAAAAAATTTTTTTTATTATAATTTTCACTTAAAAAAAAAAAATAAACAAAAAAGAAACAAATTACAAAGTTTTAAAAAATGAAAATGTGCAATGCCTTAATGTAATAATATGTAAAAAAAAATAAAAAAATCATAAAACAATAATAATGACAAAAAGAAACACAGAGTTTTAAAAATACATAATATATTAAATAAGAAATAAATTATAACAATAAATTAATTTAAAAAAAAAAAAATAATGACAAAATAAACAAAAAATATAATTAGAATTGTTAGAAATAAAAATTAATTTTTATATATTACATATTATATTATATATTATGTATACTTATATGTATGTAAATATTTGAAAAATGAACAAAAGAAATACCAAATTTTTATTTTATTTTCGGTTTCCAAAAATATACGTACATTACATATAAAAAACATATTACAAATAAAATGATCGATAATTAATGCAATAGCTCATCTAGAATAAATTATTCGATAAAGTCTGCTGTTTAATAAGAAAAAAGAAAACAGTAGCTAGCTACTAGCTAGGATAAAAATAATAAGAGATTTTATAATGAGAGAATAATCGTCAGACAATTATGTGCTGCCTTTCCTATATACTATTCGACATGATTGTACAAATCCAGTTTGCTAACCATGAAAATTGGTCTGTCGACCCCCGGATTAAGTTATACATACACCCATCATGGAACAATTTTAGTTCAAATCCAACCAAAAATTGTACTACTAGGAATTTAGTACAACATGAAAATTGATCGGTCAAACCGATTTGCATTATACTCGATAATACAATTTTAGTCCAACTCAACTAGATTGTGCAATCTGATTGGATCATATAAGGCAGGTATAATGTGGGTGAAGTGAATAAAATGAAGTAAATGCCCATTAAGTAATACTTAAAAGTAAAAGCAATTACATACTTCGCCGCGAGTGAACAATCTCGTTTACTATTATTACTGCAAAAGTTTTGCTGGAAAATTTTAAAGTATTACTAGGTACGTATTAACATGTATTACTCCCTAGTATTTATTTACTTAAACTGCAAAAAAATCACTTATTAACAACTGTGTGACTGCACCAGGAATGTCAAAATCTGGTCTGATAATCAGCAATTATATACTCTGTTGAATATCTTTGTGGTAAGTAGGTACATCATAAATAATCATCGCTATGTCGAATATCAAATCGTAAAAGCATTTTTGTTTTATATGTAATCAATTTCTCTAGGCGAATTATAAATTTTAGGACTTCGTAGTTGACAAAATTCAGCCATTCTTTGAAATTTAAATCATCTTCCTATTACATTACCTTAAAAATGTGTAAGCATGATCAAATATGATATTTTTACTACAACATATCATGTTTTTATTCACATACTTTTATTCTTATTAGATGGAAAATTTCGAAAAATACTAACGAAAAAAGTAAATACTTTTTATTCACTTCAGAATAAGTAAATACTTAAAGTTTCATAAGAAAAATGTTTTACTTATTTTTAATTCACTTCACTAAATGTTTCACCAAAATTTGGAATTGGTATGAGTATGAATTATAACATCAGTTGGTAGTTGGTGTATGAGCAACCATAACGATCATTTTATTTCAGATACATAATAATTATTGTGTATAATGTGATTTGTTTACATATATGTACATATTGTATTGTATTTTATATTTATATTTATATATTTTATGATTTATAAATTAACAACGTTATAATATTATTACATATTACGTAATAATAATTAATACATACTATACGTATATTTACAATTTTTTAATAATATTACATTACATTTTACATATATTAATTATATACTCGTACATACAAAGATGTTATATATAATATATATTGAAATAATTTTATATATGTATACATAAAATATTTTGAATTTTTGTTGTTAATTTTATTATAATTATTATTATATTTTTTACTTATATTATATTGTATGTATATGTATATATATGAAATAATAATAATCAACAAATTATACAATATACATACATATTTATGTCGTCGAAATACATTTTTTATAAAATTTTAAAAAGAAACAAAAAAAAATGAAAATTTATACATTAATTTCAAAAAACAAAAAAAAAAATGGTAATATAATTTATAATAATAATATGTAATATATGTGGTAAATAGTTATATTATGGTTGTTGGAAAATATAATAAATAAATAAATAAATAACATGATAATGTTGATATGTATGTAATGTATTTTTTAATAAATAATACCAAAACGAAAAATAAATAATTTAAATACCTATAATTTCACAAAAATTATATTCAAAGTAGTGTTTATATATTATATGTATAAAGGAAAAAATAATAAAAATATATACATACATACATTATTACATAGCTAATACATAATATATAAATATATTTACAATTACAATTTGAAAAAAATAAAAAATACATACAATACATATAAAATAAAAAAAAAAAATAATATTTTTCTAAAATACATTACAATTACAGACAAAAATATTTTTCAAAATCATAAATAAAACATATTTACAATTTTTTTTTTTTAAATTTGAATTTTTGAAACAAGAAAAAAAAATAAACGAAAAAAATGTTAAGAAGATAAATTCTCATTTACTTACTTACATTTTTTGTCTTTGAATTGCACAAAACAATTAAAATATAATGTATGTACTTGCGTATTATGTATTATACATAAATAGATGAATGTAATAATCTACTAAAAATAATATGAATGTACCTACTATTTCTGATAAATAATTTTGCACAATTTTATTAATGAAAGTTTTGTTCAATTACAATGATTGTGTAATAGGTTAAAAATTTGTAAAAAAAAATTATTTTCAATTATTAACCAAAACGTATGTTATGTTATGGATATGGTATGAAATTTTTATTTAAAAGAAATCAAAATCATCATAGTCCATAGATTTTTAAAATTATCATCCAGAAACGCGATGACAAATTTGAGTTGAGGGTATCGCGATATCTGCGAGCAGTGAAACAACAGCACTACTCGTTTACCAAAATCAGAGAGCTATATATTACATTACAAAGTTTAAGAAGTTCATGCGTTCGTTGATGATCTCCTCAACTTTGTCTGTCTACATAAATTCTCTAGAAAGATTGGCTTGTAAAAGAATTTCATTTCATCAGCTTATTTCAAATGGGACATAAAACATTTCAAAGATACAAAAGAAAAGATAATAAATATATTAAAATTGAAAATTTGAACAACAAAAAAATAGATAATTTAATTAAATGTTAGAAAAAAAAATTAAAATTATAAATTTATAAAATATTATTGTATAAGCATTAATTACTACCACTACTTATGATGTGAAAAATTAATTGAAAAACAAACAAAAAAAAAATAATGGAAATTCAAAATAAAATTTCGAAAAATAAAAACTAGAATTTTTATGTTTACCTCTATACCCTACTCGTGGGATGGTGTAATTTAAAAAATCTGGTAACATTGTTTGAATAACGACGAATCCAATTTGAATTAATTGATGGTTGTTGTAATGGATTAAAAATGTTCTATGCTACTTCAGCGATACCTTGAATTGACTAGAAATTTATCATTTGACAATTCATTTAACATGACATAACCACATTCATTAAAGAAAATAAAAATTGAAATTGACAATTATATTTTTTGCAGCTGAGATGTAAAAAAGTATCGAATCGAGAAACATCTTATGTCATTGTCATTGTGATGTCATGTCATCGTATTTGTATTGTATTGTACTTGTTTGTGTAGTAGTAGTAGAAAAGTGCAAATGGCGTAAATTAGTAAAAATTTGTATAAATTTTATGAGTAATTAAATGGAAAAAAATGTAATTTTTACGTGTTATCAGTTGTATACCTTATTGGAAAAAATATTCATTTCGTTAATTGCACAAAATTTAATTAATGAATCATCAATAATATTTAAAATATAATCATCATTTCATTTCAATAAAAAAAATGCATTTCTATTGAAAGTATTTTTAAGAAGAAAACAGCAGTAACAAAAAATATAGTAAAAAAATTACATCAAAATCAAATAAAGAAGAAGTGTTGTTCATGTTCATTCACTGTGTGCAGTGTGTATCTGGATCTGTATAGTATATCTGGATCTGCTGTTTTTCTGTTGTATATTATTTTGTGTGTACATTTTTAAGTATAGTTACGTACGTATTGTATAGTTGGTTTTTTTTTTTTTTTTTTTTTTGTCATTTTTGAAATTGTCATTAGTTTCATATTTTTGATTTGAAAGCAACAACAAAAATAAATAAATACAAATAAATTAAAAAATTTGTGAAATTCATTTTTAGTAGTTAATTTGGAAACAATTAATATATTTTTTTGTTGTTTATATATAGATGCTACATTTATATACTACATGTATACATATACATAATAAAGGATGAAAAAATCTGCCTATTGGCTTGGCAGGCAAATCAAGGCCACAGACAAAAAAAAATTTTTTTCATTTCTCATGTCATATAAATCTACTACATTTACATACCTTATAAGAACTTATACTAGCTAGAGCTGCTAGCTAAACTACTGTACGGACGCATACGACGAATACGAGTGAAACATTATTATATCAATTATATGAATAAAAAATATATTGTAAGAAATTGATTGCTTTTCTTGTGTGTGATTATGATGTGTAATTCACTTTCTCAAGTTTAATAATTAATTATTTTTTTTTATTACTTACTTACAAGTGTTGTTTTTTTTTTTTATTATAAAAGATATTTAATATCCATGTAAAATAATCGTATCTATTTTGCATATTATACATTATGTAGATACATATATTTGTTATTAATTTTTAAATAGTAATTCTGTACTGATTTTGTGGTTATTTGTGCAATTAATAAATTTTCTACAACATATTATAGAAGAAGAAAAATAAAGAAATAAGGTGTCGATAAGAAATATAATAATAATAACCGAAGTGCAGGTGTTTATTCACCTGCATTACTACCTATATATATTATACAAATCCATAAAACTAAAGACATACTTACCTGGTATAACATCTACATACCAGACCAGCCTAAAACAACTACAGACAGTCCAAGTCCAGTCCAGTCCAGTGTCCAGTGCATCATTCATAAAATATAAAGAGTTACATGTATACACGACGAACAACGAACAACTTATTGGTTTAGTTGGGTTAGTCAGCAGCAGCACGGTCAACAAATTTCAACAGATAAAATTTTGAAGAAAAAAAAATTTTTCGTCTACCTAAAAATTACTTACCTGGCTGCCTACATGTCATCTCAAAAAATTCATTTAAATTATTTTATTTTTTTTAATTTTTCTTAATTGAATTTCAGTTTCTAAATTTATTATTATTATTATTGTTTGTATTTTTTAATGCTTTTATAATCGAATACATAAAATAATAATATTCGAAAAATTTAAAAACAAAAAGAAGAAAAAAGCAAAAGAATTGCAGTATATAATTGGCAAATTTACTCGCATATCTTAAAAAAGATTGTAGCCTAGCTCTAACACCAATCTATTACCACATAAAATAATCAAAAAAAAAAAAGGAAAAAAAAGGAAAGACAAATCAACTGTTACTTATCAAAAAAAAAAAAATAAATAAAACGTACCTAAGATAGGTTAATTAAATTAATTAATATGGCTCACGGACATCAAGTCAGTTTACTTAGCTCAGATATATCAAGACGTAATCCACAGGATGAATATGAATTAATACAAAAAATTGGTTCTGGTACATATGGAGATGTTTATAAGGTAAATAAATTTTTTTCATTTTCATGTTTACCAAAGGGTATCTAACTACATAAAATTAAATTTTATTTTGTGATAAATTTTTGTTATTTTTTTTAAAATTAATTAGAATCATAAAAGTCAAAAAACAACATGCATTCAATAATTATTTCTAGGAATGTAATTTCATTTAATCTCGGAAAAGTAATGTTTCTTTTAATTATTTTTGATTTAACTAAAAAAAAAATCTTTGCTCATTTTACTTTTTACATGAGTGTGTGAAAAATCATAAACATTTTTATTTTCTAATTATTAAACTTCCATAATTTTACATCCTCATTACATGCTCATGAATGCTTGCTTACATGCTACTTAAACTTACTTAATATAATTCGTATTACATATATGATACACACGTTCACGTAGTAAATTTTATTTTATATTTATGATGATGACCATTGCCACCATTGCATATTATGTATAAGGTCTAGCTTAAGGCAAAAATAAAACAATGTCTGGGATCCTAAATATAATATGTATAATACAATTTCTCTGTGTTATATTCTGTTCTGTTCTGTTCTGTTATTTTCTGAAGTATTATGTACATATATTTATAAACTAAATTTTTTATCTACTAATTTATTTAAAATCTAATGAATTTATTATTGAATTTTATGTGCGTACATTCATGTTTACCATATATTTGAAAGTAGGTACCTATCTATGTACATAATATGTATATGTATGAATTCATTTTGCACATACATATTCACAATCATATCTCTATTATTATATGTACTTTGAATATTTGAACAAGTTCTCCTCTTTATATTTTTTATTCCTTCAGATTTTCTGATCGAGTTTCATTATTATATATGTAGGTACCTATAATAAAATATTTTCTAGTTTTTTGCACCTACATAATATTATTTAGATGTACCTACCTAGTTAGATACAATTATATATGCTCATATAATATACACTGTGTAGTATATCTATTCAATTATTATTAATTTTTTTCCAGTTACATATCTGTGCATTTTCTTTTAAAATTTAATTTTTTTTTTATTTATTTGATTAACACATGCAATTTTATACAACACACATGTGCATAAAATTGCAAAATGTGTGCATAAAATAATAAATTATGAGAAACGACCTTGAATAAAAAATTAATTGTGTGTGCACATAACAACACGTAAAGAATATTCGCAACTGTAAGGTCATTTACCTTTTTTTCTAAATTTCTTTTCTAAAAAAAAAAAGCAAAATGTTTCTTTTAAAAATTTTTTAAAAATTTTTCATTTTACTGTAACCTACCTATACTATTGAAAAATTTTTATTTTTTGAAAAACTTTATCGTTTTCAAATTAAATTCAATTAGTCTTCTAGTATAGTATAGTATCAAAAAAATAAAATTTAATTCTTATCTAAATCTAATAATAATTTATCATCAGATATAATTTTAGCAAAAAAAAATTTGTTTTTTTTTTATTTTTCAATAAATTGTTCATAATCTAATTTTAAATTTATGTACATTGTACATTGCATATAGTACCATAGTACATATTGAAAATTTATTGTAATTTATTTTTATATATAAATACATAATATGTAGGTAGGTATGTAATTTTGTTATCCGTTAAGTTAAGACTATATCTAGTATAAGAAAATATTTAAGTAGGTATTTGAATGCATGTGTATACGTATGGTATGGATATAAAAATTTTAAAATTTAATTTTATAAATCCCAGGCAATTTTTATTGCTATATAACAACAATAATAAAAATTATTATATATGGATATGCATATAAATGTAAGAATAGAAATATTTATATGTATGTAATATCTATCCAAAAAACAAATACTATACAATAACTGAAAAAAAAAAATTGTTTTTTCTTGCAATATGCATTAAGAATTAGAAATATTCATTAATTGTACTTAAGCTACATACTCTTTGTATTTAATATTAAGAAGTAGATAGATATTTGTATATGTGGTATGTCGTACTCTACGGTTCTACTATCTATAAGTTTACAATAATAATTGTTGTTTATATTCATGATTTTAAATAGTACATTACATACTTTTGTTGCTTTTGTACATATCAATATAATGTGTATACATATACCTACATAATCTTACATATAATTGTACAAAAATAAAAAGGAGGAAATAAAATCTGTGCTAATCACAAGATATTATTTATATTC
Organism: Villa cingulata; assembly: GCA_951394055.1. Lineage (NCBI taxonomy): Eukaryota > Metazoa > Arthropoda > Insecta > Diptera > Bombyliidae > Villa > Villa cingulata. Next base: position 1,243,697 of record OX596019.1, on the reverse strand, counting down.
TTTTTAAAGAAAATGCATATACATCAAATATTATTTATATGTACATAAATAGCATATATGTATATTCGTTTGATTACAAACATAAATATGAACATACATAAATACATACTTTGTTAAGAGTTAAGTACATATCTATGTATCAGATACATTTTTGTACAAATTTACATTCCTATACATGTATACTTAGATGATGTACGTTTTGTATTATAATAATGATAGATATGCGCGAATATAAATTATTTATTCATAGATGATATTTTATGTAATACATATGTATATATACATCTGTATATACATATATACTTTTATGTACATTCAAAATATTATCATTATTATTATTGTATACAATATTGTAATGTTTAAATGCATATATAAATATGAGATGCATTTGTATATATTCGAACAAAATGTATGCAATTTTTTTGTTTCGTTACATATGACCGCACAGAAGAAATGTTTTCCGTAGACAACATACATATATAGCATATAGCAGCTACTAGAGTTAGAGCTAGCTATCAAGCAATAATGAAATTATATCTAAACATATTATACTCATCATGGTATAAATGAGCATTATATTGAAACGGCAAATAAATTAAAAGAAAACAAAAACAATAATAACAACAACAAAAATAAAAAAATATTTATTATCAAAGTTACATGAATGGCAAAAAATAATTCATATCGCAATGAGTACACAATTTGTATGTAGGTACATTATGTACATTACATATGTATGTATGAAGAAAAAATTTTCGAAAGAAAGTTTGAAATTCTGAAACAATTTTTCATATATCTTAGAGGTACCTTTCACTTTTTTGTTCCTACTCCTGAGGCTGTGTTTGTTGAAAACGTCATTTGCAAGCAGACTGCATTTGCAGTTTTGTTTGGTAATATATGCAGATAACAAGTATTATTGTATTACGAGTCTATATACTTGATCGTCAAAAGACAGTCAATAAATTTGACAATAATCCACTTTTTTGACGATCATTTTTTGATATTTCCAAACAGGGCCTGATTCAAAATCCTAGGTATCATCTAGAAAATTTTCAAAAATTTGTCTACAATCTAAATTCTAAATGATCTTATCGTATCGCAAATATGCTAATATCGATATGCTAATTCATTGGCATCTAATCTTTATATTTAGTCGATAACAACACAAAATCATCATGGGTTATGTATTTTTTATTTAATTATTATTATCGGTTAGTGAATTTTATTTTTGTTGTAAATAAATTTTTTTTTTTTTGTTTTTCATTCAAAACCTCCTAGACTGTAATTATATTATTATTATTGAATTGTAGTTTGTATAGTCATAATATTTTTAGTTTATCATAAATTGTTAGGAAGTTGAATGATGATAACAATTTTATTTCGTATATATAAGTATCTATTTTTTTTTTTTTTTTGTAACTACATATTTTGTTTTTGAAAATTAAATTAAAACAATTATCAATATAAATGTATATATGTATTATGTAATCTGATTAATACTCGTATTTACAAATATTATATTAATAAAAATTTGCAATACTTATTTATTTATTTATTTTTGTTTTGGTTTTTTATTTTTTTTCAATATTAGGCAAAACGTATTCAAAGTAATGATTTAGCAGCTATTAAAGTTATAAAATTAGAACCAGGCGATGATATACAAATAATACAACAAGAAATTGTTATGATGAGAGATTGTCGTCATCCAAATATAATTGCATATTATGGTTCATATTTACGTCGTGATAAATTATGGATATGTATGGAATATTGTGGTGGTGGGAGTTTACAGGATATATATCAAGTAACTGGACCATTAAATGAACAACAAATTGCATATATGTGTAGAGAAACATTAAAAGGTTTAGAATATTTACATTCGATGGGTAAAATGCATCGTGATATTAAAGGTGCTAATATTCTATTAACGGAAAATGGTGATGTTAAATTAGCTGATTTTGGTGTATCAGCACAAATTACAGCAACAATTAATAAAAGACGAAGTTTTATAGGTTTGTAATTTAATAAAAACGAAAAAAAAAATATTATAAATTTAATTTTATTTGTTTTTCTTTTCTGTCTGAATTAATTTTGATGATAAAAAAAAACAAAAGGTACACCATATTGGATGGCACCAGAAGTTGCAGCAGTTGAAAGAAAAGGTGGATACAATCAGTTATGTGATATATGGGCATGTGGAATTACTGCAATTGGTAATTTTTATTTTAATTTGATTTGATTGTTATATTATTTTCATTTTTGTATTTATTTTTTTTTTATATTTTTAAATAGAACTTGCAGAATTACAGCCACCAATGTTTGATTTACATCCGATGCGAGCATTATTTCTAATGTCAAAAAGTAGTTTTAAACCGCCAACATTAAAAGAAAAAGACAAATATAGTCCAACATTTCATAATTTCATAAAAACTGCATTAACAAAAAATCCAAAAAAACGACCAACAGCTGAACGTCTTTTACAACATCCGTTCGTTCAAGGTGAAATGTCTGTACGTGTCGCTAAGGAATTACTACAAAAATATTACAGTCCTAATCGAAATTATTCTTATTCTGATGGTGATGAAGATGTAAGTTTGATGTTCTTTTTTTTTTTTTTGCATTTTTCACTTTGTAAATAATTTTTGTTATATTTATACCAAATCATATTATTTTGTTTTGATAAATAGGCAATTGCAAATGTACCACAACGAATAGCCAGTAAAATGACTTCACGACCAAATGGTATATCACCACATAATCATACATTGAAATCTGGTAAAAAAAAATTTTTTTTTATTTTTTATTCTTTCACATTTTATTTAAAAATTTCATTTTTTTCCACAGCAATGCCATCATCACCATGGAATGATAGATCATCTAGTCCAGAAACTTTACCAAGTGACATGTACGTACATTAATTGAAAATTTCATTTTTAAATTAATGAATATTTTTTATGCTTTTCAATATGAATATATATATATTTTTTTCTTATTCTCGATTCGTAATAATTTTTATTTTCAAAAAAAAATCTTTTACAATTTGATTAATAAATTGAAAAATTCGCATTTAAATAAAAAACGAAACTTATCAAATCTCTACCACCTCTAAAATTAGAGTACATGCCAACACATTCAATTCAAATGCTCATCATGATCATCATAATCACATGAAACATCGAATCTATTTGTGTTTTCGTTTGTTTTTTTTTTTTTTTTTTGTTTCCGTTCAACATCACTTTCTTTTATCATCCATTTCTATTTCTAAATTCTCTAAAATAGAAAATTTTTCTTTTCCATGACAATTAATCGATCAATAAAAATTGAAATTTTTTTATCATTTTAAAATTTTTGTACATAACCTACATTCATGTAGTATTATAGATCAGACAGATAGAGTCAGATATTAGTTCTCAAGTAAATTTCTTTCACAATAAATTTTCATTTAAATTCATATTTTTGTAGTTTTTTTTTTTTTTTTAATTTCTTATTTTAATTTTCGATGATTTATTTTTCTCTCTCGTATATTCATTTGATTTATTTTTTTTTTTATTTTTTATTATAGCATAATAAGAATACGTCCAAAGTTAACTGGAACAAAAATTTTAAATATGTCTTTGAGGTCAGGAATTACATAAATATGTTTCATTGTAAATGTGCTGTTGTATATTGTACAAATACTCATTCATGCCATAGTTTATTAATATTTTGATATTTTCAATTTGCAAAATTCTTGTTTTTAAAATGAAATTGAGAAGAAAAAAAAAATGATTCATAAAAATCTGATTTGAGCTTATTTTATATAATAATCTTGAAATGCGCTTAAATTAATTTACTCATAAAAATATTAAGAAGTATTGAATTTGAATTTGCCGTTCATAAAATAGCAGATTTTTTTTTTTAAAAAAAATTTACAAAATACGAATTATCTTTCATTTGATTTTGACACAGATAGAGATTTTTGATTTTGATTTTTGATTGCTCTTTTCTTTTGAAGTCCTCTATAAATGAGAGAAGCAATTTGAAAAAGCCTAAAATTAAAAGTTAATTATATATTTTTTGTTTTAAAAGTTATATGACAAATTTTATTCGATACAGATATATAATATACCAAATCGAATCGAAAAATCAATTTATTAAGAAAATTGATAAACATTTACCTGTTATATGCAAAAGTTTTGTGTATCATGTTTAATACCAGAACGTTAAAAATGTTTCAACAACTCATATCGACATGAACTAGTTCGATTCGGTTAGCATGGACTCTTTTTTTACGATTAAATTGAGTACAAGAAAGCTATAATTCAATAGCATGAACAATCTCTTACGATTGGCGATGCGAGACAAATCTTTTAAAAGCGATTTCAGTAATTCCATGTCGATATGAAAATTGGTATGAACGAACAATTCGCACGCAACAACTTCTTCTATTGGTGTGGTATCACACGTATTTACTCAGTTTTAAATCATCGGTATTATCTATGTGATGTGGTGCTGGTAAGGGTGTCTAGTCTATGTGAGTTCGATATACTCTCTTTGGTTTTTGAACAGTTCTCAGTTCGATTCAGAATATCAAAATTTAATTTATCGATTTTTGAATATTTTTTTATATCGATCGATTTAACGTGCTGGTATAAATATGATGGTAATAGATGCAAACTGTTAAAAATGTAGCTATGAACCTTTAGAGTTTCGATCAGAAAATAAAAATAAAAATGAAAATTACTCGAGTACATATCTATTTGTATGTACAAAGAAATTTTTTGCATGTGAGATGTTAATTTGAAGAGTTGGTTGTTTTTTGTTGTTTCAAATAACTGCACTTTTTTTTTTAATTTGAATTTAATGGAGGTTGTTGTTTAGCAAAAAAACTACTACATACGTACGTGCGTTTGAAATACTTTTTTTTTTTTTTGAATTTCGATTTATGGTTTTGAATAATTAATAATCCAAAGGCTTTTATATAGTTTTCTTTTTTTCATTTTTATTTATTTAATTATAATTTATTTTATTTGGTTTTTTTTTTCTACTTTTTAGTTTTTAATTTTTTTATTTTTGGTTGTTTTTAGTTTTTCTTTTCATTTTTATTTTTATTTCAAATATAATTTTTGTTGGTTTTTCGTCTGTCAAATTACAATTAAAATTTTAATTGTAGGAGTCTCTTGCAATATATTGATGAGGAGCTAAAGCTCAGGTAATTTTAATTAAAACAAAAAAAAAAACAAAAAAACAAAAAGAATTAGAAACAGAATTGAGTTCTAATCTTCATTTATTAATATTTTCTAATATCATTTCATTTTAGTTGTATTATTTTTAATTTTCTTTATTATTTGTTTTTTTTGTGAATAGCGTAACGTTTTTCTTTTTCGTTTTGTTAGAAGTATTACTTATGCAATTAATTCACATACCTACTTATTTTCCTTGTTTTCTTCTTCTTCTTTCATTTTATTCTCAATATTGTCCTTGTGTGTTTCCTGTCCCTCCACCTGCATTTCAATTTCATCATAATAATCATCAATATAAATATTTTTATTTTTTAATTTATTTATTTATTCATAAAATATAATTTATCCTGTTTTGTGTTGATAACTAACTAATTCATTTTTGAATGCATGTACATATTTTAAAACTGTTTTACCACATTTATACTCGTGTACTTTCATAGATAATTAAAATATTAAAAAAAAAAAAATTACTTACACAAACTCTTAATGAAAAATACTCAAAATATACTTAAATACATACATGTGTACATAAACAGTCAAAATTAATTTGATCATTATACAGGGTGTTCCGGAATTGGTGAATAATATTTCAAGTTTAAGCACATTTTTTTTACCCTTTCCGCACATCTTTGATCATGAATAACTCAAAAACTGTTCATGCAATCAACGTCAGATTTTTTTTTGTTTGAAAGAGAACACTTTCTCACAGTTTTTTTCAGGTTTAGAACATTTGCCGTACTGCAATTTTTTTCATATAACCTATGCAGAAAAAAAGCGGTTTTTGAAAAATGCATAATGAATTTTGATTTCAGGATGTTCTTTCCCTTCGAACCAAATTCCTAATTACCTGTTATAGTATATCAAAAGAAAGTTAATTTTGTTTTCTGTCATTCGATAGAATGCTAAATTTTGATAAGCGGGGTGTGCAAAAAGTTACACGTGATTTTGTGTTGGAGGGTCATGATAAAAACTCAAAATTTTAAACACCCTCTAGCGTCGAAAATAAAGCGCAAACGAAAAAATGTCATATAACATTTTCGACTGCAAATGCACTCTACTTTTACCCCTTGCAATATTATTCACCAAATTCCGGAACACTCTGTATGTATTTATATTTTATTTTTCCATTGTTCTTTTTAATATGTATGTATATGTTTTGTACATTAAAATTATTTTGATAAAAAAATCATAAAATATATCTGATTTATAAAGAAAATTCATCAATAATAATTTTTTATTTATTTATTTTTTTGTTTTTCATTTTTCTGAAAAAATTTTCATTGAATTTTTATAGAGCAACACTTCCTATGTCTGATACCAAAGATTTATTATCGACAGAATGTTCTTGTCCACATTCGTTAAGTAGTTTAACACAAAATGGCGGCAGTAATAATATTAAAATGACTGGATACTGTAATAATGATGATGATATTTGTAGTAACAATTCTGAAATAACAACATCGTTAAACGTTAATAATATTAATAGTAGTAGTAGTAGTGATTATAATAATTATTCAAATAATGATGGAAATAGAAATAATGATTATGCAAATAGTAATGTATGTAATAATAGCGGCAGCGAAATTAACTGTGATTTTAGAAATGAAAGTAACAACATTCAGGTAAATTTATTATATCAGACACAATCAAAGATTTATTGTAAAATTTATTGTAGAAATTTTATAAAAAAAAAATTTATTCCTTTTATATATTATACATATGTTAGAATGGAGTTGAAAATTCACCACGTCGACATAGTTCTATGGACCAATTAATGGAGCTACTAAACGAAATGGGTAAATCTTCAAGAACAAGAAGCCTTAGTGATAGTGGAACACAAGATGATAGTACGAGAAATTTTTCTTTTTATTTTATTTAATTTAAAGAAAAATTTCATAAAATCTATTCATATTTACGGGTGTAAAATTTTGTTTTTTTTGTTTTTTTTTTCGTTTTTTTAGTTGATAAAGAAACTCAACCTGATTTATTGCATAATACACCACCCGTGCCTCCGAAACGTTCACATCGAAGACGGCATACACCACCACGTCCAATATCGAATGGTTTACCACCAACACCAAAAGTCCATATGGGTGCATGCTTTTCAAAAGTATTTAATGGTTGCCCATTAAAAATTCATTGTACTGCATCATGGATACATCCAGAAACAAGAGATCAACATTTATTAATTGGAGCTGAAGAAGGTATATTCAATTTGAATATGAATGAATTACATGATGCTGCTATCGATCAATTATTTCCACGTAGAACGATATGGTTGTATGTTATTAAAGATTTTCTAATGAGTTTATCAGGTAAATGTTAGCTTAAAAAATATATAATATATATATATAAATTTTCATTTTTTCGATTAATATATTTTCTGAATTTCATTGTAATCTTCTTCATACTTCTTCATATTTTTCAGGAAAATCATGTCAACTGTATAGACATGATCTTTTAGCACTTCATTCAAAGCAAACACATAGATTCTCATTGCATATGAATCGAATACCAGAAAAATTGGTACCGAGAAAATTTGCCTTAACGACAAAAGTTCCAGATACTAAAGGTTGTACGCAATGTTGTGTTACACGTAATCCATATAACGGTTATAAATATTTATGCGGTGCAACACCGAATGGAATATTTTTAATGCAATGGTATGATCCATTGAATAAATTTATGTTATTGAAACAATGTGAATGGCCGACGACATCATCTGTGACTGCTATTTCGCCCATATCAAATTTGGCTGGTGGTGGAATTAATTCAAGTGGAAATAATGCTGGAATTGGTGGAGTTGGTGGTGTTGGCGGTGGTGGTGGTGGTGGTGTTGGTGTTGGTGGTATTAGTGGATGTAATTCAGTTGTAGGAGATGGTGGAGGAGCTGGAAATACATCAGTATTTGAAATGATCATAACACCAGAATTAGAATATCCGATTGTATGTACTGGTGTTAGAAAAGTGATAAACGGTTGTCTGAAATTGGAACTTATCAATATGAATAGTGGTACATTTTAAATTTATTGGTTAGAATATAAAATTTATTTAGATTTTTTTTTTTTTTTTCTTATATATGTATATGATATCAATACTATGCTATCAGGTGCTAGCTGGTTTCATTCAGATGAATTAGAATTTGATGGTACAGCAACAATGGTACCAAGAAGAGATTTAATAAAAATTGTTAAAGTTCATCAAATTGAAAAAGATGCAATACTTGTATGTTATGGTAATACAATACAAATAGTAACATTACAGGGTAATCCAAAACAGCATAAAAAAATGGTATCAGAATTAAAATTTGATTTTCAAATCGAAAGTATAGGTAAAGTATTAAATGGAATATTTTAAAAAAATATATATATACATTATTATATATTTGTACAGTTTGTCTACCAGATAGTGTTTTAGTATTTCATAAACACGGTATGCAAGGTAAATCACTTAGAAACGGTGAGATTACACAAGAAATAAAAGACATGAGTAGAACTTATAGACTGCTTGGATGTGATAAGTAAGTTTTACTTACCTAGTTTTTTTTTTCTTTTCTTTTTTTTTAATATCAAATTTATTTAATCTATTGCTAATTTTTAAATATTTTTGTTGTTTTTATTTTTTTTTCTATTTTCCAAATATTTGTTGTTATATTGTTTGATGTAGAGTTGTGGCACTTGAAAGTCAACTTCTACGTACTGGTTCATTAGGAAGTGATGAGGGTCACGATTTATACATATTAGCTGGTCATGAAGCTAGCTATTAAAACAAAAAAAAACAAGAAAAGCTAACAAACAAACAAAGAAAAATAAATTGAATTATAAATTATAAAATATTGAAGAGAAAAAAAACAAAAAATGTTATACGGATTTGCATAAAGTTTTAATGAAAATTAATAATAAGTAGTACATACGTAGTTTAAAAAAAAAATACAAAATAGCATCCTAGATGGATGCAAAATAAAAAAATAAAAAATACATATATATATAAATATATATTTTAAAGAAAAAAAAAATAAATTCTAACAAGATCTAATAGAATAACACACACACAATAAACTATAGAAAAACTCACAAAATTCCAATAAGCTAAAAAAATTAAATAAATAAAAATACTAAAAACTAAAAACTAATATTATAATAATCCAGTCTAATAAGAATAAAATATAAAATTGACACAATAATTAAATTATTTATAATAAAAATCGAATAAGATTTTTGATAAATTTATTCAAATTGTCTGCCTCTATGTTTAACATGTTTTAAATCTTTATCTCAAAAATATAACAAATAAAAATGATAGACTCCGAATATAATAGATAATATTATTGTGCATAAGGATAACAAAAAAGAATGAAAATAAAAATAAATAAATAAATAAACCAATTATCAAGGAATACACAGTTTCAATTCAACTTTAAACAGAAAAAAAAAATAAAATTACGTTCCATCCGAATAGAAAAATATTTATAAAATCTTTTGCAACAACAAACAACAACAAAAAAGACAAAATAGTGTAATACATTTTTTAAATCAACGCAACGCAACATGAAAACATTTTTATTTTAGTATGAGTATGATATGGTAGTTTTATTTCATATACTCTCTTCTTCTTATGATAACTCATAAAAATGTATTATGTATTTACACAACACGATTTATCATTTTAATTATTATAAAATAAAATAAAAATAAAAGACTTCAAACATTTTAGGTAATTAAAACAAAACCACATCCAACATACCGGACACAAACAAACAAACACAATCCATTACAATTTTGTGTATGTATGTGAGAAATATAAACAGAAACAGAACAGTAGTTGTTAAGTTCCACAAAATATAAAATATGAAATTTTTCTAAAAACAACAAAAATAAAAAAAATTGTAAATAATTCATTTCAGTTTGTTCGATTATTATTTTGTTTTTTGTCTTTGTCGAAAAAAACTTGAAGAAAAACAAAAATAAAGTAAACCAGATAGAAAAGAACTGTAGAGGAAAATAATGAAAAAACAAAACAAAACGTATAAATAAAAGTAAATATATATTTTTAGAAAGAAAAAATTAATATAAAATATAATATTATAATGTACTAGGTATTCTAGTGTATAAATTCAATATTCAAATAAATTGTTATAAAAAAGAGAAGAAAGTATTTGAATATAAATAAATACAAGAAAACAAACAAAACGAATTGAAAAGAAAAACAGGAAAAAAAAACAAACAAATTAATAAAGAAACACAAAAATAACTTATCACAAAATAATTTAAAAAAAAATAAATAAATAAATAAATTTAATACACCACTGCAAAACGGCAATATGCAATATGAAATTTACTGTCTGAGTATTTAATTATGTAATAGAAGAGAATCAGAAGAACAAATGCATAAAGAAGATAATTAAAAAAATAATTTTATTATTAAAAATTCAATAAAAAAAAAAAAAACAATTATTAAAACATAAATTAGGTACATTATAATAATAATATTACATTAGGTAATTAATTAAATTAAATTGAAAATTACATAAAAATATGGGTTCAAAAGCAAAACAAACAAAAAAAAAATAAATATTTTTTAGAAATTAATAATAAAAATGTAAAAGAGTATTTCCACATATGAATATTACATATGTATATATATTTTTAAAATTAAAAAAAATACAAAAAAAAATGGAAAAAAATAAAAATAAAATTTATTTAATTAAAAGATTAAATTTCAATTCTGAATTAAAATCTAATGCATAATAATTATTAAGAAGAAAATAATACATTTAAAATTCTAAAAAAAAAAAATAATTATTTATTTAAAAATAAACAAAAAATGAATCAAAAAAAAAAATAATAATGTAGATACTGTATTATTATTATTATTATGATGCACATAAAAAAGTATTTTTAAATCTATATTTAATTATACAAAATTAACAAAAGAAGAGGAAGAAGAAAAAAGTTAAAAATTTAACAAAAAGTAAAAACACAATTTTCAAAAAAAAAAATATTTTAAAAATTTTATGAATGCGTATTAATACTTTTTCCATGTCAAAATGAACAAATTTTCAAGGTAAAACGATCATTGCTCAATTCATTCTCAACATTGTTCGAATCAAATTTCAATACTTTTTATGCCAACATCAACAGTTTCACGTCAATAGCAACATTGTTTATCAACAATATTTTTCAACTATGTTGATATTGACATGAAAACTGTTTAATATGATTCAAACACTGTTGATATTGATTGGCATAAGTTGAGTTTGATTTGAACATTGTCGAGAATGACATGAACAATGATTTTGTCTTGAAAATTGTTTGTTTTTACATGGCATTATTAATGAATAATTGGAATGTATGAAGACAACAAAAATCAGGAATGAAAAGTGAAGAAAAAAATGATTATTTACAAATTTATCGCTCATAGAAAAATTTTAAAATTTTATTTCAATTTTATACGAATAAAATTATATATTCTGTAATTAATGGATTAAAATTGTTCAAAATTATGTACCTATAATTTTTAATTGATTGGATATTCAGAAGAACTCTAATCACAAAACGAATAAATATTATTATTACCGCCGACACTATTTTTATACAACAATATACAACGTGTATTTATATTTCTTTTTAGTTTAAAAATTCTTCATGTATACTATATACACGAGCACTTACTTATTATTTTATATTACGCAATTATTCAGTATTCTATTTTAATATTTTTTATGTAGATCCAAATAATCCAAATAGTACATCAGATCATTGACTTTTTGACAATGTTGCAACAACAGTTCTAGGTCTAAGTCAAGATAAATGGATATAAACTCTGCAAGGTATAATCGAAAAATTTTTAAGAGAGTTGTGATGTTATCGGAAGTAAAATTGAGTAAAATATATATTTTTAAATAAGGTACACAGCAATGTTATGGGAATATGAATTAAAATGCTGTTTAAATTTTTAATAATTTAAATTTCAGTATTTTCCATTATACGTCACTTAAGCGAAAAATACTCTTATTTTTTTTTTTTACAAAAATCGATTATATCTTGTAGAGTATTTCATCTATCTTGGGTCTAGGTAATATCATAAAAAATATACATTTTCTCTTTAAAATTATGCAAAAAAAAAAAAAAAATAAATCGTTATTTTACTTTTGATCAATTTTAATCCATTTCCAATAAGTGCCTTATCATGATATTCGTTCGAAAACGAAACGTTTCGTATCGTCTTGGTATAAAAACGCGATCATAATATTCGAAACGTTCCAAATTGAAATGACATTGAACCATTTTTTCTTACAACAAAACTGAAAGTTGTTTGAAGAAAACAGGAAAATTACGTTTGTATAAGGAATTTATATTGTACCACTATATACCACTTATCTGAGTGCTCTGGTTTATACCTTCCACTAAAACAAACAATATATACCACTTAAAATTCGAAACGATGAAGTTACATAATAATATAGCAATTTTATATCGTATCGTTTCGTTTCATCGTCTACCGAATATTATGATAAGGCACCAAATTTTATATAAATCGGTATTTTTAAAAAAATGATAAAATCATTCGTTTTTTTTTTGTTTTTGTATTAAAAACAAATTAGAAAAAGAAAAATGAAAGATAAAAAGCCTTGTGTTTTGAAAAATAATTGCCTAGAAAAAAAAAAAATATTAATATTTGTACCTTGGAGTTGGATCAAACAAAAACAAAATTAAAAATTTAAAAATAAAATTAAATTATATAAATTTTTTGGAATTATTGAAAAAAAATAATAATAAAAATTACATAATTTTGAAATTAAATGTATTAAAATTGAAAAAAGAAAAAAGACAAAAAAAAAATATAAAAGTTAAAAATAAATAAAAAATCTAAATATGTATTAATATATGTAGGTACCTATATTAATGTTATGGCATTAATTTAAGATGTATACATGCATACATACACATATATTAGGCCAAAACTCATGTTGGGTTGTAGAGCCAAAAAAAAATATATATATATATTTACATACATATACATACATAATATATAATATGTTGATAATTGACGTACATATAAAAGTATGTTCATACATTTATTATTATTTACTAAAAACAAAAAAGAAAAAACAAAATCACACAAAAGTATTTCACAAAAAAAAAAAAATACCTTTATTCTTTTTATTAAAAAAAATTATTTTGTTTTTTTGCTTTTTTTTTAAAAATAATTTTCTTTGTATAATATACAAGCGTAAAAGTATGTACTAAAAAATTTGTATTATAAATAATATAACATTTTTATTAAAGTATTAATATCATTTAAGCAATACATATATTATTATTATTATTATTATTAATTTGTTCTATTATCAATTACATACATACATATATTATCATAATAATAGAATATAATATTAACAAAATTTTAAAATTAATTTTTTTTTTGTAAATTAAAAACAAAAACAAAAAATGTAAATAGAGAAAAAAATATAAAATAAACATAGAAACTTGTTATACTACATACATATATGTACATATATAATATAATATATAATGTGTAAATTATAAATGATATACATATAAAAAAAAAAAACATAAAAAAAAACATAAAAAATTTGTAGAATGAAGAACAAAACAAAAAAAAAAGAGTGAAGACATTTTGAAAATGAATATTATTTAAGCATTTAGATTAACTTTTTTTATTTTTCTTTTATTCTTGTTTTTTTTTTTTTTTTTTTTGTAGATTATGTACGATTCATTTTCTTTTATTTCTATTTTATTTATTAACATTTTTATTTTGTTTATTTCATATTAAATTAAAAAAAAAAAACTACTACAGTAGATTTTAAAATAAATCGAAAAACAGATAAAGAGAAAAATAAAAAACAGAAAATATAACAAAACAGTTTGCTTATAATTTATAATATGTACATGCATTATAATATAATACATAATTTAAAATTTTTAACGCCAAATAATTAATTTTAAATTTCTGTTTAGAAAAAAAAAGGAATTTAAACAAAAAAAAATACATAATAATTTGCTCAAAAGTATAGCCCTGATTTGAATTAATTTTTTTTTAGTGTATACTACTACATTACATAAACGTACAAGCACACTCATGCACAGCACACATAATGAATATTTTTTTAGGTATAAAATATATGTACATCATCATACTCACATATTTAACACAAAAGAAAAAATAATGATTTTGAAAAAAAAAAAAAAGAAAAAGAAAACATTGAACACACAACACGCATCAGAAAATCAATTCTATATAGAAGAATATTTTTTTTAAATTTTCATGTTCACATTTGACTTTTGTATACACAATTTTTAAAAAAAAATATACATTATATACATACGAGTATGTACAACATACATATGAATATATAATTTAAAAACATATACATACACTCGTACGAAAAAGGATCTGTTGTTGTTATTAACCTTGACACAAAATAATTCGGTCAATTCATTTTGGAATTTAGAATTTGTTTTTCTTTTTTTTTTTCTTAAAATTTTTTTCTAACTGTTTGGAAGATACATATGTACTCGTAAATAATAAATTGTGTCAAGGTGAATTTATGTATGCATATACAAGAGTACAAGTATATTATGTACATAATGTGTGTGTGTATATGAAAAATAAAAATAAAATTAAATGAGCTTTTAACATTTTTATGTGGATTTTAATTTAATAGAACAAAAAAATATTTGAAGCATCAAAAAACAAAAATTATAATTACATAAAACAACAAAATGAAATTGAATTGTTAAAATTTTTAAATGTATTAGTAGATGAAATTTAAAAAAAAAAAAGGAAATCTTTGGAAGTCGAATTAAAAAAAAAAAGGACAAGGAAATAAAGAAAAATTATTATTATAATAATAGAGTCAATCAATCAGATACAATATGAAACCAAAATAATAAAAAAACAATCTTATAATCGGATGTTATTTGTTTCCTATGCTTTATCTGATGAGATAAATTGGCGTGTTTTATATCTAAATAATTATAGATAACCTTATAAAAATCTTACAAAATTTGTAGTTTTAGTTTTGTTCTTCTTTTTTTTTTTAGTAAAGTAAAAATGTTCCTATTTAGATGCATCATTATAATTCTTCATCGTTTTATCTAATAGTAAATAATTGCTAGAATCTTATTAATTGTATTGATACTGCATCATAAAAGATAGACGTTTTTGAACAGGGCCAGACTGTGGTATACAAATACAACATAAAATTTCAATTTTTTCAGCAGAGTGTTGCATTTCAAGACAAGGATTTAAGATTCAAAGGATGTAATGTAATTTAAAGTATGTACAGGAAATTTTTGATTTTTTAAAAAAAAAAAAAAAAATAAATTTGAAGAGATAAACATTTTTATTTAAGTTTTTTCTTATAATTTATGCATTTTATTTTATTTCTTATAATTAATTTTATTTTTATAATTTATTTTCATTTAATTATGGATTTCATTGTTTGATCATCATCCGATATAAAAATTTTACCTCGTTGCGCTTTTCTATTTGATTTTCGTTTTGATGATGATTTATTATAATTATTACTGTTGTATCGTTTCAATGATGATGGTGGCGATGATGAGCTAGATGTATTAGCATTTGATTCTTCTTCATAAAATTTTGTTTTTATTCTAGAATATTGATATCCAAGTGTGTTTGGGTCAATTTCATCTAATGATAATAATATATGAATACATGGTATTCGTCGATAAGCAACAATTTGATCTAATCCTTTATTCAATGGATTCCAATATTCTTCAACTTTACGATAACATATTCTTGTTATTTGATGTAAATCATAGCAACGTTTTAATATTTCAGCACATGATATCGTTTTAGAAACACCAGCATCAGTACCAGACCATACAATGCTACGATATTTACCAGAATCTAATTCATTTTTTGCATAATTTATAACATTTGATATTTTTGTACCACCTTTAACATGCATCCAAAGAAAATCATTTGGAAGGCATTCAATTGGTATGTTATCTTTTGTTAATTCTTCTTCAATATTTTCACCTTTATAATAATTCATCATTTTAAATTTTTTTTGTTTCTTTGTAATTTATTAAGTAAAAATTAATATTTATAGTATTTCACCAAATATCCTATTTTATTTATAGTCTGTGTATATTATTTATTTTTATACTTTAATTATGCACGTATTATATAGATATACGAAAAGTAAAAATTGACATTTCATATTTCTAAATTCCTATATTCCTACATTTGACTGACAAGGACAACAAATAAACATATAATTTATTATAATTTATTTATAACATATGATCCATTGATAATAAATTATTTAAATTCATGAAATTAAAAGCAACAGAAAATCACTTGAGGCTGGTAAGTCTTTCTATAATAAATTTTTTAATGCAGCAATCAATAGATTTTGCAGTACTTAATAATAAGACACAAAACGAGTTTATTATTATATCAAATTATATAAATAATTTAATATTAATTTTTTTATTTAAACTGAAATTATTGTATTTCATTCTATAATCTGTAATAAGTTTTGTGAACGTAAAAAATTAATTGAATGATGGCAAGTCTGTGAGATTAATTCGTATAATCGTATAATAGAATATGGAATAGTTTGGTATAAAATACATATGATGGTTGGTACAAAAGTGGGTACAATTACAAGTATTTCTGTCAGACAGTTCTTATTAGAAATATTACAATTGTCAAAAAATTTGGTATAATATTGTGTATGATACATACGACATACGACTAATGCTAGAGACACATACAATTGGTAACCAACTCGCGAGTTGGTTAACTGAGATAACCACTATAAATCGAGTGGTTAGTAGTACATTTACTTTAGTTAGTAACCACTGAAAATTACAGTGGTTAACGAGTTAACTAACGTCAAACCATCGAACAGTATGACGAACACGGATCGAACCATCGAACTTCGTGTCAAACATATCATTGTTTATATTGAAATTCTGGTTATTGTATAATATACACAGTTAGTGACTAAATTAAAAGGACACATATAAAAAACATAGCTTTTAGTAACATCACTTTTCTTTAAATTATTTGAATTACATAAAATTAATTTAGTAGAAAGCTAATAATGCGTAAATATTAAAAAAGAACGAAAAAAAAAATTAAATTGTATAAATTATATTAAAAATATTTATTTTATTTTTGTTTTAATATTAATTTTAACAGAATTTCGAGTAGAAAAGAAATTGGTATACAATTGCGTGAATTAGTAGTAAATTATCGGATAAGAGGTGAAAGTTTTCGTTCTATAGCTAAAAAATTTGAAATATCAAAAACTACAGGCTGTTGAAAAAATTTATGTTACATTATTATACAATAAAATATATTTTTTTTATTCTTATTTAATATTCTCACTACTTGCTTTTTGCTAAATTAATTTTATTTACATAATTCAAATAATTTTAAAAAAAAGTAATTATGTTAATAAAAACTATGTTTTTTATACGTGTCCTTTTAATTTGGTCACTAACTGTACAAATAATACGATTGACAACACATAAACAAAATTTGAACTTCAAATGTCAAAGATAACCAAAGTAATAAGATAACTAAACTAAAAAGCAGTGTGTCATGCAATTGGTTTCGAATTAGTTACAAACTAAACGGTTTAGTTAACCAATTGTATGTGTCTCTAGCATAATTCTACATATACGTAATTCTACATTTGCCTGCACACACATTGTTCTTGTACTTCAAGTGGATTCATGTTGGATTGGAAGAGTAGAGTGTTCGAATCGAACGAAGATTTTATTTTTTTATACATTTTTTATTATACTAAAACCAATAACCAAATTGAAAATGTTGAAGTGAAGTGAAGTCAACTAGTAAGAAGTGTAGAAGATAATTTTTATAAAATATTCCATTAAAAGAGTGTAAAATAATTTTAATCAAATGTATAATTTTTAATTTTATGCAAATACGAAAATAATAAAACAAAAAAAAAATGACGTCATAATTAAGTAAATTTTAAAAAGAATACATTAGCTATTAATTACAAATCGTAATTTATTTTGAAATTTTGCTATATGTATTAATTTGTTTTATTTTTGTCATTTTTCTAGTGTTTGTATGTGTATGTATTGTACAATATAAAAATATAGAAGAATTTTTATAAATTAAATTTTTTTATGGTTTGTACAAAAAACTAAAAATTATTTGAAGAAAAATATAATAATATGTGTAAATTCATTTAAATTATACATTATACACATATTAAAATTATAATAGATATTATAAATTAGCAAGGAGTATTGAAAAAAAAAAGGAAAGAAAAATTTATTATAGACATGAAGTGAAGAATAAAATGTATTCAATATTCTATTAAATAATACATAATACTACTAAATACTAAATGGTGAAGAAAACGACCAAGAAAATGACCAAGAATATTTGATTGATTGCTATTTAATTTATTTAAAATATTTTTTATAATGAATGTGTCAGATCAGGAGAATATAAAATATTATTTAGCTATAAAAACATAAAAATATTTAATTTTGTATAAAATAAAATTTATGTAATGTAATGCAGTTTTCTTTTAATAAATGAAAACTATACAATACATAAATAAGTATATTACTCGTATCTCCGTATATAGCTATATATTTGTATAAAAAATACATAATACATTAACTTGAATTTATTGCAATTTGTAATATTATAAATTTTCATATAAATACATATATATGTTTATACATAATATATATAACAACTCAACTTGCATGTATATTTATGTATTATTTTGAAGGTCTATTATCTATTTACAATTACAATAATAGAAATATAAAAATATTAATAACAATTTATATTCATTCATTTATTAAAACTTCAGAAAAATAAAAACAAAAGATAAAATACACATGTAATGTACATTTTTTTTTTGGATACTGGATCTGATCATACGATACGATTTAAGCTGCCTTTACATGGCATGATATTGTCAGCTGACTTGTTCTGTGACATGTCATTAGACATATTTGAGTCTGTTTACATGAATGCTCTTGTCAGCTGACTAGCTACAATGTATGTGTCAGCTGACAAAAAGAGAAATAGAAGATATTCTATTTCTATGCATATGTCAGCTGACATTTTGTGAATTGTGAAAAGTTTTTAAAAGTTATTTTTTAATAAAATTTATAAATAAAAAAATTAAATAAAATAAATTTATAAATAAAATAATTTTAATAATTTTTTTCAAAAATGGAAGGGGAAAATAATGATTTAAAGGTAATTTAATGAAACTATTGAAGTGAATGTAATTTACAAATGATTTATTTCTAGACGGAATGGACAAGAGATGTAGTATATGCATTGATTGATCATTGGCAGAATTATGAATTTTTATATAATTCGAAGCACAAGCTCTACAAAAATAAGCATGCCAGATCAGACGCTTTATTTAAAATTTCCGAAAAACTAAAACCATTATTGCCAAACGTAACTGCAGATGCAGTTGCAACGAAAATTGGAAATCTTAGAGGTCAATATACGAGAGAAAAAGCGAAGATGAAAGAAACAATGAAAAGTGGTGCTGGGACCGATGAGATAAAAACACCAACTGCCTACTGGTTCAATAGAATGGAATTTTTAAATAATTTCATCAAAACAAGAAAAGGTGCCAACAATTGTACAACAGTGTGTATAGACATTACGTTCATATCTTATGCATAAATGAATAAATTTTTTCACTTTCAGATCTTTCTTGACGATAGCAACCCGTGCAGTATTGAAGTGCTAGATGAATCCCTTCCACCAATTAAGAAGAAGAAGGAAAATGAACTTTTTCCTATTGTAGATGCACAAACACATCTCGAAAAAGCAAGTGCTGCGATAGAATCTATGGCTGCAAGCTGTGCAGTGAAGGTGTCAAGAAAAGATGTTGAGTCTTTTGGCCAACATATTAAAGCAGAAATGGATAAAATCACTGATGAAGACTTATTCGACGAAATGCAACTTAAAATTCAAAATATCATATATGAATTTAAATGCAGACAAAGAGAAATTAACAAAATAAATTATTAAATGAATTTACTTTAGTTACAAGCTAAAATTAATAAAATTTAAACAAAATGTTTATATGTTTTTTAAAAATTAAATTTTTTTATTGCTTCCCATTGCCAAGGTACAAATCCTGTAGTATTAAAATATTGTTGGAAAGTATTTCTTACATTAACCGCATCATCACATGACCGATTTCCTTGAGTTTTTCCCAGTTTCGTTAAAAACACAGTTTCTCGCCAAGATCCTTTTGTAAACGTGACTTCGGTAGTATTTTCTTTATCGGCAGCTCGAATTTTAACACCATCTTCTTTTCGAATATAATTATGCAAAGCACAAGCTGTTAATGTGATTTGTTCCGCTTTGTCCACATCAAGTGCAATTTCTTTTTGTAATATTTGAAATTTCCTAGCCAAAATTCCAAATGAATTCTCTACGACTCGACGGGCACGACTTAATCTGTAGTTGAAGATTTTATTTTCATTAATGGCCTTGTTACCATACGGTTTCATTACTTTTGTTGAGAGTTTAAAGGCCTCATCAGCAACAATTACATATGGAGCCTTTTGATTGGTGCCCGGGAGAATGTCATCAGGTGGAAAGCGAAATGAATTTTCCTTAATCCCACGGCACAAAAGAGATTCATTGAATATCGAAGCATCGTTAACTCTTCCGTTCGTTCCAATGTCCACAAACAAAAATTGATAATTGGCATCAACTAGAGCAAGCAATACAATGCTATGGAATCCTTTGTAATTATAGAAATAGGAACCATATTCTTTTTTTCCTTTTATTGCTATGTGTTTTCCATCTGCAAGAAAAAAGGAAATTTTACTATATATGTTATGCATATCTTTAAATGTAAAATACCTAGTGCACCCAAACAAAGTGGAAAATTCCATTGTTTTTCAAATTCTAATGCTATCCTCTTCCATTCGTCTTCAGTTTGAGGCATCTGAAAATATACATATCATATTAAAAGAAAAATAAACTTAAAAGTAAATGGATTGGCTTACTCTTAAATATTCATCTTTCAGGTTATCATAAATAATTTTTGCTGTTTGTGGAACTAATACCGAAATAGCTGGTACCGAAACACGGAATTGTAATGATAAATTAGTATATGTTTCACCAGTTGCCAAAAATCGGAGAGTAATCAGTAATCTGAAAAAATTGTATATTAATATCATTTCACTATTCAATATAAGTATTTAATTATATTGTACCTAGTTTCGGGAGAAATAGATTCTCTTACTACATCCTGCTTTGTGATGAAAACTTTAACTTTATCAAAAAGTTTAATAAACGTCTTAATTTTCATTCTGGTGAAATTCTCAAAGGTTGCAGGATCTTCATATTGCAATTCATTTATTACAAAATGGGTCATATCTCGACCAGAGTTTCTTCTCAATAGCCACTTCCTGGCCCAAATCTTCCTTTTCGTACGATTTTTATTTTTCTTGTCGCAATTCAATCGAAAAAATTCATTTAAAATTATATAATAGTTTGAAATTAAAATAAACTTCTCCTTACAATCCATTGTATCTGTTTTTTTACCTTTTTTTGACATTGTCAGATGACGTGTACATCACATGTAAACATGGATGTGAAAAAAGAACTGACATCATAAAGTCATATGGCATAAAATGATATGTTTTTCTTACAAGTCAGCTGACAATATCATGCCATGTAAAAGCAGCTTTAATGTAATAAGAAGGAAAGGAGTGCTATACCTAATTTATTGATTATTTTTGAAATGAAAATTGTAAATTGCATCATTTTAAAGACATCGACTTTTTTTGTTTGTTGTAAGTTGTAACTCGTCGTAATCGTAACCAAAAAAAAAAAGTACATACATACATAGATACGTCTGGTAAATAGGTACTTACTATACCGATTACCGAGTAAAAGGAAAAACGAAAAAGAAAAAACAAAATTACAGAATCAGAAAACAAGTGATTTAATTATTATTATTATTATTATTGATTATCAAATATATACGACAGGTATAAATGCATATGAATTAGTATATGGTTTTTTTTTTTTTTTTTGTTGTGTGATATTTTAAATTAACATATACATACAAAAACAAAAAAGAAAATCACACATCGTCAAGTATGGGTAGTGTCTGGAAAAGATTACAGCGTGTTAATAAGCGAGCAGCTAAATTTCAATTTACCGCTTCATATCATGAGCTTCAAGTTGAAACAACAGCTAAATGGTAAGAATTTATTGTAAATTTATAAAAAATGTTATAATATTATTTTTTCTCTAAATATAATAACATTATTTATTAACATACATAATATGTTTCATATCTTATATTATTTTTATTTTGATAATTTAAGATCTTAATAATAGACACATAATAATACTTTAAAATTTTGTACCAATTTTAGAACTTTATCTACATAAATATCTCATACATAGATATATGAATGTGGTTCTATAGTTATCTATTTGTTAACACAATAAAAAACAGAATAAAAATATGTTCACATTCAAAAGGAAAATTATCATAATTACTAAATACCTAACCTACCTACATGATACATAATATTGCATTCTTATATATATATTATAGAGGTAACTTCCTGCTTATATAGATAGAAAACGTAAAAATCTCAATTTGGTTGAATCTACATTTTATATTTTATGTAGATTCAGTAGATATCTACTTAGTAAGTACCTAAGTAGTTAGTACTAAATATGTACAAGTGAAATGTTTAATTTTTTATATTGGGGTCTTTTCCACCCTATTATTTAAAAATATACATAGGTACATACTCTTTAAAAAAGATATCTTTCCTATTTCTATAGAAACATTTTTTTTAACTAACGTAAAACGTACCAATCTAATGGTACATAATGCGTACGAGTACGGTTATATATAATGTATGTTTTTCTTCAATAATTAATAATATTTTCCAGGAAGGAAAAAAATAAAGATACATATTAAGAGGAATAAGAACACTGAATTCAAATTATAATAAAATAGGTATACTACATAATATTAAATGACCCATTTACAATATATTATGTATATGTATTTATTATTATGACCCTTTATTAGTAATGAAAGTTCTCGTACATTTATATGCATATACTTACATGCTTCAATAACAATAATTAAAGGATTACATAGCAGAAAAGAGAAGATTATTATTTATTAATAATTGTAAGAATAGATGAAAGAAAGTATTTAGATGATAGATAAATATAGTAATATTAGTAGTAGTATTAGTAGTAGCTGTGACTGTGATATATGTAGGACAAAGTCATAAACTTTAGAACAAAATGTTTTTTTCTTTTTTCAAAAATACTAACTACTTTAATACACTGCATAGTGTAGAATAAGTTATTTATTGAAAATAGTCATGTCATGACTAAATGAAATGAAACATTTATGTACATATATAAAATTTTCTTTGAAGGTTACATACACATATGCATTATTCTCATAATATTCACGTCCTGTTCTAGTATAAACGTATATTTTGGACTTAATACGTACATTATATTATATAAAGTTCGTAATTTTCTTTTTGCCAGGGAAAATATTCTATTGTAAATGTATGTATTTCCTACTTAACTGAATAATATAGATAATAATATACATAGAAATTGATTTTTCAAAATGAATAACCTTCTGTAGTATATGATGAGTTCATTTTCATCATAATCATCATCAAATGGCATTACTCGCTAGTCACTATCGCTATACTATACTACTACCACTACTACGCTATGCTACTATATACTATAAAGGTTCATTTTAACCTGTTATTTATTTGTTTGTTTTGATTATAATGTACGCACGTAACATGTAGTTTTGGAAAAAAAATTTTTTTTATCGATTTTATTATTTTTATTATATAATTACATATTATCCTTTTTTTATTTTTGTTTTTTTTACCTCCTCTACTCTATACTATCCACATACATTCATATAATATATAAATTTTCCATTTAATTTCTACGTATTTATTCATTTTTATGATTATATTTAGAATAGAAAGAGAATTATAGTATAAAAGGAAAATTTGAAAAAAAAAGCAAAAATATTATTATATGTATGCACATATATATACGCGAGTATATTAGGTAGAAGACTAAATCAAATTTATATATTATGCACTTAAATATATCTATATATCTACTACAGCTAACAGATATGTAATTCAATGTGTGCAGATTATTTAACCAAAAATCACTTTATAATAAGGTTTTGCGTATATGTATTACATATATGAATTTTTCTTTTTTGAAACGTAAAAGAAAATTTATTATTATTTATTGTCATAAAAATAAAAGTATCTATAGTGATAGGTGCTAGACATACGAAGGTAATTCAAAAAATTCACGGAAAAATGAAATAATACACTAATTAGTTGTTGATTTTTATGAATTTATTTTTCTACACATATAAACCAGCAAGTTTCATCACCAGTCCACTATATACGGTGCGAAAAAACTTCAGAATTTGAATCTTAATTTGTTTAAGAACTCAGTGAAAGTTCGGCACGGCACATATTTCAATGTACTCTTCGTGCAACGCTTTACACTAAGTTTTAATAATACATAATTTTTCAGGGTATCTGTATTCTTTTAAATAAAAAAAAACAAATGAATTACTTTTTTTATACACAGCACAGCAGTTACGCTTTCAAAACACTCAAAATATAATCAAACTTCTTGACTGTTGGCCTGCCAGTTAGTTACTTACTGACGCCGGTATTCCGGGAATTTTTTGAATTACCTTCGCATTTGTACGTATGTATGGTGTACAAGTGTAGTATGTACCTAGAGATTATAATAAATTTATAATTTAATACTTGGTTAGTATGTTATATGATGACAAGAATTAATACAATATAAACTATTAAATAATAATCATATTTCTATAGTTTTTACAGGTATATTTTGTACTAATATTATGTTCTTTACATATAAATTACAAAATATTATAACTGATATGTATTTGTATGCAGATATATTTATGTACATACAATCGCATACAGTGTACATATATATGTATATATGTAGATATTTACAGACATAAATCGATATGTAACATACGCATTTTCATTTAACATATAAAAATAAGTTTCTCATGAATTTTAGTACATATAATAATATACTTACATAGATATATTCAATAATAACAATAATAATGTTATTATTCTTAATTATTTTTCTTTTCATTTTTTTTTTCAATTTTTATTCTATATAATATCTAAAGTGACTATACATTATTTATTTACATATATTTACACATACGATTATGTACAAAAAATGTACAATATAACATTATATTATTATATCAATCACACATTTTTAAAGAGGGGTGAGTAAATTTACATTTGTTATATTATTAATACGTTACATGTTACATATAAGTAAGTACCTAACATGCAATAATATGCATTGTAATTGCGGTTTTCTGAACTGATATTATATTGAGGTTGTATGTACATATAAGTATGCGTACTTAGCTATATGATGTGTGCTGTATAATATATAATATACAATTTATTTATTTATCTATCTATAAAGTTATAATATGTATGTATAGGTATATGTATGTTTGATATTTTTGTAAGATATGAATGTTATATGAACATATGAACCTTTTCAATTTTGATATGATATATATGAATTAATATTATGTACATTATATCAATTTTAACATACACAAAAATAATCACAGTACAGTCACAGGTACAGTATATTAAAATATTTTATTTAAAATGAAAATTTTTCGTTAACGCAAGTACATATATTATATGAATATAAATATATGAATTTATAATCAATTTATATTTATTATATACGTATATTATTTCTGATAATATACAGTAACAAAATTTACATATATGTACATACATACTTCATATTATAACGTGTAAGTGTACGTATTTAGTATAGTTGGAATGACTTCATTCACCTCGAATAGAATTAAAAAATATATACAATATCGTACGATATTATGTACGCACACATATTATATTTTAAACGTAAATATGTATATATACTTTACATAAATATTCGTATATGTTATGTACATAAAATAATATAAATACAAAAAAATCCTCAAGAGCTTATTTAAATGCAATTTTTGCAAAACTTTGAAAAGAATAATTATTTAATAATAAAATTTTTTTAATTTTTATTTATTACATATTTCCTTTTTGTTTTATTAAATTCTTGTTGATTCGAATTCATTTTATAATAATATAAATTCTTCTATATTTTTTCAATAATTACAAAAATACATCTATAGGTTTTCATGTATAGTCCCGTTTTCATTAAAAGTGGTGTAGTCAATTTTTCGACTACAAAAAAATTTTTGTAAATTATAAAAATGAACAGGAACATACATATACATGTTGAGATTTGAGGAGAACATAAATGGTTTTGTAAAAGAAAATGACGCCTGAAGAATACGAAATACGATACAATTATGAATTTTATACGAAACGTATCTATATATAAATAATATCTCCAAAATTATCAACGCATATAAGATTTAAATATGCGATTAAGATGAACAGCAGGACACGTTATAAGATCGGACGAAATGAGAATGAGACTGATAAAGAAAGTGATCGACACAAATCCACAGAGACAAACGACCGAAAGGAAGACTTAGAGCAAGTTGGGAGGAAACGATGCTGTCAATTTACTGTATATTAGAAATTGGAGACGACTAGCCTAGCCAGAATGTATAGTGCTGTCGAAGAAGAAGAACAATGAATATAAATATATATGAATTTGTTATGAGATTTTTATCTATATAAACAGTTCCAAAAGAAAATCATTTAAAATTTTCATCATTTTATCAATTATAAATTTAAGTATGTAGGTAGTTAATATTACCAATTACACTCAAATACAAATCCTTGAAATATGTATATTCGTGTCGTGTATAATATATAAAATGGGCTTGTACCACATTCAAATAAAACGGAGCTCATATTTTTGTTCATTTAACTGCTGAATAAAAATATTTATCTTAATATTATTTTTTAGTTTTTTGTTAAAAATAATATGTAAATAAAATGTATTTTTTATTTTAATTTTTGTTTTAAAAAAAATTTATCACAAATTATTATTCATGTTCATATGTATGTTATGTATGTACTATGTACATAATCGTAATGTATAATCTTCGTTTGAGTACCCTCTATATACATATATATCTAGTTTTCTTATTTTATTAATGTACAAGTATTTTTTATTTATAAATTCAAATTTCCGGCTTTTCATAAAAACATATCTAGTACTACTTTATCAATTTTAGACTTTGTATTTTATTATAAATACATCAGCATACAATATTAACGCTTTATTTTATTAAATATCAATTTTTGAGCAGTATACTTTTAGTTTAAAAAAAAAACGAATATTTTTTAGGATATTTATTTTTAAACATATTGCATATCAGAAAGTACATATATATACACACATTTTTATTTGAAGATTGTATACATATGTAATGTGTGATGATGCCTTTTTTTAGTTTTGGGAAAAAGACAAATAATAATTACGAGAGGGAACCAATTCTGTATACTGTAGGGTGGATGAGATAAGATTTTCTATTGAAATTCCCCAACTAATTTTAAGATTTGTCCTGAAAAATGACCTGGTACATTATCTTGTGTTGAGATTTTCAAGCCGTTTATGGGATACATCAGCGAAATAAGTTTGCCATTAATGTTGTATATGTTTTGCTTCCTAAAAAGTTTTGAAAATAAGAAAAATAATCAGAGATTAGAATCAATTTTGTATACCATAGAGCGGATGAGATAAGATTTTCTATTGAAATTCCCGTTGATTAACTTAAAGAATTGTCTTTAAAAAACGAGCTGGTAAACTATAGTGTGATAGAACAATACATCATGACGCAAATTCTCAAAGGCGTTTATCCAAATACATCAGCGTATATAATAAGTTGCCATTACTATTCTCTGTTTTGTCTCCTAGAAAGTCTATGAAAAATAACTTTATCGAAATCCCTGAAATATACTTATACGTATTCTTGAAAAATCATATTTTGTATTAAATAAAATCGAAGTCTTAACACAGCGTATTTTTAAGGATATTATAGGTACTATGATCAATTTTCTATACTAATTCGAATTAAATAACATCAACACCATATACCTAAATGTTTATATCTAAATGTATTTAGAATGCATCTGCATTTTTAAATCTGCATCCAATTCGTTTTTATCAGAATTAAATTTGTTCATAGATCGATTTATTTATAAAATATTTGTATTTTCTACTTTCTTTTGAATTATGTTTTGCTTAAAAAACTAACAACAACAACAACAACAACAGCAATAATTAACATTAAAAAAAATTAACAACTTTTATTTTCTACAACGTAAAAATTAATAATACATATATGCATATACAGTAAATTAAAATGACGATCAATATAATGTACGAGTACGTCCATTTGATTAATATTATGAGAGAAAATATCTTCTTATAAAAATAATATAAACAAAATAAAAAATATTAATGTATAAAAACACAAGAATATTATGTAGTGTAGGTACATAATAAAAATAAAAAAAATACATATAAAAACAAGCTTTCTCAAATATTGTATTACATACATAGTTGTAATTATTGTACATACTACGTCGTTTTGTTAGATATTTATATATTTTTTTTTAATTAATTTTATTTTTATATGAAAATAATTAGGTATATATTTGTACATACATACATAAATATGTGTACATAATATTTATAAATATTTCAATATGTATACATATATTATAGATTTTATTGTATATAAATAAGGCATATATGGACATTATAAATGTTACTATTGGAACAGAATGTTTAGTGAGTGATAGTTACGGCTGTAGCATGTAGTATATACTGAAGTTCTGTGTGCGGTTGTAACGAACAGAATGTGTTGCTGAGTGCTGACTAATGTATGTAGTAGGTGTTAGTATCTATAGCTAATTCAAAAATGTCAAATTGAGTGATCAATTAAGTGATTCACTTGTTTATTTTAATTTTTAATTAATTGATTTTTCTGCATCTACATATATATCGAACTCATCATAATGCCATGCCAATGCCGTCTTATTTCAATCACAAAAACTGAAATGTCAATCTGTATAGCGCTAAAAATTACAAATTTTGTTAAAGACTATGTGCAGCTACGACTATAGCTATGTACGTAGCTTCGGCAGCAGCTAGCTAGTTACCCACTCTATTAGTAAACATTAATTTATATGATTTCAAATTTTGCTACATGTTACAGCCGTAACTACAGCTACACGGCTGGCTACACATTCTATTCTGTCTGTTCTTACAGTTAGTACATATATGTATTTATTTTTTGTTAATTTTAAATCATTTAGAAATATATACAACAGATACATATGTATATGTACATATGTATGTAGCTGTGTAATACTGTTATATTGTAAATAAAGAAAATCATATATTATTAATTTTATCGGTCAATGTATTTCTTGAGATTTTTGAATGATCTTTGAATGACTTTTAAATAAAATATATAATATAAATATGTAAATACATATATTTAATGTGTGTATACGTACAAACAAGTATACAAGTAATAAACAACATTACATACATTTTTCATAAATCAAAAAAAAAATAAAAATAAAAAAAAAAAAATTTTATTTTTAGATGAGAATTTTTTTTTAGCAAATCAACAAAGCAAAAATCATAAAATATTGAAAAATTAATGTTCTTTCTTTCTTGTCAGTAATTTTATTTTAAGTATGCATATGTGTACATATGTGTATTTAGTAATGCAAAAATGAAAAATCAAAATAATAACAAATAAAACGCAAATATTTTCGCCTATATGTTTGTAGTAGTCTTGATGAATGTTTGAGATTTTGAGTGGAGTAGTGGGTATGGTAATTATATTTTATTAAAACTGAATTATATTTTATTTTTTGATCTTTCAAAATGGATGAATTGAAAAAGAAAAGGAAAATGTATGGAAAAATACCAAAAAAAAAAAAAACAAAATACTAAATATTCTATATTTTATGAATATCAATTCATTTATTATTTTTCAATTTTCATGTATGTGCATATACATATAACGAGTATGTAAATATGTGCTGTACTTTGTACATTTTTATATTATGTACAAATCATCATAAATATACATAAAATATAAAAAAAAATGTAAACAAACATATAGCATTTACGAATACAATTTTATACTTTATGTATACGAATACGTACGTATATATACTCCTTGTATACACTACATAAATAATCTTTCAAAAAAAATAAATTGAAAGTAATAGTACATTTTATTTTTGGGTATAAAAATAAATTTGTATACATATATGCACAATATGGTTTTAATCAAAAAACATTTTCATGATAATTTTGTGAAATGTTTTTCATTTAAATATTTTAAATTTTAGAAGGTTACACATTACACCAAATACATTTCATTTTTTTTAGTATATTTATGTACGAGTGTGTACTGCATATATATGTATATATGTATGTTTTATTATTTTGTACGTATTATAAATATTTAAAGAAAAAATAAAAAATAATTCGGCACATAATTCAGAATGTGTATTTGAGATTCTGAAGCTGAATTATGTATGTTTATTGATATTGCTTCAAATGCATTCTAGAATTAAATTGTCTTTATGTAGATCCATATACAGATACACTCGTTGTATTATTTGTACACATGAATGAAAGTATAAGTTTTGCTCTATTATTTTACATTACTTAAAAAAAAAACACTCAATTTGTACAAACATTTATATTATTTACTCTATAAAATAAAAATAAAATTGTGTCACCAAGCGAACTACTAAATGAAATGAAATCAATTATATATAGAATTTAGAATTTGAACTTTTATGTACCCATATATGTATATATTTTAATATTTGTTTATAGATAGATAGGTTGCTAATATGCTAAAATGTGTACATACTTATTTACATAAATATAAATTTGTCTTATTGGCAATGTAATTAACTATTTACGTCAATATTATTTTGTAAAAAAAATTTTTTATTTACTTTGAATATAAAACACATTTACAAATTTAATTATGTGTATATGTACCTATCTATTTACTACATATTTAGTTTGATATAGTGTCTTATATATATAAACTATGTAATAATTTTTTATTTTTTGTTTTAATTTAATTTAAATTTCTATATAATAGGAGACCAACAAATCTATCAGTTGTTTGGACAAGACGATCACGTCGTGTTGCATCAACACCATTACAATGGGAACCAGATATGATGAATCCATTAGTTGGACGAATATCATGGCCAGTACCAGATAATCATACAATATCTGTTACATTATTCAAAGATCCACGAACACATGAACTAGAAGATAAAGATTGGTCATTTCTAATCGAAGATGTAAGTATACAAAAATATTAATGTTACCTGTAGGTACTCTATCTATACACTTTAGATTCATTTTTATTCTATGTATAAGATGGTATAAGGCATGTTGTACACGAGCGACACTTATCGCTGCAACACTGCTGCTGTATCGTTATTTTTCGATGAGAAAACATATTTTTCCACTTTTGTAATATTTCTTGCTTATGCAGTTTTTCACAGTTGATTAAACAACTTTTTGATTATTACTATTTCTATTATCAATTCTGTCAATATTTTCTGCATAAATTTTTGCTGTGAATTGTCGCACGTGTGCACATTTTGATGGCAGACTATCGCATGTGTGCATTGTTTAATTTAAACAATAGTTCGGCTATGATGCGTGCGATCATTTGTGATAAACTATTGCGCGACATGTGGAAGTGTCACTTCGCACTCGTGTGCAGTGCAGTGGCTCTCTAAAGTAGTATTTTGGTATTGATAAAATTTACTTGTGAATTTATTATTTTGATTATGTATGTATAAGTACCTATAGTCTTATAAAAGAAGAAAATATAATTTTTAAACCAATTATTTTTCAATCTAAAATCTAAATGCACATTATATCTGTCGTTACGTATAATACCTAACCGATAACCGATACACAATGAATTGCAATTAATGAGTAATAATTTACAATTTTTATTTTTATTATTATTATTATTATCTACTGTTATTATTATTGTGTAATCTGTAATATCAACAAAAATAATAATAATTGTAATATTATGTATTTACTTTTTACCTACTCATACAGTACAGCATTTTATTGTTGTTACGTGACGTGCAGTAAGCAAATTATGAAAATATTTATTAGAGCAATCGATTCATTTATGTTGAATTTGATGTTACATGTTACTTACAATTTTTATTGTACTGTACATTGTGTGTGTATGTGTGTGTGTGTATTGCATATACAATATAGTATTATATTCTAAAAATAAAAATAATAAAAAAAAACAACATTTGCGGTTTACGTATACGATTTCATTTTCATAAACAATAAATCTGAATCTCTGAATCTTTGTTAAATGAATGAAATCAATAAAATTATGTTTATTATTGTTAAATAATTTTTTTCTGTTTTTTTGTAATTTGCTATACTGGTTTCTTTTCGTTTTTTACTTGTTTTCTTTTGAAAATTTTATTTTATTAAAAATCTTTAAAAAAAAAAAATGAATAATCTACTTGTTAATAATATTATTCTACATAAATACAAGTACACAGATATAGTTAAATATTATCTTGAATAATATAAAAAATATATTAGATACATATACATATATATTTTATTTAATAAACACACAAAAATGCATACAAACATTTTTTAATTATTCTTCTGTGTATCTGTGTATCTGTGTATCAAATAGAATGAATAAGTGCTAAGTAGTAAGCACTGAGTACTAGAATAATATGTATATAGATACATATTATAGTATGTCAATAGCTTTTAAAAGAAGATATATTTTTTATCATTGTTCAAATGAATTTTAATCTTTCCTTTTTATTTATGAAATTATGTATATGTATAGATACGATAATATAGAATTTTATCTCATATTATTTATTTGTTATGTGCATATATACATATGTACAATGTCATTTGTGATTCCTTATCAACGCATATGTGATGATACTACCATATATTGTGTACATACTTGTAAAAAAATGCATATTCGAATACACATTATAATGTAGGTATATGTATGTTAAGTTGAATTTAAGATGAATATTAAATTTATTGAAGTTTAGCACAAAAAAAACTAATAATAAATGATAACACATCAACACATAAACACAATATAAAAAAGAAAAAAAAAACGGGAAAAAAATTTCCATGTAGATGAAGAATCAAGTAGAACTTTATAAATATGACGAGTATTATGGTATTGTATTCTTTGCATACATAAAAAATTAAGTTTTTTTATTTTTTTTTTATTTTCTGAAAAAGTAAAATTAACTATGCATACATGCACGTAACGTAACGTACGTGTAGATGAAAAAATATGCTGAGAAAAAAACTGCTTTTGTACCTACATCCAAAAGTAGTTCATCTCATCATCGAAAGAGCGATCTATTATGATTTATATTTTATTTTATATAATTATTATTTTTTTTTTTTGTAAAAAAAAAGGAACAAGTCTCTTGAAGTGGATTTTCATTTTTTTTTTTTTTTCTCCAGAACATTACAAACTAATGTAAAGAAGCTACTCCACTATTATGTGATTTATTTTGACCACTATAATAATAAAATGATTTTTGTGTTTTATTTTTCGCATATGTTTGCAAATAATTTTATGTAGGTCAAATTTAATATACAAACAAAGTACGAATATTACTAGTTTTATGTACATTTTGTGTAGGTATGCTGGTAAATATAAATTGATATCAAAAATTTTAATAAAATTGGACTAATGAAACGTCAAAATATTTTCATGAAAAATTCTGTATGATTTTGTTTAATGGAATTTCATGATATGATACTCTATATACCTACCTACTCTATATAATATGAGTATTTTACTAAAAAAAAAAATGTATTTTTAATTAATTATTTTTATATAGATATCACAATTGGGTAAAAAACGTGTTCTAGCATCGGCCAGTATAAATATGAGAAAATATGCAAGTATAGAATCAACGCAACAAAGTTTTACATTAAGTTTAAAGCCAGTTTCAAGGAAAATAACATCGACTGATCTTGAATTGACGATCAGTTGTGTATTTTTGAGGGAAGGAAAAGCAACGTAAGTTCAATTTTATTTATTTTTTTTTTCTATAATGAAGGTTGGTTAATGAATGAATTTTGTACGTTCATTTCATTTTTTTTTTTTTTTTAATGAACAGGGATGAAGATATGCAAAGTGTTATATCATTAATGTCTGTAAATAATAATTGTGATGTAGCACCATTAGATGATCTTGAAGATATACCAGATTTAGAAAGTTCCGGTGATATATCTGAACATTTACTTGATTTTACACAACAATTAGAACAGTTAACATCCAGTTTAAATGGTGGTATACAAGACTTGGCAACACCGATGAGTGTACCATCATTATCAGAGGATCCAACACCAGTTGCTGAACATAATCATTTGTGTTTCGATTTAGAACCAGATAAATTGAGTATAGATAGAATCATAAAATCACCAATTAGTGAGACAACATCATCAGAAACGACTGCAACTGCTACACAAAATAATCAACAAATTGATTCATTTGATACAGCAACACCCAAAACAGTTACATCGATAGCAGCTACAACAATTACAATTAGAAATGATGATGATAATTATGATACTAAATTTATAGTACAAAAACAAACTAGTCATGTTGCTGCCGTTATTGAAAATAATCATACAGAAAATAATCATTCAGAAAAGAATTCATCGGCTCCAGACGAATTAGATAAAATTACTTCGAAACGAGAAGAACAGCATTTCATTGATAAAATTACTCTAAAATTGAATATTTCGAATGCTGATAATAATAAAATGATAAAAGGACTATTTAAGGATACTAATAAATTACCGCCACCACCACCACCATCAGCAGCAGCAGCAACAACACAACCATCAGATGAAGAAAGAATTGAAGTTATCGTTTCAGAAACAAATCAAAATGACGACACAAATTATGAAAAAGATAACAAAAAGAAAAATATTCAAGTTAATTTAATAACGATAGACAACAAACAAGAACAAAAACAAAAACAATTTATTGACAATTTGGGAGAAAAATCTAATAAAACACAAAACAATTATAATTGTTCGAATGATACGACACCGACTGTTGAAATTTGTGAAAAAATTCGACCAGAATTACAGCCATTAAAATTGAAAAAAAGTTACGATAATGACATTACGACGACGACGACAAATGGTCAAAATCAAAATTACGAAAAGAATATTGTCGCTAAGGAACGTACACCCGGACAAGATTTGCTTGAATGGTGTAAAGAAGTGACTAAAGATTATTCAAATATAAAAGTGACAAATTTGACAACAAGTTGGAGAAATGGAATGGCATTTTGTGCGATTATTCATCATTTTGAACCAGAATTAATGTAAAATATAATTTATTTTCTAACATGATTTTTGTTTAGAATTTTTGTGAATTTTATGAATTTTTATTTTGCTAGTGATATTTCAAAATTATCTCAACATGATGTCGTTGGTAATTGTCGATTGGCATTCGATGTTGCTGAATCATTGGGAATACCGCGTGTAATTGAACCGAGAGATATGAATTTGTTAGCTGTACCAGATAAATTGGCCGTTATGACATATTTACATCAATTAAGAGCACATTTTACTGGAAAGCAATTACAAATCGAACAAATTGGTAATTAAATTTTTGAATTTTTTATCATTCGATTATATTATAATTTTTAATAATTTTAATGCTAGGTACTACATCAGATGAATCTAGTTATGTGATTGGAAATTATAAAACAGATAATCTATCACCGAATATATTAAATTTGAATCATTTAAAAGCGCATTTACAATATCAGACGTCATTAGATAATGAGAATAGTGGTGAAAATCGTTCACCGACACATAAAAAAGATGTTCGTAATCTAATATTGACCAGTTCTAAAAATTTGCTCGGCAAAGTATTATCACCAACTAAAGATAAAAATATTGTTAATGGACTATCAATGAATCATCATCATCATCATCATCATCAAAATCATCATCATAACAATGAAAATAAAATAAATTCAAATCAAAATACAAACATTAGCGAAAATTCGAATACAAATGAAACCAAAGAGAAACCAATTTTAATGACTAGACGTGAATTAACAGATCCATTTGGTAGTGATGATGATGATGAACAACTACAGCAGCAACAGCAACATCAACAAAATTCAAGAGATTACAGTGCCAATAAGAACAACAGTACTGCAAATAATAATCAAGAATTGCAACAACAACAGCAGCAGCAACAGCAACAAGATTTGAATGATAGAAGTCCATCATTGAATCCATCTACAACTCTTGTAAGAAATTATTCATTCATTTCTTCTTCCTTGTTTTTATTATTATTTGTTTATGTTCGTCCTATTTTATTTTGAAGATCATCATCGATTGTGATTCTTGTTTTTATTCTTTTCTGTTGTTTGTTATCGTTTTTGATTGCTTTATTTAATTATTTTTCTTGAGTTTCCTTTTCGTTTTTCTTGTTTTGATTTACGTTTAATGCTTTTATTTTTATTTTTAGTTTAGTTTAATTTTTTTTTTTACAATTTTAATTAATGATAGAACAAAACTTGTTCATGGAGAACAAAAACAAATCTAATCTAAAATTCTATCTGAACAAGATCTATCAGATCAGATCTATCCAAAAATGAAACGTCCAAGAAAAATTTCATATTTGTTGACATTTAATTTTTTGTAGAATTTAGAAAAGGAAACTGTGCTATAACGTAATTTTACTATCAAACAAATTCGCCTGAAAATGCTTTCTAAAAATAAAATTTTTAATTTAGTTTTGTTGTACAAAAATGCTTTCAATGATTCTTCTAAAATTTTTGTCCTTATTAATAATTGTTAATAAGAATTTTGATAGCTTACCTGATTTTTTGATCCACTACCAATGATACTGTGTTTTACATGTACTTACATGTGAAAAAAGAATACGAGATAAAAAAAAAATTAGAAAATTTCAATTCCCGATATTTTTTTTGTTAGTTTTACAATGCTTTTGTATATTTCTTATAGAAAATACTAATTAGACATAAGCAAATGAGTGAACAAGCCAAAGCTTTAAGAGAAAAATTAAAACTCAACTCGATCGAGAATAAAAAGAATAAAGACGTAAGTAGTGATTTTGTTTTTAAAAAAAAAAAAATTAATTTAATTTTTAAGTTTTTAATTTAATTTTTTTTTGTGATTATCGTTTTATTTTTGATTTTATTTTGATGTTTTTTTTTAATTTTAAATATTTGATTTTTACCACCATTAATTTATTTAATCATTTTATTATTAATCATGATATCAAAAATGAAATAAAACTGCTTCTTGTTGTTATTTTTCGATTAAAGGATTTGCAAAGTTTTTTTTTTTTTTTTTGTATTGATTACCAGAATTTTATTAATTCTTATTCATTTTTGCATTTCTGTTATTTAGGTTGATCGTCAGAAACGTTTAAGAGAGCATGCAAAACGTTTAATAGCTGAAACTCGTCTAAAATCGATCAGTTTAGATAGTCCAACATCACCGATTAAATCGACACCATCCGATTGTATAACAATATCACCAGAACGTACAATATCACCAATTAATCAAAATGAAGGATTCTATTTTAATAATATAGACAGTGGTATTGGTTTAATGGAACATAATAATTCATCATCAACATCACCGACACGAAAACATCATTATCATCTTCATCATAATAATATGATATCACCAATAAAAATTCGTAATGCTTATGATAGAATAACACCGCCACGTGATTTTGATGAAACAAAAATGCTACATAAATTTAATGATGATGATATTAGTGTTGGTGATCGTGGTGGTGGCTGCGGCATAGGTAGAAAATATGAAAAAAATGGAAATATGGGTAGTCCACTTCAATCGTTTAATTCAGTTTTAGATAGAATTTCTCCAAAAAATGAAAAAAAGGTAAAGATATTTATTTTTTTTTAATTTTATTTCGAAAGTTAACTAAAATTTATTATTTTTTTTTTTTGCACTTTTAAGCAGGGCGATAAATTATCATATATCGAAAGCGAATTGGAAGCTTTAGAACGTGAACAGGAGGCAATCGATCAAAAAGCAAGCAGCTTAGAGAAAAAATTACGTGCTGTTATGGGTGGAAATTCAAGTACGAATAAAAAATCAAATATTAATTTCTTTAATTTATTACGTCATCATGATATTAGTGGTTGTATTAGATTTAGTAGTAATAATAATTATAGTGATGATTGTGATAATTATGGTGATGATAATGATGATAATAATGATTATAACGTTAACGATAATGAGAAGAAATATGATCATTGCAATAATAATTTACAAATAATATCCGAAAGAATTCCATTAAGAAGAACATTATCAAAAATTCATATGTTTAATGGTGGTAATGGTGGTGATGGTGGTGGTCAGTAGATTCATACATACATATATGATTTATTTCTGATTTTATATTATTTTTTATTTATATATTTTGAAAGTTTTTTTTTTATTTATTTATTTATTACAATGCTTTTACATCAAACTATAATATTACAGATTTTTGCAGCAAAAGTTGTTAATAATTTATCTTTTTATTTCATTTTATCATTTTTGAATTTTCTTAAATAGTAGACAATCAGTTTTTATTTTTTATTTTATTTTTTTTGGATAATTAAATTTAATTAACAAACTAATAATGAAAAATATAGTCGTAGAAACTATTGATGCTTAAAAAAAAAATTTTGATAATGATTTGTAAATGAAATTAAAATACATAATAATATTACTACTTGAACTCGTACATACTTACATAAATTTTTAAAATTTTTATATTAATGATAATGCTGATACCTAATAAATTTTCATATTATTTTCATTTTTAAATCATAAAAAAGGTTTGAAACAAAAAAAAATAATTAATTTTATTTTCTTTTCATTTAACAAAACCAAAAAAAAAAACATAAATTTAGAATCAGAAGAAACTGAAGAACAACTACTATCGCAATGGTTTACATTAGTTAATAAGAAAAATGCTTTGATCAGAAGACAAATGCAATTGAATATTTTGTAAGTATTTATTTTTAAATTATATTTTTAATTTTTATATTATTATTATTTTTATTTTATTTAATTTTTGTTGTTGTTTTGTTTTACAGAGAACAAGAAAATGATTTAGAACGTAAATATGCATTATTAAATCAAGAATTAAGAGCAGCATTATCTGTTGAAGATTGGAGAAAATCTGAAGAGCAAAGAGAACGTGAATCATTATTATTAGCTGAATTAGTGGCAATTGTTGATAAACGTGATCAATTGGTGCAACATTTACATAATCAAGAAAAAGCGTAAGTATTACCAGTATTACGTATTACGTATTATGTATTATTACACAACATCAAACATGATCAAACATTATACAAAAAATGGCGTAATTTATATTATTTAATTGTATTATCAAATCAACTTTTAAATTATAATTTTAAATTTATTTTTTTTTTTTTCTATTTTATAGAATTGAAGATGACGATGAAATTGAAAGAGAACTTGAACACGTAGACATTAGTGCAAGAGATAAATGCATTATTCAGTGAGTGGTGGTTCGAGTGAGTGATCCATATTATTATTATTATTATTTAATATACATTATTATAGCTTTATTATATTTTAATTAATTATTATTATTATTATTATTATTATTACAAAAATTAATACTAAAATTATAAAAAATTTAAAATAATTTAGAAAGAAAAATACTAGAAATTTTCAAAAAATGAAATAAACATAAGAAAGAGAAAAAAAAACAACAACAAAAACAGCAACTAAAGGACAAAAATGATATCAAGGAAAATATTTTTGTTTTTAAAACGAAATGAAAAGAAAAAAAAACATAGATAATATATTTTAGAATATCTATATCCTCGCATACACATTACATTTACAATTATGTATGTGGAATGTGGATGGTAATATTAGATATTATTATTATTATTATTATGATTATGAAAAATATAAAGAAGCACAACAATTTTTATGGTTAGTTCAATAATTAAAACGAATGCGAACAAAAAAAATAAAGAGAAAAAAATAGTCAAACAAATTACATACTCGTATAATATTATGTAGTTAGAAATGAGAAGAAAACATTTATTTTTTTTTTCTTCTGAAAATTTGTGCTTTTTTCATTTTTATTAATTTTTTTATTTTTATAATTTTTTTTCTTTTCTTTTTTTTTTATACAACAATACATATTTTCTGTTTCATATTAAATTCTTCATGTTGTACACTGTAGTATGCATAAAAATACTCGTGCATTCATTATACTGTCAGTGCTATCAGATATCAGAGTAAATTTTTTAATTTGAGAATAAAAAAATTTTTTTCTGTTACTTATATATTTTATTTAAAATTGTTTTG
Source organism: Villa cingulata (assembly GCA_951394055.1). Classification (NCBI taxonomy): domain Eukaryota; kingdom Metazoa; phylum Arthropoda; class Insecta; order Diptera; family Bombyliidae; genus Villa; species Villa cingulata. The sequence goes on along the minus strand of OX596019.1, from coordinate 1,202,880 downwards.
ATTACAATTTATTATTTTTGTTTTTAAATTTCAATTTGATATTAATATGTAGTATATTTTTTTGTTATATTATATTTTTACTTTGAGTAAAAAAATTTTTTTTATTTTAGTAGAAAAAAAACTAGAAGAAGAATTTAATAAAAAAAAAAAATTAAGAAAATTTTTGAATTGATTTTTTTTTTATTAAAATTTATAATAAATGATAATAATTTTATCACGTCCGTTAGATTTTAAGAAGAAAAATAAAAATATAAAAATAACAGAGTAAAAATCATTTCATGTGCTTTATAAAAAAAAAAAAAAATAAATAACAACATAACATGCATATAAAATTGAAATAAATATATAAATGAGCTATACATAAATACATATGCATAAGTAGATATATAATATATATTATATTCATGTAAAATTAAATATTAAAAACAAAAAACACAACAAGTAAATAAAAAAAAAATTCTTTGAAACAAACAAAAAAATATAAAAATAAAAATAAATGATTATAAGAAAAAAGCACAAAAATATATATAGAGAGTGCAACAAATAAATTTGAAAAAAAGAAAAATTATTTTAGGAAAATGAAAAAAAAAGGATCTATTTTATGAGCAGAAAATAAAAATTAAATAGTATAAATATTTATTGTTCTTCGAAAAAAAGAAATTAAATGAAATGATAAGAAAAACAAAGCCTAGAATAATTATCATAAAAATGAAAAATAAAAATTATAATACATAATTCATATTTTTAAACTCTATATAATATACATACATACATATACATACTATATAAATGTAATGGATAAATCATTTTTTTTTTCTTCATCATTTTTAGAATCTAAGGCCGCCGCACGTAGAGTAAGAGCGTAGCGTAACTAATCGTAGCTGAGCGTTACGTGCGTACAAATTCAAACATAGCGTATGGTTCAAACTACGTTACGCTTGCTGTATGCGCAACATAATAAGAAACAATTGATTTGAATTTTAACGCTCTGAAATTTACGCTATGCTGCGCTCTTAGTCTGCGCGCGCAGCCTAAATAAACAAAACAAAAAACAAATATAAGAAATTAATGTTTTATATAAATAATGTACGTAGTATGTATATACATACATATATACATTTGTTTATAATATAATTTTATTTATTTATGTTTATTTTTCATCTTTTTTTTTATTGGAATTAATTATATAATGTGCTTTTTATTAAAAAAAAAAACGTAAGAAAAAATTTTCACATTATACACAAGACACAACACATAACTGACCGACGGCACGGCACATACATACATATAAATACAATAATTGTTATAAGACTCATCATAATTTTATTGTCATAATGATATGAAATTAAATGAATTGTGTACAAACCGCCTAATAAATTCATCCATTCATTCTCGTAAACTGGCTCAAAAAACTGTGATGAATGGCGAACAGTGCAGTGCGCGCAGTGCATGTAATAATTTTTGAAGATTTTAATAAAAGAACTGCAAGTGAAATGAGTGATACAAGTATGACCATCTTGAATTTTGAGTACAAAAAAAAAAATAAATACATACTGTATGCATATACATATGTATATGTATAATACAACAAATTGTATAATTAGAAGTTAACCTTCAAAATTATATAAATAAAATTTTAAAAATAAATAATCAGAATATTTTCTCACACACACAAAAAACAAAATAATGTATTGTTGCTGTAATTTTTTGTGTTATAATGTGAAAAATTTTATTATTTATTGCTTTAAAATTATAATTACATTTATTATTATATTGTAATAAATTAAGGATACGTAATTGCAATATTTCTCAAAAAAAAAAAAGAAAAAAAAAAAAGAAAAATTTTATATTTATTTAGTTTAAAAAACAAATTAATAAAATGAACATTTTGATGTAGAAAATTATTAAAAATTTTCGGTAAAATGAAAATAAAATTAATTTTGAATTGTAATTTATTAAATTTTAATTACATATTACTCTTCGCCAAAAAAAAAACTACATACATATATACAGATTGTTTATTTTTGATTGGGATGCAGAAGGTTAAGTACATTTTTTTTTTTTTTTGTTGAATATAAAACATTGACAAATAATGAAATAATTGATGAACTTACATTATTTACATTCATTTCAGTATAAATAATCGTATATTTTTTGATTTGTAGTATTTTATAAATTCTTGTACTTTACTCTTGTGCTATTTATTAAACAGGAAATATATAAAATTAATGTATGCAATTTTGAAAATACAGAGAAATACCAAACTTGAATATTTATGTAATGTATATCAAAGAATATAGAGCTAAAGCCAATAGAAGTAACATTCCACAATCTGTCAAAAATTCAGAACACATAAAGTTACATAAATATCTTCGTTCGAAACATGTTTCGAACATAAATTTTTCCCCTCATAATTGTATTAAAATACACATAATTTTTCTTACATACCATGTCTGAGGTAAAGATGGAAACAGATAACATCCGTGCCGTAATAAACAGTACTGACTATATTTTTTTTTTTTTTCAATTATACATACATATATACATACAATGTATATAGTATATATTAAGTGCACGCGGATACTCAGTCCATTATGGCACCGCCGATCAGTAATTTATGTCAGATATACCATCCAGTTTATCATCAGTAATCAGTTACTGGTGTATATTGTTGATGGGAAAAATTAATGATCGACTTGGGCAAGAGTAGCGCGCTGGCTGGGGTTCGAACCGTCATCTCAAGATCACAAGACGAAACCCAACCATCGAGCTATTCAAGTCCCTCACGTACCTGACTATATAAATAAGGCACATGGATGTTCAGCGTCAAACAGCACTATCACTGAGGCAGCGTGATGATAGTGTACTGTACTGGTGAACGATGCTTGTTGACGTCGAGGAAGCTATCTGTTTGTTATTTAAGAGGTATTCGGAATTATATTATATATTTGCCATACAAATCATCTAGATTAATATCTGTTGCGGGGAATGGAATCGATATAAAATTATATTTTATATTATACATTATGTATGTGTGCAATGGAATAATGTGAATTGTATTGTATTTAAAGGCAAATACAAGTTTATTGTGTATTATGATAATATATATAGCTACGTGTATATAATATTCATTACGGAATATTATGTAGTATGGTAGTATGTAGTATCAAAGACTATATAACAAATTGTTATATTGGGCTTTGGTAAGATGTATATTAACAAAGATCCTTATCTGTATTATGTATTAGTATAATACGAATTTATATGCGAATATTAAATGTATGTATATATGTATATGAATTGTTGTGAATGATAAGTAAAAGGGAATAACAAATTAAAAATTTTTTCAAAGAAATGTAAACAAACATTTGTTTTTAATAGGGAGTAATATACATAATAATATATAAACGAATGACATAATGACAAACATACGTATGTTTGTATATAATTGGTATGATCTGCATTGATTATAAATTGAAATATTTTTTCCTTATGATCTGTGTTTTGGCGTGGTCTTATATTAATTATTTCATAATCTCTATTCGAGTATTATGAATTACAATAATAATTATCATTACATATTCGTATGAATATGTATAAGAATAATTTTTGAATTTTAATTATGAATGTAATAAGTAAAAAATCTTAAATATACATACTATGCATTACATATATGTGGATATTTCGCATGAATGGTATATCTATACACTTGCTCAGATATAATTTTAATATTACAGGTGATTATATATGCAATTTGATTTAAATATTATATTTTTTATCGTTACTTTTTCTTTCCACCTGTATCCCTAAATATTGTAGGTATTGTAATATCACAAACAATATACAAATAATGTGGTAATATATAGGTATATACTTACAATACGCATATAAATAATAATATACATGTACATAAAAACGTATATGTATGTACATAAAAATAGTACAAAAGCAATGTGAAATTGTACAATATCAATATCGAAGGGTAATAATATACTATATACATATGTGTGTGTGTACATTTGTATATAAACAAGATCGCACGAACATAAAAAAAAATAAAGAAAAAAATATAAGCCAACGAAAACAACAATAATTTAATAGTTATCAAAATTGAATATAATACCAATAATACTGTATTAAATATAATACCAATAATACTATATTGCTTACTTGTCTAACAACTTCTATAATATAATATAATACATTATGCTAATAATGTAGGGTTTTCCAGTAAGGACATAACAATTTTATATTTAAGTAAAATAAAGAATAATTAATATACATATAAGGTTAAAATTTATTCCAAGTGAAGTACACAAATTACATTTAATTATGGAATTCGATCTCATTCATATGACCACCGCGAGCACGAAAATTGGAATAAGCGCTCTTAAAGTTGTGACTACCGATTCAGAATTGCGGTAGTAATTTTCAATAATTTCTAAATGTTGCTCGTTCGTGAACTTCACCATGATAAAAATGTTAACATTGACTGACGTTCTGAAGTTGACAGATTATGCCAAATGTTCAAGGCCTCCTTTGTATTAAAACACAAAATCGTTATGTCCCTATTGGAAAACCCGATATAAAAGCATAAGAATTGTATTATCCTATAACCAACCATTCACACTTATTATTTAATTGTTTATTTTATATTGGGTCCTATTATGAGTGTCGATAATATCGTCTTGTCATCGACTATCGCCTTGACTCGACAATTTTTGTATTATGAATGGCGATTTGAGGCGAGAATATCGACATTTTGAGTCGATCAGTTAAAACTAATCAATAGACATAGTAGTCTATGGTGATTTGACATTTCATGTATGCTTTGTATATAAGATAAATAAAATTTGATATGACAATATCTTACTGTCGAGACGACCGATTTGCATAATAATAATAAGAAACTGAATGAAAATAAAATTTGATATGACAATATCTTACTGTCGAGACGACCGATTTGCATAATACAAAATTTACATCGTCTCGTCTCGTCTTAATTTTGTCGATAGTCGATATTATATATTATCGACATTCATAATAGGGCCCATTAATTTTTATAAACTCAATCCTACAAGTGTATACGTACATATGTACATAGTGTCTACAATATAATATGAACGTCGATATGAACAAACAGCACAGCATATACATTTACTTACGTACATTACGTAATAGTACACAAATACCAAAAATCATTTTACAATACATATTTTTATAATTATAATACAATATACATATATGTATATAATACATATATATTGTCCCTTTAAAAATATCTCGGCTAATGCATTTATAAAAAAAACCTGAAATATGTATATAGTACATATATATATCATAATATCATATCATCATCATCATCATATTATATATTATAATGATTATCCGCATACATATATAATCGTATTGCATTAGCGTATACAATGTACAATATAAAATATAAATTTACATTGTATTATTTGCCGTATACCAATTACCATTGCATTATCAACGTATGCTCTTAAGCATAAGCAAAAAACAATAGAGCAAATAGCAATAAAGAAATGATCGATAGAAATAAAAACATAGCAGTCAACCAGCAGCAGTATAAAAATTATATATATATAGTATATATATCTACATATATTATATGTATTATATGTATATTTGAAATCTATAATGGCGTATGAATAATCAAATTAACGCACACACAAATGCTATGCGTAAACCTATTTTCATTCATAAATACGAAATTATTTTTCGAAGTATTTTTTCGAAGTATAAAATTATACACAATATGTCATACACATTAATTACAAACATGTGCGAAATCCAAAATTTTTTCGTTTCATTCCACGTCATCCACATTAATTGTAACTTTCCCCTTTTTCAAAATTTCGAAGCAAGAAAATATGTATTTTGGCAAACATACAGACATTATTTGAATTTAACCGTCGAATGTTATTTCTATTGGCTTTAGCTCTATATTCTTTGTGTATATTTTATGGGGTTCAAGTATAAGTTTATTGTAATGTGGAAATAAAAAATATGAATTTGTAGAATGGAATATTATAGATTTGAACCATTTATGTTGTGTTGTCAATGCAGTTTGTTAGCAGGAAATATTAGTCGATAGCCGGTAAACGTAAATGGTAATTTTTAATTGATGGTCAACTGTCAAAATGAAGAGCTTCCGTTCAGCTTTTTCAGCCAGCAGCTCAGTCAATTGCACAGATGTCAGTTCAAATTCAATCAAACTTCAAAATCAGCAGAAGACCAATCTTCAATCATCTTCCTTCAATCCAGTTCATTGTCATTTCTGTTTCTCAGTTTTGTTTGTGTTTGGTTGTTTGTTTTTTTTAGTGTTGCTGTAAAATGTGTTGCCTGTTCCCTGTTGACTGTTGAGTTCGAGACAAGTTGTGTTGTGGTTGTGGTGATTGAAATTGAATTTCTTTTTTTTTTTTAATTTAATGGATAATTTCGTTCGTTGTCGGATACTAAACTAGCGGTAGTTTAGGGTTTTTTCTTTGTATTGTATTGATTTCATATTAAAGAATAGTAATTGAGTAATTAATAGTTTTTGTTTAAGTTTAATTATTTGCAAATGGTGTTTAAGAAGTAATAATAAGGTAAAATACATTTTAATTTAAAATTTATGTTAAATATTTGATATTATTAAAAATGTTGATTGTGTAGCAGCAAAATCAATTAATAATAATAATTTAGAAATGGCAGAATCAGAAATCAATGAAATGAATAATGCAAATTGAAGTGAATGCGATTTTTAAAATTTATATATTTTTTTTATTTTCATAAATATTTGTGAAATTATGTGTTAGTATATGTGTACGGTATCCAATCCAGAAGATAGAGCCGCCAAAGCCGTTATATATGTATTTATTTATATTTATATATCTATTATCTAGCGCTAGATTATATACATATTTTGTGGATATTATGAGTTACCTAATATGAAATGAAATTAATATTAAAATTGCGCCATTTTTTTATCTAGTTGAAGGTTGGCGTTCATTTCATTTTGTGGTTTTATTTTTTCAAATTTTAGTTTTTTTTTTCATATTGAAAAAATATACATATTATATTATTAAAAATATAAAATATTGTACTTGTGCTATTTGAGTACAGTTGCAATATCATAAGGTGTTTTGTTTTAATATAATATTACATATTATTACTTTATTTTGCTTACATATACAATTATACATAAATAATATTATAAATGTGTAAATGTAGTAAATGCAGTTATAATTTAGTTAGATCACTATAGTATAAATAGAATATATGAATGTGTAGATCTTTATTTTTATTTTACATTAATAAAATAATAACTAATTTGGAGGACAAGAAATATGTAACGGATAAAGAAAACTAGAATGTGCATGCGAAATAAGGTAATGTAAATAAAATATTTTATATTTTAAAATTATATGTTTACTACTACAAAGTATAAAGATAAATTTATTCAGTAAAAGAAAAGATACTTTTAGTAAATTTTTTTAGCATGTTGTAACAGTAGTATTCGATTTAAAAATTTTGTTCTTTTATAATGGTGCTATGCTACGTCATACGGTCATACTTAATGTATAATCAGTATACCTAATGTACACATTTATTTATTCTGTGGCTATACATACACATAACATATATTTTGCTGTAAATTTATAATTACAAAATTACTTAGAAATTTTAAAAATAAAAATTTTCCTATAAGAAAAATCTACATAAATGTGTACATTATGATAGAGTCAGTATACTCAACTCGACACTGCTATATAATGTTTATGTTTATACCTATGATTTTATATCTTTATTATATATAATATGTATAACTAAAAATAAATTTTATGCACATATGTACATACGACTACGAAACGATTAATTTTCATTCAGTCAGTATTATTTTATATTCATGTTCATGTTATTCTCATACACAAAATACAAATATGTACATATAAAAAATGGAAAAATATACATACATTAATATAATTTTCCTTTTCATCACATTTTTTACATTAATACATTCAGATTCAGATTCAACATTCATATCGTGTACATACATATGAATGCACACATGTGTTATATGTGGTTATATTTATTTTAATTTTATAAAATAAAAGATCGTGTATATCGTGTATTAATAATTTTATGGTGCATGTAACTGAAGTGAAGTGGTATTTGGTATACTACATACAGTGCTTGATTTTTTCTTATTTAAATTGAATAATTTATTTTCGTTTTTCTTTGCATTTTTCTTATTATTAATATTATTGTTATTTTTTTTTAAACTTTACTCTAGTTTAAGTTTTATAAATAATTTATTTCGACAAACGAGAAACGATATAATGTATACATAAAGCAATTTTTTTTTTTTTTTTTTTTTTTTTGTTTTTGTTCAATTTGAATCAATTTAATTATATAACACATACACACAGTACAGTACAGTCAGTTTTAAAAACCATTCATATTTTGTTCTGTTTGTTTTAACTTTAAACATATAGCACATATAAAATAAATACTAGTATTTATTTTATATGTGCATATAGGTACTAATAATATATTATGTATTTATATGAATGATGTGATGCTACATTTAATTTATTTACACATTTTTTACTTTCAAAATTTGTGATATCTTGAAACGGTCGAACGGGTAGCTTAGTAGGACAACATTGATAATGAAATTAATAATATTGGTTTTTATTAATTAAATTGAATAAAATAATAATTATTGTAAATTGTAATTGATTGAAAATAATTAATAAATTTTTTTGCATAATTTTTAACTACTAATATAAAAGACGAATAATTTCTCAATTAAACATTAAATTAATGTTAATTTTTTTTTCTCTTTCTATATTTTCAGAAATTGCATGAAATTTGTTTTAGTCAAAGTGCTCATTATACATACATATTTGATAATAATATCATGAATTTTTAGAAAACTATAATATATAACTACCTAATTATATATTTTTTAAATTTGTATGACAAAATAATATAGTTTTGAAAAGGAAAAATTTTTTTTTTGTATAAAAGTGATAATAATAAAATAAAAAACAACAAACAAAATACCTAGTTTTTATATAAAAATGAATGGAGGAGTTACAGCAATGGATGAAAACGGAGAAGAAATTAAAAGTCCAATACGTCGGCTAGGATCAACGAGAAAATTATTAATATTTAACAGTGAGTACCTAACTACATATAATATTCAGTTTTATAAAAATGTTGATATTTTTTTTTTCGTTTTTTGGTGGTTGTAAGTTGAAACTTTCATTATTTCAAAACTTACTTATAAATGAGATTTAGATGCATATATACCTACAATTTTTAAATATATATAAAGCGAAATATACATACATACATAAATACAAAATTAAATAAAATCCAAGCATATGTTATTACGTGCTATATATTATATTATACTTGCATGTTATTCTATATCTACATGCGAGGTAGATTTTAATTAATGATTATTCAAGACAGACAGACAGACTTTAATTAGGCAATGTAGAAATTTGTTTTTCATTTGAACATACATACATACGTATGTGTATGTACATACATATTTGGTTAACCGTACCGCAGGGAGAATAAAAAATTATAAAAGGGGTTTACAGAAATAAAACCAAACATGACCAAACGGCAAACCCATATATCCTTCAAGCAATTTCGAACACAAAAATAAACTGAAAACTGGTCTGGAATTGTATATTATGTATGTTATGTACCTATATAATGTATATAATGTATATAAACTTACCTTAACAACCTGGCAAAACACAATAGAGTCATAAAAATACTAAAGTGGGTGCCAGTGCCAGCTGCCAGGTCACAAAGGTATTGAATGAAAGGAATGACGGCAATGAAAAAGAGCTGACCGACTAAAAACACTGAAATTAAATTAAAGTGTGCATAGTACTAGGTACCTAGTATATTATGTATACATAACATTATAAAAATTATTAATTATAATTTAAATTAATTATTTTTTTTTTTTCTGGTGACTAAAAGCTTTTAAATTATCAGTTTGTTTTTATAAAATGCCTAGGTACCTGCATATTTTCTTTATATTTTCATTTTATTATTCAGTTGACTTTTTTCAAAAATACGTCTTTACTTATCCAAAGAATTAATTTTATAAATTCAAATTGATATGGAATGATCCTTATGATGATGTACCTACATATGAAAAAATGATCCGTGTAGGTGTGTAATTAGTAAATATTATGATATATAAATGCATAATGGAAATACCTATAACAGCTGTGAATAATAGGTGTATACTGTATACTGTCTGAAGATATTTTATCTTATTATTATAGCTTTTAAAGAATATTATTTATGTATCCTTAAAGCAATTTCTGGTCTGTGCTATCACTATCATTTATCATATAAATCTCTGTTCTTTTATGTGAGGAGAATATAATGTGCTTACCCCAGCACCACCAGCACACTATAAAATTCGTGATATTGGAAAATTCAGTGCTCATGCTTTAGGAGGATGTTAAGTTAAAATCATACCAAGTCCAAGTGTACATATACAGGCTATCTAGTCGAAGTTGTCAGACTGGTGAATGGTAATCTGTTTTTTTTTCCAAATCTTCCAACAATAATGATTTCTGTTTAATAATATGCATTACACATGAAACTATGAGAATGAAAATTTTCATACCAATAATTTAACAATAATTCCTTTAAAATTGCAAATAAATTCAAATTCTGTATCCTTTTATAGTAGTATAGTAACATACCTAATATTTTTTGGTTCATACATAATATTTAAGCCGGTTATATACCACCTACTATCATCATTCATCATCATCATCATCATCATTAATAATCATTATCGTGATGCTGAAGCATGAGCAGTGCATTTTCACTCAATATCTCTAATGGACCAAAAATATATATATTTTTTTCTATTTTATTTTGTGTATGCATGCATCTACACAATATTATTTACTTACATAGTACATGCATATACTATGTATTTACTTTTGATTTTAAGTATACGAGAGAGTGTATCTATGTATATACGTGCGTGCGTATTTCTACAGCTATACATATTTATGCGTCTCCATACATACGATTACATATATTTTCTTGATGCATTTTTTGTTTTTGATTTAAATTTTATAAATTCACTATGTACATACAGACAGATAATATATTTTAGTACATATATGTACATATTTACATATGTGTATATAATATAAATAGATACGATACGATTGCTGCGAGTATACTCTTCTGGTATAAAACCAAATCAAATCGGACTGTGTACAGTACACTGTTGTAGTGTTGTATACGTACAGTTTACAGTTCAGGCACAGGCATCATTCAAATCAGAGAATTGAGAATTTTTATACAAATATGTACATTATACACACTACACAGTATATCAAAATACGTATCTATCTCTATAATATATAAAATCATAAAAAAATGGCGTCGTACGTAATAAAGATGTGAGGATGCATTTGGTGAATGGTGATTTTAGATTTTTTCATTCTGTAAAAAAAAGTATATCTAATTTAAAAAAAATATTTAAATTGAAAAAAATTTATAATGTGATAAAATTATTCAATAATTTCTAGTACATAGATGAATAGAAAGTGTAAATTTTTTTTTAATGAAAACAAAAAAAAATTTCTTATTAGTCTCTTTTCTTATATCTTAAATGCAAGAAGTTAAAAATGATGGATGCTTAAATGGTTTTGTAAGTTCATCAAACACATTAAAAAAATTGATAACAACGAAACGAAAATACATACATGGTAAATGGTAATAGTTGTGTGAAAATTTAAAAAAGTGATTTACAGACCACCTAATGTAATTTTAAAGTTTAATATTGTACACCTGGTAAATTTTTTTAAACAAAAATAAAAATAAATTCAGTTTCAAGACAGAAAAATATTATAACTTTTTCAGAAGATTGAAGTTTAATTTTTTCTTTTGTGAGATTAACTAAAAAAAAAAAAAACAAATTTCTTATCCTGCCTGTAATAAAGTGGTGATAATTTTATAGTAATTTTAATACATATGTACAGTATCTCATTAAGTTTAAAAAAAAATCAGATGAAAAAAAAGGATTTTCAATTTGATTTAAGTAAAAATATAAAAATCGTTTAATATTCTATGATGCATAATCTACCGGCATTGGTATTAGTTTGATATTAGTTGTAGCTGTGCTGTGGATACTATAATATATTCTGTTCTGTCCATCATAATTTTTGGTCCTTTTTGTGTATACGTATACATAAATTTTTTTTTCCTGATTGTCCTGCATTGTATTTCAATCATAATTAAATGGAAATGAATTCCCTTTCAAAGAATATTTTCAATATTTAGAGTATTTAGGTACTTACCTACGTCATCTGTAATTAAGATTAATCCTTTTTATTTTTATGATTTGTAAAAAAAAAAAAAAAAAATTTAACAGAAGATTTTCTTATTTATTTTTTCATATACATATATGTATATCCTTTATAGTTTATGGTAAGACATTTACATATCTGCTTCGTTAAAACCCGGAAAGAAATATTTAAAAAAAAAAACAAAATTATTTCTTCCTTATTTTCTTTTTTTCCGAATATTTTCCAAACATTATATATTTGTTGTTTATTTTTTCTATTCTGTGTATGTATACCTAAAATTTTTTTTTTCTTTCTCTAAAGAAAATCCTCTATTGGAAATTGCTATGGATGCTGTGTGTTCTTGACAAAAAAAAAAATAAAAAAAAATAAATAAAACGAACCAAATTTGGTTATTAAATTTCCCGACATTGATTTATACTACAATTTTTTTTTTTTTTTTTTATGACGAGCTAACATAGTACATACTATATACCTACTATGTAGGTAACACGCAGGATCCAAATAAAAGAAAATTTTTCGTAGACAGAATGTAGGTATCTAATAAAACTAATAGAAAAAAAAAATAAACTAAAAACTATACATGAATATATGTACATATCTGACTGCGATAATGTGCAAGATTTTTGATGAACTTCAAAAGTTAATTAGGTAGGTACTTGAGATAAAGTTATCTATAAAAATTGTAAAAATTTGATTTAAATCAAATAAAATGTGTTTATTAATATTTACAATGGCTCATAAAATACTATGCATTTAATAGGAGGAAATAATGTCATGACTTATTCTTTTTTTTTTTTTTTTTTTTTTTTCATTCAGAAGCAGAGCTATAAAGAGGATTTATATGATAAATACCTACACTTCGAAACATTTTTTTTTTTATAGTCCATAGTCCAATATTTTTTTTTATAAATTTTATTATTTGGTTTTAGTTTACATACACCAAATTCTCATGCATTCGTATACGTAGATATGTACATATTATGTGATCCTTTTCATATTGCGTAAAAACTGATTTTTATTTTTTTTTTTGTTTTCAATTTTATGTAGATTATTGTATGTAGATACATACAGATTTTAAAAAATTACATTTAAGTAGGTAGTAGGTATTTCGGCGACGATCTAATTTTTAAGTAGTACAGATTTTATTCTTCATACATAGTAGCATAGCCATTACAGAGCCAGTAATGTTTATTTGTATTGAATTCTCATGAAAAAAAAAAAATAAATAAAAATTAGGATATTGTCTATTTTTAGTGAAGTAGGTGTAGACATTATGTACTTATATATGTACATATGTACATATTTATTTGGATAGATATATCTTGTGGTAAAAGAACAAACAAACATATAAAATCAAAATAAAAATACAACAAAATCATAGAAGAAAAAAAAATCTTAAATTAATCACGAAAATAGAACAAAATAAAAAAAAATAAATTATCTTTTTATTTCTCAAACATGATCACGTGTTTTGTACGTACGTAGTACTTTTAAATTCGTTTATATTTCATTCATAATGCATTTTTTTATATTTATTTTTTATGTCAAGATATGTAGATATAATTCATATTAATATAGAGTAGTAATCTTATCGTTTGTGTAAAAAAATTGTGTGGTGACTGGTGACGTTAAAATAAACATGAGTACGAATCTTGCCTACAAACTTTATGATGGAAGCTGATAACTTATATAAAAAAAAATTTTTGTTTTCTTTTTTTAAATATGTAATTTGTTGTAGTGCCCACCCCACCACCTAATTTGATAAAAAAAAAGGAACTCTGTATCAAACATAGTTTTTTAATTTGTTTTACTACGTTTTATTTTTTTAATATTACAATATTCCAATTATGGTACTTACAACTCGTTACGTGTGAATTAGAAATTTTTATAATGCAATTTTGGTTTCATATTTTTATAATGTGGAAAATTGATTTACATGTTTTTTTTTTTTTTAATTTTTTATCGTTAATTAATTGTTGTTTTGTTTTGTTTTGTTTTTCATTACATAATTAATTACCCACATATGTTATAGATATATGAAATTGTTAAAATATTTTATTAATTATTTCCCTGGTATATAGTTGTGATTAATCATTAATTAAAATAATTATCAATAATTAAATAAAGTAAAAAATAAAATTAAAACTGGTCAACCAACAACATTTTGTGTGAAAAAGTGATAAAAACATTTAAAGAAACAAACACAAAAATGATGATTATAGATTTTGAAAAATAAATAGAAAATCATTCAAAAAAAAACAAAAAACAAAATGCAACAATAAATTATCTTGGTTTGCTCATAACAAGAAAGTTATTTTTTAGAATTTATCAAATTTAAATTAATAGTTTATTTTTGGTTTTTTCTTTTTTGAAAATTATATGATATATATACATATATATATATATATACATATATATTAAAAAGAGAATATCTTTTTGATCTAAATACGCTCTTACACATATTTAAAAAAAAAAAAAATAAATAAATATAAATTAAAATTAAAATAAAAATGTTTCAATGCATTATACAACAACGAAATGGTTGGATTCATACCCCGAGTCCTGAAACACGTGATGTTTTTCCAGGTAAACAAAAATATATGTAATTTCATTTTTAAATTAATGTAATACCAACATAATTTTAAATTGTTTTTCAGACATAAAAATATTTTATTTATGATGAAAAATAAATTAGCGTAGAGTAATTCATTGTGTGCCTATGTAGGTATTCAGTGTTACATTTTTACATTTGATTTGCAATTGTTCTTTAAACTGCTATGCAGTTCGATAGCAGTTTTATATAGAACTTCTCTCGGACTATGTAATAATAATTTATGGACATGAATGACATACCATTTAACTTCCAAAAATAATAAAATTTCAATTAAAATCAATGAAAATGTTTTTTAAATTTTCAAACAATAAAAATGAAAAAGTATAGACCTGTACATACTAACAAATTTGTATATATACTTACATATGTAATGTTTTCCTACATATAGATTACATTTATTAATTTAATACCCATTTTGTCTATTGTATGCGACCAATTTAAAAATGAAATTTTTATTTTAATAATTTCAATAAAATTTGTAATTTAGATTTTGTTTCTTTTTTTTATTTCAATTAAATGCATATTTATTGTATGCAAGAGAGTATTATTGTTGAATGTAAAAACAAAAAGAAATAAAAAACAATAAAGTTTCAGTTACAAAGTAAATTATTCAATTAACCATGTATGTATGTACATGTAAGTATGTACACATGTGTATCATGTCATAGTACTTAAAATCATTTTATTATGCATTTCATATTATTAGGTGTAAGGGAAGGTTCTGTCGTTTTTAATTCGTATGGCACCCAAACACAGAGTTTTGACAAGTTTTAATACGAAATCAAGCCTTTTAATGTGATCCAAAGCACAGTAGTCTGATGAATTCTAAGTTCGAACGAAGCATCCCACTTATGTGGAAGTTAACGTGAGTGGGATTTGTCCTGCATAGCATTTCGTCATTGACATCTGATGGCATTCCTGATCTGGGTTCATTTTTCAAACAAAAATCACCCGAACGAAATTTTACAAACCATCTTTGGCATGTTCGAGCTGTTACTGCGTCCTCTCCAAACACATCACACAAGCTTTTTGTTTTGTTTTGTTCCCATCGCGTTAATTCCCTTTTTGGAACTCATACAACAGATGATACTCTTGAATGCACTTTTTCTTCACTCATGTTGACTGTTTTACAATTTTTTTTAAAAAAAATTGACTAAAATATGAAAAAATGTGTATGTATAAATCACATCAATCATATTATATTGATCTAAATCTAACTATTTAAAATGGTTTCAGTCGGATCTGAATCAGAATTCTTGCTAAGAGAATCGACAACACGTAAAAGTGCATGTGTTCAAAAACGACAGAACTTTCCCTTGTACATTTATGATAAGGAGTATCATTACATTATGGAAAAACAAAAATTCATCAGCCAGCATTCAAATTTCATTAAGTACTTTACTTTACTCTAAAAATTTTTACTCTTCGTTACTATTAAATTAAGCTAAGTGAAAAGTTCTAAATATGAAACAATAAAGAACAAAAAAAAACAAGAAAGATTTCATTTAATTAAAATTGAAAAATCAGTGGGGGAAAAATATTATTAATGAAGAGTTTGAAAAAAAAAAAATGAAGATAGGATGCAAATAAGGAAATGAATTTAACTACATATATTTTATGTTCATATAATAATGTACTTTATATATCGAATGTACCTAATTCAATTAATTAACGTTTAATGGAAGTCGTAACGTAATGTAATATAATATGTATGTGTAGTTGATATACATACCTACATACCTACATAGTTGCCAGTTGGTTTGATACACACAAAAGGAAAAATATATTTTTTTTATTTCTTGTTTCATAATCATTCCATATAAATAATAATTTAAAATGTGTACATTTTTATTACAAAAATATTGTAGTGGTTATTATTATTTTTTTATTCAATTAAGAAAATAATGTGACAGAGAACACACAATCACTTTCAGATTGATTCTTTCGAAAATCATTTAAAATTTTATAATGTAAAAATCTAATTAAAATATGTATGTAACATATAATTACTATATGGTGCTATGTGTTATGTTATTATGTACATTTGCAAATTGTATTATTTAAAAATTGTATGCATATTACCTACGTACAACCAGTACAACTTAACTTATACAAAAAAAAAATTAAAATTAGAAGAATTGTCTTACACATTTTTTTCCTAATTGCTTGGAAGTGACAACGTGACAGACAACTATGTATACTATTCGATTTTTAATTGAAGATTTAATTCATAAATCATTCAATTCAATTCAATTCTGATTTAATTTCTAATGTGTGGTAGTACGACTACCAAGATGTTTTAAAAGAAAAGAAAATTTCTAAATTTTCAGATATTATATTAGAATTTGTAATATACATATATATTTTTTTAAAAAATAATAATTTTGTTTTCTCTTTTTTGAATTTAATTCTATTCACTTTTTCAATATGTATTGAACCATAAACGTAGACATTCGTTTACAATTGAATGAACAATTAAGATGTTTGGATGTTCGTGTCGAATCACAGGTATCTCTTATACAAGAGTTACAGGATTTTTTTAGACGACGGGGCGAATTGGAAATGGATTATAGTAAAAGTTTGGATAAATTAGCAAAAAGTCTACAATTAAGACATAAAGAACAGAAACAAAAGTAAGTTACATAATAATAATAATCATTATTGTAATTTAATCCTTAAATTATAAATACATATTTTTGTCTATTACACAGACTATTTAGTATTCAATATTTTTTGTCTCTGTAACTTCTGTAATTTAATAATTTCAGACGTGAACAATGGCCTCTATTCTCATCATATGCATGTTGGCAACAATTGGTCAATCAAACAAAATCACTGTCCAAAGATCATGCTGCATTATCTGACATTTATTCAATACATTTAGTGGCTCGTTTACAAACAGTTATTGAAGATGTTCAACGAATATATAAAAGGGTAAATAAATATTAAAATTATTTGCACATAATATGTACTTGTGTTTAAAATTAACAAATTAAAACGATCCTAACTTTCATATTTTTTTTTTTTTATTTTTAAATTTAGTGCAGAGAAATTGGTTATGAAACTCATGAGGAAATTTTAAGAGTTCTACAGGAATTACATACAACTATGAAAACGTATCATAGCTATCAGGTAATATAAAAATTTTCTTCTTCTTTTTCCCATATCGATTGATATTAAATTCCAAAAAAAAAGGAAAAAAAACACTCATTTATTTTAATCTGATTTAAAACAAAAAAAAAAAAATATATTTTTATAGACCGAATGTAAGGCAGCTGAAGCAAAATTAAGAACGGCCGAAACACAAAGAATGAAACTCCAACAAACAATTCCAGCCGAAAAATTAGAACGTAGCAAAAAATATAGACTGACTGAAAAAGAAGTGCTCAAGGTGGGTGAAAATAATTTTTGAAATATAAAAAAAAAATTCAATTTAGTAGTTATTTGAAAAAATAAAAAATCAATTATTTTGCTCTTAATTACGTTATTTATTTCCTTTATATAGAGAAAAAATAAATACACTGACGCAAGACTGAAAGCTTTAAAGGCTAAAAATGAATATCAATTATGTCTTGAAGCATCGAATACAACAATTCACAAATATTTTGTGGAGGATTTAAGTGATTTAATCGATGTAAGTGTTCAATTATTATATTTTTACTTTTATTTTGTTCAATCAAAAGTTAACGAACTAGTCTAGCCAGTTGTTTCAGTCCCTTGAGACTGAAATTTCTCTCTCTAATTTCAATTTTATAAATGATTTCCTGTATAATTTAGGCGTTATATTGACTGTTACAAAACAAAACAAAACAAAAATTTAAAGTTTAAATTCGATTCAATTTATAACTCTTGCTCTTGCATAATAAATTTACAATTAAAATAAATTGCATGAAATATGATGACAACTTTAATTGATATTTAAATCAAATTTAAAAAATAAATAAAAAAAAAACTAACCAACCTAGACTTTCTGTAATGTAATCAATTCTCACTTCAAACATTTTTCATTTCATTTTGCGTTTATTTTATTATTTTTGATTGTAGTGTATGGATTTAGGATTTGGTTCAATGGTATCTAGAGCCATTCTGATGCATGTGACTGCAGATCAAGGACGATGCCGAGCCATTTTACAGAATTCTGATACTTTATCACATACAATACATTCAATGGATAGTAGAGCTGATAAACAAAAATTTTTAGAACAACATCATGGTGCATTTATGATTCCGAAACGTTTAGAATTCCAAGGTCAACAAAACGATGATCCAATTGAGCCAGAACTACAGAAAGCATTACATCAAGAAATGGAACAGAGATTACAATTGCTGGGACAGAGAGTTAATAATTTACGTGCTGAATCTGAAGAGATATGGAAAACATTGGAAACAGCCGAAATTAATTTGCTGGAACATTTAAATACAAAAGATTATGATACAAGTGGAATGTTCGGAGACGGTGCTTTAACACAATGGAAACCGACAACAGATACAACGACAAAATTGAAAGCTGATAAACAAGAAATTGAAGAGTTTTATATATCGGTAATATTTTTTTTTTTCGCAATTTCGATTATGTTTTCAGGCGAATTACACAAAAACACTATAAATTTTTGGTATTTTTTTTTATTTTTTTTATTCAGAAAATTCGTGAATACATTTTGGGAACCTCTCGAATAGCTCGGTTAGACGGTAAAGCAGAACTATTGAGAAATGCATTAGCAAAAGATCCGGCATTTACAGCTGGACCTTTAGTGAAATCAACAGTTCCAAAACGAAAGCGCATTGGCAGAATGAATATGTCTGGTCATCCGAAATTATTCGGTGGTTCATTAGAAGAATATCTAGAGGCGACCGGAGAGGAAATTCCACTTATTATGAGAAGCTGTATACGCATAATAAATTTATATGGTAGGCATTAATTTATTTATTTATTTATTTATTTTTTTGTCATCATTACGTTGTTTTATCATCTGTCATTTCATTAGGTCTGCATCATCAAGGAATTTTCCGTGTATCTGGATCTCAAGTTGAAATATCAAATTTCCGTGAAGGTTTCGAAAGAGGCGAAGATCCATTAGCCGATACTACAGATGCATCAGATATAAATTCTGTAGCTGGAGTGCTCAAATTGTATTTAAGAGAACTGAGAGAACCACTTTTTCCTATAATATATTTTGATCATTTCGTGTCATTAGCACGTAAGTAGTGTAACAACTTTGAATTTATTTTATTAATTTCAATTTTGAAAATTTTTCAATTTATTTATTTTTTTTTGTGCAGAACTTGAATCTAAACATGAAATTGTATTAGGAATCAAGAAATTTCTTCAAAGTCTTCCGCGATCGGTTGTGATAGTTATACGATATTTATTTGCGTTTTTAAACCAGTATGTTTGTTGTTGCATTTTTCTATTTTATTTTATTTTTTTTGTTTACATTTTCAAAGAACTTAAGGACCTCAATATTTAATAAAAAAAAAAAAAAAAAAATTGTTTACAGTCTTTCAGAATACGCCGATGAAAATATGATGGATGCCTATAATTTAGCAATATGTTTTGGTCCAACATTAATGCCAGCTCCAGAGGATAAGGATCAAGTACAGTATCAAAATCAAGTAAATGAACTAATCAAAAATATGATTGTTTACCATGAAGAATTGTTTCCTAAAGATTTGGGTGGTATTCAATATGAAAAATATATATCTGAAGAGCCATTTATTGACATGTAAGTAGAGATTAGAATGATTTGACATTATCAAAAATATCTCCATGCATGAGTATATGGATGGATAAGTTTTTAAGTTTTTTCTAAACATTTTTTTTTTTATTTTTAGTGATGTAGGTGATTCGCCAACTGATCAAGTAACTGAAGATCCAGATTCCGAAGTTTATCCGTCTGAAGATGGTAAGTCTTTCAATTTTTCGGTTCGGTTTTCGATTAGGTATGCATAAATTACGAATTTTTTTTACAAATTATTTTTCTATAGAATCTGATACTTTGGAAGCAACTGTTCAATTTGATTTTAATGCACGTTCCAATCGTGAATTATCATTGCGTAAAGGTGAAATTGTGATACTCAGAAAACAGGTTAATTGAATATAACAATCAAAATTTTTAATGAATTCTTCTTTTCTTTTAACAAATTCAAATATCAATAAAATAAAATTTCAGGTATCAAATGATTGGTGGCAAGGAACTGTAAATGGCAAAGAAGGTTTAGTACCCGATAAATACATTTCATTAAAAATTAAGTAAGCTGAATAATTTATTGTCGTTTTAGATTTGAGATTTGATTTAATTTTTGTTTTTTTTTGCAAAATGAGAATGATTTTTTTATTATTTTATCTTTTATTTCATCAGAGATGAGGAACGCGATAAAACTAGTGAACATTTAAAATCATCATCTTCAGAAGAATCAGTTCGTAAACGAAGACCAAGTGGAAATATATTGATTAATAGTCAACTATCGGTATTTAATCAACAGCAGCAGCAGCAGCAACAGTCATCACAACAACAACAACAACAACAACAGAAGCTAAGTAGTTCTCAATCTATTGATCTTTCATCATCAGCAACAGCAGAACGAACAATTAATAAATATCAACAGCAGCACTCACAACAAACAGCAACAGCATCAATATTACAACATCAGCATTCACAACAATTGGCCACATCACATCAGTTACAACAGCAGCAAACCGTTCATCAGCTATTAAATGAAAAAATTGATTCGATGGTTAGTAATAATTTAGAATCAAAAAATAATAGCAGCAGCGATGATTGTGATTTTCATTATGATAGTGTTGATAATATTAAATCAAAATATAATTATCACGATGAGCCACATTCATTTGAAAATTCAATGGATTTTCTGGAGGATTTTAATCAATTTCAATTCGAGGTACTTGAAACAACTGTTTGAAAAAAAAAGGGAGTAGGAAATTTCATGTTTTTTCTTTTTTTTTTGCTTTTTTTTTAAAAAAATATCATCGTGTATAAATTTGTTTATATATAAAAGTAATTTTATATAATGAAAGAAAATTATCATTAATTTCATCGTTGCTGTTTAATCTATACTACTACTACTACTACGACGACGATGATGATGACATTAGTAGTACCTTTTTTTTTTTATTGTATTAAATGATTTAGTTGAAATTTTTATTTTTGTGTTTTTAACATTTTATTTATGTGTAATTTAGATTAGAAAAAAAAAAATAAGTGTATTTTTACATCTGCCAGCCATTAGCCAATTCGTAAAGAATATATACAAACATACAAATGATGATGTCACAAAATAGTGTAATGTTTTTTTTTTTTTTTTGAAAAATAATAATTCAAAGAATTATTTGTATTTTTACAAATAAGAACATTTTGTTTAGAAAAAAAGAAACACAAATAATTTCAAAATATAATAAGAAGACTTCAAAAAAAGCCCACCGATGCGATGCGCGCCTTAGAAAAAATTCCCAAGTTGATAACGACGAATATAAAGAGTGAAATTGTTTTTAGTATTTTTTTTTTTTAAAAGGAAACTTTATAATTCCTATTATTTACTACACTGACTACACTGCTGTTTAACTACTATATACATCTAACTATATATATATATTTTTTTTTGTTTAAAAAGGAAAAAATAATAATTTTTGTGTATGTAATTTGCTTTCATTTCTTATTGTATTGTGCATGCATGCTCTCTGTCTAAGTGACTGACATCTGACATAAAATCTAAAATTGAATAGTGAATTTTTAATTATTATTATTGTTATACATACATAAAACATAATACACTTACCTACATTCGTTTAATGCTGCTTCTTATACTATATATTCGATCCAACCTGGTTGTACAACCCAATTGAGTTGGATGGTTGGACTAAAGATTGTATCGAGTTTGAGACGTAGTCAATCAATTAGACCAATTTTTATGTTTTGAATGAATTCAATTTGAGAACTAGACTAGATTGTGTAATCAGGTTGGACGTTGAACCGTCGTATGTATAAGTACAACAGTCTGATTTGTTTGTTTGTTTATAAAAATGCAGCATTATTTGAGTGTTTAGTTTTATTATAATTTTTCTTTAATGACACGTTTACAGTCTTTTTATAAGACCACACCTTACCGGTCATTGACTGTTCAAATTTTATTACAATAATCGTATTTGTAAGTGTTAAAAAAAAGGATATTAGTAATAATAGAAAGTATACGTTGTTATTTTAAAATGAAAATGTGTACCATGAAAGCTAAGCAAATATTTTTTTGCATTTACAAAAAAAAATAAAATAAAATAATTCTAAAATAAATTTAAATTTAAGAATACGACATCATATTGATTGCATGCTACAACAGGAAAAACAAACAAAAAATATATATTTTACATTGAATTATGCCGATTCTACTACATTCAATATTCAATGCAGTGACTTCAACTTCAACTTTGACTTTGGTGTAATGGATGTGTGTGTATTAGCAGTAGACTTGACAGCTACTTTTACATGCTGTGAAGTCGAAAGTCGAAGTCTAAGTTGAAGCCACTGCATTAAATGTAGAAACGGCATTACTTTGAGCAAAATTATTTGATCAAAGAATCAAATAAAAAATGACAAAGTACATGAGTGTGTGATGAGATGATGATGATGATAATAATGATGAAATGCAAAGCAAAGTAAAAAAGTAAATAAATTTAGAAAACAATTTTTTTAATTGTATGTGTTTAGAAAAGAATAAAAATTTTATATTATTTAATATATATCTACATATGTATGAAAATAAATTATCGAAATAATGTATCCAATATTCAAGTAGTATTATGTTTCAGACAAAATTATAAAGAAAAATTTTTTTAATTTTTTAATCAAAATATAAATATGTTTTGTATACACACAAATCTTTCTTTTTTTCTTCTTTTTTTTCTTGTAAATTTGTGTTTTAGTCAGTATCTATTTAGAAAATTAGATTTATCGTTTTATTAAATTAATTACCTATAAATTTTAATAATTCGCGCGTAAAGATATATGTTCGTGTAGATAAACGTTCTTCAGTCGTTCGAACACATTATTGACTTGACTAATAGAATAAAAAAAAATAAATAAATAAATACCAAAAATACAATAATTTTTAATGAATCAAATCACAGAGTTGTTGTTAAAGAAAGGAAGAATTTGTAGTAATAAATATGAAATTAATGTGTGTGTGTGTGTGAAGTGAAGTTATTTTTTTTCGTTTTTATACATTGTTTTTCGTTTCGTTTAATTTCGTTAATAATAAAAAACAAAAAGGTGAGAATTTGTATAAATAGTTTTGAAGTAATGTACATATTTTTTTTTTATTTTTCTTACTAACAAAACTTGGGAATTTTTCTTGTCAGAAAATCACAAATTCACTACTAATTTTTTTTGGCTGTATTATTCTTACTAATACCCTAATACATATACATACATATATTTATACAAAAATTACACAAAATAAATAAAAGACTAAAAACAATTTACCGTTACAAATACATAATTAGAAAAAAAAAAACAAATAATCTTTTTTGTATATAATAAAACGCGTAATAATAATTTATGTAAAATTTAACGAATCAATTTTAATATCGAAAATTTTAATATCGAAATTACAATCGAATAATTTTATTATTGTATTTTTGAGAAAAATCTTAACACACATTATAATATAAATTTTAAGATATTTTAATATGCCATCCATACCATACATACATACATACATACATAACTTTATATCCTTTCATTAGATATCATTTTGTAAAATTTATTATTCATAATTATCCAATCCAATTACATACTACATATTTTGATCTAATTTTAAATAATTTTCATCGTATTTTTTGTTTCAAATTGATTTTGTTTTTATTTCTTTTCGTTTCTTTTTTTTTATTATTTTATTTTAGTCAAAAAAATCAGCTGAACCAATTTATGCAGAACCAAGTAAAATACCAACAGCAGTTGCAGCAACAACATCAAGAATAAGTAGCACATCAACGATAGTACCTTCGAATTGTACTAAAATTAGTGGTAGTGGAATTTTATCGAAATCCGAAGAAATGCATTTTGACGAATACGAAGGTGTAGTTTTACGAAATTTAGATCCTACAAATTCATCGAAATTTAGTGATTTAATTGGAAATCGTAAATCTGAAACATTAAAGACGACAACAACAACAATCAGTGGTGGCGGTGGTGGTGGTGTTGGTGTTGGTGTTGGTGTTAATACTTGGGGTAGTGATGATGGTGTTGATGATAATGATTTTAATTCTGGTGGTGTTTGTAACGATTCAAATCGTCATTCAGACGGAAATCTATTTAAAGACTCGATTATTAATGAAAATTGTAACACCGATGATCATATAAATGATTTAATGTCACCGATCAGAAAATGTCATACGAAAAGTTTTAGCTTATCTGAAAATCATATCGGTATTGATAGTTGTGGTGACGGTAATAGTGGTGGTGGATTAAATTTATTTCAACAGAATCGTGAATTATGGGAGAAACGAGCGACTGAATTAAATTTAAAACAAAGTCTAAATCTAAATCAATCACGCATTTTGGAAAGAAAACGTATTGCACCGGATCTAGTCATGGATTTACCATTATCTGCAAATAAAGATACAACTTCGAGTTCTAGAGATTCCTTGGATATTGAGGTAAAGTTCTTGTTGAAAGAAAGAAAAAAAAAAATTTTTACAAAATATATTTTTTTTTTCATGAATTTATTTTTAGAGTCTTGCTACAGAAGAGTTAACATCTGCTGAACGTTTCGCATCACAAAATCA
The DNA here is from genome assembly GCA_951394055.1 of Villa cingulata. Lineage (NCBI taxonomy): Eukaryota > Metazoa > Arthropoda > Insecta > Diptera > Bombyliidae > Villa > Villa cingulata. The sequence goes on along the minus strand of OX596019.1, from coordinate 1,177,088 downwards.
ATGTACACTAAAGAAAAATGAACGATTTTCTACATCGATTGAGACCATATTAGATAAAAAATTCATTAAATTAGAAACAAAAAATATGGAAAATCCAAAGGTTGTTGAAGTGGGTAAATCACATCTGGAGATTGGATCAATACCAAAAGAATCAAGTAGCAATAATTTGAATATAATCGAACCATCAATTATTGCTGAAAAGAAAGCAATGCTCGAAGAAGTTCTTCACATTGAAGAGGATATAACGACAATAACACCAGTTACTGGATTAGATATTAACAACAGTAGTACGATTAGTTGCAATACTGATAATCAGAACCAGAGTGGTGGTAACAATAAAGAACCATTATTAGTTGTTGGTAATGTATCGAAAGATGTTTATAAAAGTCCAATACCGGTACGTAATACACAAAAATATGTATCGCAATTCGCTGATCTAAAATTAACTGGTGGCTGTTTGAGTCAACCAGATTCGACATTTACAACAAATACACAAACAACAACGACAAGTAGTAATTCTAGCTGTAATAACAATAAAATCATTGAACAAATTCCGCAGTTAACCTCATTCAAACCTCAAGTTAAAGTTAAACCGCAAATTTTTAAAAAAACATTTGTGAGACCACCGACAACACCAGAAATGGCAAGAAGAAGTGGTTCTAGTAGCAGTAGTAGTGGAAGTGGTGGTGTTGGTGCTGGTGGTGGTAGTGGTAGTGGTAGTGGTCAAGATTAAAAAGGATGGATATTGCTTTGTTAATCTGGTGCTTATACATATGTATTTTTTTTTTCTAAGATAAAAAAAAAAGAAAGAAAAGAAAATAAAAAAGGTACATCATACAACGAGTCTTGATGACACAAAATACTAAACAGAAAAGTGACATAAATGTAGTTCATAAAAATTTTATATTTCTTTTCTTTTTATTTTTTACAAAATGTTATACGTATAAAAATATAATCGTACATAAAAAATTCTCATTAGTTTTACTATAGATATTTAGCGATTTAAGTTTCGAAATTTTTTTTTTTTTTTATATAATACTCTCTCAGATCATTTATATTATATTATATTAAGTGTTAATAATATCTAATTTTTATGTATATATATAGATTAGACACTCATATGTATATGTATCGAATGAATCGCTTAAATGTGTATAATAAATCTTCTATATTTAACTATAATAGTTTACAAATTCGGTTGTATGATCAAATTGAACCTTGTAAAGGTGGCATAAGAATAATTACTAAATAGTATCATAGTATTCAGATGAAGAAATAACAAAAGAAAAATATATACATACCAAGAAATGTTTATACATGAAATATAAAAATTATGCGTATTTTTCGCGATTACATTAATTTAAATTATAACAGAAACATTTTTTGTTTTTAATGTTGTCCTATCTAATTTATGAGATAAATTTCAATTTAGATAATTCACAAAAAAAAAAAAAAATATTATAAAACAGATCCAAGCAAAATTAATTACCCGTGTCTATTCAAAACATTATTATTTTTATTTTGGTTTTCTATAATTAAGTAAATTAAACAGAATTTTCCCTATTGACACAAACAGAATTAACTCTGGTACACACATATAAAAGTAATTTTTTATTCATCGAAAAATGCAGAAGCATTATCATCTAATATTGAAACTTATGATGAAGAATTAAAAAGTATTTTTCATATATGTAACAATAAAAAAATAAAATAAAAATAAAAATAAAAGTTATGATGGAAACAGAGAAGATAATAAATTTTAATTATTTTACGTAAGGCTAAAAAAAAAAAAAAAAATTCAAAACTAAATCATATTTTGTAAGTGTAGTTTATATTATACATACATAAATACATTATATTGTAATCATAAAAATATTTCAAAAACATAAAAAATGCATATACATTGTATGTAGTGTATAATAATTAAATATATTCATGTTCATATCGCAACCACATCATTTTAAGTTTTGAAGAGCAGCAGCAGTAGCAGCAGCAGCAATAGCAGAAACAGCAAGGTACATACTATATACAAACATACATATATACGAAAATTAAAATATCCTTATTTTATACAATGTACTATTAAAAATAAAAATAAAATATGAATTTTCAAAATATTGAAAATAAAAATCTTATTTATTTATAGCGGAAATAAATTTTTTTTGTTTTGATTGAAACGTGAATTAAGAATAAATTATCAAAACGAAAGTTAAGATGTCTGTCAATGTCCTAAAATAAATAAGTTTTTTGTCAGTTTTTAGATTTAAACAATGAAACATGAATGCCACCTATTGTAAGATAGTTATATCTCCAAAAACAATAAATGGAACTACGTAGGAATTGCCATTATCAAGAAAATTTATGGAACAAAAATATATTTTAAAGACAACACGCCATACGGTTCAAATTGAAAACACAAAGTATCTACACTATCTTACAATAGGTGGCAATCATGTTTAAATTTAAAAACCGTAATTAGCGAGTAATTATGGAGTAATTTTTATTAAATTTAAAATCAACAATAGCAGTAGCAGAACATCATAGCAAATGATCATAGCAAATTCATACACGCTATCGTTTTCGTTTGTTTCGACTTCCAATTTAAGAACAATTTGCACTTTACTTTCGCTAAATGATATTTGACTGTTTATCGAACTGCATTATCATTATTTAAATTAACAATCTACATATTTATAAAATTAATATGAAATACAGAACAGTGTTCTCATATTTTTTTCGTCTTCCGTTGTTATATCAACCATTTTTTAACTTATTTGACATAACAAATAAAATTGCATACATTATAATGTAAATAATGTATCTATTCATTTAAATTTTAAACTCTGTAAACAAAAAAATCCATCATCATTTATTTTAGTTACGATTATATTTTGAATAATGGAAAAAAATCCTGTAACTCGTGAATCTTCAACACGGCCGATATCAAGACGTGGTCTAAGAACAGAAAGTGCTGTTGTTTCAATTGCTTCATCTTCTACTCCTTTAATTGTAGGAGAAAATCTTAATCGTTCTGATACAAATACATCACACAGAGACAGAATTATGAGCTCAGCACAACCTTTATCGAATATTCGAATTGGAACTGCTTCACGTATAGCAAGTGCTATTTCATCATCAAATAGTGGACAGCTTGGCACTGCAAGTAGTAATCGAATTGAAACTGCAATTGGTTACGCTGATAGTCTAATGACACATCGTCCTATAACTCAACATGGTTTAAGCGGATTATCAACGAGCCATACTAGAATTGGTACAGCAAGCACAATGAGAATGGTAAAAGATAAACGATATTGGCAAACAATTCTTCAAACAAAAATGAATGAAATCACACAGGAAATTAATAAATTATCCATAGAAAAAGTAAACATGGATCGAGAGCAGTCAACAAAAAGAATGTACGATAAAAAAGTAAAAGTAGCCGCAAAAGAACTTACAGATTTACAAGCTCAATTGACCAGTATGAACATTGCTTTAGATAGTTCTGTCTCGGGAACAACTCGTCAACATTTACAATGGGAAGCAAATGCTTTAAGAGAGCACAACGAAACCATTCAAAATCAACTCGAAGTGATGTTTAGTGAACGGCAAATGATAGACGAGCGCAATAGCCAATTAAAACAAGAAATCGAAATGGAAAAGAATAAAATCAGTGACATGATCCTATCATTACCGATAGATGAGCAAGCTAAATACCAAGAATTACAAAATTTGGCTGGAAACATGAAGCAACAAAACCTGGATAAACAAAGCAAAATTGAATTGTTAACTAATCAAAAAGAGAAATTGAACGGAATCATTATGGCATCTCAAGTAAAAATGAAAACAATTCGATTAAAACAAAAATTGCAAGAGTTAAAAAAAAATTATAACTTATTGCGAAAGGAGAAAGAGAATAAGCTAACACCGGAACAAGAACGAGAGAAATTAATTAGTGAAGTTCGTATCAATAATCAGGCATTAACAAGTATCGGTCATCAAATGAAAATTATTGAAGATCAATTGAATGAGAAAAAAGAGCAGTTATTACTCATTGAACAAGTAATTAGGACATTTTTTCATTTTATTTCTGTCATTATTATCATATATACATATATTATCCATTCAAGGGTTTGGAAGAAGGAGATTCTGAACGACATGCAAAATATAAAGAACTTAAACGTAGAGATGAAACCATGACTAAATTTCTAGAGAGTTTTCCACAGCAAATTGAATTAGAAAAAAAAAGTATGTATAGTGCACACTTTAAAAAAATTTCAACTATACATAAATTTTAATTTTTTTTTTTTTTTTTTTTGTTTCCGCATAGATGTTGAAATGTTGAAGAATCAAATTTCTTACGCTATTGAACAAATTAGTTTACAAGGTTTGAATATGAAATCTTTTGAAATTTCAAATTCAGATATTTTGAATGAAAAAAATGATTTGAACAGTCAAAATGGACTTTTAAAGGAATGCAAACGTATTGGAATTCAATTAAAACAACTACAAATTTTAGAAAAGAGAACATCATCACAACTGAAACAATTACAACAGGAAGAAATTGAATTAATTAATGAAATTCAAAAATATAATAATTTAGAGGTAGAAAAAAAATTATAAAAAACACCAAACAACCAAACATCAAAATAATAGTATAGAGCAAATAATTTTATATATATATATATTTTCCCCCCTTTTTTTTCATATGCTTTTTCCTATCTGCGTGCAGTCCTTACGTTCTGAAGTAGCTGAAAATATTGAAGAATTAATGACAAAATTTGAAGAATTAAAGAAGAAAAAGCAAATTACTGAAGACGTTAAAAATGAAACAAAACAACGAAATCAAGAGATTAAGGTACAAATAATAGTACAAATAATAGAATAAGAGTAAGAATAAGAAAGAATATTTAACTATTATAATTAAATTTTTATAGGATCAATTACGTAATAATGAAACTTATCAGCAAATAGCACATCTAGAAGAGAAGCTCGTTGATTTAATATGCGAAAATAAAACTTTAAAAGAAATTGTCGAAGAGAATCGTAAAATAAATAATTATAAAATGTTACAATCAGAAATCGAGATAATTATGAATGCCATCAATGAAATGCTAATGGATGATCATGATAACGAAAAATTTAAATATACAAAAAATAAGTCTAACAAGTAATTTATTTTTTTATTTCATAAAAATGTATAATAAACGAATAAAAATATATATGTATTTGTAGATGTGATTATAAAAAACAAAAAATACCAATATTTTCATCAACCTTCTTCATTTAACAACATTCGTTATTTTGATTCTGGAATAAAATTGTTTCCGAAATTTTTTCTGTAGCCATAAATGATTCAATTTCTTCGATTCTGAAAGGATCAAAATAAATAGGTATAGGTAGATAGTGTATGTAAAGGATAAACGATGAAAATTAGAATGAAACAAATTTAATACATTTATTGGTAAGTACTTACGTTCTTGGAACAATTGAAAATACTTCACGTCCGTCTTCTGTGATTAAAACATCGTCTTCGATACGAACACCACCAAAATTACGAAAACGATCAAATACTTCTAGATTAATGAATTTTTTTAAATTCGAATCAGACAATACTTTTTCTCTAAGATGATCGACAAAATAACATCCTGGCTCAATGGTTACATACATTCCAGCTTTTAGAATTCTAGCAAATCTCAATTTATTAAAACCTGGTTCAGTTGGACGTTCGGGTTGTCCTTTAAGATAACCACCAACATCATGAACATCTAATCCAATCAAATGCCCGAGACCATGCGGTTGAAATATGGCTCCAAGTCCTGCCTGAATCATTTTCTTTACATCGCCTACCGATCAAAAAATAATTTATTTTTTTTTTAGTTCGAACATCGTACAACAATCGTCAGAATTAATGTGTGCTGTGCGCTCACCCTTTAAAATTCCACCACATTTCATTTCTTCAAACATAACACTCAATGCTAGGTAATGCATATCCACCCAAGAAACACCGGGTTTTGCATTCGCTATTACTGCATCTCTAGCAGCTAAAACTGAATTATAAATTAATTTTTGATCTTCAGTAAATTTTCCATTTACTGGAAAAGAACATGTGATGTCAGCAGCATAACCACAATAGTTACCGCCCATATCAAAAAGGCACATATCACCATTTTTAATGATTTTATTGTTTGGTGCAGCTGCATGTCCATAATGTAAAATTGCACCATTCTTTCCAGAACCACAAATGCATGTATAAGAGACATGACGACAACCACCAATTGAATAACAATAATGAAGGAATATACTCTCTGCTTGATATTCACTCATTTGTGGTCTGTAAGAGAATTGCAATTGCAACATTTTATTGAGAGAAAAACAAAAATTGTTCAACAAATTATTTTTACTTTATTGCTGCCATGACTTTCTTATGAGCATCAGATGAAACTTTGGCTACATAACGAAGTACCTTGATTTCTTCTGGGGACTTTATAACACGACTAAAAAGCATAAGAAAATACAATTTATTGGGAATATACAATCACAATGAGAATGAATATACAGTACATAATATTTGAAATTTTAAAATAAAATTAGTTTTATCTTCAATTCTATTACTTTTTTATTATTAAAATAAAATCTAGTATATAATCTGCAAACATTTTTATAGTAGTTTTAGAAACTATTATAACGGTGTTGGTTGTAATGCATTTTTAACCTTATCTAATAAGTAAGAATGCAGCTGCTTTGGATGCATTCTCAGTTTTGCTAATCTATCAAAATCTAGTGTAACCACTTTGAGTCCAAGATATCGTAAATGTCGAATTCTCATCACTTGAGGTCCAATCAAAAATTCCCCGGTACTGTTGTAGTGTTCCGGCAAAAACATCAATAGAGCAACGTATACATTTCGATCATTCCTTATACTGAAAGACCAAAAATTTTTTAATCCTGGCGGATGTATTAAAATATCGATAATGTATAATGAATTGATTGGTAGCTTTCCAATTATAACGTTTGTGGTATAATTATCAGGGCCACCAGCTATTTTTTCGATTAAATCACTAATACTATTTGTCATTCGTTTTATGCGACCATCTTGCCAAATTGATTTTGCTGAATGATCCCTTGGTAGCATCGGACCCGCATAATTATTGCATTCTAATGTTAATGTTGCATCTAACAATTTTAAATCACTTCGAATTTTCGGTAAACGTTCCTCTTGTGTAACTGAATGTATTTGATCTAAGAAATATGGATTGAAAATTGACGAAACAAAATTAAGTGGAAACATTTCCAAGTAGCAGCAATGAAGGAAGATATCAATGAGATCGTGTGGCTTAATTTTTGCAAAATTCTCTTTCAAATAATTTTCAATATTCATCCAAAATTTCGTACTACTAAGCGGTTGAAAATCCAAATAACCCAAGCAAGTTATGATCGATTTCAAGCACATCGGATCAATATTTTTGTGATTGCAAATAAAATATTCACTGCATCCATTCATTATATGATAATTTCTTAAACGAAAATGCATGCAATGATCTAGAATTGAACTAATTAATGATTGCGATTTTATTTTCAATACTTTTGCTTTTATATAACGTTCTAATGCCTTTTCGATTTGACTATTAGAAAAATCTAATTTCGTAAATGATTTAACAATTGTTTCCAAATTATTTTCATTGATTGCATGAATGTTTGTGTTTAGCCATCTTGCAAATGCTTGCATTGTTCGAAATGGTGATGAATTGCATTGGGCTAATGCCATTAAACTTTCGGCAACATCATCAGAATTTATATTCCACCAAACGTGCGGAATTCTTTGTTCTAAAACTCCAATCACAAGTCTACGACTTATTTTTAATTTTGGTAAAATTTTGTAGATAAATTTTATGTTTTTATGATCGATTGATTTCTCATTGTCAGCAATTCCAATCCAAAATTTTTCAGCTTCATCTTGATGCTTGCAATCAACAAAACGATCAATACATTCACAGATTTCTTCTATATTCAGAATTCCATTTGAATTTCTAAGCAATAATTCATCACAGAAACGTTGAACAGTTTTTTGTAAATCTAGAAAAGTTTTTAGCACTTCCATAAAATCAAGAAGTAATTTCGGATCACCGTTTTTTAATATACATTCAATTAAACGATTGAATACTGTACTACTATGTTCTAGATTTTTCAAATTGATCAAAGATTCAATTCGTATAATTCTATCGATAGCATACGCAGCCAATTCGGGATGTAGATAACTGTCCGGTATTTCATTGATTATACTCAAAATTCCTGTTGATGTCACGCAGTTATCCAATAGGACTTTTATGCCTTCGTTATTAACATCAGTAATTGTTGTTCTTAAAATTTCAGTTTTATTTTGTATTTTTGATCCTGATACTGAATTAACGTTCTCTTCATTCATTCCATTTTCATTTTCTTCTTGATTTCTTTCGACGACATTATTATTATTGTGTGATTGTGAAATAATATCGGAACAAATTGTCGCAAATTCATTCTTTTTCAATTTTTTTAATATGCAAGGTAACTCCTGTATATCACAACCTCTTTGAACTAGTATTGTTGTTTGTCCTAGTGTTGATTTATCATTTTTACCATCGCCACCACCACCATCATTTTTAGAAAATGAACGAATATTTTGATTTTGTGGTCCGAATCTTAATCGTTTATTTATTAATAAAATTTGATTTCTGACACTTTTACTACCATAGCTGCTTCTTAATGTTGTTGACATATGAAATTTTCCATAATTTTGTGCTTGACACAGAATACATCGTGACATAGTATTCGACTTTAAATTTTTATTTATATTATAACTGTCTGAATTATTTTTTTAAATTATTTCGATTTTTATTCCGATTATTATTATTATTTTAAAAACTATGTGGTGATTACGATTAGACTGGACCATTTATATGTCACATTTTTTATTTCTTTATCGTTTTGTCGTTTCGTTTGGTTACGTATTGTATGTACTGTACTTCCTCAGTTCCTCCTCGTATAGTTGACATTTGACAAATACAATATCGAGTAATGTTTAAATCAGCTGTTGTTGAACGTTTTTTTAATAAACAAAAAAAATACAATACACAACCACAAGCAATAAATTAAAATTACCATTGATTGGTTACCAATTTACCAATTACCATTGGTTGTATTATTGCCAGCTACTTGAAATTAAAACAAATTAAAAAATTGTGGATCTTAACCATGGATCTTAACCACATTTTTATGTATGGTCCCAATTTGTTCCAATTTTCACATTTTCAATGTTTTTTCCCTCATCAAAATTTACATTTAAAAGAACAATTACATATTTCAATATCGATCAAAAATATTTGGTCACCACAAGAAAAAATTACATACACATTCCAGGATCTTCATACAATAACAAAAAATTCCAATAAAATTTATAAAAATATTTCAACCAAACATACTCATGCATACTGTATGTACTTACCATTCTGCTATAATTGGGTACAAAATATTTGAATCCACTGTGTATCTAGAAAATTATAAATTTTGTTTTTAAAATTAACAATTAGATGTCGTGCAAAAGAATTTTACCAATTTTACATTACATACTTTTCAATTCCTTTAAATTTAGCAGGAGAAAGATGTAATCCACTGTCTGTATTATCCGTTGCCTATAAGAGAAAAGAAAAAATACGTTATGAATTATGATGACATATGATACGTAAATTGGCAATTTATAAATGATGATGTAGGCGTGAATGTATATATGTATTATAATCATCGCAATTTTGATGAAAACAAATTAATTAAATTTTAATAATTTTAATTATTTAAAAAAAAAAGAAAATATTCATTCAACTCATAACATATTATTACCATAAATGGATATCTCTTGTACAAAAATATAATAAGATAGCATGATGATAAAATTTTGCTACATATTCACATAAAAATTCTAATTCTCTGAATTACATACTGTTAAAAATGTATCATTCAAAAAAATTAAAATTCAAATAATTCGCGAATAAAATTAATGAATAAAAAAAAAGCGTAGAAAAAAAAAACTAAATGACGAAATTCACACAAAGAAATATTGTAGATAGAGAGGAAATCATATACTCATGTGAACATAAACATAAACATAAGATATGAGATGGTATGAAAATAAAAATAAAAAAATTGCGAATAAAGTATAGAATTGTAGAAGAGTAAAAGAGTAATAAAAAAAAATGGCAAACATGTAAAACATATTACGTATGCATGCATAGTGGTATTGGAGTATTTTCTGTAGTATGGATCTGGATGGTTAATGGTTGAGTATAAAATATAATTCAAAATAACGAACGACATAAATGTACATACGTACATACATACATACACATAGTGGCATAAGTATAATTACGATTTTTAGAGAAATTTAACTCATTTGTAAATAAAATCAAAAAGAAAAAAAAAAACATTTTTATAGTCGGCGCGCGTGTGTAATCGAAGTACATTGACTTTTTGATATTTTATTTACATTCCATATGTTTTCATTTTTATGAGTATCATCATCGTCTTATATACAATTTTGTAAGAAGTATGTAATAATGTATGTATGTATGTTTCCGCGAATAATATAAAGTAACCTATCCATCATCCAATATAATACAACACATAACACATTTGCATACAAAATAAAATTTTATGTTTTTTTTTTTGTTTTGTTTTCTTTTGTTTTGTTTTTTTTTAAATTTGCTTAGCAAATCAAAATTTTTCATCCATTCATTCAGGTAAAAATGTACACACGTAGGTACATACATCTATACTATACATTATATGTATACACTCGTGTGTAGTAATTTTGTTTATATTTTGCACTGTACATACATACTTATTACATATGCAATTGTTTTGTATAATATTATGAATGTATAATATTATTTTTAATAAATATATATTTATAATCCACGTATGTATGGCGGTGTACAGATTATAGACTTTAGCGCACGACTAATGTCTAACTGGCACACATATATACGTACGACGTACATAATTTATTTATATACAAAATTTAACCAAAATAAAAATCAAAAAAAAAAAACATAAACAAAAACAATCTTTACTTACCAACGTTAATATTAGTGATGGATTTTTGTTTTTGAAATACTCATCGATCTGAAAGTAAATATAAATACATAATAAAAATGAAACGATTCAATTTCACATTATTTCGAAAGTACTAAAATTTATGTGTGTATGTAAATAAATTGCAATTGAAAAATAGGTAACATATCTGGAATTTTCTTTTTTTTTTTGATTGTCTTTTAGCTAAAATAATGTAATAAAAAAAATAATTTTAACAGAAAAAGAAAAAAAAAATAAGTAATTAGATTTCATCATCATAATTATCTCATTGAAATGAATCATTCATTTTCTTTGTCAATAAGTAATTATAAAAAAAAATTCAAATATGTATTATTCATCTTTTCATCTTCATGAGGTGGATATACTGCATAGATTTCATTTCTCTAAACTATACTTTGGTTGGTTAACAAAAGAAAACTTCATCTAGTCACTGCATGCTCCTTCCTTATATTGTGTAGATTTTGTAGTATTCTTCTACACCTCGTAACTATATTCATTTTTTCTTTTCATTTTTTTTTGTTACTTTACCTCGTTCACATATTGAACTTCATCGACTTCATACATATTTTTGAAATCATCTTTTGTTAGTAACGGTCCCATCCATGTTGCATATTCTTCTGGAAATTTTGGTACAAACAATACAGTATAACCATCATTAATTCGAATAGCACCATAACAACCAGGCTCTTTAACACCAAACATATACTGAAAATATGATTCCTGAAAATGCGTAAACAGAAATAATTTGATTTTGAATAAATGAAAGTATGTGTGTGTGTGTGCATATATAAATTGTTGGTATAATTATAATTAAAATTATGCAAAATGCAAAATAAGATATCTAATCTAATATTTGAAATTAAACAAAAATAAAATCAACAATTTTGAGAAAGAAAACCAAAAAAAAAAAAACAATATTCTTATTATAATATGCAATATATTTTTATAAACTACTGCATGATTACTCATCATAATGATTTTTCATATGAGAATTAATAAATAATAAACAGAAAATATAAATAAATAAATATGTATACATGAAATAAATAAATAAATAGGTATATTATTATTATCTATTTTATAATCGAGAAAAAAATAATAATATTTGTTTGCATGCATATAGATACCGAATGTATATATGTATGAAATGTAATAATGTATTTTCAACAGCGAGGGAGAGAGTTCAATGACAATCATCGGCCCCAATAATTATTTTACGGGGACGCCGACTACTACTATTATAAAAAAATTTTCTACTCAATTTGTTTGTTTTATTTATTTTTGTTTATTTTGTATTTGGCTATTTAAATTTTGTTTTTACTACTCACAAATTTTTTTTCTTTTTTTCAAATAATGTAGATATAATGATGCATTAGAAAAGTGTAAAATAAAATTTAATATTTCTTCTTTTTTTCTGTTATTTTGTTTTCTATGTACATAAAATGTGGTACGATGTATAAAAATAAATTTTTGCTTGTCTTGTATGTAGGTTTATTATTAAAAATATGTTTACACGCTTTTATTGTGGAAAAATGACTAGCATTATTTAACAAATATAGAACTTCTTCTTTTTCTTTTTTTTCGCAAATTCACAGTGGAAAGTGCACAGTGGAAAGAGTGTATTACTATTACTCGTGTATGTACAATAAAACGAACGAAAAATTTATTGTATATTGTATTGAAATGTTTAAACGAAAAAATAGCGTTTATGTATTATGGAAACACCCACTAAACAAAAATTGTTTTTTTTTTTTTTTTTGCTTGATAGAACTGGTGTTAGTATGTAAGGAGTACTGTTGATAAATGATTACATATTTATATTTATTTATTTATTAAGAAAATAGTAACCATACTTTTATTTTATGATTTATACGAGGGTAATTTAAAAAATTCCCAGAAAAATGAAATAATACATACACATTTTTATGGATTTATTTTTCTACACGTATAAACCACCAAGTTTAATCACCAGTCACACTATACGGTGCGAAAAGTTTTCAGAATTTGAATCTTAATTTGTTTAAGAACTCAGTGAAAGTTCGGCACGACACGTCTTTCAATGTGCTCTTCGCGCAACGCTTTACACTAAGTTTTAAAAATAACCTAACCTAATTTTTCAGGTACCTGTATCTTTTTAAATAAAAACAAATGAATTATTTTTTTTATACACAGCACAGCAGTTACGCTTTCAAAATACTCAAAATATAACCAAACTTTTTGACTGTTGGCCTGTCAGTTAGTAAATTACTGACGCAGGTATTCCGGGAATTTTCTGAATTACCCTCGTATTTCTTCATAGTTTCTTTTCTCCATATTTTACATAAATTTTATTACAAAAATTTTTATAATTTTTCACACCCGTACGAAATACATACTTAATAATGAAAATAAATTAAAAATAAACAAACAAAAAAAAACATGAATTTTATTTTCATAACTATTCTTTTTTTTCAATGATTTCATTTACATATTTAGGATTAGTAGTAGTTAATAGTTGAACAACGTCGTTATTTTCGAAAATTATTTTTCTTAAGATTTTTAGTATAATTATATTTTTTACATACATACCTGTCGAAATAGATAACTAACATCCGTATCATAGAAACTGATATCTTCTCCACCTTGTAATAAAATATACGATGATTCTTTTTGTTCATCATTGATTTGATCATTTTTACAAATTTCATTTGCAACACGATTTCGATTATCTTTAAACATTGACATTGGTACAGCCAATGTTGAAGGACCCATTTGAAAAACAGAAGGCATCTTTGTTGTTGATATAAATGAAAAATCTATTCTTTTCTTTAATTTTTGGTCTAAACTCTAGAATGAAATATATTGTACAAAAAAATTTGAAATTAAATTAATACAAATATGTACTACAATTATTACACATAATATGCACAGCACAATATATACATACATATATGGAAAACAACAATTTTCAAATTGAATTTAAATTTATATATAAGATAATATTTTCTGCCAATTATAGGTTTTACTTATTACGATATGATATACCTACTCATATAATGAAACTAAAATAATAAACGATTGTACTTTTAAATACAATTTTGAAATTTTGATAAGTTATTTATCATTCAAAGTTATTTTATTTTTTTACTTTTATTGGTTCTAGATTATCGGAATAAAATGTTTTAATCAATAAATTTATGATTACAAAAAAAAAAAAAGAAGAAAATGAAAAATAACAACGTAAAATTTATTAGAAAATGAAACATTAAAATCAATCAGATAATAAATTATTCTTACGTCATATTATTGACACATAAATTGCATGCATGCATATTAAGAAAATTTTTAATTTTTATTATTTTAAATAAAAAATTTTTTTTTATTTTAAATAAAAAAATTTTTTTTATTAAAAAGTAGGTGCTTTCGATTTAGCAACTTCAAGTACTTGCGAGTACAAAAATGTGTCCAGGATAAATAATTGTTATAACGAACGACACAAAAATTATTCGTAACTACTCTTGCATCTACTCCCAGCTACTTGAAAAATTTTTCATGAGTATTTGGGTATCTATCTGGGAGTTGATAGTTTAGCACAGACATTTACCTTTTCTACTCGCAAGTACTTGAAATAGCCAAATCGAAAGCACCTAATATATTAGTATGCGAAAAATTAAAAAAAAATTTATCATAAAATTATCAAAGAAATAATTACTGAAAAAAGCGCCTAATGATTTTACTAAATGGTATGGTATTGGGATATTGGGGTATCCGTATGGTTTTATGACGTTGGCCATTTAATCGGTATCGGTATTATTTTTGATTCAACTGGGAATATTAAACATATGGTTGGTTCAGTTCAGTTCGAAATATAATATTTCATACAATGTATACGAACATTATCTACAAATGTGCTTAACTATAAGTAATAAATTTATGATGGTTTTATGCATACAACATTTATCCAGTGAAATAAATAAAATGCATTTAATTTTTAATCTTATTCAATCAAAATAAGTGTAGTACATTCATACAAATTATTATGAATGCGCCATCGAACACTTTACAGTAGCTATGAACTTTGGAACTTTGCTTCATTCATTTGTAGATCAAATTTAAAATCTCAATACATACATACATTCTAATCAATTTCTGCATGAAAGTCTAATTGTAAAATTGCCAACCATAAACGAACTAATAATTTGTTTTCAGAACAAGAAGTTCTTAAGAACTAAGAACTAACATCCTAAATAATGAAATAGATACAAAATCCACAAAATTAAAATTACTAGACTTAGATGTTTCGGTCACATTATAAGAGAAGACCAGATAGCGATGTGATAAAACGAGTATTAACGTGTATCTCTTCCAAAAAAGAGAAAGACCAAATGATGCGTAGAGAATGACATAAAAAAGATCGAAGTGATGAACTGGAGGAGGAGTTGTGCGAAATATATAGAGGAATGGAAGCGAATCTTACAGGAAGCCTTGGCCTACAACGGGCTGTTAAGCTAATGAGGAAGAAGAAGAAGAATGAAATAGATACAGTTCATTTTTCCATTTAAATGTATTTCCAATTTTTTTTTTTTTGTATATTATTTAATCAAAATTCTGAGAAAAATATATATGTACGTACATCCTCCATACATTGAAATATTTTTAATGATACACATTATATGTACATCCAAATCAATTTAAATTTGAATTTAAAAAAAGAAAAACACATTTTTATTATGTTACACAAGCGTAATATTACAATTACATAATTCATTTTATTTTTGTAATTAAAAATTAATTATTAAAATTATTCTATAATTATACATATACACATACATATAATAGTTTATATTTTCCTTTTTTTTATTTATTTTTCTTCTCACATTTATTTTATAATTGATTAAAAATAAGGTACGTAGTAAAAGTTACAAAAGAAAGTATAGTCGTTCTCGTTCACTTTGTAATCAAATTTAAATTTTCTCTATTTTGATATAATCATTTTTATTTTTTATTTTTTATTTCATAAATGTATACGTATTTCTTAAAAAGAAAAAGACTTTATTTAAATTTTTTTTTTTGTCATTTAAATTATCAAAATTTTTGAATGGACAAATACCAGAGAGTGTATATATTATTTTTAATTTAAATTTTTAATTAATTTCTTCTTCTATTTATTTTGTGAAATTTTATTATTTAATAATAGGAAAAATAAAATTAATTATTATAATAAAATTTGTTTATTTGTTTTTAATTTACATATACATACTTATCCATATAATATCCTTGTTCGTATTTTTCGATTTTTTTTTTAGTTTAGTTTTCATATTCTTACCTTCATTTAATCTTATTTCATAATCATATTTTTATATTCTAAAATATAGTTCCTACATCTAGATTTCTATAGAACTACGATACATACATTCATGATAGTATACTCGTATATAGCTATGTTTTGTTGTTTATTTATAACACACTTTTATATATTAGACTTTTTTTTTTTACATATCCCTATATATACCCAATACAGAATACAAATCAGGATTTTTATTATTATTTTTTTCTATCAATTTATAATATTATTTTATTTTTAATAAATCTATTATTTAGTTTGTTTCTTTTCTACATATTTTTTTTTTAAACATTTATGTATACATACATTATTTGTGTGTTTAAACTTTAAATTCATATTCAGGATAAGTTTAATTTGCGAATTGCAATTAATAAAATAAAATAAAATAAAAAAAAAAATGAGAAAAGTTACAAAATGTAAACATTATAATAGTCAGAATTTAAATTATAGAACTCGATTTGAGTGCTCATTTTTGAGAGAAGCATAAGATTGAATTTGAATCAAATTTGAGTCGAAATCGAACTTACGTAATGTCAATTACTGGTACACAAAAGTGGCACGCAAAGTGTTAATTGAATTGAGTCCGTTTCAAGTTCCTATGGCTATGAAACGGACTGCCAATGCAACCAACCAATGTCAAGTCAATTAGTGTCGATTCTGGTCATTCTGGTGTCAATATTAATATTTAATTCGAAACGAGTTACTTTCGAGTTTCAAATTATATTATAAGTCCACTTCAGTTTCAGTTCACGTATCATTTTGTAAGAACGAAAATATGTACATAGCTAGATATTTTAGTTAAAAAAAAAAATTATTTTTCTCAAATATTGAGTTTATAATAGGAATAGGAAAATTACTTGAGCAAAATTTCAAAAATTTTAAAAATTTATTTATTTTAATTATAATAATGATAATAATAATAGTAGAAAATAATTAGTTATTATATACATACATATGAGATGGTATGCTTACATCATTCATGTATTTAGTAATTAATTTCTTTATAATCATTTCAAAATCAAAATTTATTAATTTCTTTTCTTTTTTTCCAAATAATTTAATTACAATTATAAATTCAATAGTGGGTACACTTAAAAACTAAAAAAACTAAAAAAAATAACTAAAAATAATAGTAGGTTTATAATATTATTATGTAATTTATTGAATTTACAAAATTCATAGTAAAATAAAATTCATTTTCTTGAAGAGAATATAAGTAAATTGAAATAATTTTTTCTTTTCTTTTTTCATTATTATCTTGGTATAAACTGTATAGCTGCACGTATTAATTCAACGTTCAAAATTAAATTTATCTAATTTTGATTAGATTTTTGTTTTCATTCTGTTACTGATTCAATGTAAGGTAAATTTTGTACCTTTAAAAAATTTTTTGTTAAAAATAATGTTGAATCAATGCATAACTCAAGAAGACCATTTAGACTGAATTGTGTATCGGTGCATTTTAAAACTCAACCTTCATAATTAATTTATAAAAAATTCTTTCTTTTCAGTACCTTACCTATATTTTATGATCAACAAAAGTTATACATATTCATACAAATTTTGCAACAAAAATAGCAAATATTTCCAAAAAAAAAAAAAATGAATCATGTATTATTTCTTTACCATCATCGCTTTAGTCATTAATCGTTTAATCACTTAGTTGATAAGTTCAGTTCAGTTCAGCTTAGCTCCGCTTTCTGTCTGCGCATAGCATAGCCCCTTATATAACTGTTGTTCACAATTTAAGTTTAAAAGAAAAATATGTTCCAAATTTATTACAATAATTGAATACGTACAGACCTACATAAAATGTCAGAATAATGGAAAATTAACAAAAATTTCTTCTTTGCACTTGCAATTTAAATCATGTAGATGTATAGTCATCGAGGAGGAAGGAGGTT
The DNA here is from genome assembly GCA_951394055.1 of Villa cingulata. Lineage (NCBI taxonomy): Eukaryota > Metazoa > Arthropoda > Insecta > Diptera > Bombyliidae > Villa > Villa cingulata. The sequence goes on along the minus strand of OX596019.1, from coordinate 1,158,740 downwards.
GTTGATGTTGACTAAAAATTTGATTTGTACTTATATTCTGTAGATGCTAAATGGTCAGTATTTGTGTAGTTTAATTTAATAGCAGCTAGTGTATTATTGAATTGTGTTTGTAGAAAAATTTTTTATGGCTTGCGCTTGCATTATTTTTCTCTCAGATTATTATAGTATTTTGACGTCATTCATTATTCATGTATAAAAAAAAAAACGTTATGTACATTTTTATTATTCAACTAAAAATATCATTGTATTCATTGTTTACAATAAGTAGGTATTATATTCCATATAATACCAGAAACATGTTCTTGGCTGACTTGGTGTTGGTATACATATATGTATATGATAATTTCACACTTCTAATTTGTTTACTCTGCTATATAAATGTTTATATACGTTAGCTTTTATATAAGTACACATTATATATCTTCATATAATAATAATAATATATAGAGTTTCAAATTATTCATTTTTATTTTAAATTTCACTAATTTCAGCTTCAGACAGTAGATGTAGATTCACTCTATAAATAATAAATAATAATGAGATGTCAACCATTTTGTTTGTTTCTGATATATTTTTTCTTGTCTTGTCTCGTTTTGTTTCCAAATTTTTCAATATAAATTCTTAATGATTTATTTTTATAATAAATTTTTATTTGAAAAGAAAATTCTTTATGTAATGTAATTGAAATTATCTAACTTTATAATAATTCTGAGTTTGAATTTTGAATTTTTAAAATATTCTTTTTAATTAATTGAATGATGATCGATTTCTTATCATGTAATTTTATCATTTTTTTTTCTTTTTGATAGTTCATAATATTTTGTTTCCTGTAATTCATTTCATTCAGATTTTAATCAACAAGATGGTTGGTTACAAATAACCAAAAATTTTATTACAACGTTAAGACTGAGAATTGTATCATTATTATGTACATACATTTATCTACTCTTTTCAAAAATCATCGACATGATCAAATACTATTTGAATTTTATTGATTTCATTGAGAATAAATTTAAAAATCGGTGTGCATTTTTGTGGGTGGTTAAAGTCTCTGTATCTACTTATTTTCTTTAATTAACTATATAGAACAAATGTTTAAAATTTTTAAAATATTTTTTCTTTGATTAAAAATATGTATATATATTGGCGGTGAATATTGGATGGATAATTAAATTACTATTTAGAAGTATCCATAATAGGTACTTGTTAGTTTTAATTAATTGCTACATATACATACATACATTATATTTACACAGGAGGAATAATTTTTTTTTCTTAACTTCAAAGGGAATTTATGTAAAATCTGTAAATGACAATATTCCACTTTTGTTCTTGAAATTTATATAGTAGTAATATTATATTGTTTTGAGAAGGTATAGATAGAAGATCTTTGCAAATTCCAAAGATTATTTTATTCATTTGTTTTTGTATTTTTTTTTTTTTTTTTGTAAAGCACTCTCAGTCTTTTTAAAGAGTTTCAAACTCAGGTACTTGTAGCTATTTAATCGGAATTTATGAAATTTTGATGCTAAATCTATTTTACTTTTTCTGAGTATTCCTGTATTGCATTTGATAGGAAACTGCAACCGACATCTAAATATGTAGTCAAAAGATCATTTATCTACATTTATATAATATTTTTAATTGTAATGTTTACATTTTAAAGCCTATATGATCAACTAACTACATACATACATACATTCATATGTACATGTGGTTGTAAATATAGTATATGTCTAAAATATTTATGAAATTACTTTGTTGATGTTATGATATTTGTTTATTATTTTCATATATGATTTGCTTGTAGTATAATATAAGATGATAACGTAAGTACCTAAATGTTGCAATTTTATAATGATTCTAATTGTATTTATTTTTATTATTGAATTATCGTGGTGGTTTTAGTTTATTATTATTGCTGTTTACGTTCTTTAAATTATTTATGTATGTATTTGCAATTGATTTATCTCATACTTTTGTTTTCTTTCTTAAAATATTAGTTAATCAGTTTACTATATATTTTATTTATTTATATAAGATATAATCGTATTTTGAATTTATTTACTACTTTGTAATTTTGTATCTGTATCAATTTATAATTTTTGTACATACATATATACATACATATGTATAATGTGGTATAATATAGCTACAATGTGTTTATAAAATTAATTCAATTCTTATTTCTCTTCAAAGAAAAAAATTTTGTGAAAATTTAATAATTAATTAATTAATAATAAAAAAAAAATTATAGTCATCATAATACTTATGTATGGTATTGATTGATATATATATATACAAAGTACATACCTACATAAATTTATTTTTACTTTATAATTTAGTAACACATTTATTTATTTAAGTAATATGTATTGTAAATTTTCTTAATTAAAAAACAAAAAAATTACAATTTAATATTCTTTTATTTTATTCTACTTTAAAGATTTTTTACTTCAAAAAATTTAATTAAAAATTTCAACCTTATCATCTCGTCTTATATCTAATTTTTCCTGCATCTGTGCTTATTTGATACCAGAGAATAGTAGATTAAGGAAAAACAAAAACATACCTAATTAATAATAAATTCATGAATAACATTGAGACTTCATTTTTTTTTTTCAATTTGAATTTCTTAAATTATTTCTAAATTTTTTTTTTTTTTTTCGAATTTTATTTATTTATTTTATATTATTTTCAAACAAACTAATAAAATTTACAATTCTAACTGATACAATTTGTTACAGAATAATGGTGATCTTGAACCATCATCATCACTATCATAAAAATATCTTTGTTTTGGTGATATATTTAATTGTAAACGTCTAACAGCCTCTTTAACCAAATTTTGTTTTTTAATTAATGCCTGCAGTAATTCATATGGATCATCGATATCATCAATATTATTATTTGCTGTTGTTGATCTTTTATTGTAATGATTTTTACAATTACAATTTGAATTACTATTATAATTATGTATTATAGTATTATTACTTTTATTATTATTATTATTATTATTATTAGTAATGTTATTAAAATTATTTAAATTACTTGCACCACCACAGAGTATTGCTGTAGTATTGTTTACATTGCTGTTATCACCGCTATATGTTGTTGTCATAGCTTGTTGTTGTTGTTGTTGCATTTGTAAATGTGACGATGATGGCGATTGTTGCTCATTCCAGGATCTGCATGGTATATGATATGGTGATGGTCTTGAATTACGTCCTCCATGATTATGTGATGATGGACGAGATTTTAATCGTAAATTTTCTTTAATTTCATGTACTAGTTCTTCAACAGCTAATACATCATTCATTTCTTTATTTTTAATTATATATATATGTATGTATAAACTAATAAATAACTGTTAATAATAATAAATAATAATAACAATAACAAACAGCAGCAGCAGCTATTATAAATTTATTCTCTTTTTCATTTGTTGTATATATGTGACTTTCTCTAATATTTGTTTGTTTTTGTTTGTTCAATTCAATTCAATTCAATTTATTTTTATTTTTTTTACGTTTTTACGTTTTTATTATGGTGTTGGTGGGTGTATCACCTTTCCTTTTATTAGTAAATAATAGTGTAGTGTTGCTTTGTTAAATATTTTTATGCAAGCTTTTTTTATTTTTAGAATTTTATTTTTTGATTTTCAAAAATTTATTTCAAAATTTCTACAATATTTAACACGTTTTAAAGTGAAATCAAATACTTTTGGATTAATTCAGTTTAAAACTATAATTTAAATAAACACTATTTACTATTAAAATATTTTCTAATTATAAATTATTTTTTTTTAATTCCCGTGTTCTTTCTATCTTCAATGAATCACTGGCATGTATGTATGCAATGTATGAAAAAAAAGAATGAATGAGAATGACATTCGAATTCGATATCGATGTTTTATTTGCTCTCCCTCTCTCTCTACTACTATATAATTTCCTGGGTTTATTATTATTTTATTTACACCTGGTTTTTTTGATAGCCTGTTTGGACTTGTTTATTTTTTATTTTTGTTTATTTTATTTTGTATTTGTACTATGATACCAGTTGGATTTTTAATTATTTTGATTATTTGACTAAATTATTTGTCGCACACAATTAAAAAATTGGTTTGTTTTTGGTTTATTTTAAAAAAATTATAATTTTAATTTAATTTAATAATGAAATTATGTATTTAAAATTATTTTATACCATATAGACGGTGACGACTGACGGTACACGTATCGTATCACGTTCACTTCACACTCACAGTACGTACAATTTACAATATAAAATAAAATATAATAATATAATATATAATATTAATGGTAATGCTAATGCACAATAGCAATAGATACCAAGAAAGCAAAACATACAATATAAAAAAAATAATGTGAATGCGAGAGTGAGTAAGTGAATACACAAAATACAATACAGAACAGAATACACCATTTAATGGTACATTTTCTTCGTAATGTGTAGTATTGTGTTTGGCTTGTGCTGTTGCTTGGTACTTGGTACAACTGGGTACAACTTATGTTATTCTATCCTGTTCTTTATTCAATTTCAAATTCAAAAAATTTGCACAACAAACGGAGAGTATTGTGTATTCTGTTTATCGTGAGAAATCTACAACTTGCATCTGACTATTCATCTCATTCTAGAACTTTGGATTGTTTTTTTCTGCCTAGACCGAGCGAATCCAAATTTTTCAATTTCATCTTGTTGTAACAAATACTGAAAATGAAATACCTAATCTATTCCATTTTCCATTCCAATTACATTATCCAATAACCAAACCTTTTACATTATCTTATTAGACAGAACAGAACAGTCAATGACATTAATAAAGCCTACTTGATTTGAAGAAAATTATTTTGTTTATTAAATTCAACTATTTATAACATTTTCAAAAAAATTCATTTTACATTATTTTTTTATTTAATTTATGTTTATTCTTTAGTAGACAAAAATATAAAAATATGAAAATGTATAGGTAAATAACTAACTCAAATCACCATTCCCCAAGAATATTACTATCGATGTTTAACTAAAACTGTTAGTGAACATTCGTCACATTCCAGTAGTAGATCTGCATTAGTTAAATTGAAATTATTTTTTAATGTTTCATCAATAATATAAGATCCTCCACATCGACACGAATACATCAAGTAATAACTATCATTTTTTAAGCCATAATCATCGGTAGATTTCTCATCGTCCTCATTACTCGGATTATCTTCTTTTAATTTATTTAGCTTTGAAAAATCGTCTATTCTTAATTCAGCATAAATATTACAGTGATTAATAGTTTGATTTTGTAACAGTTCAGCATCATATAACTTCCTTTTATTTGGATCTTTCAAAGTATTCCATGCTTTGTTCAATTTTATGAAGATTTCATTATTATCATCATCATTTATTAATCCTCTATTTTCTATTGATGATGATAATTGCGTTGATAATATTGCACTACTTGTTTGTTCTAATTTAAATTCAGTATCAGTTTCAATTATTTTTATTTGTTTATCTGGATGATATTTTAAAATTAGCTGTTGATAATTCCTTTTAATCTCCTCTAATGTTGAATTTTGTGTACAATTGAGAATATCATAAAAATTTTCTGTTATCATTTCCTTAAGTACACTTCTTGTAAGAAAAATCCAAAATTTAATGATTTACAATTCTTTATTTTTAAACTTTTCATTCGAAATTACAATTTTAACTTTAAAATTGAATAGCTTATAAATTAAATATTTTTAAAAATTGTTACTTTTTTTCAATTTTATAATCATCATTTATGTATTTAAATTACCACTTTACTTTATCTATCTACATTAAATATAAATTGTCAAATTGTCAATGAATATGAAATCATTCAATGATTGAACATTCAACACTTTTCAGCATTTTGAATCATATCCATATGGGAATTATGGGAATAGCATGCATTGGTGTAAAAATTCAAAATCAGATGTTTTTGGGCTATTTCATTATAACCTTAAACTTAAATATGTATAATGTATCAATGTATGTATATAATTAATCTGGGTATTGTAAAAGAATTTGTGTTATTGCACTTACCACCACTGACTACAATTTACACAAAGATTGCACAATTATAACTGGATTTTTTTTACATAATTTTAAAAATATTATATTAACTACAATTACTTGACTTTTTAATTAATATTGTGTTTTATATTTTTTAAAATTGTATAATTTAAATATTAGTAAAAATAGTAATTGTAATGCCCCGGTATTTAATGGCATTAAATTCAAATAAAAGATTTTTTTCGGTAAGATAAAAAATAATATTTACTATTTATTAAATTCTGGTTTACATTTAAAATAAAAATACAATTTCAGTTGCTATCGAGATTATGGTCTGGTACACAAGGTAATACATTAACACCAAAATATTCAGAAGAACAATTAATTGGCACATTAAAATCAAAATTTCCAAAGGTAACATAAATTCATATTAAGTACATAAATGTACATGAAATATTTCCAAAAAATTTTTTTTTTTATCTCAACAATTTTTATTTTAATTTTTAGGCTAATAAAATAAATGTGAAAGATATATCAGGCGGTTGTGGTGCTATGTATGAAATATTCGTTGAATCGATAGAATTTAAAGAAATTTCAATTGTAAAACAACATAAAATGATAACTGAGACACTTAAAGATGAAATAAAAGATATGCATGGATTACGAATTCATACAGCTGTACCCAAAACCAATGATAAATGAATAGTTTCCAATTTTAATAAAAATGTCTCGTAACATAGCCAGTCGAATTAATAAATAGTAATATGTAATATTTAATTTAATATAATGAGAATTATGAATCATTCTTTTATAAATTGAAAAAAAAAGCGAAATAAAAAAGTGTTCAACATACCAAGTTTCAAGTATCCAACAACGAAATTTGTTTTTCTATTTCACTTTCACCACAAATTTTAACAAACAAATATTTATTATCACTATTTAATTCGAATACTTTTAATATGAGCAATGTCTAAACACTTTTCACAATTTTTTCTTTAATTAATGACTGATAATTTTATTAAAAATATATTTATATTCCCCCTTTTCCATTGACCATTAACTACCATAGTATCATTTATTTCTTATCATTATTAATTATTATCAATTCATTTCATTGTTCGTTTTCGTTCAATCATTGAATTGAATCATTCATCGTTCGATTTGACTTGACTGAAATATTTGACAATACTCTTTGCACACAGTATCAATGTTACCAGTTATCATGTTTTAATTTTCTTTTTTCAAATGTTAATAATAATCAATAATGGAATTTAATTTTCCGTGATGAGAAACAAATTGCTTAATCTCTCTTTAAGATGTAAAATTTTTTTTAAAAAATCCAGAGAAATTTTTACAAGTTTTTGCAAAAAATTTGCTTGCTGGAAAGTTATGAGCGCCCATCCCAATATTTCAGCAAAATTTTTAAGATGTGAATGAAACATGTGAAACAAATTATGAATATCTGGGATCTTATAGGGCCATGATATTGGAACGGTATAAAAACAAATATCCTTTTTTTATATATTTTTATTTTTATAAAAATCACATATACATATATGTATAATAAATTATTATCATTTATTATGTAATAAATTTGAAATGTTTTATTTTTGAAGGGTTTGTTTTTTCTTTAATTACAATACATATTGTACCATCTATGCTTTTCATATTAAAATGTACAATAAGCGTCAAAAGTTAGTATACACCAAAAAAAATCTCAATGAAAAAATTTCTAAATATTTTTTTTTCATAGGATGAAAATTTTTTTTGTTTTTTTTTTTTTTTAAATCTTCTGTCTTTAATACACTGCTTTCTGCTATTCATTACTCAATTGCTTGTCGTTATTCTTTGACCGCAATTCTAGTGTTGTTTATAGTGTATATAGAAGATAACAACAACGAAAAAAATTAATAAATAAAATCATTTAGAATATTTTCTTTGCATATAAGTTTAGTACAATTAAGTATCTGTATCTGGATCATCTCTGATGGACTTGGACAAAGTGTGAAGAAGGGTAATCGTTGTGAAAATCGACATTATGATTTTTGTTTTTTATACAAACTAATAATGAAAGAAGATTTTTCTTTGATTGCAACTCCATTTCAATCATATACTGGATTGTTTTTCTTTCGAGTTTATTCCGACGATATTGCATAAAAATGAATGAAGATCGCATTCGACAAATTACAAAAAAAAAAGAAAAAAAATTAAATTCTTAAGTTGAAGAAAAATCTTCCTATTTGTTCGATTGTCGACTTTCACAATAGGATCCTCTATATACACATGCACACGTCACATGTATTTACATACATAGGTGAGATGTAGACACTTATTATTAGCTTGTCAGCAGATTCTGTTGCTAACTTTCATACGAAATTTTGAGATTTTTCTTTTTGAACTGACAAAATTTCATTATGCGAAAGCCATCAAAAATATCAAGATCAGAATGATCAGATCCAGATCTGCTAACATGACAAGAATAAATACTTTTTTCATTAAATACAATAAATTTTTTCTTCTTATTCTAAGTAGTAGACATATATGCATAGATGGTAGATCTTATATTCTCTGTTTTTGAGAACGATTGAAAATTATTTTCAAAAATTTTATAATAATTCTCGACATAAATTTCAATCGTCATCGCATCAATTTTACGAAACTTAAAAATAATTTCATTTTACATAATGTTTTTTTTTTACACAATTTTTCTGTTGATTTTTTCCCATCTGTATATTATTTTTGGATAATAATATTTTTTATTAATGTATGATACTTCCGTTTTCTTTATTTTTTGTCGTCATAGCGTATATGCATACTAATTTAATTATTATTACAATAAATATTATATTAAGATTAATGAATGACAATAATAATAGTAATAATTTACTTAAATTAATTACATCCTTTCATATTTATATTATTTTACAATGCAAATTTCAATTTCATTTTTTTTTTTTTTTTGTAATTTATTTTTTGTTATTTTACGAATATGAATTATGACCGTTTTTTTTTTTTTAATTTATATTGATGAAGACGAATTTATTTTTTCTTCATTGGGGCCTATATACGCATATAGTGACTTGATTTAATTCTGAATAATCAATATACTCTTAAGACTTATGATGTCTATATTGATTCGATTTAAATTGATTTAACCCCAGATAAAGAATATGTGTGATGTTTGTTATTTTGATTTTTTTCTGTGTCGTAATTTGTTATCTGTACTCGAGACTTCCCTGTCTAGTCCAACTTCTTCGTCACTCTCAGGTAACAAAGAACCTAGACTCGACTTTCAGACCCGAACTGTATTCTGTATAAGTTTAGACTTACATATAAAATGAATTTAAAGTCAAACTGGCCCATTTTTTTTTAAAAATAATTTTGTGTAACTTAATTGATTCCTGTTCGACGATATTATTATCAATAATTATAAAATATATTTAACTGTGAAATTAAATAAAATAAAGTCGATGATGTCGCGGATGTTGAGGATCTGTTTCTACTACTACTACACTACTATGTATTACAATTTATTTTTAGGCATGCGTACACATGGAAATTGTACACATTTTTTCTGTTTATGCATTTCTATAAAATGCAAATATTCGTACACAATATTTTGCTTTGGTATAAAATTCGATTTTTTTTTCTTCTAATAATTTTTAATTGAATTAATTTTCAGTTATTTTGTAATTTACTTTTTCTATTTAAATGGGCAGTGACATATACGTAGTAAAATGATGAATATTTGTTGTTCTCGCAGTTAATAAGTTAGGAGTATTTTTCTTTTTCTCTACTTACGTGTACTTTTTAATCTAATTTATCGTCGTCGTTGGTTTTTATCGTTTTATTACCAAAGTTTTATTTTATTTTTTTTTTTTTTTTTTTTTTTTTGCAAATTTTCAAATGAAATTTATCTTACTATCACTAACATCGAAATCTTCCATCTATACATTCTGTCAAAATTTTCTTCGAGAAATACTTAATTATATAGGTACTCGAAATTTAAGGAAAAAATGGACAAATGAAAAAAATTCTTTCAATTCTGTGCCCAATTCTTTTTTTTTCTCAATTTCCATTTACATATACACATTCTGTAAGTATTCGATTATTTATCTAAGCGATTACATATGGTTAATGAAATATCCTTTTTTTTTTGTTTAAGTACTAGAGTTTTTTTACAATTTCATATTATGTATATTTTCTTCTGTTTCATCATGAATTCAAAATATGATCGATCAGAGATTGATGATCAAAATTCAAATTCAATTCGATTCGAAATTACGTAATTTTTCAGAATTTCTTTCTTTCATCTTAACTATACATAATAAAAGATTTCTTAACAGTATTGTACATACATACATACATAATATTACACAGATGTTAAAGTTTAAAATAAGTTGGATTTCCAACAAAAAAATAAAAAAATAAAAATAAAATTGAAAACAAATTCATGTTCATGTACCTCCTTGGTTAGTTAATTAACGAATTCTCCGAAGCTTTCTTTATTCACTGCTCAGTCTTAATTTATTTATTTTTTTTTTTTGTATTTTTGCTATCACTGATTTTTGCTTTGATGGTACATAACGTTAAAATTAACGAAAAAAAAAATTTGTTAATTAAAAAAAAAATTCCATTCAGATTATGTATTTTTTTAAAAATTTTTTCGATTTTTACTTTGTAGTTGCCTTTAAATTTCAATTAAAATTCGACGGACGGCTGTTATTATCGTGGTCTTTGATTTGTTGTTGAATCGTCATCAACTGAATGGTTCAACGATGGTTCGATTTCAATTCGAATTTGTGGAGGAACGATTGCTACAGCTGAAGCCGAAGCTGAAGATGATGATGATGATGTTGCAGCTGCTGGTGCTCCTGACGATCCACCAGAAGTTTTACGAAGCGCTCCTTGTGATTTTGTTACTGCTGACGATACTGTACCATCGTCACCACCACCATCCGTATTCAAAGCAGACGATTTTGTTGCTTTAATTCCGGCTGATGCTGGTTCCGTTGTTATATCTACAGTATTATTGTCGTTATCTAACAAATGTTCATCATCGCTGGCTTGACGAACGATTGCAGTACGTGATTTCGGACAACCTTTTTCGATTTTAACAGCCAATTGCTTTAAATCGGCAGCTGCTGCCTTTATGTAACAGTTGTTACTGCCACGACATGAATCTGACGAAGAACGTTTCTTTTTGAGAGTTCCTGGTAGACTAACTGATTCCTGAAAATACAAAAAAATACAAAAAAAAGTAAAATAAAAATAAATTTATAATTATGCGAAATTTACCTTATTTTTTTTGTAGGTATCAGGACTCAAAAAATTGTTAAGTTTTATAGCGGTTGTCGTACAAGCAAACGTTGCTGTTGTACTATTTGTTTTTGTATCTTTACTGTTGTTGGCACGATCCTGTTGCGATTGCTGATTATGCGGAAATAATTTATTTGTGATCGTCTCATCTAACATTCGATTAATGCATGATAATGATGATTGCGATCGTTCCGGTAAATCATCTGGATAATGTAACTGATGCTGATGATAATGATTTGGATTATGATGATGATGATTATTGTTATTATTGTTATGCATTGATTCGATTGATGGAAGATTTCTAACTAAATGGCTATGATCATCGAATGTTTGTATATGAAATGTCGGTATCGTATGACTTATTCTTGGATTATCGATACTGAAACGATCATCATCACCGCTATTTAGTCCGTGGTCACCGATTTCCATGTCAAGATCAAGTTGTAGAATACTTTCTTCACTGCCAAGATACTGTATATCCATGATAGACATGTAAAAGGGGAAGATATATTTTTTTTTTGTTTTGGTTTTTTTTTTTTTTTTGGTATTCTCTTGAATTATATATAAGAAATGTGTTTTTCTCAGAATTATAACAAAATTCCAACACTACTAAAGGCTTCTAATATAAATTCTAATACATATTCTGGCCTAAACAAAAGTATCGCATCTAAATGATCAAATGATCACTGTAACAAAATTTTTATACTTTTTTATGATTTCATTTTTTTTATTTTCTTATTCAATCAATCAGAAATCAATAAAATTGCCGTCTAGCAGAAACGCAATTCATTACACAAACTACTAATACAATAAATTATTTAAATAACAAAATTTCCTAACTTACTCTAGTAGGAAACACTTCCCAGAAGACTCTATTAGCTTGTGCTGGACAATGATTGTGTAACGTACACTATATATAGAGATGGTAACATAATACAAAAATTTTAAATATGAAAATTTATCGTTACATATAGTATATCCACCATCATCATCATCATCATCAATCATCATCATCATTAATTCGATTAAATAAATATTTTATGCTTTATAAATGAAATGTTAATGATTTGATGAAAATGAAACTCTCTTACTCAAAATTACATTATTTTCGTTTTAGCTAAATTTTTCAAATTGACCAAATATTAGTTACACAAATATTTAAATGGCTACCTTATATAGTTATAGGTAGGGTTATAGCAAATTATAGGTAATTGCATCTACTCATATGTACATATAATAAATTACAGAATGTCTCCACATATAAGACTGGCATTTTTGTGTGACTGATTCTTCACATTTTTAGTTGTATATAACATAACCTTTTTTCTTTAAAAAATTTGTTACAGTGATCTTTGATTCTAAAACAATTCTGCTAAAATGACAAAAATTATATTTTCAGATCATTTAGATGAAAATTAAATTTATGCCAAAGGTAAAAAAAAATGAAAAAAGAAAAAATCTTTTTTTTAATTTTTTTAAAATTTATACTTCACTTTAAAAAAAAATAATGATAATAATAATAAACAAAAATAAAATAAAATTTTCTTAAACACAATTTTCTAAATAAAAAAAAAATAAAAAAATCAAATTAATGCACATATTCGCTATACTCTTACAATAACTAACTAACTACCTTCTAATGGCGGAAGTACAATGTACGCCTTTTGCATGCTTGTTTTGCTGCGTTTGTTTTACTTGCTCTTGCTTTTAATAGCTTGTGTTTTTGTATGTTTTATTTGCTTTCGCCCTTTCGCTTTGTGCATTGTTAGCAATACCGTTTAAAAGCGTTATTCTAAAATCAGCTATTAAAGCGAGTAAATCAAGTAAAGCAATCAAGGCGGACATTATATCTTCGCCATTATAGCTTATAATAAATATGTAATGTATTGTATGTAATGTATATGTATGTACATAAATATTTATATTTTTTTCTTTTCGTTTTTTTCTTCTTTTTCTAAAAAATAAAAATTTAAAAAAAAAAAAAAAACTAAAAACATAACACTCACTCAGTTTAATAGTAAATTTAAGTAAATTAATAAAATTTTATGCATTTATGTATAGTTGTGTAATATAAAAAAAATACTAGATTTTATCGTACGTTATGTATGTAGATTTTTTTGTATGTATATAAATCCTAAAATACAACTAAACGTACACGACATTTAAGATTTATAACAAGATTGTAGTTTCCTTTCATATAGAATTTTACAATCGATTGTACAATTTTCTTCAAATTTTTTTTTTCAATTAATTTCGATGTATCGATTGTGCAATTTTCAATTATTTTTTTCTGTCAGAGAATGAGAAATTAATTAGTTTTGAAACGAATACAAGAAACAAACTATTCATTCATTTTCTCTATAAAAAAAAATCCACAAACAGCGATTGTATAGTGTGAAAATGATGACTTTTAAATTTATCAAATTGCAATTGACAAATTTATACAATCACGATTGTATACGATTATGGAAGGAAGCTTACAGTATTATTTTACATACATACATTGATGATATAATAATAATTTAAATAATAATAATAATGATAACTGTGCAACGTAAATAATTAATTACAATACTCGTAAAAAAAATTGTAATAATTTTTTATATCGAAACGAAAAAAAAAAATGAATGAAAGAAGAAATCACACATAATCGTTAGCTTTCGATGATTAGGCTAAGATCTATACACTGTAGTATACGGACTTGTCATCATTCATTCATATAGAAGAAATTGAAATATCGATTAAATATATCTACCTGTGAGGTGTGTTTTTCTTCATTTTCTTTCATTTTTTTTTCTGTTCTAAGCCTTAATATTAAAATTTTCATATTACAATATACATACTAAGTCGTACAAAAAATTTATTTTAAATTCTAATATTAAACTTAGAAGTAAACAAAAAAAAAATAAAAATAAAATAATTATTAAAATCTTGATACTGGGCTAATTAATAATAATTTATGTACAAATATGTATTTAGATTATTTTGTATATAAAAATATTTTTCTAGTTAAATATAATAATAATGATAATAATAGCAATAACATATTAAAAGAATAACATCTACATATTTATGTACATTTATCTAAATAGATTATACTTTACAAATTGTATGCACGTACGTACTATACATGCATAAATCTTACAAAAATATTAAAAATGTAGTACAAATTTAAGTGAATAGGTTGGTTGGTTAGTGGTAGTGGTATATAGGTAATACAAGATGTGTATAATAATTAATTATTATTGATAATGAGAGTATTCAATTAATGCAATAAAATGCAAGCATTTACAAGTTTTACATGCGGATAACCTGCATTTTACTACATTAATGGAATACCTACCCTTAATTTACATAGTGATTGATAATATTATTGTATCATATTAAATTATGTAGTACATAAGTGTATATAAGTACAAAAAGCAAATTCTATATAAATTTAATTTGTATGTATATCGTTTTATGTAAGTAGTACCAGTACAAGAACAACTGAGTGTTTAACGTAAGAAAGTCTAAGCGCAGATTATGTATTAAAAATGAGACTGAATCCCAAAATAAATCGGTATACCGTGCATCGATTTTGATTAACACAATTCAGTTCAGTGCATTTGCTATCTAACTGCCAAAGCTGAATTCTAGTACCGATATACCGGATCGATCCATTTTGAGAATTCTATCTAAAAGCTAACTAACTACATACGTACTTATGTGACTTTATATAAAAAAAAATCTGTTAAATACCTATAAAATTTTATGAATTTCTATATAAATCATGAAAATAAAAAATTCCCACTTTTTCAATATCACAAAAAAAAAAAATTTTTTTTTCCTCTATTTTCCTCTAAAAAAATTTCAAAATGAGAATGCGTATAAATGGGTAACAGACTGTAGTGTCAGTAATACAGTTTGAAAATAAAATGAAAAATAAATTTTGAAAAAGATTAAAAAAAAAGTCTGAGATACTATTTTTTGTCTTTAAATTATTTTTGTACGTTTTTTTCCTTTCTTTACTTCCTTATTTATCATCTTGTTTTTTTTGAGTTTTGTAAAACTTTGGCACTTAAAAATAATTGTAGCGATATATTCCTTAGCATTTTCCATATATTGAAACAAAACAAATAAAAAAAAGGACGATTAAAATAAATAGAAATTATAATTAAAAAAAAAAATTGAATTGATTGAGAAAAATGAGATGTTTCTTGAAATGATGCCAAAGAATATAACGTACGTCTACGTATTTTGTATAGATAGATAGGATATATGTATAGGTATCGATCTGCATGCATTCTACATCTTTTTTCTTCTTCTACCTTTAGCTTTAAAACATAATGTAAATACTATAAAAATCTAATATAATGATTATCCTTATTAAAAACGTTTTGTCTATAAGTACACTTAATTTTAAAATTTGTTGGTATTAAATTGTAATATTTTTTTATTTTTTCTTAAATTTTATTTCACACATCAGTCACTTGTCTACTTCCTGTACTGCATACTGTACTATTGATACTGGTATTCATACCATTACTGTTGTTATTGTTGTTCCCATGAATAAGATCATTCGTATTCACCACATCATTACAGTAGCCATTACTAACTACAATGCTAGTTAAAATACAATTATTACTATTATTACTGCTATTATTGCTATTATTGCTGCTGTTTATGACTACTGCAATATTACTATTATTACTATTACTACTACCACTACTACTACTACTACTATTACTACTATTGCTAGCACTATTATTGCTATTATTACTGCTGCTACCGCTACTATTATTATTATTATTATTATTATTATTATTATTTCGTATTTGATCATGTGATGCCATCGAATTTTGCATTAAATTATTAGAAGATGATGATAATTTCTGGTATGGATCACCCACCACAAAACCATAATGCTTGAGTACGTCCAACTTGCACATCGGACAAGTTCGATGCTCTAACAGCCATGGATCAATACAATTCTTATGAAATTCATGGCTAAAAATAAACAAAATTAAAAAGAAAAATTAAATAAATTAAAAATTAATTAAGTAAAGTATTTCAATTTTATTTTTATAAAAAATTCATTGTCGATGAATTAATAAATATTCAGTTACAGTTACAGTTAGAAAGTTATAATGGTTTTTGACAGTAATTTCATACAATTTAACTTTAGCCGAATAGGTTAAGCGGTTCACATTGTAATCGTGAAGTCGTCGGTTCGAGTCTCAGTCCAGTACGCAAAAAAAATTTTATATTTAATTCTAATTTTTCAAATAGATAAATTTTTATTTATTATAAATATAAATATGCCTTCTCTTACAGTGGCAGGAGAATGATGAGTAACATTATCGTCAAGTCTCCAATCAAAGAAGGCTAGATAGAATCGTTCACAGTGCCGTATCTGGGAGATTGAAAATTTGTTAAACTTCCTGGCCAACCCGAATAATTAACCGTGAATACAATTTTTTTTTTGATTGATTATTGATTTATTGAAATACAGTCAATCAATCAATCAGTTAGTCTGTATAGTCTGTATAGCTGAATATTAGCACAGACAATATACAGATACGCCAATGGAACCAAAAATCCGTCACCATATAAAATGAAAAAATCGTGTGTCCCCATCTACTTTACATAAATCAAAATGCTTCAATTTAGTTTAGTTTTGAATCCATAAAAATAATATTCAAATAATACCAAACTTTGAACTTGAAACAAACTTTAAATGAATGTTAATATGTAGTACAATACATATTCATTTTTACACATTTAATACATATGTTCATAAGTTTGTACAACCAGTAAAACGTGGTAAAACTAACAAAGCGTATAGCACATACATAGCACCCATTCACCAGGAAACAATATAAATTTGGTACTGTATTGAATTTATCAGTGTATTTACATACGCATTAACGCACATATTTTAACATTTGACAGTATATGTAGTAGTGTCGAATGTCTGCTTTGCCTGTGCTTTAAGAATTATACGCAAACGTATTTGCAATAGCCAGAGTAAATTTGTTTTTGTACATTTCAATCTACCTGCTATCGCAGAGAATATAATACATACATATATATATATTATTTGTGGTGCTGCTATACGAATACTTCGCAGGTTTATTTCTTTCATCTTTTTTTTTCTTTTTGATGTTGCTTTTGCTATGCCACTATCTTGACACACAATTACATATATATGTGTAGTATGTATGTAGTATGTATACTACTGCAGAGAGGTAGAAAAATTATCTCGGGTTTATTTAGAATTTTTGAACAATTTTTGACTTGAACATTTAAAATATTATTTTTTAAAAACAGACAAATAAGGGTATTCACGGTTTGGTCTTGTATCATTGTAAACGGTGTAAACTCGTACAATCCTACATCTATTGTAAACATCTTCAATGTAATTTTTACTTATACTGCTTGTAAAAATTTACACTGCTGAAACCCATTGTATATTACTATTGCTTACTATTGTATATGCCATTCTGACATTAAATGCTAAAATAATTTGATTATTTTTATAATATTTTAGCTGACATAATTTGCTTGATTTCAATACAAAGTTTTCGTTCACGATATAGTGTAATGTGTAAGATTTTGGTGTATATTCACACTTTTTACACTCTTACAACATTTCGTGAATACCTCTAACATTATAAGCATTTACACTGGCCTGTGCTGTGCAGTGATAATTTTTATATTTCCTTCTGTATGGTACACTATATCACAAACAATAAACATGTTTATCAAAGGGTATTTTATGTATACAACTTGTTATACACATACACATCATTATAAATCATTATGGTGTACTATCCTTACTGTGGTCTATACTATACGTGACGTATACAAAATATACAATGTATACAAAAACCAGTGTAGGTATATATTTTTTTTCACACAAAAAAAGGAAAAAAAGGAAAGAATAACTAGCGATACATATTCTTTCAAAATTTAATGCAAACATTTAATAGGGTTCAATGTCCAATATTATTGTTATATATACCACATATAATCCTTATCTGTGTGTCTGTGATATTAGTAAGTTTTTCTGATAAATTTACAAATTAATTAACTTACTTGCACGGTAGAACTCTAATACAATCTGTTGCTTTATATGGTTCTATACAAATAGCACAACAATCATTTTCGCTATCTTTATCATCATTTTTACCACTTTTTGTTGGAATTTTCATAATAACACGTTTCGCAACCGCACATAAATGTCTCTAAAATGATTAATTTCATTGAAAAAAGGAAAAATTTTATTAAATTTTCTGTTACATACTCGTATTTTTTTCAATTTAAATTCAAATTTACTATTACTTACCGAATGCTGATCTTTTGATTGTAAATATCTAAATCTTTGAATGTAATAGAATATTAGCCAGACTAGTGAAATAATCATCAAAACAATAAAAGATATCGATACGAATAGCACTGATGTCCTGAAAAAATATAGAATAAAATAAAATAATTTTTTAAAAAAAAAATGAATTGAATAAATTCCATTTCGTTTTTACACTTTCTTTACTATTAAGATGAAATTAATGTAAGTTCAAGTTTAATTTAAAAGAAAAAAAAAAAAACAATAACAAACAAAATAGCAGTTAATTAATCGGAAATATGTACATACGAGTATGTATGATACATATACGAGAACGTATCTTATCTATATGAATGCATATTATTATAAGCTCTTTCGTAATGTAAATAATGAACAGAGTATGACAGTATGCAACAGTGTACAAACATTTATAAAAAACAAAAAAAAAAGTAAAAAAATTGTAAAAGTTTCTATGAATCTTATTGTATGTAACTCTGCTGAAATTCTAAATTTGTTTACTTTAAGAATAAATTTTCTGTTGTGTTTTATGGTATACCCAGATTTGTTTGAACTTGTAATAAATTTATCATTTTTTTTTCTCTTTATTTTTGTTTTTTTTTAAAAAATTAAATATTTCTGTAAAGAGTCCTGATATGTATACGTTTGGAGGTAAGTAGATATAAAAGTAAGCATATGGAATGAATGAATGGAAATATAAATGAAGTGATAAGTATAAATAAATATGTACATAAAAATGTATCGTTTGCTTTTTATTGTTTATAAAATAATGTTGTTATATCATTCACATCCACCATCACATACATCGCATAAATCAAAAAATTTCACTTTCACATTTTAGATAAAAAAAAAAAAAAATAAAATGTTATAAAAATGTTAAATATTTGTTTGGATGGATGGATGGATAGGTAGATGGACTTTATATCGCACGCATCATAAACAAAAATTTATTTAATAAGAAAAACTTATTTATTTCTTGAATTTTGAATTTTGAATTTTTTGAAAAATAATTCCATAAGTACGAGTATAGGTATCTATTGTTTGTTTGTTTATTTTTTTTTTATTTTATGACTTGTGATGATTATTTTATCTGAATATTATGGCCATATAGATAGCGATATATATGTAGGTACATAATTGCATTTTATGAAATATATAAATTTTAATCAAGATAAATCATAATGATAATGAGTATATTATCTACTAAATATCTACTCATTTTTAAATGTTTTAACTTTTACATAATACATAGTTTTTTTATATTCATCTTTGAGATTCGAGTACATTTACATTTAAATTTAAGTTTTGATGATATTATTTAATAACTGAAGGTTTTGAAAGCATATATAAATAGAAAAAATATAAATGGATTCCGTATTATTAGTTGTAATACAATTTGTGGAAATTATACAATTGATTGTACAGTTTTAAGGGTTTTATTATAAGGATTACGCAATGTATTGGTATTAGAATGCATTTTCGATTTACATGTTATGAGTAATGCTAATGATCCTCCTATACATCCTACATGTTTCCAAAAATGTTTATCGAAAGGCTTTCAATGAAAAAATAAGAAAAGAAATACAATGCAAAATCAAACTATATAGGATTATGTTATACTCTACTCTATCTGCATTTACATACAGCAACAGATCATAATTTTATTGTACGACATTACATATACAATACAATGAAAAAGTATATTATACGGTAGCTTTGTTTTATACGAGCGCGCGCACCATCTACCAAATTTTATAGGAAACTTACCCGTTCATTGAGAAAAAATTTCTTGTAATTGAAGATAAATGCATCAATTTCGATGAGAAACTTTACACACATACGTACACATAAAAATATATATATATTTATGTACACATATGTATTAATATGATGATGGTGTTCATTTGTATTACATAGTAAATTATAGAAAAACAATTAGAAAATTAATTGAATTGAATTGAATTTCATATTTTTTTTCAAATTTTTTTTTAAAGTCTGATTTACTAGACAGATGAAAAGGCAAGAAACTATACCACTGCAAAGTATGCCAATACCAAAGTATTGCGGAATATGATTAACGCTCGCAATCTGTGAACATCAGCAACATTTTCCGGGAACGAAGTTAACCTGTTCATGAATTACCTAAATTAAATTGATCTGAAACATGCGGTTTCTTTATTTCAGATTCCATATATAGGCAATACCGTTCATGATACTCGTATATACACAAATTATATCGAAATAATTGTTAATCAGAATGTTTATCCGATAACGTGTATCAGATATTAAAAACTAGATCAAAATAATATATTTGAAACGTTACATTTCGTATATGAATACTCTTCGAAATTCTGTGCCGAAATCATTAGGTCACCACGTATTTATGAAACATTTGATTTAAAATCTGATAATATAAAAAAGACTTAACCTAATAAGAGCATATATAAACGTATACAGATGTTAGATTATACCACACATGGAAGTAGATATATTTGTACAAGAAAAAAATTAAAAGTTATTCAATATTTTCCTTTTTACATACGATATAAATTTATCATACAAAGATCCATTATAATCCAGGTACTCCATTTTAGTTTTTTTTTTTTTTTTTTTTTCAATTTTTCCCAAGAATATGTACGAGTATGTAGGCAGCTATATGTATGTACAATAAAAATGTATTCAAAGCAGACACAATAATAAACTATAGGTATTTCACTTGTTTTCGATATTTAAATTTTATTAAACCGCGTGTACTATTTATTCATTTTATTGTCGCGTACTGTATACAATGTTTTTTCGTTTTAATATAAAATTTTCTTTACTGTAAAATTTTATGTATTATTTTTACTTTAAATTGCCAATATAGTTGTAGAGAATTGAATTGTCGTTACAATGCGAAATTAAAACACAAACAAAATAATGACGAAATTAAATCAAAAATATCGATAATGTAATAATCGCCCGCACTATATACAATTATTATTATTATGACAAATAGAGGTAAAAAATAAATTTATAAATTATCACTATTATCATGTTAAATATATGTAGGTATGTGAAAATTGCGTAAATTACAAAACATAATGTATTCTTGTTTTTTTCTCAATTCACTGAACGTTAAAGTTTTTTGAAAAAAACAAAACACACATTTTAAATATTATATACGCAGTTGCATTTAATATTTATGTAAATAATTAATATGTACTATATGTATGTAAAAGTATTAGTTTTTAGTTAACTTTTTTTACGATAAATAAAATTATTCAATTTAATCAACTTCAGCTTCACTATATAAATGCATGTCTCTGTTTATAAATTAATAATCGTCGTACGTGATCGTTGTAATAAAAAAATATATTTTTACGCTTTTCATGGAATACTTATGTATATGTATGTATGTGCGAGTATATGTGCCCAGATAAATACATTTATGTACTGTTTACTTGCTTATACCTAAACCACCTATATATATATTCTCATATTTATTTTTGGTCTTTATTATTATTATTATTTATTACTTTAGACTTTTATATTTTCCTTTTGATTTTCTGTTATTTATTTATTTACTTTTTTTTCCACATTTTTTGATTGTAGGTATTTTTGTCATATTTTTTTTGGCAAAATGATAAAATTTTTTTAATTGTTTGCTATTGTTTTTCATCTCGCTTTTCATTTTTTTGTTTTTTTATATTTCCTCTTGTAGAATAAAAAATGTAAACATATAGAAGACAAGACAATAATACATACGAAGAGAAGAAGTATGCCCGTGTGCGTATATATGCAATAGAAATACACCACCGGATGATGTAAAGTAGTATAGTAGTATTCGTTTCATTTAAAAATTTAATATTATGATAAGAAGAAGAAGAAAAAATTAAATAAAAATTTACAATTGTTTTGCCAGCTATTAGACCTAATATGTACCATGACATACCTACTTGATATTTTTTGAAAATAAATTTTAAATTTTAATCGTAACAGTATGTTAATATATGTTTTATACATAGGACTGATAATGAGAAAAGTAAACATACAATACATAAATACAGGTTTATAAAAATACATATTTTAGTCATATAACTGTACGAGTAAATACCTATGTATATTTAATAAAATTTTGAATTAAAAAAAAAAACACAGAAAGACATTATATACAAACGAGACGATATCATGGAAAATATTACATCATTTGTTTGACAAAATATGGAAAAATTATGCGTCTGACTTTAGAGGAAAATAAATAAAATACACCTACAATACCTACACCATATATATCTACATAGTATACAAAAAAAATTTAAAAATACAAATAAATGCAACACAATTAATACAAATATCAAATATATAATGTGCAATTGTTTTTAGAGATTCAGCTGTCAGATACATACATACATTTTTATATGATGACCTACATATAAACATTACAAATTTAGTAAAATGTTTCTGTTTCTAATTAAATTTTCATCCTTGAATTAATAAAGAATAGTAATGCATTACCTAATTTGTTTAAGAAACAATAATAACAATAAATACTACCTGTAATTTATGTAAATTTTATTAAATTAAATTTTTTTAATTGAGAACAAATCAAGAAATTGAAAACAACAGAATTTGATGCAACGATTATTATTGATAATTAGAACGAATAAACGAACGGACGTACGCAACAGACGAACAGATGAACGTCAGCAGCTAACAGCAGTAAATTATCATCAATAATGCCTGATCAATTTCAATTTCAATATTTAGAAAAATAATCCAATTAAAAAAAACCTAAAATGATAATTCAAATAGAAGAAATAAATTAATAGAAAATGGCAAAAATGCTTCACTGTATACTGTTGGACTGTTGTACGTCTCTACGTACTGACTGTTGCACTGACGTGACATTATTTTTATCATGTACACAAAAATGTGAATTGGATAAGTTCCACAATGTGGTATGAAATGTTGAAAGTTTTTGTTAGTACTGTACTTTTCTGTGATGTACAACAAAATATGTATAAATGTATAAATAAAAGAAATATACAAAATGTGTACATGAGCATGAGATAATGGATATTGAGATATATCGTAAAATATGGGTACGTGGGGATGTAGCTCAGTGGTAGAGCGCTCGCTTCGCATGTGAGAGGTCCCGGGTTCAATCCCCGGCATCTCCACAAATAATTTTTTTTTCTTTTTTTTTAACAATTATTATTATTTTTTTTTTGTTTTTTTCAATTATTTTTTAATATAATTTTCAAATTTTTAAATATTTTTCTTAATTAAAAATAAGTAAAATTGTGGTAAAATGTTAAGTATACGTACTAAAGTAGTAAACAAAAATCGTTCAACTTACTTGTTAATATTATGTTGAGGTTTTAGACCACGTTGACCTTCTGATATTGATACCCATATATGATTTCCACTATCGACAATTCGTCCTAATTCTTCACCAATCCATTTGTATGTGAAAATTGCTGTTATATTTCCTATAAAATAATGATTAAATATATATGTACAGGAAATTAATGTTCAATCTTTTCTATAATTAAAATATTAATGTGTGTGTTGATACTTTATATAAATTTAGATACTACTAATATCTAGAAATTACAATAAAAATTTAATTATCATAAAATTCTATTTCTCGTCATACCAGTTTTCTATTCTTGCATACGTATTCTTTACGCACATAAATTCCAGTTTATCAATTGAAATATTTCATCATAATGTCTAATTTAGATTCATTAAGTTATTATTAAAATGTATAAAATTAAATATTCATATATGTATACACAACTTTTCTTAATATTATCTATAAATACGAGTATGTACGCTATTTAAAAAAAAAAAAAATATGACAGATTTATTGAACTACTTATAGTATTCCATTTTCATATAGTATATGTGGACGACGGCAGACAGACACGTATCTTATCGGTAACAAATATTTATCAAGGAATCAATTTATTAATAAATATTATTCCGATTATTCTTGATTAATGACTATATCTATATATGTAATAATTTTTGAATAATACAATAATAATAATCAAGTAATCAAGATCAAAATTTTTTATAAAAACAAAATTATTACTAGCATCCACTCCACCAACATATTCAACATCAACACCAACCCAACCCATATACCCGCTATGACATATTTAAAATAAAATTGAAAAATCAGTTAATTGAATAAATAAAATACTAGATTCTGTCGTCGTCTATATGATCTATAAACAACATCATGTACATTTACGAGACGAGTGAGTATCAGTATCTGTGTAGGTATGATTTTTTGTTGTTATTACTTACGTGATAAATCGCTATTGAAAATTATTGTTTTTAATTTTTATATTTTCGAAAAGAAACTTGATTTCATTGAGAATCGATTTGTTGCATGCTCAATAATAATAATAATAAATAATACACAATTTCTGTATAAAATTGATTACAATTTTCATCTTATATAGTTTTATTTGATTTTTTATTTTTTATTTTTTTGTAAAGATTTTAGATTTAAATGAATTCACTCATTATTCATTTCGATTTCCGATACTTTTGTCCCCCAAAAAGTCTTCTTACAACATAAATCTACAGTCATATACATATCAATTTACGCACTTGATTTTATACTCTTAAATTCAGTAAGTGTGAATACGAATACTATTTTGTTAATAAAATTAAAAAAAAAAAAATAATAAAATTTTATTTCCGTTTTCATTAAATACAGAAGTAGGTGTCTATACTTAAATTAAGAAAAAATATATAAAGTAAATCACGTACGACGGGTACGACTACTACCAATACAATTTAAATACCAGAACGAAAATATATGTACAAATCAAAAAATTATGTAGTATGTATATGTAATGTATTTTTTAATTTGTTTTACAATGCATAAATTTTATAGAATACATCGCATATAGTACGAGTATACTTTTACACCTTATAATATTTGTATAGCTAAAAAGAAAAAAGTTTTTCTTATAAATTTGGACTTGTGACAGAAAATTGTTAAAATAATTTATTATAAAACACATCATTTACATGCATTGCATTCTCGCATATATCATGTGAGTGAATATGATTATCACAATAAAATATAATTTACTAATTTAATTAAAATGTATGTATGAAAACTCTTAAATGATTTTAATTGAAAATTTTAAAATTTCCATCAATCATTTTTTTTTCGTCTTTTTTAAAATGCCCGCGGATCGTTACTTCGATCTGTATGCATTCTGTAGGTGTAGGTACACAGTACACAGTATTACATTTTCTTATAAAGAATTTTTCTTATTTTCATTCTTAATTTGAAATTTTTTTTTTTTTTTTGAAAATCCAAATTCAAATAAACATTTTTTTAAGAAAACGAAAACAGAAACAGAAACATTTGGCTGCAATAAATCACAAAGTCAAATGAAAAGAGAGCACACTATCAAAAAATCATATCCATACATACATATACATACACATAAGTAGATATGTTGTATGGTTGTATGTATGTATGTTGACTTATCATAATTTTATGGTAGTTTTATCGTTTTATGAATCTCATCATAATTTTATTTTTTTTGTTTTTGTTATATTTCTTAAAGCTACTGTGTCTGTGAACTGACTGAAAGCTGAAAGGGAAATTTATAATGATAAAAAAATTCGGAAAAAAAAATTGAGGCAAAAATAACACAACAATAATATACAATAATGGAAGAAGTATTAAGATCAAAAAAAAAAAAAAAATATGTACCACACACTCGTTTATATAATGATAATAATAAAAATCATTCGTACATGAAATATACTCTTATACC
This sequence comes from Villa cingulata, assembly GCA_951394055.1. Lineage (NCBI taxonomy): Eukaryota > Metazoa > Arthropoda > Insecta > Diptera > Bombyliidae > Villa > Villa cingulata. The sequence continues at coordinate 1,132,232 of OX596019.1, read as the reverse complement.
CTCCCTCCGTACACAGATAAAATGGACAAATTAGCACATTTTTACTTTTTTTTGTTTTTATTTGTTTCTTCAACATTTTCACCAAAACGTTTTACTTGGCTGATATCCATTCATATATGTACATAGTTTAAAATAAAAAAAAAATACATATCATAAACACAAAATAACCGCAAATAAATGAAAAATAAAATAAAATGTGAACGGATGAACTATTTTCTTTCATTTTTCCATATTTTTTAATTTTCATAATATGTACATACTCGTATAAGAAGATAAGGGGATATTACTATACCACACACTACCGCTACCAGTATTATTGTATGACATACTAACTCGTGCATTTTTTTTTTCTTTCTATATTTATGGTGATTATATGCTCGTTCCGTTCATATACTACTCGTATTTATGCATCATACGAGTATTTATGACAATTAAGTGCACTATAGAAATTAGCCAGATGATATATATTCTATGTGCCTCATAATCATAATGCAATTTTTAAATTTTAAATTTGAATTTATTTTTCCCTTTCCTTTTAAATTATTCCAATTCATTAATTAATTGCACTTACAAAGAATGATGATCTAGCATAATAAATAACTCAGACATAAAAAAAAATTTTTCTTTGTGTTTTTAATAGAAAGATTTTAGGAAAAAATTAATACAAAATTTCCTTTTTGTTCATTGAATTTTTGTAACTAAGTATCTATAATATCATACATAAATGTAACGTCTATACTTGTCTGTATCCTATGCAGTGCAGGCACTGTGTATGTGTGTGTGTGTACGATTTTATGTTCTATTTCCTTGTTTTTATTTTTATTTTATTTTTTCTTATTAATTTTTGTTTTGTTTTTATTTTAATTTTTTTGTATAATATGTATATGTTCTTGTTTATTTTTCTTATTATTCTTTACTCTTTTATTTTTTGGCATCATCATTAATATCAGATGTTTATTTATTTTTCGAAAAAAATATCTTCTCTCAGATAAATAATCAAACAAAAAAATATTCGAAATATTTTATTTTGTTTATTTTGAATCTAGATCAATTATACGAATATTTGTTTAATTTACCATATACATATTTATATTTTTTTTTTCTTTCTTTTATTTTCTTCAATTTTTGTTTTGAAAAATTTAATTTTTCTTCTCAATAACAAGCAATGAAAAAAAAAAAAAAATTTGAAACTATTAAATAATACTTTCTGGTATGATATCTAGTGCAGCTATAGCTATACATTGAGGTGGAGTATATACAAATTATGAAAATGTTTACATTTTTATCGTTCACTTTCTTTTTGTAATCAAATCAAGCATACACAATGTATATGTACATAAGTGTGTATAAATTTTCATATCTAGATATCTAGATCATAAGAAAAAATCAATAAATATTATGAGAAATTAAAAGCGAAAATTATAGATAAATAAAAGTAAAATTTAGAACACTCAATATACCTTTACGTAATTGTTGTTTTTTCGTTTTTATAATTTATCATTTTTAGCACACATATGAAATATAAAAATGCAATAAGAGGTGATCAAATTAGAACCGAATATACAGAAGAAAATAAGAAGAGAAATCATTATTATTTGCTTTTCTTTTCACTTTTCTTTCTACTTTTCTATCTACTTCCCCTCCTACATCTTAAATATTCAAGAGTTGTTTGATGACATGAAAATATAGGTCAAAACAATTATCGGTTTTTTGTGGTTCATGTGGATCTTGTTTTAATCCTTAAACATGGTCATTGAACTCTTGAATATTTAAGATGTAGGATATCAAGTAGAAAGGAAAGTAGAAAGATTCTTTTCTTATATTTTTGAGTATATTAAGTACTACACTGTAGCAGGCGTGTCCGCAGGAGAATTTTAAGGTCATTGAATGTTTGTGGTTTGTTAGAGTAAACCAACAGAGTTTGTGATATAATTCCAAAGAAAAAATTCAAATCGAATCGGCGTTAATATTTCTTATGATCTTGGTGGTGTCAATTCACCAAATAAAAATGATTTTTGCATGAAAAAAAATGCATTTGTTTCAAAAATAAAATTTCTTTAAAGCCCAATCTCAAAATTTCTTCCCATTAAATGCGGTCATTATTGTCATTCAAGTTCATTCCTTCATGATGATTTTGTCAAACAAAACTGAACATTTAATTTGATCACCCGATAGGCCGATATAATAAGTGCCCATAATAAATTGTATACTCCTACAACATTAATAATTGTATGCTTTCAAAATCAATATAAAATATCATAAATGTATCGATGAATTTCGAACTGAAACTCTTATTTTTCACATTGAATCGAAAATTGTAGAAAACAAAAAAAATGAAGCAAGAAAACAAAAAATAACCAACTAGGCACTGACAGATGATTGCTATTTATTTCGTGATTTTATTTTTATTCAGTATAAGCTATGCATTTATTTTTAGTTTCAATGCAGGAGGCAAGAACCTCTACTGACACTTATTCTATTCTGGTATGCTGTATATTGAGCGAGGTGTATGAGTATTTTATTTGTATATGTATAGATGTGGATTTTTAATGAATTTACGCTAACAAGGCAATCATGCCAACAGAAATTAAACAAAAACAAAGTTGAAAATAAAAACAAAAACAAATAACTTTACGAATATAATAGCAATCAAGTGAATTCTTAACAGATTTCATTTCAAATATAAGACACTTCTGCTCTGATGATGATGATGATGACGATGATGATTATACTGATGCTGATGAAGCTGATGACGATGACGGCTATCTATAGTATAATTATTTTTGTGTTCTAAATTAAGATACAACCAATGCAAAACAAAAAAAAAAAAAAAATAAATAAATATGGACTATTTTAATTTCTATACACATAGCATATGCATATGCATGAATGTACGTGATAACGTATACCACACGGACTCAATTCTATTATTGCATTAAGCATACGAGTATTGATTATACACTCATACTGCGTATACAATAATATGTGCATATGTAGCTACATTGTATATTGCGTTGGCTTTACTATACATACATCTCTCTTCTCTATACATTTTCATATGCACAAATTAACAGACAAATAACAGCCAGAAAATAAATTTAATTTACATACAAACACGAGCATGTATAAAAATAAAAATAAAAATTAAATTTATAAACGTATCATAAAAAATAAAATCATTTAAGATTTATTGCATGTTATTCATCTCTATATTCTCTATATTTGTTCCTAAAATATCGATGTAACGCACGAATATGGAAAAAAAAATTCGAATTATCTTTAACTTTTTATTTTCATACGTGAGTATACGAAGTTCGTCATGCATACATAAATAATTTTGAAAAAATTAAAGATTTTGAGCCAAATTCAATTCAACTGTGTCCTGTCCTACACTTATTATATGCCAACCATATAAATAACTATATGCACAGATTTGTCTGCTTCTACTTCTTTACTGTTTTTCTCATTTATCTGGGGTCAGGCAGGAGCTTGTCTAGAGATTTCCCTCCACACCTTCCTGCCATGCGTTGTAGCGTTCTCTAACCACAATTCGCTCATATCGTTTTTGATATTTGTCAGCCATGTTGCCTTCGGTTCGGTCGGTCTACTACGTTTACACATTTGGTCGATAATAACTTGAGAAACAGACAATGACTGTGCTTGAGCACAGAACAGTAAACAGTAAAAAAGTAAAAACAATTTTTGCATTCAAAATTTTTCATATTTGAAATTTAGGTGATCTGATAAGATGGAACATTTTAATGAATTAAGTAAAAATTAAACTAAAAAATATCCAAACGTAGAATTTATGTAAAGTGTTGGAAATTGGTACATGTATCTACGAATTACTTTAGAAAATTCTAAATTTATACAGGAAAAACTCTTTCGGTTTACTCAATAATTTAATATTTTCTACTATTCATGTTTTTCATATATGACGTAAATAGTGAGTAGAAACTATATGTATATGCACGAGTTGAGTATGTATATACTTAGGAATATTGTAAAATACACGATAACGATGACGAAACGATGTAATAATTCAGAACGAAGAATTCATATTACAAAAAAATATATACAATTTATAAATATTTAAATAAAAATGAAAATTAATATGTAAACACACCATAGGTACCTCATAATCTGAAGGCTACATAAACGTATGTAGGTCCCCACTGAAAATTTATGATGTAAATTTTTTTCAAAAATAAATTAAATTTTCATTCAAATTGTAAACACACGGGTTTATTTATTATTTTTTGTTAATTTTTAATGAGAATGCGGAAAGAATTTTTATTAGTGTGCACCTACATAATTTATAAAAGAAATTAAGAATTTTATTTAGAAATTTCAAAATTTTATGTAAGTTTTTTATTTATCGAAATTATTATTTCAAATATTTCAGGATTATATTTTTCTAATTATTATTTTTTTTTGCCTAATGTACTTATACACTTACTATACGTATGGATGTACATATGTTGTAAGTATGTTCAAGGTTAAAGTTAAATCCATAAAATTTAATTTCATGTAATACGATTTATCGAGTTTTATGATTATTTTCTTGTCTTTGTCTTTTTTTTTAATGTCATCATAACATTATCGTTCTAAATGTCAAAATACTTTTAATTTAAATTATTCTTTCTTACAAATTATATATGTACGAGTATATGTACGAGTAGATGTAACAAATTCTTCAGAACATGTTTTTGTTTCAATCAACATCAAAATATAGAAGTTACAAAAAAAACAGACATACACTCATACACACATACTTAAAATATCCAGGATACATTCAGGATATATTTTTTTACAATTTTCATATTTGTCACAAAAAAAAAAGTGCTTTATCGATATTTAAGTAATCACAAATGATTGATAAAAAATTTTTGGAAATTATATTTGCGACACTTGAGAATCGAATGCACGAGTATTTTTCGTTTAGAGATAAATTAAAAAAAAAAAACATATACGAGTATATACATATTTTTAAATGAAATAAAATCAATAATTATGTACTTACGTTCTTTTTCAATAATTTTCATTTTCTCCAAGCTGACAGCTGGTATTTCATTATAAACGATAACACCAACAGCACCATGTTTCCATGCATATTTAATTTTTTCTTCGAATGTACATTTACCGCGACGTATTAATGCTATCCATGGTTTTGCACTAATCCCTCCACCACCATTATTAGCTGTTGTATATGATAATGATGGTAAAGGATTACCATTTGTACCACGTATATTTGTTGTGCAACCAGTATGATCATTAACATCATCAGCCGATGTTATATGCTCCAAATAACCTTGTACATTTAAAATTTTTCCTTCACCATAACGTCCTTTTTCCTCTGAATAAAATACTTCACGACCATCATCCATATACGTATAATTTATGAATGCTAAAACATATAGCTCTTCGTGAGTTTTCTCTTCTACAGCCGGTGCAATATGAAGATATGTTCCTAGATCAGCTCTTGATGTCTTAACAATTGGTATTACATTGAATAATGCATTTAAAATAATTATCACATTTATTTTGGACGACATTAATGCCATTTTTTTTATATATATTTATTATTATTTTCTATTGTATAGTATTTTGTTTTTTTTTTTTTTTAATTTTCAATTTTTTTTTATCAATAACACGATGTAATTTGTAAATTAAAAAATTTTCGTTATCAAATTAGCATAAATATATGTTTACAATATTATATTTTTGTTGCTCCTCGTACGTATATTTGTATGTATATACGTATATATATTACACTGACTATATAATTTTCTCTTTGGTGACGTGACGACAAAATATAACTACAAAACTGTCAAATATAAAATGTAATTGAATTCAAAAAATTTGCATTAATATCATTATAGATAAATTAGATTAAAATATTGTATATTATATGTATATTCTAGCACATACATTCTATATATATGTGTGTGTATACAGTGTTATAAAATGTATATTTATGTACATATGCTATTGATGAAGATATTTTGCGATAATTTTGATATTAAATTAAATAGGGTAAATTAGCTCTTATGTATGTATGTATATAGCAATGAACTATGTATTGAACTATCATATACTATACATATACTCATATAAATATTATATGTGTGTGCATATATATTCAAAGAGTTATATTTACGCGATGATAAATAGCAGCAATTAGTTTTTATTCAATGAGTGAGTATTATATGTATGATGTGATATCTCTATAATGTATGATGATCGTTATCAGTACGTCGAACTGATATTAAATACGAATCTTTTATTTACCCTATTTCCTTTCTGTTTTTTTTTTATATTTTTATATTTTAGTTACACTTTGTTGCTATAATTGTTGTTGTTTTATTATATTAATATCATCATCAGCACTGTATACTACTGAAGCACCGTTTTTGTCACCAGAGTTTATAATTTATTGAAAAAAAAAATATGCATGTACGTAGATTCGAGTATTGTGGCATAAAATGTATATAATGCTTGTTGTATGCAATGTACGACACGACTATAGACTTTTATTTATACATATTTTAGAGTAAATTTAGTTCGATGAATGATATTCACTCCATTTACTAAGCAATAAATCTGTAGCGTGATAGATGATGATAGTATGTTATGTATGCATATATGGACATAAATTTTATGAATTTCAATAGTAAATTAGTATATTATATTATATTTTGTCTTATGTCTTATTATACATTTATACGATTATGTGATGTATAATGATTCTGAACGTATTTTATTTTATACTGTATATGCCCCAACACTTTATACTGATCACGTTTTATTTTTTATAAAGATCATGAATATCTGTTTTTACTGATTACTGGATGATTTTAATTTTTTGTTTTAGTAAATTCTATATGTGAATATGTAATTTTATTTTTTTTTTGTGTAGATATATTTTTCTATAGATACGTACGTTAATAATTGTATATGAATTTTATTATATTTAATATACACTCGTACACAATGTGAAGTCAACAATTAAGAGTATTCTTGCAGTTTCGTATAATAAACGTTGAAATGTTGATATATTTTACACCTGAAAAACAAAAATACAATAAATTAATTAAAATATATCAAAGAGTAATTAATGTATAATTTTTTACATGTGTATAAGAAGTCATATAATAAAGTATACAGTAAATATTGTATACATTTTTGTATACAAAAGTTTATCTTAAAAATGAAAAAAACATTTTTTATATTAAATTATTGCAACTCTATATATATAAAAATGGGTACAAGTTGTATGTCGATGGGTACTATATAAGATAAGTTTTACAAGCATCAAGTTGATTTTCTCCCTCAGTATAGAATGCGAATATTGAACATAACAAACACGGAAAATCAACTAACAACATTTTATACTTGCTCCTTCCCTTCAATACACACTACGTAGCAATGGCTATCATTGACTATAACTACCTATAGCATAACACTAAAACTGTACTACTAGTATTCTACACATCATGTGTAATCGGATTTTCTTTTTATCCTTCTTCAAAAAAATTGATTTTCTCTCTGAGTAGAATTGTGAATATTGTACATAATAAACACGGAAAATCAACTAATAATAACATTTAATACTTGCTTTCTACTCTATTGTCTATTCTACACACCATATTTATACTTGTATTTTCATTCTTCGGATAATGTTGACATTTCTCTCGCAGTATAGATTGCGAATATTGAACATAACAAAACAAAACACGAAAAATCAACTAACAACATTTTATACTTGCTCCTCATTTCTATACCATTCTACAAATACTCTGCAGCAGTTCATGTCATTGACTATTACTACCATATTAAAATACCTATAATATACGCTACGATATGGTACAGTCAAATAAATAGTACTGATAGTTTCATATGATCTTTAATATGGGGTAGTCTAGTATTTAATAATTTAATAAAAAATATAATTTCCAAACTACATACTATGTACATCTGGATATGATAGTTTATAAAAATATGTGCTTATACATTGTTGCATAGGTACTTATATGGATAAAATTGAAAATTTATAAAATAAATGTTAGACATTCTTTATTCTTCGAAAAAGAAAACTACAGTACACACAGCATTTACAAAAGTACCTAATATGGAAAAAAAAAATAATTTTCCTTAGAGAAATTTGAACAACATGAACAAAGAAGTTAATATTATGAAATCGATTTTGTGTGCTTGTGTCAAAATTAAATATCATTATTTTACGAGATAGGAGCATGTATGTAGTACTTAACATATACCACATCAAAATCACATACTACGTAAACACACATTCTATCTAATGTTCATAATATAATACGTAAGTAAGTACGTACAATAATAGCTCGTATAAATGCTTTTAAATTTAATTATTTTACAATTATTGTAAAACATGTAAAAGAAAAAAGAAAATATTAATTATATTGTATAGATAAAGTTTTGAAATATCATTCACATTTATATTTGTCTGTCTACATGTGTGACGTATACATATGTATAATGTACATATACATATGCCAAAGTAAATATGTTACGTTAAAAACCACATTATGTATAATTGAATTGTGTAGTTTTTGTAAAAATTATTATAAATTATATGGTGTTCTATAGTATAATATAATACTACTCACCATTTCATGTTTAAAATCAATTATATCGCATTTTATAAAAATGACACATGTTCACATATTATGTTCACAGTCACACATGTATGTAAGTGCGAGGTAAGGATATGCGAATTTAAAAAATGTACACGATAACAAAAAAAAATAATAATCTATTTTTATAGAACTTTCATTAAAAAAAAAATTACAATTTTTATTTATATGTGCCATGTGTGGTATAAACGATCTACATATGTATTATGTAGCTTAGGTAGTTATTCGGTTGTATCAATAAAAAATTGTAATTTGATAATAAAAAAATATAATACCAATAGATTGTAATTAAAAAATTTTATTTATATTTTTTTAATTATTATTTAAGTATATATGTATTTATCATGTATTTTATTTTTTAAGATACATTCACAATCTAGCCCAGATTGCTTACGTTTCACATTCCATTTTCCACACTTTCTTCGAAATTCTATATTTGCTATATCGTTTTTTCTGTTCAGTCCAGATTAATCCAGAGTGAGATTGGGATTAGATCATATTTCTAATCTCACGCTGGCAATAGAGGAAATTATATTGAAAGCTTGTGTACCAATTCCAATGTTCCAATGTGAATACCATATAATCTCGTAATTAATCTGCTGTACTAGATTGTAAATGTACCGTTACATCAATTGTGACTAATAGTTTGACTGTTTATGAGCCGCATAATATATAAAAGTTCTTGTAATTATTGCACTCTACTTTTCTTTTGTAACGTGAACTGTAAACACAATTTGATTATAAATCGAGGTTTTCAAACAAAACCTTCTTTATATTAAAGAATTCATGTATTAGTCGTACCCGTACGTCGTACTTAGATAAATATATGTGCGTGCTTATACGTGCATTAACATAATATTATTTATTTTGTTAGGTAATAACTTGAGCAAATAATTTATTTTGTTTAATGTTTTCACTATTGCCTATATATTGGATGTAAGTTTGAAATATATTTAAGCACATATCCGGTTATTTAATTATTTAGTTTTTCATTAAATTAATACATATATATGCATAGGTACATATACAATGTCCTAAATCCTAAACTCAGATATATATTATTTATTATAAATGTGTCTACAAACAAATACATATACATAGTTGTAAAAAAATACTTAGAATAAATACATACATAATAATATACGAGCACACAATATGTTTGAATTTTACTGATTTTCATTAAATAAATTAAATAAAAAGCAATTTCAATACGTTTACAATACGTACATACAAGTGCAAAAGTATAACATATAGAGTAACACACGTTCCATTAAATACTTTTAATGGTAAATCAAAACAAAAGTATAATCCTATAGATACGGTATTATCACGCATTACATAGTGACATTTTTTTCATACAAACATAAATGAGTATAGTAGTACATACATTAACCTCTTCGATGACTCATCGATTTTAATTTTTGGTATTTCTAGTTCAACTATACATACGAGTATACATAAATAATCATACAAAACAAAGCTTATAATCGTCTAGATAGTTGTACGCTGTACATATATTAAATATGTGACTTTTGTACCTTTTTTATTTAACAAAAAAAAAAAATATATTTTACACAAAATACATGCAATTATAATAACTGGAACCAGATTTGTTGTGTCATAGTAACAGTCATACATGTGTACATTTTATTCTATGAATTTACATACAGTCATTTATTTTCTATACAATAGATAGTAGTTTTAATTTTTAAGTTTTTTCATATTACAGGTAATATTTCCTAGAATAATTTACTATATTAAAAATACTCATATCATGAATATACATTTATCTATATAAGAGAACGTGCAGCTTCAAAGGTATTGCAAAAAACTTTGTTGTATCGTTGTAGATATACATATATAATTATCGTCTATCTATTAAAAGTCAATGTCCTCTCAATATAATATTATATTTTAGACATTAGATACATAATGTACGTACATACGTGATCGATTCATATTACAATAATAATTACAACACATAAAAATTTCCAAGTAATTATGCGAAAATGAATAATTTAATAAAAATTTATTGAATTCCGGGAAAACTACAAACTGAGCTTGGACATAATAATTAGAATAGATAGTATAGAAGACAACGAAATATAATATAATATGTACATATATATACTATAGTTTTATGTACATATTTTTAGATATTTTTTCTTCAAGTAGAAACTTCTATTTTTACATCTTAAATATTCAAGAGTTAATTGGCCATATTTGTTTACACACGAAAATTTTGAGTCAAAATATTTATCGGTTTTTATTGTTTACTTGGATCTATCTATAGTTTCGACATGATATTCTTCTTCGTACACGCCCTCTACAGTGCAGTACCTAATATACAAAAGAAAATAAGAAGAGAAATTATTATTATTTGCTTTTCTTTTCACTTTTCTTTCCACTTTTCTGTCTACTTCCCCTCCTACATCTTAAATATTCAAGAGTTGTTTGATGACCATGTTTGTTTACACATATGAACATGTAGGTCAAACAATTATCGGTTCTTGTTGTTCACACGGATCTTGTTTCAATTTTAAATTCTTCTTCATACTCGCCTACTATAGTGCAGTACATAATTCACACAAGAAAAGTAGAAGAAAAACTACTATTTGCGTATCTTTCTACTTCTTTTTCAAGATCCGTGTGTACACAATAAAAACCGATTATTTGTTTTGACCTATATTTTCATGTGTAAACAAACATGGTCATTGTACTTTTGAGTATTCGAGGTGTAGGAGGAGAAGTAGCAAGATACGAGAGTAGTAGTTTTTCATCTCCTTTTCTTGGGTAAATTATGTACTGCACTAAAGTGGGCGTGTACGAAGAAGAATTCAAATTGAAATAAGATCTGTGTATACAAGAAAAACCGAATAAATATTTTGACCTATATTTTCATTTGTTTACAAACATGGTCATTTAAATTTTGAGTATTTTTTTAAGAGAAAATTTTCGCAGAGAATATTTTTTTTTTATGTGACTTGTAAAATTATTTTTCTAAAAACCGATATTTGACTTTCATTCTGTCCTATTTCGTTTCTCCGAGATTGTCGCCCGATTTTAGTGAACCATTTCAACCTATAAAAGAGTATATACGAGTATAGATATATGTACGTATAAATGCATGTATATATGTACTATGAACTTGTACCTTGTAAAACGTAAGTATGTACTTGACAATCGAGAACACAAAATGATATATTGCATCTATTAATTTTTCATTTTTTTTTATAGTATAAATAAATAAATAGTATATTTCAAAAAGTATATACAAGTTTGTAATGTACGTATACGTATGAATAATGAACGAATATAATAAAAAGAAAGAAATAATGAAAAAAAAAATATTAAAATTATACAAAGAAACGTGAACGAAACAAAAATAATAACAAAAATGAACTTCATCATCATGTACTTATGTACGTACTCTAGTCTAGGTTTACAAGTTAATTCACTCCATTCAGTTAGCTACTATCTACTATCTGATTTCATACTTTGAACGAACACTGCAAACATATTACATACATTCGTTATGTGTCTGTTGTTTGAGTAAATTATCACATACACCTATAATTTATTTTCACATGTGACCTTAAGTAGGGTCATTTAAATGTGCTTGAAACAGCATTTATAGAAAAATTTGTAAAAAAAACAAACAAAACTTCATGTGGAAATAATACTGAAATTTTTCTTCTTTCTGTATACTCGTTCGTATGAGTAGATTTCGACAAAGTTGACTTGATTGAAGAAATTTCAAGTCAAGCAACAAAAAATTTTGTTCAAGTCAAAGAATACCCAATTTCAATTTTGGCAATTTTGTGTGAATTTTTATTACTGTCATAAGTCACTATAAAGTTGGAGTAGTTTAAAGGAAATGAACTAAAGTTAACGAAAATTCAATTGTTTCGATAAAATTCTTTTTAATTCAACCGCATATTCAACTTTATTGACTTCAGTTATACTTCAGACTTAAAGTTAAACCAAAATATATTAGTAAACAGTTTTATCAGAAGTATATACTTTTAATTTAAACGTGTGTGTGTGTGTGTGATGATATAAGAATATGAAAAAAAAAGTATTCGTATTATTACATATTACACGACGATATACCTATCATATTACACATTGACGACTTTGAATTTTTGTAAAAAAAGTTTGTTATTTATATCAAATTCCTTATCATAATGATATCTTAAATTTACAGATTATTTAATCAAAAATTACATAATTATATTTATTATTATTTTGAAATTTTTATAAAAAAAAACAAAAAAAAATTTGTACGTATATTTTTATACGTTTTCTTCATATCATTTCTGTTATCATTTATGTAATTTACTTTGTTTTGTTTTTGTTTTAGAATAAAAAAATTACACACACGCTTTTGTTCAATTTACAAAATAATATTCATTGATTATTTTTATTACATGCACATAAAACATATGGGAAAATATGATAAGATTAAAATATATACTTACTCTTACTTATGTACTCTAAGCAAAAATCAATTTACAATTACAATAAATCAAGTAATAAATATTCATATATAGATAGGATATTAGGCATATATGTACTATACATAGTATATGATGATTGATATTCTTGATATAGACAGAGGAAAACCTTGAATTAAGAATTTTTGTTAATATAAATATAATACATCCATACGCATACATTGTACACATTTTGGGATATGAATCGCGAATATTTATGTAAGATAGATACACATTATAGTAAATAAAATGAATTTTTTTTTTGTTATGTGATTAATTTTATTGGTTGATGTTTTTTTTTCTTAAATTTTATTGTATACACATCTTAAATTTTAATCAAAAATATACCACTATACGCATGCTCAGCTATACATAGCAAAATATTATAAATTATATTTCAAACATTTGTATTCGCGCATAAGAAAGGAAACTTTTAAAATGTTTATGTATGCAATAAACGTTTTTTGAAAATAATTAATTATACGTTATAAAAATTTGTATAGAGCTAAATGTATACATAAATAAATTGATTATTTCAAAAATTATTTTTACAATACATTTTGGTGTATAAATGTATAGGTGCATAATTTTATATTTATTTTTATTCATCTCAAAAAATAAAATAAAATATAAATTTAAAATCGAAATACAAATTTATGTACTAAATGGTATGTATGTAATATGGATAGAATTTTGAACAATGAAAATATAAACTTTAAGAACAAATATATAATTCTTTATACTCGTACATAATATTGACGTACCTATATTTTGTGTATTGTATATACGAATGCAAAAACGAACAATAATAATTATTTATTGTCATATTTTAATTTAATTTCGATTTCCGTTTGTCATATAAACAGACTTGAATCAATATAGCATTATAATATCAAGTATGTATAATAAGTATGTCCTAATATGTATCCATATGTATACCTACGTATTTATTTAAATAACACAACACACATTATGACAGCATCATATATTATAGTTATCAAAATATAGTGGCAGAACAGACGTACATACACAGATAAAAATTTTATTATGAACGTTATTCCATATAGCAAAATCTTTTTTATCCTTGCCATTATATTTTTTTCGTACTTTTATATATAACTTCGGACAACTGTACCTATACGTATACTATACGAACGTAACTACATATACTCATACGTAATTTACAAAAAAAAAAAGTAGATAACAACTAAATTTTTTCAAAAATGAAAAATTTTGAATTAAAAATAAAAAACAATTGCATTCAATATGATTTTTATATGAATATGGTAATGAATGATAGTAGAAATAAGAAAACAAAAAATTAAAATTTATTTACATTTCATACGTGTACATACTGATTTCATGTAGATACTCACATCTCACATGATTCAAGTATCAATCTCCACTCCATCAACTCACTATATATCATATATTTAGACATTTACATTTTTATGTATTTATTGTTTACATAAATATTCGTATATATATTTATATTATCCATTATAAATTATATTGCTGATATAAATTTTTTTTTTTATCATAACCTTGAAAAGATAATGACCCTGACAGTCTAAAATTTCAGTTTTGCGTGATTTTTTTTTAAAATAAAAAAAAAACAATGTTTGTTTTGTTTATATTATTATATGAATACATTCTTAATAATAGATACACAATATACATTTATGAGTACATATTTCAAATTGATCAAAACAAAAATAAGAAAGTAAACGCACAAAAAAATAAGAAAAATTGAATTAAAATGAAAAAATTTTACATATTAATTTTTTGTTTTCAATTCTTTAAGAATCTGACTATGAGAAGAAAAATTATTTTTATAATTAAGTATATCGACATAGAAAATATACTATAAATGTATATTCACATGCATGTAGGCATGTTTATACTTTGACCGCACAGTAACAGACGATATAGAATGAAAATCTCGTAAGAGTGCATTGCATGCTGCATGTTATGCGAGATACTCTCCTTCTTGCCTATTATTTACTGTCTCTTCTTGTTTCTTGTACACATATTGTAGTGTATAGTGCGTGGTGCGGAGCAAGTATAGAGAAAAAATGAATTTTTTCTCATGAATCAAAATATTGTGTATTCGTATATCGCACTATATGTAGTTAGCTGGTAATAACTCTCTTGCTACTATTTACTGTCTCTTCCTTTTTCTTGTCTTCTTGAGAAATAAGTGTTTTTTTATGAATTAAAATACGAGTGCATGCGGTATGTAAGATCCTGGTTGTGTACTCGTATGCCGTGCTATAGCCAATATATCATGCAACCACCAACAACATAATTGCTAATATTTACTGACTCTTCGATTTTCTTGTCTTCTTCTCATGATGTGTATTGCAGAACAAGTATAAAGAGGAAATGAATTTTTCACATGAATAAAAATACGAGTAGGTACATAGTATGTAAAGTATTCGTTGTGAAAATTAAAATTAAAATTAATAAACAAAAACAATTTATTCAGAATAATTGGATCGGCTGATGTCATCAATAAGCTACATATATGGACTGAAAAATGTTTACATATTTAATGCATTGTTATGTGCAACTATTTTAGACTACTGTTGTTGTATATATACGGAGAACAAAGCATCAATAAAAAAAATATCTGAAGTATTCGCATAAGATCAACAATTTTTCAAAGATCAATTTATAATAAAAAGTTATAAATAAATTGTTTTTGATTTGTGGTTGTAGTAAGTCGGTTATCTTTAATAAATTATTGCAGTATGCATCATATTCATTTGTTTAATTTATGTTTAGAATTTTAATTTTAGGAGAGATGGATATAATTTATGCAAATTGTTGTATGCAATTTCCGTGTTGATATACAAACACTGTATAAAAAATGTTTGTATGCATGTATACGCAGTATACGCAGTTTTACATATAAATATATCTACATATGTAAAAGTGTTAGTATTGTAGATTCAAAAGGATTAAATGTATGTATTTTATTAAAAAAAAAAAATATGTAAACAGTTTAAATTTATGCTATTCTATATAATAATATGTAAAATTCATTTTCTTAATAAAAATTTTAAAAGAATTAATAAAACACAAATAAAACTTATATAATTATGTTTACATTTTTAACAAAAAAAAAACCTGATATGTAAAAATTTACTTACAAAGATAAAATTTTCATTTTTATTAAATGTATTTAAGTAAGTACAGAAATGTATGTACATATATTTAATTTTTGTTCTTTGTCAACAAAGAATACGTATACGTATTTGAAATTCATTTCAAATTTTCATTTTGCTGTGTTTATTTTTTTTTTTTTTTAATTTGAAATTTAATTTTAATTCTTAACCAAATCTAATATGTAAATAAAAATATTGTAAGAGAAAAGTTTTTCTGTGTTCCAGAAAAATGGAAATAAGTAATGTACGAGTAATATCATCTCAAAGCGAAGTTAAACATGATAACAAGTATAAATGTACATTATTTGACTGCAATATATGTACATTATATATGTAAGACACATACATTTTACATATATGTAAATTATGCACATAATAATAATCTTTATTAAATCCGGTCATGCGCAAAATGCAACAACAACAACAACAACGACAAACCAACAATTTAACGATAACAACAATTACACAGAAATCAGAATTATAAAAAGAAAAAAAATTTTTTTAATACATACTTTAAATCTACTAAATTCTCTATATGTATCTCGTACGTGTATATCATAGTTACATACTCATATATTTGTTTGTACATATGTACATATGTATCTCTCTGCACCAAATACAAAATGTAGTTTATCTTTTATTACAATTTTTTATGGCAAAAAATTTTTAGAAGACCAAATATCTATTTAGCTCGCTAACTATACGTATCTATACGTACGCGAGTAGCAGCATATATATACGTAATGTTTTAATCTATACATTCCTTACGTATAAATACTCGTAAATGCATGTGATTAAAATTTTTTACAAGGCTTTATACTAAATACAGGTAAATACAATCGTATGTACATGAGCATTTATATCTTATCTCGACCTGATTCAAATTCTGTATATATACCTAGCCCCCACATATGTGTGTACATACAATAGCTTTACATAATACATAAAAACGTTACGAAAATTCATAAAACTAAATTATATCTACCTATAACTTGTAAGCATATAGGAGGCATATTTTTGTTTGTTGTTTTTCTTTTAATTTAAAATCAAATCTGTATGCACGAAACGAATTTTAATTGAAAATTGAAAAATAAAAAAAAAATTTGAAAAATCAAAAAAAAAGAAAACTGTCATTTTATGATGATTATGCGGGGATATATAAATACATATCACCTGTCCGACTGTCTAAACTGTCTGCGATTATATAGTTACGCATAGAATTCTATATTCTGATTTGAGAGTTGTGTTTTTGTTTTTTCTTTTTTACAAAATTTATGAGAATTTAAATTTTATTTGTCTGTTTACAAATTGAATTTGAATTGACCTTGTTTTTCGTAACTGGTACCACAATTATCTATATGCGCCTATGTGTATAAATAACTACTCAGTTATAGTGTATAAGCAAAGTATATACAAATATAGATACACTTTGGTATAAGCATCATATAAACTATTAAACTGATAGATTTATAGAAAAATGGTGGATTGGTTGAACTAGAACAGAAACAGAACACAGACTCAAACTATACAAAAGAGATACGAATACGAGTGCAAATAGTGAGTAGTAACACCAGTAGCCCTCCCACTCAGTCAGCCAGTAGGCATATAGCAGTTATAGTTTTACCAACAAACTTATAGTAGCGCCGTATAGCGCATACTTCATAATGGTATAGTTATTTTGTTGCAAAACTTTAAATTTTATTATTTAAATTGAAAAAAATATATATTAGGTTCTATTTATTATGTGCATAGATACATATGTCAATACATCATTTTTGTTTATTTATTTTTTTCATTTCATTTTATGTAGATTATTTTGCATTTTTATTACTATACAGACGGCTACACGTTACTTCCTGATTGTCTCGTAAACAACACTTCAATTTAATCATACTGACATGCGGCATTTTTTTTTGTATTGTTTAATTTTTAGTAATTTCACATAATTAATTACAAAAAAAAAAAAATAATAACAACTTGTCGTGATCGTGAGTTATATTACAATGAACCCACAACATTTCTTTTTGTCATTATGTAAAAAAGAATATGATAAAAGATGAAGAAAAAATGTAAAAATAAAATAAAATGTAAAAAATTGTTAATATATATGTAATAATAATTCTGGTTCACTTAGCACAAAATATATACGAGAAATATATGTACATGACTTTATAATTTGATTGTGATTCATATACTTAAATTGGTGTCAAAGCATAGACACAACATATCTACCTAATTGGTGTAATATTTTTATACTAATTCATGTCATAAACTTCAAGCTTCAATCAATCCATCCTACATACATTTATGTAATGTATCTAATATTTTACGTCACGATATTGAAACAGATTTTTATTTTAATAATAAATTGTTATAGTAGTTAATTGAAAGTAACAAAAATATGAAATAAAATAGAATAAAATTTATGACATGTTCATTGTATTATTACAAAACGTATTCGTATATGAGTACTATACACCAACTAAACCCATGATCATATTATGTACGATATATTAGAAATTAGACATTCAAACATTATTCTACTATCAAAGTACATAATTGTAAATATAAATGGTACATCAAACAATACCATGTGTGTGTGTATATGTGTTATTGCATGAAATTACAAATTACAAATATATATAATCATAATTAAGAGATAACTGTTAACTAATTTACGATCATGATCAATGATGATCATCATCAACATTAACTAAATACGAGTATACTCGTATGTATATAATTAAATAGAAGCTGATATTTATTTTTTTAATTTGTTATTTGAAGTACAGATCTGAATATCATTACCACTAGAATAATTACAGCAAAGAAAAAACAAAACTACATCTACCTACATATACATATGTATTTGATAAATGTAATGAGTATGTAGGTACATATATATGTTTATGCACACACATATTGTAAATATCATTAAGTAGTTCATTCATTTTTTTCTCTTCAATCAAAACGAAAAAAAAAAAATTAATAGAATTTTTATTATCATCATTTTTATTATTTATAGCCGTTATAAGGCATTATTTTTTTAAAAAAAAAAATGTTTTTTCTATATTTATTTTGTATACTCATAATATATTTAACAATAATTTGTTGTTTTTATAGTTATTGGGTCATGGAAATCATTCGCCCAGAACCATTTGATTATGACTTTTTTTTTCTTTCTTTTTTTAGTTACAGCAAAACAAAACCGAAAACCAAAAAAAAAAAATGAAAATCCCATATAAATACTACTTCAAATTGTACATATATGTATATTTATAATTAAAAACTGATGTGTTGTGATTACACATTCATCTTTATTCTTTATACCGCAACATACATCTCGAATATGTACAGTACTGGTCAAGATAATTGTACTATGTACATATTTGCTTTTTTATTTTATCAAATTTCTATTATAAAATTTGTTCTGGTCTATATAGAGACAAAAATATGACAAAACTTCATTTACTTCATGGTATCTAGTTCGGTAAATCAAAACAACTTCTTTTACGAATTGTAAAAATTTAAAAACAAAGCTACATAGAAAGGACATAATGTATGTTCAAAAATATATATTCTGAATTTGAATAGTACACAGACAGATCATAAATTTGTGTCTTTTATTTTACTTTCATCTACTCCTGCTTTCTTATTTTTTTAATCTCTGCTATCTATAGTTTCCTGTCAGTTCTCTTTTGCCATATGTTCCTCTGTCTCTTCTCTTCTCATAATATACTCGTGTTTTCTTAACTTGACCCTGATGTTCATTCATCACTTTAAAGTAATGAGTTTCTGATTTTATCTTCCATCTATCCCATTTCCACCGCAGCATTTTCAATCCTCCTCTCTTTGTACCTTTTGGTTTTGTTTCTCATTTATTAGCCAAACTTCTGTATCATAAAACATCATAAATTTCAGTTCCAACTGTTACACTGTACATCTTACACCATCTACTTGTATCGATACCTTTATTTTGTTACACAAAACACATTCTTGACAACGCATTTCAATACATTTTCCATGGATTTGACTTTTGAATATCAAAATTTTTTTGACAAAATATTATAAATGGTACATTTTTTATAACTGGTACTGTACGTTATATGTATGTTCATAGAATATTTATTACTTTATGTTGAAATTATATCATATTGAATTTGGTTCAAAATTAAAAACAAAAATATATTAAGAATTTTTAATGTTATACCAAATCTATATCTTTACTCTATAGCTACATGTACCAATTAAAAAATTTCTTTTATATCCGTACCAATTTTTAGACAAATGCAGCAGTGTATATATCAATCAAATCGAATCGATTACACAGAGTTCAATGATCAGAAATTATATTTTTATGTAATGTACTTATGTACATAATTTGAATACAAATTTTTTGTTATGTGTTCTGTTTTATATATACATAAGTATATAATCGCATTTATAAGAGCATATAAGAGCATTTATTCGTCACTTTTAAATGCTTTCAATGATGATTATTCAGAAAATTATTAAATTCAAAATATGTATATATGTACATAATAATAATACATATAATACTTATATACGTCTGTGTAGTTTGTTTGTGTGTATATGTAATTTTCCAATCATTGAGTACAATTTGTATATATGTATGTATGTACGTCTACGTATATGTAGTATAAAATAATATTTTCATTTTTCATATTATACTATAGTGCTTCTTGATTAAGAAATTTTATTACTTGAATTTTTGTTAATTTGTTATAATTTATCACAATCGAGAAAAAATAAAAGAGAACACTTCAAAGAAAAATATAAAAATTGTACACACATATGTATAAGTATAAGTATGGATGTTTCAAAAATGAAAATATTGAAGTGAAATAAATGAAAATTTTCTTTGATTTTTTTTTTTTTTCCTTTTTTTTTTTTGGTTGAATCCATTTTATAATTTTGTCACAGATATATAGATGAATAATTTCATGAATGTTTAACATAAAAACTTATAAAAACCAAACAAAAATTATGTACGAGACGAGTAAAATATACATACATAATATATAGGTACACACATTGTACGCATGTACATTAATAATACGATAATATAGTCGTCATATATTTTAGTTAATGGAAATATGGTACAATTTAGTTTATGTCAAAATGTTAATTTTAATATTTTTATTTTCATCTTAATAATGAAAAAAATATTTTTTAAAAAAAAAAAAATCATTTCTTCCCTTTTTCAAATATGACGTAAATATAGGGTTAAATTAAATACTTAATTTATTAACCCAATAAAATTGAAAAATTGTCTAAATACGAGTAATAAAGTAATCTGTATCATTAATTTGAATAAAAATGATGACAGGAAAAAATTAAAAATTTAAAAAAAAAACTACAAGTATACGTATGATTATGCATTCTATTATACATACTTAACGATATGTTGTGTAATGATAATTTACAATATGTATACGAGAGTATAAGTAAGTAGATATGAAAAATATGAATTCAATATTTTATCACTAACCGCCCATATAAATCGAATATGTAAACATTTTTTTATTTTATTACAACACAAAAAAAAAAGCAATGAAATGAAAAAAATTATAACGAGAATATTATGAAGTCAGAAGATATCTTCTATGACAAGTATTCAAAATATTTTCAGGATATTTACACATTTGAGAAAAGAAATCAATTTATTATTAACACATATAGGTTCTCCAATATTTATAAACTCATTGTAATACGAGTATGTACAATTTTCATAAAAAAAATTTCAATTTTCATTTTATTTAATGTAAGTGCATATATTTTTATTTTGTAATAAATGTACTCGTATGTAGTGCACATTTCAGAGTATAATACTTAGTACCTATGTATTATACTTGATTATACTCATAAGTGTATTTACACATTCGAAAATCAATGACTCAACTTTACAAGCAAAACAAAAAAAAAACGCACGTGTAAAAAGGAAATAGAAACGGGAACGCACGTACAAATAATTTATTTATTTATTTATTTATATTTTATATAAGAGTTATATATTAAATCATATACTTACGTTATACATACACATAGGTATATATGGTTTACTAGCCTGTCAAAATTCAAACGTGATGAATTTTCTAATCAGAAAATGAAAAACAAAAACAAACCGAAAATACTAAAATATCAAAGGATATTGTACATATGAATAAATATGATGTATACGTAAGTACATGATACACATAATATGCATATTATAGATTTTTATTTGTATATTACACACATGTAAGAGTACTTATATACTACGAACCAATCCAATATATATGTATGCATACAGAATGAGCAACTATACATATTTATTTTCTTTTTATGAATTATACATTCTTGGTTTTGTTTTTCATTGTTTGTAGAAAAAATTGTTACGTGCGTATACATTATATGTACATATGTGTATCTATTTGTATATTATATCTTCCTGTTAAAATAACAAATATTTACCCGTATATATAAATATTGTATGAAGCGCACAGGTACTATAACGGTATATAAATATACATGTATTATACATCATAAACCAAATGTATATAGAAACATTAGTAATACATATAGTTATTGTATGTAATTTTACATAATTCCTCATGGACTAACCTAACGTTTTTATTTAAATTCTTTACTTGTGCTTATAGTTTCAATTTTGTTGTTAAATTTTTTTTTTAAAAAGTAATAAAAAAGTGATATTTTGATGCATAAATTATGCCATGCCTATATATACAATGTAAATACATACATACAAAACACATCTACATATTGTATCTGCTGTATAGAAGGGTATTATAGGGGTATTATTAGGTTTACATAAGTTTGAATTCACTTATTACTATTTTTTTTTTCGATTTAAAACTATTCAAGTTGAAATTTTCATTCAATCATACAACTCATATTGCTCATATGATGAGGGAAAATACATACGAGTATATGTATATTATACACCATACGAAAAACAAAAATGTTTTTTCCGCAATACAAACATTTATGTACATATTTAATGTACATACATATACGTACTTATAGTGCTTATAGCATAACGTGTGTACTACGGGTGTACCTACTTACGTACTCCTTTTTATTGTATACGAATATGTAATGAAGAAATAAAATGTTTTGAAAAAAAAAATGAATGTAATGTATAATGTGTGTAATTGTAATGTATAGTACAGAAAACGCAATGTATCGTATAGGGTATACGTATAGTATGTACACAAAATTGAAAATATTAAAATAATGAATAATTTAAGAGAAAAAAAAATAACACATTATTTTGTATGCACATACTCGTACATATGTTGTATTGTTGTATTTGCATATATATAGCTTGAATATTTCCTAATGAATATTTATAAATGCGTGCATCGTGCGCATATGTAAATATGTACCTATATGTAATGTACACCGCACCGTGTGCTGTACATTGTACATATTACCATCATGTGTACATGTAATGCATACAGGATAAAATTTTTTACAAGATATAGATCCACACGAAACATGTAAGCCAGACTATAAATAATGTGCATATACATAAGTTACTTATGAGTGTATATGCAATGTACAAGTCTGTATACGCCCAACCAAATATTTTAGCAATTTTATTAATTATTATTACCTACTCTTTTATTTTTATTTCAACAACAACAAAAAAAAAAAAAAAAAAATTAAAATTGAAAAATAAAAATTCCATAAATATCAAAATGAAAATAAAATAAAATTTTTTCAATCGTTCCTTGTAAACAGGCGAAAATTTTTACAATAATATACATGTGCACAAACTAAAACAAAGATAAATGATGTTGGTCTATTGGATTCGTTACACAATGTACGAATACGATTTGAATAGATATACACGTGTGTAAACTGATCTAAAATGACAAGAAAATATAATAAATAATTTGTAAATTCAATTATTTATCATTTTTGTCATCTCTTATCTAACTTTCAATCATTCTGCATACGCGTAAAAAAAATTTTTTATATCAAATATATGCACAACAGTACAGTCAGTCACAGTATCCATCTCCAAATGTAATCATATTATCCACATATGTATGTATACTATATGTATCATATCATATATTATGTCCTCCAGATTACAGATTACTTTCAATTACAAATCATTCTTACACTCCTGACAACCATCAATTGATAACAAAATATAATTTTATCTATAAATATATACTAGTAACATGAAGATATTTCTTTTTAGAATTTTTCAATTTCATTTCTTATAAGAAGAAGAAGCACTATAAAGTGATTTCAGTTACCATGACACGTAAAATATTTTCCACAATCATATTACATATATAGTCATATAAATGATTTTGTTACAATATTCTCTTTTTTTCATAATTTAATAAAAAAACAAAATTTTCACATTGTATGTACCTTATATACTTTTTTTTTCTTCCACACATGCGATTATTATATTAGAAACTTTTTCACAAAATTTTTGTACTTTGTTAAATTCAATTTTTTGTTATATGTATTACGTTAACCATATTTAACAATACAATAAAACACATAAAAAGTATAGCAAAAATTTATAAATATGTACTTGTATGTACATACATACTATGTATGTATATGTGAATATATAATTTAACTTAATTTCATATTCGGTAATATTAATTTGCGCAAGCAATAAAAATGTTTATATGAACCTGAATTTTTGATTTTATATAAATTTGAAATTAAATTTATTCTTTTTTATTTATTTTTTGTTTATCAAATTTTCATATGTATATTGTGAATTTGAATAGTATATTGTCAACTTATTATGAGTAGGTATTGGTATATTTAAATTAAATTAACTTCTTATACTTCTTATTACACGCAATACTCGTACTACTATGTTTATAGACGCAAGTATGTGTAGTTCTATTTTTAAATTTTGAAATGATTTTGTTTTCCTCGTATACATATGTACGCGAACACATTATTTAGTGGTATAGAATGTTAAAAAAAAAAACATTTTTTTTTTTTTTTGATCGATAAACAAAATGAATATATAAATATTAAATTAGATAATCAAATGTATATTTATATATATGTTAAATATACTGGTTTCTTATATTTGGAAAAACAAAAAAAACTATAAATACAAATTTTAGTGTTCTATACAAATTTTAATATGGAAAATATGTACGAGTATAGTGCCGTATATACGACTAAAGTTGCCTTTTTCTAGTTCTCCTTTAATTTAATTTTACGTTTTTTTTTTTGCAATTCATTCTACAAAATTATGTGCACTACTGTGCACATGAAAACATTCATTGTTGTGATTATTGTATAGTGTAGATATCATTATCATCCACGTGAAATATGTATATAATTGCACCACGTCTACTACCCTGTGCATGTATGTATGTGATTAGACATTAGAAAATGATTTATTTATAAAATTGAATTAAATAAAAAATTATAAATTATATATGTACAAGTATTATGTATGTGTGTGTACTATGTATTATACATACCACCGGTATATATAGACTGCGTTTATCGTATAAAAATTAATTTCAAGCATAACATGTTTTTTTAATAATATTACAATATACACAGGGGTAATATACACATGACTATATGTACTTATACATATATCTAAGTATACACATCAGGTATAAGGTTTTGTTTATTGTTATTCTCTAATTACTATAATAATATTTTTATTCATAAACATACCTAATGTTATGTATAAATGAAAAATAAAAAAACTATTCCTTTCTAGTTTTATCCACTTTACGATTTTCATTTTCAAAAAAAAAAAAAACGTATAAATAAATTTCATCAAAATTGACTCTGTTTGTACATACTTATGTATTCATTTTTAATTCAGTTTCTTAATTACAAACATACATTATGTATATCATATTCTATTATTACACATGTACACATGTTCTTGTCTATCTATATATATGTAAATTAAATGTTACATTATAATACATTAATGAAAAAATGTGTACTATTTTTTTTTTTTGAATGCATTTAGAAAAACAATAATCCTTCAGTATCTTACTACTACAACAACTATACAACGCATATAGTATGTATACTGAGTTCTGTGTTGTTCAATATATACGAGTTTACATATTAGTGTAGTATAGTGATGTGATAGAAAAGTGAAGTTCATTCATTTAATTTTTTTTTTTTTTCGAAAAAAACAAGAACAAAAAAAAAATACAAATTATTTAGAGCAATAAATTAAATTTTATCATTTCAAATGTTTACCTGCATTGCATGTATTTTACATACATACATGCATAGATACGAGTACAATAAATACGTATATGTACACATAATAAGTATGTACATATATAGATACATACATTATATTCGTATGTAAAATAAACTTAATTAATTTTTCTTTCATTTTTTTTTTTTTTTTGTAATTTTCATTTTTGTTTTCAAAAATATTTTCATTAAAAAAAAGAAAAAGCTCCAGAAATAATAAAACAAACCAAAAAAAATCCGACTTGTTTACATGTCATTACCTTCACACGATTAAAAATTATTTTTAATTATAATATATAGGTACAACGTACAACGATATATGTAGATATATACAATACGTACATATGTATGTAAAGGTGGCATATGTATTAAGATACATTATGTACGTAGATACTTATATATTGTCTATACCAGAATGTGTATATACATGATATGTAAATATACAATACTATTATAAGAATATATGTAAAACTATATAATGTATCTATATACATAAATATACTTGCAAATACAGATAAATTGTACATAATTAACTAAGTTAGTGTAGAGTAAATAAAATAAAATAATAACAATAATAATAATAATAATGATGGAACCACTTCAAGGTCTAATATGTGCATATTTAATTTTTTTTTGTCTTATTCACATTTTTTCTTCCTTTCTGAAATTGTAATTTTTATATACATATGTATGTATATTAGCAAAACATTTATTTCAATTACACGGAGCTCTTCTTTTACAAGTACAAATGTATTTAGTAAGTAATGTGTAATATGTAATTTTGTTAACAAGAGTATATCTTTATAGTGTGTTGTAAATGAAAGTAAAAAAATTTTTTAAATTAAAATTTTTATTTATTATCTATAATAATGCCGACCCGACCGACCGGTTAAGGTATATTATGTATTTATATTTACTCTTAATTGTGTATTCTACGTGTACTTTCATATGTTACTCGTACATATATAATATTAGCCAGATACATGAACAGTGTTGTACAAAATAGTATAGCAATCATTTGAATTTAAAGATAATTATTTTCAATTTTAAAAATTTTTTTCTAAACAACAAACAGAAGATCATTGTGATTATTTAAATTTTGACAAATTTTAAAAATGAAACGTGACTTCTCTAAAGTCTAAACTGCATAAAATTCATTCAAAATACGATACTTACTTAACAAATTCGTGCAAAATTCTTTAGTTTTTTTTTATGACTATGGTTGATATTGATTTGTCAGTTTATTCGAAATTGTATTCATTTTTGTATGAATTGTACTTTTTAAATTTCTACTTTACTATTAAAAAGATAATAAAATAAATTAAATAAAAATTTCTCAAAAATTGAAGCATTTTAATCTCAAAATTCAAATGGGGTTGATATTGTTTTGTGCAACACTGTAAATACATATCAACATGTATCTAAACAGCATCATGTTATTAATATTACATAAGTAGGTAATCGTTAAATTAACTTTGATTCGATGTAGAATAATCGGATAGACAACGTGAAAAATGAATCAAACGTAACAACATAGAATATAGAAAATATAGCGAAAAATAGCTCGTTTATAATTAGACAGAAAGTATAAAACTTTGATATAAAACAAAAAATAAATAAATTTAACAATCAATGGTTAAACGTAATTTTTGTTTTTGTATTTTGTTATTAAAATACCCTATTGCTATATTATAAAGTAATGAATATGAATCATTTGTTCGTTTTAATGATATTTTTAATTACATTTTACTTACATATTATATACCCGTAGCCCCGTACATTATGTGCAAATAATACTCGTATACGTACGTAATATAAAACGCGAATTATATTTATTTAACCACTTGTATATTATATATATTTAAATAGGCGTATGTGACTAGCCACATGCGTATTTTTTTTTAATCTTTATAATACTGAACGTGATATAAATCAGATACACATAGTGAAAGGGTATATAAAATAGATACAACATGTGTATCTATATAGTATATGCATAATAATGAAAAAATCATGATTTGTAAAACGAAAAATATATAAAGAAATATAAAGATTTATTATGTATATACACATAAAAAGAGTAACATGTTTATTGTTTATAAATGTTAGTTAGATTATTAGGTATACGCATGTATGTACACAAGAAATCTTTTACGATTATTAATACTCATATTTTTCAGATTTTTATTTGTGAAATTTTCAAACATCAAAATTACTCGCGGTTATTCAAAATTTAAATGAATCATAAAATTATAACCTAGATACACATATACACATTTACTAATGTAAACGTACATTTTTGTATCTAAAACTACTTATTACATACAAACTGATTGAACGATTTACGAATCACGATTTATAAGCGCGGGTATAACAAATTTAGATTTTAATAAATTGATAATAATGATAATTTTAAAAATATTAAAATAATAAATAAATAAATGTTAGGCATCATTTATTTTGAAAGTAAGAAATTTAAGACCATTTCACTAATTATTATTCGAAGATATCTGATTATCTGTTCCATTTAAAATTACCGTAGTGGTCAAGTAAAAGAAAATTCATATAAGGATGTAGTATCTGTGTATATAATCATCTTTTTATGTTGATGATGATATCTTCAAATTGTTTTGAAGAAATGATAGTTCAAAGGAAATGTTAACCTCTATAAATTAGAAACTGTATACACATGTAGATGGTCTAACAATATTTTGCTTCATATATCAATTTAGTAGGACACTTTCAAAAATGAACGGTTCAAATATTTTATATAAATTGTGGACAGTGGTTACAATAATGAATGATTCATTATCTCGTAATACCATATGTACATAATTATATACTTTCTATACCTACGTAACCTATACAACTAAATAAAGCTATCGCTATTTAAATTTTTTTAACTTAAATCTCTAAATTCATAATTTTAAACCAGTTTACCTTAATATTTGTGATGCGATAAAATATTTTGAAAGTGATTTTGTTTTCCATTCTCTATAAAAAAAAATCAGCATCATTCAATTTATTGACATTTTTATGATTTTTGAATCGACAACAATCAAAATAAAATTATTCAATTTGAACATTTAATATCACGTTAAATCATGTATTTAACTCTAGACAGACACACAGATATGTATGTACCAGTACCAGGTACCAGGTACCAGTTACATAAATGTATACATATTCTTTTCCAAAATCGTAAAAAATAAAATTTAGCAAAGGTTGTAGGATATACATAAATCGTTCATATATATACCATATACTCGTACATAATGTGAATTCGTTGTTAGATGATTTATATCAATTGAATTGCATTTGTGATTTTGAGGCAATACAAGTGCTACTATATATACATACTTATTTTAATCGCCTTAAGAAATTATTTTCATTTTTGTTGAAGAAAAAAAAAATGTTTTTATTTTATTTTATTTTTGTTTTGTTTTGTTTCATTTTAAATAATCTTTTTTACGTACATACTCGTATATACGTTAAACTTTCTTTTTCTTGTACGTAAATACATTTTATATTTATGTGATATATCTATGATAATTAAATGTAATGTACTATAAGTACACATAATGCACATAATATGTATGTATGTAATGTAAATTTTGTTATGTATATATGCATTATGTTTTGCAATAATCTTTTTGATTTTTTTTTTTTTACATTTTTCACCTTTGATTTAAATACATTATTTCGAATCAATAATAAACTGTGTATCTAATATTCATATTTTATGTACATCTATATTTATGTGTACATATCAGCGCTCAGCAGTATATTATGTTTTAATATTAGAGTTATTTGTTGTATAAAATCAAATGCAGACATAAATATACATATGTACGTTATTACTTTTGCATACATATGTATGCATATATTGTATTCCTTATAAAAAATAATATGTACACTGCTCGTATAATAAATATAATATGCAATATACATTTAATTATAAATATTCTGTTGTTTTGTATTTCTAATAGATTTTCTTGTCAATATATATATTTTTTTTAAATACTCGTAGTATGAATATTATAGCATATATCTGCATATGTACATTATTTACAAGTGAATATAAATCTGATTATGGTCGCGTGTCTTTAAATAAATCTTAAAAGCAATATAAATTATATATGTAGGTATATTTGTAGCCATAACAATTGTATACACATATACAGAACAGACATTACATATGTATCTTTTCTTGTTATATACTAATATTTATATACGAATACTCGAATGTATACATATTGATTGCATATATGCAATTTGTGTATTTATGTCTTATATAAAATTGTATAGTATATTGCATATATCGTGAGCAATTTATGCATGGTGCTTATTATATATATGTTTCATATACATACTATATATTGAAAAACTAACAATACTCGTATGCAATAACAATTTAATATATGTACGCGTATACATAATATTTATTTTATAATATATTATTTATATTTTCTTAAATGTGTTTACAATTTTACGAGTGTATTACTTATTATAAAATATTCACATTATACGCATAGTTATATGTAAGTACTTACTATATGGTTAAATGTTAAACTTTTACATTTTACAAAACGTGATTTTCAATATAATACGAGTATTAAAAGAGAAAATTTTATAAAATACTTATGTACATTTCAATAATAATATATGTATAATACTCGTATCTTATATAAATGTACATAGCTATTATATAGTGTATGTATGTTTGTGTAATGTGGTTGAATCATAAAATATATTAAAATTATTATCATTTATTATTATTATTATTATTATTATTATTATTATTATTATTATTTTTGTTGAAAATTCAACATAAATTTTAATAAAAATCATTTCTGATACTGGATGGATATTATTTACAAATAATACTCTTGTATAAGTAAGAATAATAGTATGCAACAAATATAAGTACTATATGTATGTAGGTACTATAACAGTACAACCACTACTTATTTTCCCTATATTTTCTGACACTATATATTAAAATCCTGTCACTTTATGTATTGACTTATATAAATTTTAATTGAATTTTTAAATACTTGAGCACTATTTTTAATTTTATTTTATTTTATTATTTTTTTTTTGTACAAGAAGATATACAAAAATTCATACTATTGTCTGTATATACATACATATGTGCTCTATACAATGATTAATGATTCGATTTATTGAAATTCTCTTTTTAATTGTGGTTAATATAACATAATTTCAAATTCATTTTCTAGATATATAAAAAAATCTACATAAATATGTATGCGTATGTATTTACAAATTTATTAGATTTTTATGTATCATTAATAATAATAAATACATAACATAAACTCACATCAGTAGCGAATTTCCCGATTAATTTCACTGAAAATTCAAAAATAAAAACACATGATGTGTGAAATACTTTAAACTCGTAGTCGTACTGTCGTATAGTACTACAAGTACTGTTATAGTCAATGACCTCCGCTACTGCAGAGTATGTATAGAAGGGGAGAAGCAAGTATAGAGTGTTGTTAGTTGATTTTCCGTATTTTACCATGTACAATATTCGCATTCTACTCACAGAGAAAGACAACTTGTTTTCAAAAAGGAAAATACGACCACTTATGATATGTAGATCGTAGAATAGTAGAGTACTACTGCTCGTTGTTAGTTGATTTTTCGTATTTGTTTTGTTCATTATTCGTATTTTACCCAAGGAGAAAATCAACTTTTTTGAAGAAGGATAAAAAGAAAATACGAGTACACATGATGTGTAGCTGTAGATACTACTTATGCTGTTGGTTGTTTTGTTAGTTGATTTTCCGTGTTTGTTTTGTTCAATATTCACATTCTATACTCACAGAGAAAGACAACTTGTTTTCAAAAAAGAAAATACGAGTACGCACATGATGTGTAGCATGGTAGAATATTACTCGTTGTTTGTTGATTTTTCATGTTTGTTATGCACAATATTTGGATTCTATATTAGAGAAAATCAATATTTTTTGAAGAAGAATAGAAAGAAAATACGAGTACGCACATGATGTGTGAAATACTATACTCGTATATAATATCGTAGTATATAGGTACTGTACTAGAGTATAAATGTACTATACATATTTACGTAGAGGAATATTTGAAATTTTCATAAAATAAATACGCGTATATTTGTACTTAATAAATATGACATACAAGCATTTATACACATATACGTATATAAGTATTCATATTTATGTGTATATTCACATGCAAAAAACTCATGGATTTTCATCAGGGTCACAAGAAATAATGGAATTAATTTTTGTGTTATTATTTATTATTATTACATTAAGTATAAATATATGCTACTATGTAATGTATGTAAATAATTTTCTTTTTCTTATAATATTTTATAAATATATTTATGTACATATTATACTATTACATACCTTAAACATACTACATAACATAATATTATTTACGTTTTACATGAATTTTTGTAATAAAATAAACAGAATGATGTATACATAAGTACATATATAAAATAAGACTTCATGTATTTATAACGTACACGACTACATGTATATGTAAAATGGTATAATAAATTTAGTTATAAAATATACTTACATATATTAATATATACTTATATAAGAACGTTTTTAAAACATTTATAGAATATACTTAAGTACTTGAATAGGTATGTACATAATATGTAAATAAGATTCAATTTTTTTTTTTTTTTTTGCTAACAAATAATTACGCATATTTTATAAAAAAAAAAATAAATAAATAAATAAAAACCCAAAGCAAAATATTATAATTATAAAACTTGAAAACAATTGAAATTTTAAAAATAAAAGTAAACAAAAAAATTTATTGAAATTTAAATAACATTTTCCGACAAATTAGGTAGATAGGTATAAGATAGTAAACAAAATTACAAAAATAATTAATGCCAAAACATTACGAAAATAATTTAATTCAATTTGACAATCACTATAGGGGCTAATTTGGTGTTATTTCTCATAATAACCAAACATATGTAGATGTACATATATAAATTTGCACATATTTATATACTATAGTACATATGGATTCCTAAAAATTTTAATGTGCGATTAAAAAGTAAATAAAATCTAAATTTTTGACATATTTTCTTTTTTTCAAATTTCAAATTTTAAGGTTTAAGTTTAAGTTTAAACAAAATTATAGTACCTACGTAGTTAGATAATATTGTAAGTACGTCTAGCTGATCTGATAGTAGGTGCTTTCGATTTTCAAATTTCAAGTACTTATGCGTGTAGAAAAGGTAAATATCTGTGCTAAACCATCTACTCGCAAGCACTCATGAAAAATTTTTCAAGTAGCTGGAAGTAGATGCAAGAGTAGTTACGAATAATTTTTGTGTCGTTCGTTATAACAATTATTTATCTTAGACACATTTTAGTACTCACAAGTACTTGAAATTGCCAAATCGAAAGCACATAGTGTTTCAAAGAAACATTGATATATCATAAATATTATAATCGTGGTTGATATAAAAGTTAATAGAATGTGAAGTTGGCAATACCTACCATCAACATTAGAATTGACACAATTTTTTTTTAGTAATTTTCAACAATTTCAAAATTTATTCAGTTTTTTCTTTTTTCCAAATTTTATAAAGATGAAAATACATATTATACAGTCGCTTTAGCTGTACAAATGTAAAAGAAAAGTTCATTATTTCGAATTACAAATTACATGACTACAGATTACTACATTATTATAGTATTTGTGTGCGATTATATTAACAAACCAAATAGCAACGTCTCTATAAATTGTGACGCTTCTATCTTATAATAAATAAACAATTTTTGACAACTCATTATGTAATATACTATATCTACTCTATAATAATTATTTTTTTTCGAACTTTAGTTTTATTTTGATGAAATATTGTACATAATAGGCGTATCTAATGTAGGTACATTCAAAAATAGAATCTGAAAATATTAAAAAATAAAAATTACATCCAAAAATAGTTTTATTATGAAATGGCCAAAAAAAATAATTTATTACCCAAACATTTATATATTTCTTTACATTATTTATTTATTTATTTTTTTTTTTAAATCAAACATAAACATTAAAGCTTTAAACTGATATCATATTATATACATATTTACATACACCGTAAATACATAATATACGAGTGTATACGTATTTACGACGAGTATTGAAATGGTGTAAATAACGTACACCAGTACACCAAAATTAATTTTCTGTTCAACAAAAAAAAATATCTTTCAAAATCAAAATTACAAATATTGTGTAAGAATATCAAAACTATTTAATCAAACTATGTATGTGTACAATGCGTAAGTATATGAATGTGAATATGTACTACGTGAAAATGAAAATTTTGAAATTAAAAGTCTCTAATTTTTTTTTTCTCCTATTACACATTATGTGTGTAAATACATAAATGCCTTTGTAAATTTTCTTGTATGCGTGTATTTAATTTTTAATTACGATCAAGGTAAAGTTTGCCTTTTTTTTTTTGTTTACAACAAACCAACAAATTACAGCAACAGCAACAAGAATAACAACAAATACTTATTTAAGAGAGGCTATATGATGGCTAACGAAAAAAAAACTAGTCTTTATTATATTCAAGTGTTGGAAAATTTATTCAACATCTTGAGAAATCGAGGAAGAAATTATATGTATTTACAATACGAGTATTTTTTATTTTTTTTTAATTTATTTTGAAGGTCAGCTGGTAAAAACTTAAACTTTGTAATGTGTATATGTGTATGATTTTCAAATTTTAACACCGCATTATAAGAAAAATTAAAGTTACATAAACGTTATGTATCATAGATATTAATTGTGAATGATCATGAAAGTATATTAGATATTAGTTAATAGCTCCAGCAGCTCTGGTCTGGCTCTCTTCTCATAGCTCATAGCATCTCATAGTATAAAAAGTTGAATTTTTTTTAATTTCATTCAAATTATTGAAAGTTACTGTATATTTCATTTCTATATATGTACACAAAAAATTTACATACCACTGCTGCTACTATACTGTATTTAATCTTATACACATGCATGCATTAATATATTTTATATTTATAGACAGTAAATTTGTTAATCTTATAATTTATTGATTCAAATTCAAACAAATTAACATCTCTGTGATGATATGGTATGGTACCGCATTATAATTTTTAACTGAAATAAAAATTTAATTTATTAAAACAATGAAGAAGAAGAAGAAGAAGAAAAACTTAAGTCTTCTTATATGTTACGTGCTTACTTGAATGATATTTAAATTAAAATTTCGATTATCTACTTATATAGTATACAATATTATGCCACTATCTTTCATAACGCAGACTATTTATATAGATAGAGACATTATATTTAAGATGTATGCATACTAGTGCTACATAATAATGTCCGATAGACTCTATCTGTCATCATTTTATTTGTCTGCATCATCAATTCAATTTAATTTTATGATACTTATTATATATTTTACTGCAATATTCCAATATCCGTTATCTATAAAGATTTAAATTTAAACCACCGCATACATTATCATAATATCATTATATAGTATATATGGTATTATAGTATATTATCGGTATATCTTTATATATATATTTTTTTTTCAATTTTCTATTCACATCTTATTATATACTTATCCAATTTTAACAACTGTATAATTTCCGTTTTTCAAATAAACTCTAATATCAAATATATACACTTATACACTTATTATACTGTATATCTATATACTGTTTTATAACTTCCGTATTTTCTTGAACTTGAAAATTTTTATTCATGATAAAATTCAAGCATCAAATGAATTCATGATTACTATATACGATATATTCTTCTATACGAGTAAGTATACGAGTATGTATTGTAAATATGTAAATTTGAATTTCTATATAGTGATATTGCATGGATATATTGGATGGTGCACAACATCGAAATGATATGGAAATGGTAATCAAAAAACTTTACAAAAACAATATTTTCCTCAATTGAGATGCATATAAGTATGTACCTACATACACGTATATATAAAAAAATCACATATAGAATATTGAATTTATATTTACAGATTTTCATTGTTTCCTTTTTCATTTGTTCGTAATAAATAGAATAAGATAATAAAAAAAAAGAAATGATAATAAAAATAAATTTTTTTTTTATTATTAAAATGTCAAGTCAATGTGCATATTTAGATGATTCTTTCTTTCTATATATCAGACCATCTAAAAATACAGATAAAGTCTTCTTGATATGCATTTGAATACAATGGAACACTTATTATATGAATATTTTTTATTATAAATCAATTTCATGATTTACATACAAAGTTTTTTTTGTTTGATAATCAAATTTAATTCATTTTTTTATTTTTTTTTTTTTTGTAGATTTTTAAAATTTAATTAATCTATTCTGATTTGGTTTCGTGTTTCGATTTTAGAATATTCGAGAACATATTATCTGTATCTATAGTTAGTATATATACTGTAGTCCTTAAATAGGAGATAAGAGGTGATTTTTGATTTCATCTTTTGTGATACCATTAAATTGTTGTTACTATAATTCGTTAGATTCATACCTATACATACATTATATGACTATGTTTCCTTTAAAATACGTATAATTTTTATTCTATTAAACTCACCACCTGATCAGGAAACTATATGTACATATATGTATAATATCATTTAAAATTCTTTTGTTATAATATTCTACTTCATTTAAATTTTAATTAATTTCTAAGAATATTTGAATAAGTAATATAAACATATAATTTAATATGCATTCCGTTTTGAAAAGGAATTATTTTTTAATCGAAAAAATTAATTCATTTTTCGTTGCTGTTGTTGTTGTTGTTCTAAAAAAAAAAGTAAGAACATTTTTTTCAATATTGTTTTTTTTTTTTCATTTCTTTTAAAAATTTAAACAAACACATACAGCTGTAACGTGCGATGATTGTTGCATTAAACTGTCTATAGATTAATTTATAACAAATTTCGCAGACGAATAAATTAATATTTTAAAAAAATTATTTTCATAATAAATTTATAAATGCATTTCAGTTTTATACTCGTACAATACATTGTCTATATTTTGCAAAAAATTTATTTTATGTAACCATAAGTCTAGTAGAGTATAAAAATGTAAATTTTTGTTTTATTTTTCTTGTAATTTCATTAAATTTTATCGCACAGTGTACATAGTAGTAATTTCACACATTCTTTTCCATATTTTTCTTTAAAAGTTAACTCATAAATGATGATGATAATAATAATAATAATAATAATAATAACAACAATTGCAATGTACTTTACGAATATAATCATTCACTCTATACATATACCTTACTCAAACTCGTATATATTTCATGTGATTAATTCATTATATCATATGTTTATGAATGTCGAAATTCTCATGCATATTTTATAAATTATTTTTAATCTAAATACATAATATGGTACATATAAAATATCTGCA
Source organism: Villa cingulata (assembly GCA_951394055.1). Lineage (NCBI taxonomy): Eukaryota > Metazoa > Arthropoda > Insecta > Diptera > Bombyliidae > Villa > Villa cingulata. The sequence goes on along the minus strand of OX596019.1, from coordinate 1,094,135 downwards.
TGTACCATGTACTATATATGAGTAATAAAAGCACACATAATATGCATATACTCGTCTCGTATATATCTGATAACACAATTCTCTTTAAAAAAAAATCTTTTTTTTTAGAAAATATTTATGAAAAATAAAAAAAAAAATAAAATTATGAATATGAATATATTTAATTGTAAATTTTATAATAATCACGTGGTATGCATACTAATAATTGATAAACAAACAAACATTGATACATACCTATACTAATGTATTATTATAAAATTGAAAATAAAATTTTTTCAACTCATGAGAAGTCTTGAAAAGAAAGGTGAAATTTAAATATATACGTATTATTTATATAAATCATGAACCACATGCAAAAAATTTTTCCAAATCTGAAGGTAATAACATGAACATTTACAATGTATATAATATACGATACACGTATACATAATATTAACAAACGCTGTATATACTATACGTCTATATCATCATAAACATCACTCATATATAGTATTTTATAATTAACGAATAATATTTGTTTGTTATTTATTTAAATTTTCATAAATATTAAATTTTTCGATAATGATTCGTGCAACATTTAAATTATTATTTACTCATCTTATTATATAAATTATTGAATGCATAATATACAAAAACAATTAACTATATATATAAGTATTTTTTATTATTATTTTTATACAAAAATAAATTTATTTATTTTAAATGAAATCTTTATTTAAAATACTTTATAAGGTGTGTAGGTGTAATATTGTTAATAAATGAATGCACGTACATATACCTAAAATAGATTAAAAGGATTTTAGAAAATATAAATATTCTTTTATACTCTATGTATGTATATGTATTCTTCCTTCGTACATACATACTCTCACACTTTCTATATACGTATATTTTTTTCTAATAATGTCGTAGGTTTGCAATTTTATTTACGATTTATAGTTTACTGCAAACTACAATAATATTGTATTCTAAATTAATATTAGAATATGTGCGGATATAGATGCTACTATATTTAGATATTAATATAAATGTTATTCACTTTACAGTACCTATATGTATTTACACTTCACATTAGGTATCTCGTATCTCCTAACAAAAATATAAAAGTAAATAATCGTATTTAATTTCAAATACAACAAAAGAAAGGAAAATACATTCTAAATATACATATACATATGTAATGTGTAATGTGTACATTCATTTTTATTCATTTTTAAAGATAATTGAGAAAATATATTCATTTAATCACTTTTAAATTAATATCCGTTTTTTTTTATATACAGCAATATGTATAGATATGTATGTAGGTATATACCTCTTATACCTTATACCACCTTATACATTTCTATATATGTAAATATGTACGTACATATATTTAATATTCTAAAGCTTATATAATTTTCTCATCTATCTAAGAATATGTGTACAAGATATGTGAATGACGTTAATTTACATTCACAATGACGTATACACGTGTACATACTTATATGTATACAGGAGTATGTATTGTATTTTAAAGTATTAATTATACACGAACGTTGAATGTTGAATATGTAAACGGGATACAAATTTTATTTATAATATGTACCTACCTATACATACAAAATATTATAATCTTTAATTAAATAAAAAAATTACTATTATTTCAGTTAAATAAATTTACATAGATAGGTATATACACATAAACGTACATGTACGTGTCAATTCAAAAAGGATTCAATTAAATTCATTGTATAGGTATATTATAGTATAAAGCAATTTATTATTTTCATTTCTGATGTGTTTGAAATTTTCTAATTAATTTTAACTAACATACAAAGTAAATATGAACATAATAACAACGTAAACGTATCTATTTACATATGCACTTATAGATTTTATAATAAGAAATTCTATAGGAAAAATATTATCTTCTGTATTATAGATTTTATTTATTTTTGATAAAATGAAAGAGCATAAATAATGAAATTTAATAAAAACAAAAAAATTACGATTTATACTTATTTAGAATATTGTCAAGAAAATGCTTATATATACTTCTCGAATTCACGGAAAAAAAATGTTTGTCCAAAACGCAAAACCTATACGTATAGATCGCGATAGAATGACGATAGTAGTAACATGAGGGATACTCAATTAATGCTGAGAGTAGTTTGCTAATGTTGCTAACGACCGTGTGCTGTATGAAGATCTTGAGCGTTATTTGGCAAATGAAAAATAAAACAAATCTCTAGGATATTTACACAGATATACACATATTTATACATTATGTATATGAGATTCATTCTCATTGCTTCAAATTAAATTTGTTTATATATTTTCATGATTTATTTGTATTTTTTCATACATTCAATTTTTATAAAACATTAAATCATGTAAACAAAAACAAATGTAATATCAAATTATTACGAATATATGAATTGTGTATGAGGATTAGAGGATACAAAAACTTACAAATATGTCTGCCATCAGACAGCAACAGATATTTATAAAATAAAATGGAAAATATACGAGTGACTAGCTACATCTATAGCTGAAATGAAAAAAATAAAATTATGTAATCTGAAAATATTATGTACAAAAATTTATTGTATCTATGATATCCTATTATGTACATTAAAAAACACTTGGTTACCTCAATAATAATATTTTTTTATGTGAACAAATTTTAAAATATATACGTACGTATGAATAAATAATGTAACCTGCACTCATTTTTGTTTTTCTTTACGTTTTTTGTAAATTTTTATATTAGAATATTTTTGTGAATTTATGCTTTCTAATTTTTATTTTGATTTTTTATAGTATACGGACTAATTTAATGCGTGAATAATTTGATTAGAGATATAAATTTATTTTAATTTAAAAACTTTTATTATCTACTTATATTATACTCGTGTAATATGTACCATTACATGTACATACCATGGTGTATCTATACTATAGCACAACTTTTGAAATGGAATAAAATCAAAAAAAAAGAATGTTTCCATACAGTATACTTATATACTGATTTATTTATGTATTTAAATATTTGCATGTTTGTAAAGTGAAAATGAAATAAATAAAACTGAATAAATCGCTGTATAATGCGTAATGAAAATTATAATTAAAGTACAAAAATCAACAATGTAGATGAGTTGTTAATGTTACATGCTTAAGAAAATTATATACTCTGAAGATATATAATCATATAAGCACGAGATTTCACAATATTTGTACATATTATTATAAATAATTAAATTTAGAGTGCTTTCAATCAATTTTCTTTACTTTAATAAATCCAACATATCAAACAAAAAATAATTCATTAACGCTTAAATATATATAAAATATCAATGTATAGTAAATACTACATTGATTATTGATCATAATTTTCATGAAAATTTTTATAAGTACACTAAATTAAGTACGAATATGTACATACATTCACGATTTCAGAATCATAAATTAATTTGTATAAATCCTTATTAATAAAAATTTATAGAAAGCCAAAGCTCTTATAAAGTGATATTGAACAACACAAAGAAGGGAACTGTTTTAAAGGGTTCAATGACCTTGTTTGTTTACAAATAAAAATATAGGTTGTTCTTATATACACGGATCTTGTTTCAATTTAAAATTCTTCTTCGTACCCCCCTACTACAGTGCAGTACCTAGTATACTCGAGTTCGAGCATATATGAAGAGAAGCAACTATTCGAGTATGTTTCCACTTCTCCTCCTTCATCACAAATATTCAAGAGTTAAATGATCATGTTTGTTTACACAATATGAAGATGTAGATCAAAACAAGCTACTGGTTTTTTGTTGTTTACATTAACACAGATTTTCTTTCAATTTGAAATTCTTCTTCGTACACGCCCACTACAGTGCAATACCTACTATACACAAGAATATAAGTAGAGAAACTACTATTCGCGTATTTTTCTACTTTTTCTTCAATAGTTTTTCTTCTCCTTTTCTTATGTAGCTACACTGTAGTGGCCATATACGAAGAAGAATTTTAAATTGAAACAAGATCCATGCAAACAAGAAAAACAGATAAATGTTTTGACCTATATTTTCAAATGTAAACAAACATGGTCATTCAGCTCTTGAATATTTTAGATGTAGGAGGGGAAGTAGAAGGATATTCGAATAATTGTATCTCTTCTTATATTCTTGTGTATACTAAATAACTACTCCGCAGTATCAACCTTTAAAGAAGAATAGAGTCAAACGTCAAACTTTTGTAATTGACCAACAGAAATTTGTGGTGATAAAAGAATAACTCTTGTATTTATTTATTTTTTTGAATTACGATAACCAAAAATTGAAAAAGAGAGATGATGCGATAAAAATTTGTGTAAACATTTTTTTAAAAAATTGTACATGCATATAAGATTATTTTTAATAAGAAAAATCTGAATGCAAATATTTATAATTATTAGAATAAGTCAGTACATACATCTATGAAAGAATAATATTACTGCACATACGGATTAAATAATACCTCCGTGCATACTGTATATATCTACATTTACATAGAACTCAAATGTATACATATACTCATATCTAAATACGAGCACATTATGTACCTATATTATATCTTTATTTGACTCTTATCTATGAAATAAAGACAAACGAAAATAACACACATGATATTGAATAAATTTGAAAAAAAATTTTGTTTTTGATGGATTTTTAAAACCAAAAACCCATGTGTATTATATCTCTCGATAACGAAAAGCAGTGCTTGTATAAAAAAATGCATATTAAGTATGACACACACATACAGTTAACGAAAAAAAAGGGCAAAAAATTATAAAAATATAAATGGTCTATAATGTGTGTTTATTTAATGATAACTTTTTTTTTTGTTAAATATTTTTCTTATATTTCTTTTTATATTTATATTTATAAATGTAAGTATAATCGTATTTCATATACATACGAGCATAATATGTGATATGAGTACATTTCCTGAGTGTAATATGTAATGATAAAATTTCATAATTATCATATGGGTAAACAAAATTTACGAAATATAAGCAAACAAAACATAAAAATGATGCAAAAAGAAAAGTAAAATATAAAATATGATAAAAAGTTTTGACAAAAAATCAAAAATAAATGTAAAAATAAATAAAATAAATAAATAAATATATTCATGCAGGTTATATGTATTTTTGATAATAATTAGAAGTGTAGGTATGTGGTTATATGTAGATATATTTATGAGATCTCTATAAAGTAAACAAAATTTCATTATTTCGATAAAAACGAAAACAGGTTATTGATCGATAAATTGTTAAAAATGGAAATTATTGATAAAATTTTAATAACTTTGCATGTATAGAATGTATCGATTTTTGACATTTTTTCTTAATTGAATTTCCCTTATTATGTACATAAATGAATTGATTTTCTAAATGAATTGTATATTAATAATAATAAGAGCAAAATATTGAGTGTATTATGAAAAATTATATATAGTAGTTTTATCAAAAATTAAGTACAGTGTGGGTTGTAGTTGGCGTCAGGCTTATATGGAAATTATATACTCGTATGTATACATAGTAGTGGTGGTTATAAATTATAATAAAAACCTACACATCACTTGCAATATAACACATACTCTTTGTACAAATGTACATACTTAATATACATACATAAAATATATGGGTATTTTATTCCACATTATGTATGTATATATGTACGTGTATTATTTTAATTATAATAATTTGTGAAAATTTTGAAATAAATAATACAAATAACAATAATTACTTGTATGTGCGTACATTGACGACCAATTGGTTAGGTACTCCGGTGTACACTTATGAATTTTCAAATATTACAAATATCGCAAAGGATTTTAAAGTGAGATTCTCGCATATACGTAATAAGCAATTCTAAGGAACCTTCCCTATACATACATTCCCTTTGACTTTACATTCTATACATACATATATCAGATATTCCATGAATAAATCATTCAACTGTTCAACTGATTGGATGCAGGAATTACCTAAAATTGCATATTACGTGTAAAAATTTTATAATTATAATCGAAAAATATATCTATAAAATATTTGCTTATCTTAGGATTTATTTGCGTCATGTCTACTATCTAAAAATTCATAGCTATACCTAAAGAATTTACAGACAGTGTAAATACAATTTATATACATACATATTATGTATGTATATAGATACAATAATTATTTATTTAATTTAAAACCAATGTCATTTAAATTATTTTTATAATTAGAATAATTATTAATGTTTTTATCAAAAATTTCAACCAGAAAATTTCAATTCATATGGCCAATTATTAAAATATTGTTTACACCATATTATATTTTATATTATAAAAATTTTGAATATTTTATTTGTGACGCAAGTAATTTCTTTTTTTTTTACATTATCATTTTCAAAATTAAATACACAAACGAACGAGTACGTATACGTATAATGCTTGCATCTAAATAAAAATTACAAAAAAAAAAAAAATAAATAAATAAATAAAAAAAAAAAACAAGAAAATTTTTAAAATTTTTCTTCGAAAAATTGTATGCACAGTGTGCCATATTATTAAACTACAAAACTTATGCCGATTCTACATTCAATGCAGTGACTTCAACTTCGACTTTGATTTAATGGATATGTATTACAACTTCTACATTCAATCAATTCAATGCAGTAGACTTGACAGCTACTTTTACATGGTGTGAAGTCGAAAGTCGAAGTCCAAGTTGAAATCACTGCATTGAATGTAGAAGCGGCATTATGCATTTTTCAATTTCCTATATAAATGTATATCTAGCTAAATTCTAAGCCAGTCAATATTTACTATATTTTATTCCCTTGTTTTTGAATAAAATCTAAATCTTGATTATATTATGTATTTATGTATGTCGATATAGCTTTATGTGTATAAGTAAGTAATTCAATGTTTTAAGGAAAGACGATTTTGTCATTTGTATATATCATATATCGTATATTTATGTGTCTTTTCACATTATGTGCATACTTTTAGTATTTATAGTGTATAAAATATTATTCATATACACACACTCACACACATAAATATACATACTTAGGCAAATAAAACTTAAACAAAATAAAAGGTTAGGCTATATAGATGTTGTACTAGGATTACATTTATTATTTACAAAACAAAATCCCTGAAGTAAAACTTTACTATACTTTAGGTAAGTAAATACAAACAAATATATAAATATTATAGATTACATACATAGGTACATACATCCTCATATACTATCATAGTAAATTCAATTGAAATTGTACAAAATAAAGTACCTACATTGTATGTATGCATATTTAAGTAAGTAAGTATGTATGTATATGTATATAAATATAAGAAAATAGAAACATTATTATTTTCGTCTATAACAAAAAATACTTAAATCTATGTGTGCATGTACCTATACGAGCATATATGTATATAATGTTTGTATAAAAAACAATTTATTTTTCAAGATAAAAATAAATTGAAATAAGAACATTTTTATAATAACAAAAAAACATTGATAGACAAAAAAAAAGGTAAAGAGTTCGAAATAATGTTTTAAATTGCATGGCCTTTATAGTTAATATACCTGATTTATAAGCGCCATATTATATACATAAGTAAGTACACATTATGTAATACAAGTATGTATTTTAATGTATGAATACCGTAACTAAATAATAAAATATTTACAGTTGATTAAATTTTAAGGAATTCTAAATATCCACATATACACGTAATACCATTTTCAAGGTACCTACCTATATGTTTTATATAAATATAAACCTATATAACCTCCATGTGTTAAGTGGTCCAACAAAACAATCAAATATTACATAATATATCTACATTCACATTTACATTATATAATAAGAAATTATTTATGTACGAATTTAATTCATTTGTTCATTTTAAAAAATGATCCTAATGTACGTTATTTTAGACATTTTAAATTCTTTGAAAAAAAAAATAAATAAATTGTATTCCATATTTATGTACATTAAATTTATATGTACATATAATTAATAAAAATTATGGTAATTCCATTCCATCAAATTCTATTTAAAAATAATTTTATTAATGTAAAGTAATTAAATTATATCACACTCGTGTACTGAATATAATAAGTACATAGTACATTACGATTACATAATATTATGTATTTGTAAGGTGAACAAAGAATTTCATTCGAATAGATAGATGTTCTTTTACAGTAGCGATAAGATAATAATACATAATTAATTATTATTGCGATGTTGTAATGTTAAAGAATATATATAATCTCTTTTTTTAAAAAGAAAAATGACAAACAGAATAAAAATTTCTTCAATGAATTTCATAAAAATTATTTCATAATTATTATTATTTCTATAATGATACAATTCTTAAGTTATTTATCATTTCAAATATAGATACTCGCACATATAATATGCGTCTATGTCTATACATACATATTTATTACGCATGTGTAATACACGTAATACGAATACATGTAGTATTATCAAATCAAAATTAATAGTAAAAATGAATAATAAGATATACGCACACACATAAAATAGATATTATGCGTTGATTATTGCAGTTATGCATTTTTTTTTCCATTCATTCTTATTATATATGATGTAAAGTATAGAAATTTCAAATCTTAAAATCTTAAAGAGAAACGAAAAATTCTTGAGAAAAAAATATGAAAAGAAAAATACATTTCATAATACGAGTATTTTGTTGTGAAATATTAGAAATTGTTCTAACTAAATACTTAGATATACTCAGATATAATTAATTAATAATTATCCTCGTATAATATTAAACACAGCCAAGTATAAGTACCAACATACATATATGTATGTTCTTTTAATGTTACATTACGCATTTGTTACATTACCAATAAATACACAGATATTATAAGTGTATATACTTATATGCATTCATAATAATATTATATAAAGGTAAAATTTTATCTAATAAATTTTATCACATGAAGTTCTTATAATTGAAAAATACATACATAATTGATTTACCAATTAAGAAAAATTCAAGGTAACCAGTAACCACCAGAAACAAATTGATAAATAGCTAAGTATATAGCTATATGGTAGCTACATACTTATAGTAAAATCTTTCATATAAGAGTTGTTCATAAAGCAAACAGAAATGAAAATACGCATACATGTGTACAAATATTTTCGTATATACCACATTTATGCTATAAAAAAGCCTACGAGTTATGTATATGTATGCTGTATTCTGTGTGTATACTGTGTATGTACAATTAAATTTCATTATAAAATTTGACCATGTTTCCATGTTACTCTATGTAATGTACATGCATTATACACCTATACATACATAAAATGAATTTTATTTTTATTTTTGTTAATCATTTATTTTTTTTAAAAAAGAAAAATTCTAATTATGTTTATTTTATATTTATAATAATTGTTTTTGAAAATTTTCAAATTTTATGTATGAATGAAAAAATATTCAACCCGTTTATTTTATATGTATATGTACTGTAAATATTAAAAGAAAATCAAATGTGTGGGTGGGTAGATAATAAAAATTATGAAAAAAAAAAAAAAACTCAAAAAAAATACACATTTGAACATCTTTAATTTCACTTTAGGGGATAATTAACCTTTAGTATAAAAGAAAAAAAATTTTTTTTTTGAAAATAATATGTCTAATGAATTTATTAGTAATTTGAACCTTTTCTCGCCATGTAGGTATATGTAGTAAATCATCCTAGAAATAATAATACAATATTTATACAAATTTTTTATGTTGTTTATGATTTTAAGGATCATCGTTTATACTCGTATAGCTGTTGATATAAATTGGAATATTGAATTAATAATATTTTAAAGAAGTAAAAAAAAAAAAATAGATAATAAAAAATTGTATATACACGCATAGAAACATAACATACATATTTTTTTAAACATTTTATAGAAAAACATGTGCGTATATACATATGTACATAGGTACAAAGCCATATTACATGCACATATTTGATTTACAAAATAAATATGAATAAAAATTATTTCACACGGGAGGATTGAAAATTGTAATAAAAAAAAAATAAACAAATAACAGAGAAAATATCCAGCATCCCCCTTACATATACGAGTACTAAGTACTTAAATAAAAAAAATTTCAATAAAGTTTTATCGTTTTCATTTTATTCTAAACTTGATACCAAATTTCAGCCAGGGTATGTATATACTCGTAATGTAAATTTTCATAATTGGTAGAAATTTTTAAGGGAATGTAAAATTAAAAATGGAAAAAAAATTGAAATTCAATATATTACCGATTAAAATTTTATAAAATGTAAAATTTAGCTCATAATAAGATTTACGAAAATGAATTTTCAAGTTATGTATACGTTTGTATGTATGAATTTTACACACTCCAATTAAGGATGATTTTATATTTTTTAAATTTGAAATGTATCCAAATTATTTGAAAAATTCAATTACTGTCAGCATTTTCTATTCTATCACTATACTACATACCTGCTACATCATGTGCTATGTATTTACGTATATTTTTGTATTCATTTATGTGTATGTACGTATGTTCTTAAACATAAATAAAAAGTAACAAGTGTTCATTAAGTAATCAAATTAAGGCACATTACATTTTTACTATCATATTATCCTGTAGCTATAATAATTGATTATTTATGCTTATGAAATGGTAACACTTTATCAATGTACTTGTACATGAATTCAAATATACATTTATACAGATATACATATATACGTAGCATACATATTCAAGTATAAATTCTATAAACAAAAAGTGAAAAGAGTCCTCCACAAAAATACTTGAACTTTTTCAATTTCATATATATGTATTTTTTTTAAATTTATTTTATTTATTTATTTTTTTCTTTTTGCTTTTTTCTGTATAAGCGCAGAAATGTAGCATATATCCTCAGTTTCATTTTATGTTTTTGATGTTTTACATTGATAAAATTTCATTGGAAACGTTCTAAAGAGAGGAGTAAAAATAAAAACGATATTCAAGGATTGAATATATCTTAATGAGGTTGTTGTATTGTGACATATAGGGGAGAAAGCGAAAAAAAAAAAAAAACTAAATAAAAATAAAAACAAAATACTGCAGACCTACTTTATTTCTCAATATACTCACGATATGATAATACATTCACTATCTATACATACATGACGTACATTCATACATTCTGCTGAAAGCGGTAGGCATATGAATTTGGATGAATTCTTATGCTACCTATACACAACTTAATTTATTGATGGTACAACCTTATTTTTCAGCTATCAGTTGTAAATTCGTTATGAACGTGTTCAAATGCACAAACCTCATAATTTAGCTGTATTTGAATGAATAAAGAAAATTGAAAATGAACACTGAAAATATAAACATTCAAGTTTATTCAATTATTTGTGCCTATAGTGTGTAATACAACCTATATTCTAAAATCTTTACTTCAATTTTTAAAAAGCAAAAACTTTTCTTTTATTTCTTTCTAATTTCTAACCGACTGAAAAATTAAAATAATGAAAATTGGTTTGCCGAAGTGACGACAATGCTCATCATACATAACACAACACAATATTTGTTCAATTCGACTGAGTTGTGCAATCAATTTGAACTGTGTGTAGGTTGCATTATGATGTTCATGTTGGTTCAGATGTACATACATTTCAAAATATAAAATGATTTGTCGGAAACGAAACGATTAAGGACATCTGGCACTATATAACATATTGATAATTTATATACATATATATATATTTTTTTTTTGTATATGAGAAAAACAAAAATCACTTAAAAGTCACGAAAATTTTTTTTAAATATTTTTTTTTTTTTGTACCAGGATTTTTCATTTACATAAACTCAAATTTTTATTCGTTTATTTTTGTTTTGTGGAGGATTTTTATTTTTCAATTTTATGTTTCTTTCAAAATTTCAATATGTACTAGTACCTATATGTAACCCAACAAAATAATGTAAAAGAGACCGTATATACGCTTATTTGTCAGATAGATACTCGTATATACTTAATACATGCACATTTGTAAACATTAACCTAGCAATCAAAAATATACAAAATTACAAAATGTGGTATAACCTGATGGTACATATATCCTTTTTCGTTTTTAATTTATTCTAACCCAAAACTAAATAAAATTTTAAAATAAAAATGTCTTCCACCACTTTTTTTGTTTGTTTTTTTCTTGAATTTTATGTAAAAATATCTAGGACGATGTATGTGGGAAGCTATTATTTCATGTGGTATATATATATTATATACCTACACATTATAATATCTTAAAGCAGAAAAAACAAGAAAACTTTCACATCCTTTTCTGTTTCAATAATAATAAAATCTATCGATTTTTCGCAGAAAATTTACAAACGCACCCACAAATATTTATGTATATACATACGAGTATTATAATATTTTCTGTATGCGTATAATATGTATGTTATTATATTCTTCTATATAATGTAAATAAATAAAGAAAATACAAATAAATCGTGCAGTTACCTTTGTAAAAAAAAATTTTTTTTATGTAGATACGAATACTATTTCCTTTGGCTCTCTTTATCACCTATCACGTATTTTATATATTCTGTAGTGATGATGATGATAACGATATGAGTTCCTTTCAGATTGATTTCAATATTTCCTTGTATACGTTATATAGTTGGACTAATTTTTTTCTTCCTCTTTTGTATATTTGTGTGTAGATATTTCTATATAGGAAATTGGTGATCGAAAATGCAATTTCAAACACACACACACACACACTGTTGTTTTTGTTATTATTATTAGTAATTATTATTTTTGATTTATTTTCTTCTGAATGGAAAGCAAAAATCAAATTTTCTTTTCTTTTTTAATCTGATACTTATATTTGTGATATGCAAAATAATGCGAATTATATAAAATATAAAATTTTTAAAAAGTGTTTAACTTAAAATAATTCGCCAAATTTAAAACACAAATAAAAATAGATGATAGGTAGTTTAGTTAGGTTTTAGGTATATGTATAGGTATATCAAATTCATAAAAATTAAAATTTATATAGATGCTAATAAATAATATTCGATTTCGAATAAGCCAACCAAAAAACACAACAAAAAATAAATGTTTTAATTATTTTCACTTGATATTTTTTTTCGTTCTTCTTTTTTATTTTCAAATATTATTAGCTATTTATTTACTTATTTATTTTATTTTATTTTATTTTGCTTTGATTTCTTGTTTACCCTTTACATACAGTTCTATACTTTTTTTTAAAAAAAAAAACAAAAATTCACTTTTAAAATACAATTTGCACTACTATCTACTCGTGTATCGTTTAAATTTTATTTAAATTTCTTTATATCATTTTTTCAAATTTTCTTTTTGTAATATTTTTAGATAAAATTTTCGAAATATGTTACATACTTATTCTGAATTTTCTTTTCTTTTCTTTTTTTTTCTTCTTTTCTGTTTTATTAAATGTGTATCTTTTATTTTATAGTTAAACAACGAATGAGAAAATGTTATGTTATTTATTATGTATCTTTTTTTTTTTTTACAAAAATAAAACACAAATATAACGAATGAAAAATAAAATTACAAAATTTTAAATAAAAAAAAAAAAAACTCTATACGAAATACTTATTTCATGTATAGCTAGAATAGCAGCAAGAATTTTTCTTTTGTGTGTACGTGTATATATAACACAACACTCTATAATATATTATTATTCATGTATTTTTATTTATTTATTTTTGTTATTATTTATGTTTAAAGTCAAGTAAATAACATTTTATTTGAATATTTTTATCTTCTCTGCTATTTTTATTTTTATTATTATTTAGATACACAATTCTTTTAGAAGTAAAAAAAAAAAGATATTCACTGTTTCAAATCTCGACTTGAACTGAAAAACACTGAACTCGACTCGATATCAAATCAAAAATATACTTCTTAATTTATGGCAAAAGCAAGTATCAAGTGAATACTATACCATACTATACTAACGAACGAACGATTAAATGAAAATTGAAAATGACTACATATATGATGACTATTGTGTTGTTGTGTCTTGTGTATTATACAACTTGTCGTATTTTGTTGTGTAGTGGAGTTGTATAATGTTTGCGGTATCTATAGTAAAGTACTCGTAGATTATGTAGTATACATACATGTACATGTACAAACAATTTAATAGTAGTGTGTATGTAGAAAATTTGATACACATACACAAGTACATAAAATAGTAACTAATTTTTATAAAATTTATGTTTACTACTTGAAAAAAATTTAAGAAAAATATGCCGCCACCAATTCACCTTTATCACCTACGTTATATTATATCTGCTTCTACATATATGTATGATGATAACTGACTGACGACTGACTACTTTTATTTATTTTAAAAGTCTGCTCGAATTTTTATAAACTGACTGACTGAAAATATACATATAGAAAAAAAAAAAATAGATAAATAAATGTTTTTTTTTTCTTCTTAATTTTTTAAAAAATATAACTATGTATGGTGGTGTATGCACACATATTGAATTATTAAAAAAAAAAAAAAAGAATTTTTTTTTGTACATTTTCTTTTTCCTGTATAGAATCTGTTTAGAATTTTATACTCGTATATGTACAAAAACAAATGCAAAATGTGAATGTTATAAGTATAGTAAGGTAGCTTTTGTTATTTTTGCTTCTTTGCTTCTTTTAAAATTTTTTTACAAAAATAGGACAGTGTAGAAGATACATTACAATGTACGTATACGTATATTTGCAATTTATATATTAATATATATATATATACATACAACTGTATCTAATACATAAATATTTATTTATTTATATAAATTATACTGCATTTATTATGAATGTTCTTTTCCCGTTTTCTTTTGTTGTTTTTTTTCTTGATTTGTTTTTTTTTTTTTTAATTTAATTTAATTTAATTTGTAAACGAGAAAAAAAAATATGTAGTTATTTCTATATAATTAAGCATAACTTATTGAAAGTTATTTATACTCGTATAATACTTATAAAAATAAAAATAAAAAATAAAATAAAAAACAAACAAAGAATCACATACGATCAAATAAATCAGTACAAATAATAACAAAAAATTTTTGTATAATACTTTTTATGTGTAGTATACATTACATATCTAAATACCAATAAATATATTTAAGTACCTATGTATCTACATTACATTCATATATGGTTGTACATTACATTTGTATATACCTATAGCATTAGTTGTGATTTTTCTTTGCCAATCATCATCATCACCCACATACGTATATTACTTATATAAAAATATATTTTTATTATTTTGTTTTTGAACTAAAATAAATTAATGTCAACAAACAACTTTATAAAATCAATTATAATGCTAAAAAGAAGAAGAAGAAGACGACGAAGAAGAAAACTACAAAATATAAAATTCAAATATACAAAAAGAAAAGAAAATATAAAAATTGAAAATAATATTTAGAAAAAAATCGATCAACGAACTCACTCGCGTTGCTGTTGTTGATGAAATTTTTTATAGAAGAGCATTCCACACAATTCAATTAAGATACACATTTAGATTTGTTGCATATAATACCATATTATATCGTCGGATTTATGCACAAACGATGCATGTTAACTTTCCTAGCTATACTGCACTATTTTATCATATTGTTAAAATTGAATTAATATTCTTATGCTTTATTATTTATCCAAATATGACGGCGATATATTATATATGTACCTACTACTTCACCATTTAACATTTAAAAAAAAATTCATAAATAAGTATACCTACTTGTATGTGAAAACATCAATTCTTTTTTTCAGTATTTTATATCTTTAAAAATTCACTTCTATATAAACAATATTTATTTTTCAGATTAAAACATAACTCCAAATCGTATATGTACATATTATTATATATTACATACAGTGCACATATTACATCTTCGAATACGTTCCTAGATAAACTGAAAATTGAAAATTTTCAATGCGAATATTTTGTTTACATATTGGCTTTGGCATTAGTAGATATGTATGTAATACATAAGTTATAAAGTATGAAAAATATAAGAAAATCTCAAAGTTATTAAAGGTATATAGGTAGTCAAAAATATTGCCAAATTTATTCAATTCTTTATAATATGTTATCCAAATTTTTCAAAATATCTGTAAAGTAAAAAAATTTTGAACTGATGTAAACGGATATCATCGCAATCCAAATACATAATATTGATAAAAAATGAAAATATGTATACAATACAGAATAGAGAATTTTATAAGAAATATGTTGTATGTACTCATATTAGATAATATACTAAATTAATACAGTGTGTCCATCGCATGCTAGATAGTAAAGTGTACGCATATGCATACTTTTCATTATTGAAAATTGTAGTACAGTACATTGTACGTATACATATTATCGAAAATTTAGTTCAAATTTTGCTCGACTATGCGACTGTACAATATTGTTTGGGGATTGATTGGGGGCTTCTTTGCGTTCATTTTCATACACATGCATAAATATAATTTAGTAATATGTCTGTATAATTTAAATGTGAGAGAGATATACTCTCAATTTAATACATATGTATATATGTATGTATCTTCTTAATGATATGAAATTCTCATCGTTTTTCAGTATACGTTACGTTGATAGACGATGAATGAATGCATTATACATATATAGAGGTACCCAATAATACACATACCTATGTATGTATGTGTACGTTATTTTTTTTTTTTATCTTTTTATTATAATTTTTACTATTCATGGAAAACTTAAATGTACTAAATTTAACGTTATAAATGTAATATGGCCGAATATGCATACATTGGCATACATACATATGTGTTACATTATATTTCATACAAGACAATATCATCATCTTAAATGCATCATATTTTTAGCGCATATATGTATATAAAAGAAGACAAAAATCTTTATGAAAATTAAGAGAAATTCATATAGTACACAACACAACACACTCATAAAATGATAAATTTCATAAATAAAGAAAACAATTATATGAAAGTAAATGCATCATCACCATATCTTCAATATACATTTAGTGAAAAATTAAATTTATCCGCATATAGCTACATATTAGTACATTAATAAATTAATGCACATTTGAGTGAGGCTAACTTATACTATATACATGTATATGGTATGCATTATATTATATATTATTGTAAAGACATCATTTATATAAGAAAAGTGATGTCAATGTCCTCGCTGGGTAATTGATTCCTTCTTAACTGTGTACACCATGAACGTGCATATAAATAAATATAAATATGTATCTAAATATATTTGTGTACGTTTATACATGTAAATGTACATATATGCATTTAAATATATATATACATATGAAAATTATAATATAAACACATGTACAGTCAACGTATTTATTTGAAGGACATCATTATTATTGAAATAAAAATATACGAGTATTATATGTATATGAATGGTAAATCAAAAAACATTTAGTCCCTGACATCAATTTTTTATTCGTTTACGGCACATTGCATTGGGTAAATAAAATTGAAATTGAAAATAAGGAAAAGTAGGTAGCATGTAGCTACTGAATACAATTTCCGAGATGTATAATACCATATAGCTACATACCCGGTTCTTTCATATAGGTTGAAAATGGTTCATTAAAACCGGGCACCAAATTTGCGGGGGCGTAAATAAGAACAGAATGAAAATCATATATCCGTTTGTAGAAAAATAATTTTACAAATCACTCAAATAGAATGCGAACATTTTAGAACTGCATCTAGTGCCCAATAAGCTTAAAACGGCTCTGACCATATATATAGCTATGTAACATATACATCCATCTTTTAACAGTGGGCGGTATGTATTCAAGTACTTATGTATGCATGTAAAAATATCTATGATAGAATTTTCATAGTTCCATTCTGCTAATGTCCTTAACTTTTTTTTTTTTGTTTTTCAAAAATTAACAAAAGTTATAAAAGTCAATGTCAACAAAAACAAAAATGAAATTAAACGAAATTATGTATATACATTATATACAATACATAAATTTGAAAAAATGTACATTTAAATGTAAATCCATGTAAGATTATTTATATATTATATACTTTGTAACTTGTGTACTTTTTAAGATTATTGAACTTTATTTTTTGAATATTTAACTGTTAATTAAAATTTGTTTAAATAAATATGGTAAGTTTTGAATATGCAGATGATGTACATAACATAATGTATGTACATACAAATAATTATAATTCAATTAAATTCTCAAATTGAAATTTATAATAATTTGGTACATACTAACATAGAGTATGAACATATTACACAATCTAGAATCCTTGAATAATTTGTTTTTTCTTACTTTTTTTTTTGTTTAGATGAAACGTGGAAAAGAAAAAGATCTAAAAAAAAGCCAGATAGGATTACAATTTGAGTAGGGACTTTCGTATATACGTACACGATAATATAATTATGTTTATCAAAAAAAAAAAAAAAATTGTTAAAAATTAAATTTAAAACTTCATGTTACAAAATATAAAAAATTATTTTCAGAAATGAATTGGAACAATTAAATTTGAAACATAAAGATATTGAAAATAAAATAAAATCAGATTTTGAATCATTCACACAACAGAGAATTCAACAGAAAGAACTGTTAAAGGACTCTTTAAGATACATTAATGGTAAATATAATTTGCAATATCTATAACAACATTTTACACTCGCTCTTTCCCTTTAAATATACTCTGTAGCAATGGAGGTTATTGACTATAACTATAACGTGTAGTATACGCTACGATGGTATGAGTATAGTAAGAATATTTTACACATCATGTGCACTTATTTTTGAATTTTCGATTGATTCCTAGGGTTGTTTAATCCACCACTATCTACAACTTAAATATTTTAAAATTTTTTCTAAATAATATCGAATATAACATTTTCTTTCAATATATCAAAAATTTCACATTTTAATTTCCCTACATTGATATCTTTAAAAGATTTGATCGCATTTAAGAACGCATTAAATAATGAAAATCTAAATGATGATAATGATGATATGAGTATTTTCGAATTGGATAATTTATCGACTGATAACAAATTAGAAGGAATCAAAAACATATTAAATTATTACAAATATTATATTGAAACATATGAATTACCAAATGATTGGCAATTAAATTGTGACGAGAAGAGTATTTTAACACATGACCAAAACATTTTGAATAGAACATTTTCGAATATGAAAAAAAATCAAATAAATATCGGTGAAAAATATTCAAAAAAAATTTCAAATATTGTAAAAATGATAAAAATTATCGAAAATGAAATTGTACAAGAATTACAAGCATCTGAATTTTCATCATCATCATCACCATCTCCATCCTTGTCATCAAGAATATCAATTAGATCAGAAAAATTATTTCATCATTCAAATAATTACAATATTTTGTTGGATTTGAAAAATGCTCTACAGGAATGTCTTGAAAAATATTACGATACATACACATATGAGGTATTATCGAATCCAAGTGGTAACATGAAGTAAGCTACAAAAAAATATTTACACATACACATATTATGCAAATATTTAAATAATAAATATGCATATGTGCATTTATGCGTTTTTATATATAGTTCATTAGATGTTTTCACATGGAATTACCAGTACATTTGCCCCACATTCAGTATGCAAATGATGGCATTTAAGAACATTCCAAAATCATCAAATAGGTACTGTGTATACATATTCGATTTTCATTTAATATTTTTCAAATACAAACACAAATACCTATTCATTGTATTTTTCTTTTCAATTTCATATATATGATTTTATAGATCAAAAAATGATTTAATTTTAAAATTGAAAGAAAAAAATTGCACCATCAGAATCCCATACAGGCCAATACTTGAAAATTGTGCAGTACGAAGATTAGAATATTCTTACGATTTGCTAAGTGAAATGTCACCAAGCTATCAAAAACCTTATAGTGTTAGAAATATTTCAATGAATTTGTTACAAGTGCTGGAAAATGATGAAATTACTTTAAAAGAAATTCGCGATAAAGTCCTGATTGAATTGAACGAAAAACATTCATATTTCGAAACTCTTCTAATGTAAGTTTGTCATTTTTTGAATATTTTTCATTTATAAAAAGCATAAAGAGGAATAAATGAAATTTAAGGAAACAAATTTTAGATTATGTGTAGTACATATTTTAGAAATGTTATCAAATATTTATAGTAATTTTTCAATTTTAAATTATGCATACATTAACAATAATTCAAATATTTATTCGTTAAATATAACTTTTTATATACTTTTGTCATTGCTTTCTTGCTTTTGTAGTATAAATATGTATTTATACACGTATACTTATGTAAATCTGAAATAGATTGTTATAGAAAATATTTTACAAATACTTCTATACTTCATTGATTGATTGATTTTTTGTTTTCTTTTCTTCGTTCTGATGTAGAGAAAAACTTGGAAAAGAAAAAAAATTACTTGAAAATGCAAAAAAGAAGAAAACTAAAGATAATGAAAAGAAAAAAAATAAAAAACGAAAAAAAAAAGAAAATAAAATAATCATTCCAAACATTGATTTTGGTCAATTAGAAAATTACGATATCATAGAAAAATTGAATGAGATACAAAACAATGAGTTTTGTAATTATTTAAACAGTATGCAATTAAAATTATCAAATAAATCAGAAAAATTCATATTGGGTGATATTAATATTCGAAGTCATCGAATATTAGATAATATTCAGGATATTCAGTTAGTTAAAAAGCCAGTGATTAAACGTGAATTCATTTTGTCACAACAAAATTATACGCAAGTATTTTTACCAAGAACTCTAAAACGAGAATCAATGAATGATGAATTGAAAATGATTTACAAAAGAAATGATGAAAATTCGATAATAAGTGATAATATACGGAATTCTGATAAAAGATTAGAAGGTGGCGGTGATTATGAACCATTTTCAAGACAACAACAACAGCTGCTGCAGCAGCAAAAAACTAAAAGATTAAGCAAATTATCGAATGGGTATGGTGATGTTCCAAACGAAATAGAACAAGATTATTTTCAATTTGAATTTACACTATCATCAAGTATTTTATGGTGGGCTGAGCCGATTATTTGTTACTGGGAACCATGGGAAGAATCTGAAGAATTTCAGAATCTAGATGAGAATGTAAAATATTTTCATTTGAATTACAATAAAATCATGGAAAATTTACAAAATCGATTATTAAGTAGTAACAGTAATAAGCCAAAAAATCGAAATGAATCACGAAATACATATGTGCAAGATGATTTTCCATTAGATAACATAGATAAATCGATTGATTTTCATTATCTACTGAAAAAATTCATTATGCCAAATTTACCGTATAATTTCATAACAAAAATTGAAATCGAACACGATAAATTAAAGGATTTTAATAAAAAACCACATCTAATAACTTATAGTATTCGAGAACAAAGACAACAGCTAGAAGATACTGCATCAATTGGTGGAGATTACAATGAAAATAGAAATATTTTTGTTGAAGAATTTGCAAAACCATTATTTCAAAAATTTTTAAAATTTCGTCATTCGTTAATTATAAATCCTACTACTAGCGAAAATGATCAGATTGAAGTAGATGAAGATTCCTTAAGTTATACGAGCAACAAAAAATTAATGTTTTCAGAATTTTATAATGAGATTTTGAATATAAGCAAATCAGAGGAACCATATTTCAAATTATCAAGTCAGACAAATGTTATTCTTCAAAAAGAAATTAATCAGACAGTAACAGATACCGAAATTACGAAATTTCAACGGAATCCATCATTGATATCAACAAAGACTAAAAAGAAAAAATTGAAAAGTCCACAATCTGGTAGCAATCGCACAGAGTGAGTGTTTAATGTGTAAAAAAAAATTTTCTTTTTTTTTGAAATATTTGAATAATACAATTTTTAGCAAGACTATTTATGATGCCAATTACCCAAAAGTAGAAACAGCTAATGAAGATGGTCAAAAGGATGATGTTAGACAGGTACATAATTTTGAAAAATTCGTATTAATTGAACATCCAATTGGTAGATGGTGTACCAGAGGTATCGTTTCACAAGAATATGATGTCGAAACAAAAATAATGCAATTTAAAACCAGTAAATTAGGTATAAAAATGATTAATTCGAAATAATGTAACTCACATAAGTATATATGTACATAGCTGGGACATGTTCAAATATTAATTCTAAAACTGAACTCTAGCTCTGAACTCTGAATGTCTTATAGTCTTTCTTATGATGCAAATTGTTACAGCTTTTCAAGTACCCAGGACAAATAAATTTTAATTTTTTGAATTTTTTCTTTTTTCCAGGAATATTTGGCATTGCTGCTTATCGTTATCATATTTTACCTCTAGTATCATGGACTATGGAATTTCATACAGAAATGTAAATTACAAATGCAATTTTTTTTTTCCATTTTTTTAAAAAAGAAAAAAATAAACTCTATTCAAATTTTTTATCCATGTATTTATATAATGCGAGTGTAGTGAAGATACCATCATTTTAAATATACAAACGGAATATATTGATTTTCAAATTTACATTGATGATAAAGGATACTATTTGAATTTTTTGAAGAAAAAATATTTTCCGTTTAATATTAAAAAAACCATGAATTTTAATGATTTCAAGACAGTAAGTAAATTTTTGATTTTTTTTTTTTTCAATTTTTGATTTTTATTAAAATCCTTTTTTCTTTTTATCTGTTTCGTTTATATAATATGTATATATATAGAAACTTCGTTCAATTGGTCTTGATATTTTTCCATCGAAAGATGCATCTTGTTATGTACGAAATAATTGTGAAAAATTGTATCAATTAGAATATCATTGTTATTTTTCGATGGTTGCATTTTGTAAATTTTTCAAATTTAAAAGTTCATTATGGAATAAATATGGAAATCATAGAGAAATTATTTTAATCGTTGAGGAGCAACTAGTTGCAATTGAACGAAAATTATCAGCAATGTCATCATCCGTAAAACGAAATGAAACAATTACAAAAATTTTATCGATATTAAAGAATGATACTGATACAAGTAATAATAGTACGATTCTAGAAGTATTAGTAACACCATTTGAATGTGAAATTATTAAAATTAATGAAGATTGTTCAGATGATTTAACAAAGGTTAAAATCAGTTATAAAAATAATGAAGATTATACGGTACGTAAATTTATAAAAAAAATAATAATAAATAAATAATTAATTTAATTACATATAATGTATATTTTTTATTCTCGCAGTATTTATCTTATCAAGCTGATTTATTTGGTTTACTGACCAGTCTGTATACACAAAATATAAATCGTAATTTTATCGAATTTGAAAATAAATATTTAGAATGGAATTTAGCACAATTGTTAATTAATATGCGTTTATTTAGTTTTTCATAATTTAAAAAGATTGATAAATAAATATGATGCTATAGGGAAATATAAATGTTGAAAATTTTAGTTGGATAAGTCATTACAGAATGTACATAATTCATAGATTTTCTTTCATCTTTGTTAGTAAATAATAATTTTGAAATTATATTTAATGAATATACTCTATAACTAATAAATAATTTATTGTAAATTTGTAAATTATAAATTTATTTTTTATGTGTATAAATAATATATTATTTAAATTTAATATGTTATTAGTATTTGATTAAATTAAAAAATTTTCATTCATTCAAGTTAAGTATCTCGAAAACGAACTAATATAAACCGGAATCGGAAAATAGCATTTACATTTACTTCAATGACAATCTTCATTAAAATCAAAAAAACTCGTTGTCGTTATAAAAATTAACGACTCAACGAGAAATGGAGAAATTCATTTTTACTTTTCTATTTCTACCACATCACATCAATTTAAATTTCAACAAATTTATTTCATAATCAAACCTTTTTATAAGAGTATACATTTCCGATTTAATTATTTTTTCATTTTTTGATTTTTAATTTTAGAGGAGAGGTTATGGTTGTGATTGCAGTTGTGGTTATTATTTACATCAGGCAGAGCAGACGTCAGTGAGTAGAAAGGTAGAAAACAAACAAAACAAAGTAAAATGGTAAAATTCACTTCACAATACACAATCACAACCACAACACAACACAATACAACACATACAACACTAACACTACATTCAGCCAGCACAGCATTGCATTTCTTCTTATTTCTTAAACTGTGGTAAAAATAAAAGTGCATAATTGCATTATAATTTACATACATGTTTACATATTACATACGTACGAATACGACATTGTAATTGTAAATTGCAATATACTCGAATAAAATTGAATTTTCAGTTGTAAGTTGTAACTTCAGTTTGGTCTTTGGTGTATTTTCTATATTTCTTCTATAATCTTTGAGTACATACCTACATTGCTACATTAGCTAGTTAGTGAGTGAAGAAAAATAATTTTATTGATACCGATTGCCGCTTGTAAAAAGAGGTTAGAAGGTTATTTCCTTATTCCTTTGTGTTACATTTGTTGTATATTTTACTACCTATACCTACACCAGACCAAACTATACCAACAACCCGTCATAGAATAATATATATTTCATATAACCTTTATACAATGAACCCGTCGTCATAAATATACTTTTATGTATCCATCATAGTTATTATATCGGTAGACACTACATACATTTTATCCAATTAATTTTGCATGCATAGTTTTTTTAAATGAAAAATGTGATGAGATGTACTAGACTAAAAATGATATTGAAAGTATTATTAACGTTAATTTTAATAGAATTTTGTAAAAGTGATGAAATTGATCCAGCAGGATATTTAGCATATTGTCCTTGTATGGGTAAGTTATAAGAAACAGAAAAGATTTATTTAAAAATGTACAAATTAGAAAATTTACGTTGTAATTTTAATTTAATTAAAATAAAATTTTTTTTTTTTAGGTCGTTTCGGAAATCAAGCCGATCATTTTCTTGGTACTCTAGCATTTTCAAAAGCATTAAATCGTACCCTAATTATACCACCATGGATTGAATACAGAAAAGGAGAATTACGTTCACTACAAGTGCCGTACGATACGTACTTTAATGTGACACCTCTACACGAATATCATAAAGTGATTTTAATGGAAGATTTCATGAAAACTATAGCAAAAGATATATGGCCCACCGATCAACGTATTTCATTCTGTTATATTGAACGACAAAGTTTGAACAAAAGCAACACAAAAATCGATTGTAATGCAAAGGACGGCAATCCATTTGGTCCATTCTGGGATACGTTCAATATAGATTTTGTCGGTTCAGAGTTTTTTGGTCCATTACATTTCGACGTACATCACAGTGATATTGCAAGAAAATGGTCAAAACAATATCCACCAGATGAATGGCCAGTATTAGCATTTACTGGTGCTCCAGCAAGTTTTCCAGTACAAGCGGAAAATATAAAATTACAAAAATATATTGAATGGAATGATAATTACAAGGAAATGGCAAGAAAATTCATTAAAGAGAATTTACCAAAAGGTGCATTTATCGGTATACATTTGAGAAATGGTATGGATTGGGTTAGAGCTTGCGAACATATACAAACTAGTCAAAATCATTTGTTTGCATCACCACAATGTTTGGGTTATAATAATGAAAATGGGCAATTGTATTATGAATTGTGTATGCCGTCAAAGGAATTAGTTATCCGACAATTGAAACGTTTAATTAAAAAAATTAGAAATGAAAATAAATCGAATGAAATTAAATCGGTATTTGTTGCATCCGATAATAATCATATGATACAGGATATTAATTTAGGTTTATCACGATTAGGTATAACTGCATATAAATTAAATCAGGATAATCCGCATTTAGATTTAGCAATATTAGGTCAATCAAATTATTTTATCGGTAATTGTATATCATCGTATTCATCGTTTGTGAAACGTGATCGTGATGTTAAAGGTTTTCCGTCGTATTTTTGGTCATTCCCAAAAGATGATCGATTAAATAAATATCAATCACCAGTCAAACATGAAGAACTATGATCTCAAAATATATTATACATGCTAATAATCTACACATATATGAATCAATTTTATAAGTAGTATAAGCAGACATCGAACTGCAAATTTTTCAATAATGACTGAATTTATAAATTTTAATAATTTCTGCATTTTTTTTCTATTATGAATAGTTAATATAAATTACACATCTAAAAATATATGAACTAAAAATAAAATAAAAATCTAATAAATTATTTTAATTTCACTTTATTTTGGTTTACATGCAAATATATAAACTGGATATAAACCTTTTGGAAAATTTGTTTGTTTTATCATTTTTATAATATGATAATTTGATAATTCAATTAATTTTTGTAACATTTTTAATGAACGTGTCATTGATGAATCTGTATTATCTAATTCAATAGAATTCGATGATGTTACATTCTCTTTAATTATTAATAAACCATTTTTATTTAAACAATATTGTATACATTTAAAGAATTTCACTAAATCTTCATCAGTTAAATGTCCTAATACCCATTGACACCATATTATATCATATTTTTCTTTTGTTTCTATATCTGGTTCGTAATCTTGTAAACCAATTGTTGATATTTTACCAATTCTTTTGTAATCTGTATCTGAATTTATGTAAATTTTTATTTTATCAGTAAATTGTTTATCTTGTTCAATGATATCGACATTATGAAACATTGGTAGAAGAAGATTTTTTGTTATGCGACCAATACCAGCTCCACAATCCAATGCATACAATTTATTTGGTGGTGATTTTATTTTGAATATACTATTTAGAAATGATCTTGATCCTTGTATATCAATGTTACTAATGATACCGTATCCACCTAACATACCATCGACAGTGGCTGGTATTTTAGACCAGTAAACTTTTGCATCTTCATAGAACTTGTTGTTACTGTCAGAGTCAGGACGTAGGTTATGTTCATCCTGCTGCTGCATTTTTTGATCATCTTCATTATTGATATTATCATCTGCAAACGCAGATGGTGGTGGTAATACATTCAAATCATCACAAAAATGTTGATCCTCAACCAGACAATTCAATTCATTCATGTCTGTGGCGATTCCATTCATGATTTCATGTTCGTTCGATGATTGATTTTTACATTCTGTCGAGTTTTCAGTTAATTTCATTGATTCCATTTCACTAGTGGAATATTTTTGTAAATTTAATTATTTTATTAAATATTTTCAATTGCGATGTTAAAGAATTTATGATGTTGTTTTTTTTTATAATATAAAATTCACTAAAAATTTAAAATTATTTAAATATATCACTGAAAAGAGGCATTTTCAATTTTACCGGACTTTTTTCTGTTTTTTCATTGTTTCATATTTGACAGCTGATAAAATTAGCTTATAGACAGCTCCCATCTGTTCAAATTACTAAATAAAATGTTAATGTTAATGGGTGATAATGGTACAATGTCAGCACACTATCATTGTATGAAACACAACGAAACGAAAATGTACCTGACATGTTCTGCTTGACACATTGTCAAATTCAAATCAGAAATTGCTGAATTCGATTTCGATTGCAGTTTGCAGTTGCGGTTGCGGCAGCAGCAAAAGCAGAGCAGTAGCAGTAGCAGTAGCAGATATCTTGAAATTTTAGACGTCGACAAAATGTCATGTGTATGTCACGTCAGCCGTCATGTTAGCTTGCCTGCATTGCATTCTGCAATGTTTGACTGCGTTATGACGAGCGATTTCAAGCAACTTTATCTGACAAACAAAGTGAATGTGGAATAGAATTGAATTAATTAAAAAATAAAATACATTACATACATACAAAGCAAAAGGAAGAGACCAAAAGAAATAAGAAAGGTGTCAATTCTTTTAATTTCAACTGTTCCATACCATTCAGTCGAATTCTATTCTACTCATTATAACTTTTTTCTTTGACCAATAAAATTCATCACAAGTAAAAATTTAAATTTTCTTGAACGTTTCTTAGTAATAAAAGTAGAAAATTTTATAGAAATGCCACCAAAAAAGGCTCCAGCAGCAAGTAAAAAGACTGAACAAAAAAAGAAGGAAAAAATTATTGAGGTTAGAAGTTGAACACACAATAAACTATGAAATTTCTTACAAGAATTTTAAAAATTTCAAAAAATTCCATTCAATTCAAATTATGATTATCTCTATTAAATTAATTTTTTTCAAATAATTTCAATATTCATTTTCTTGCAGGATAAAACGTTCGGATTGAAAAATAAAAAAGGAGCAAAACAACAAAAATACATTTCACAAGTTGAGAAACAAGTTAAAAGTGGTGGTCAACATCCAGTTGCTAAAAATGATAAGAAAGAAGAAAAAGAAAAGAAATTAAAGGAACAAAAAGAATTGGCTATGTTATTTAGGCCAGTACAAGTTCAAAAAGTCGAAAAAGGTACCGATCCAAAATCAGTTGTATGTGTATTCTTTAAGCAGGGTCAGTGCGGTAAAGGTGATAAATGTAAATTTTCGCATGATCTATCAATCGAAAATAAAGTTGAAAAACGTTCGATATACGTTGATATGCGAGATGCTGGCGAAGATGAAAATATGGAAAATTGGGATGAAGAGAAATTGAAAGAGGTCGTCAATCAAAAACACGGAAAGGAGAAACGAATGCCAACAACCGATATTGTAAATGAACATTTTTTTTTCCTTTTTGTATAAGTCCAACCTGAATTTTGATCACTTTTTTTGTTTTATAGATTTGCAAATATTTTATTGAGGCTGTAGAAAAATCAAAATATGGATGGTTTTGGGAATGTCCGAATGGTGAAAGATGCATTTATAGGCATGCACTACCACAGGGTTACGTACTGAAAAAAGATAAGAAGAAAGAGGATAAAAAAGAAGAAATATCTTTGGTCGATTTAATTGAACGAGAAAGAGCTGCCTTAGGAGCGAATCAAGTAAGAATATTTTTATATCAAAAATGAAAATCGTCCATACAAAAAAAAAAAAATTTTTTTTCATTTCAGACAAAAGTTACTCTAGAAACATTTTTAGCATGGAAAAAACGAAAAATTCAAGAGAAGAAAGATAAGGCAGTTGCCGAAGAGGAGAAGAAACGAACTGATTACAAACAAGGCAAACAATTTGGTCTTTCTGGTAGAGAAATGTTTAGCTTTAATCCAGATTTGGTTGATGATGGTCCAATGGAAGATGGTGATGCTGCATTTGATGCATACGAAAGATCTGAAGATGGTGAAGATAGTATCGAATTTAAAGAATTAGACTTAAATGAATTATCGCTAGCTGCACAAGAGGTATATTACACAAAAATTCTTTTGAACACTTGAAAATAGAATATAAGAAATTTGTTTTTTAATTGCTTTTCAATTTATTTAAAAAAAAAAAAAGGTTGATGGAACTGGAACAATAGCTGACTATGATAGAATTCAAAAATTAAAAGATGATGCTGATGCTGTTGCTGCTGCTGCTGTCAATGATAAAACAGGAGAAGCACAAAATGAAGACGAAAACGGAACGACTGAGGATAATCTAGAAACAAATATGGATGATGCTGCACCAATTAATGAAAATCTGTTCCTCGATGATGAATGTTTAGAAGGATTAGACGATGAATTAAAAGAAATCGGTATCACTGATAAATAAAATTTACAAAATTTTCTTTTTTCAATGTAAATTGTCCAGATATTGTGAGAGAGAGAGAGAGAGAGAGACAGGGGAAAAATATGTCTAATTGGCAAATTATACTTTTAAGTTTAAAAAAAAAAAAAAAAAAAATTCTAACTACGATATAATATAAATAAAATTTTTAAATTAAAAAAACTTACGTAAACGTCCAGTAAAATTTCATTTATTACATAAAACTTAAATCAAGAATTCCTTTCTACCAGAAATTTTTAATTAATGCTCCGGTAGGTTTACTTATTTGTTTCTCCTGTATTACTTTTTGTAAAAACATTTCTAAACGTGTTTTTGGACCACCTTCATCAATCTAAAAAGAAAAAAGAAATAAGTTTTTAATAATTCAATCAAACATTTTTTTTTTCTAAACTAACTTTTGATAATTTTTGAAAATAATCTTTTTGTATCGTTAAGAGAACTTTATAAAATTGATTTCCATACAATTTCCACATAGAATGACCAATAATTTGTAAAAATTCAAATATTAATGTGGCACAAATATCTGGTAATGGATCTGAATTTAATAGATTACATAACCATATCCAACCATTCTCTAAACCGTATGGATGTTGTAATCCATGATCCTTCATACGTGATTCTGTTATCATTGTTGCTGCATAAAGTCTCATATAACCAGCTTGTCGTTTTAAATACATGTCTTGCTTTTCAAGTACACCATTAACAAATCTATATCCTAAGGATCTACAAAAAAAAACAAAGACAAATATATTTTTTTTGTACCAAATTATTATGATTTCTTATTGAATTTCAATATTCAATTTTGTATTTTTCTTTTTCTTTTTTTTTACTTGAAATAATCTTCATCTGATTGTCCTTGATATTGTGGCAAAAAATATGGCACCAAATATGGACTCTCTTTGTACATGTACGCTAAAAATAAGAAACCAAAATCTACAATATTTTTCCATAACGAAACTATAATTGATGCTATGGGAAAAGCAGCTTGAACATTACTCGAAACTAATGAATCACTTTGACCCTAAAATATGGAGAATTAAATGGAAAATAAAAAAAATGAAAAATAAAAATATTCAATACACGAAAGACTGAATATAATTCTGTCCTGATTCGGAATCAATTTTTTACTTACAACAATTTTTTTAGCCAACAACAGTAGACAATAATCTCTACCTAAAGGATGATCTGATGTACTTATTACACAACCATCAGAAGTTTTAATTGGATTACCAGTTATAAAACTGAAAATTTTATCAAATTTATCCTAAAACAATTAAATTTACGCAATTTAATAATTATATATTTTTTCTTCATTATTTTACAATCTTTATATTTTCATGTTTCAAAAGTTTATCAGTCAAATTTATACCTGTAAATGCTGTGGACTAACACCAGAAATTGCATTGACCGGTGTATTTATTGCTTTTTGGCATTCGAAACGATATTTTTTCATATTTTCATCGGTTTGTAATGGTTTCACAGCTTCGACTTTTGATTGATAGAACGCCATGATGTGATTATAGAAAATCAGTCGTTCAGGACTGACCAGATATGTGGTCGAAGTATTGCTTGTACTCGTCGTATTTGTATTTTCACTTTCTTTTGCAGTCGATGTCTGTGACGTTTGCTGCTGCTGTGAAAATTGTGTTTGACTTGTCGTTGAAGAATCAGTTGCTGTTGTTGCTTGTGTTAATTCTGTTTCTGTTGTTTGTTGTTGCTGTTGCTGCTGTTGAGCTTGTTTTAAAGCTTCTGAATTCTGTGCAAATTGTAATTCATTTTTAACTTCTTTTTCAAATTTTTCAATATCGTTCAATAGATTTTTCTCTAATTTTTCAATTTCCACGCATACATTTTCAGCCACTTTTAATTCTTTTGGTCCGATTATTTCATTTTTAACTTTTTGCCTTAACTGATCAAATAATTGACCGAGCGTCTTTAATGTTTCATTGTGTTCTTCACAATTTGGTAATGTCATCATACTATTCGATTTCATTAACTGCACAATACGTTCGTAACAACTTTTAAAACGTTTCTGATATTTTAGTATGCCATCGATTGCGATCCTACGTAATTGATTTTCAGTTTTTTTTTGTATTTCTTCTAGTTCTTTAGCATGTTTTTCTTGCTCTAATTGTGATCGCCTTTCAATTTCATTTATTAATTGTTTTTCAGATTCAATTTTTTTCGATAACCATTCTTTGTAATCTTTTTGAAATTTTTCATGTATTTTTTTCAATTTATTATCCTCTTCTTTTATGACATTTTCAATAAATTCCTGTTCTTTCTGTTTGATTTCATCGACTCGTTGCTTTTCGATCGTCTTGTAAATCATAGTATCATTTAAAGTTTTGTAATCTACAATCTATAAATATGAATGAAATAAATAAAAACCAGTACTACTGTTTTCTCTTTTAATAAATAAAAAATTTTAATTTCCTGAGATTTTATTCTTTAGATTTTTTTCTTAAATTTTATTTATGTGTGTATTTATTTTTTGATGTAACACTCATCCAATTGAATGTTCTATAGTTCAAGTGCAAATGGATACTAAGTCCATTATTATGGCACCATCGATCAATAATTCTTCAATCAGTTATATCATCCAGTTTATCATCAATATTCAGTTACTGGAGTACATTGCTAATCGAATTAATGATCAACTTATCTTGAGAGCTATTTTCTTTGAAAATGTTTTGTAAATTATTAATTTTAGATTCAAATCTTCAGAAATTTTAAATGATAATACGAGATCTGTCTCAAAGGTATTTCATTCGCATGGAGATTACTTTGAAGATAGAAATTCCGCCAGTCGGATGACGAAAAATAATACTAGCGCGATGATATGATGACAGGCCAGATACATATACATATATGTATTCATACTTTTGGGACAGATCACGTATTCATTTCACGATTATACTACCTCATTTTTTTTTGGAATTTTTAAAGCTAATGATGACGATGTTGATGGTGATGGTGGTCTTTTCTCTTTTTTTATTTTTTCTATTATCATTTGTTTATGATGTTCTTCCTCATTGCTTTTTTTACAAAACGTTTCAGAACTTACAAAATTTTCATTTTTCACATTAATTTTCAGATCATTTTTGCCTTCTTCTAAATTTTTTGAAATAATTGTTGCATCTGTATTATCTTCTGCAGTTTTAGATAATTTTCCTAACGTGCAGCTAGTTATATATGGTCCTATTCTGGACGCATTAGTTAATGCTGATAATTTTAATGGTGTCATATCACTTATTAGATCAAACTGAATAAAAATTGCACTATTGTCATCAAAATTTCAAGAAAAAAAAAGAAAAAAATTTCTACCTGTTTATTTTCTAATGAATTAAATTTATCCATTTTAGAATTAGCGATGCTTTAAAACCACAATTTTCTAGCAAATACAAAGTAGAACAAGTAAAAACACAACAAAATTTCAGTAAATATTAAAATAACAACTATAGTAAAAATTTTCATTCTAATACTATACTAGTCAACAAAATCCAATTTTAATTATAATCCTTTTATTTTAAGGCTAGTAAAGGTGTAAACGTAGTAATAAAAAAAAACACTACATGTTAGCATTAGCATGTTACACTTACACCAATGCCAATCACCATTTTTTATTCGCTTCGCATTGATTTGCTTTGTTGTTGTTCTTTTTTTTATTTTTTAAATATCAAATCAAACACTAACACAACCATCCAAAACCCCCAAGGCCCCAGCCACAACCCACCTGGGTTATTTGGATATGTTATACAATTAAACCAATCAAACCATTATCAAACATCAAACGATCAAACGTTTATTAACTTAACATCACAGCACAATCACACCAACGCAAACGCAAATGTACGATAATACGTCGTGATAAGAATTAGTTCCATTTGCATTACATTACATTACATTTACAAATTACAATTCAATCAGATTCAGAGTTACCTAATTCAATTCAATACAATCTACATTACACAGCTACATGCTACAAGCTGCATATTGGCATATTGGCTTTGGCTATAAGATCACGTTCCACATTAATTTCATATATTATATGTGGTAACTGGTAAGTTAAATGATTTTTATATTTAAATTGACGTTTCCATCATATTTCATAAATCACAACGACAACATAACATAACCATACAAAATAATACAGTTTGTATACACAAATCAAAATTGGAAAATCAATTAAATTTTTAAAAATAGAAAAGAAATTACAAATTAATTAATAATAAGTTATTTAAAACAAAATTTCTTTAAAAAACAAAATAAAATAAATTATATCAATACGAAAAATGTCTGAATCAAGTTCGAAAGATACAGTTCTAAAGACTGCAATGATTTATGTGTGCGGAGGTAAAATATTATCGTCGTAATTTGTAATAATTTAATTATAATTTTATAAAAATTGATAATTATTTTTGTTTCTTTTGTTATTTGAACAGAATGCCATCATGAAAATGAAATGCGACCAAAAGATCCAATTCGTTGTCGTGAATGCGGTTACCGTATCATGTATAAAAGAAGAACCAAAAGATGTAAGTCTTATATTATTTTAGAAATTAATACATATAATTAACAC
Source organism: Villa cingulata (assembly GCA_951394055.1). NCBI lineage: Eukaryota > Metazoa > Arthropoda > Insecta > Diptera > Bombyliidae > Villa > Villa cingulata. The sequence continues at coordinate 1,059,786 of OX596019.1, read as the reverse complement.
TCTTATTCTCTGTATTTTCTGAATTCTCTAAAATCTAATTAATTTTTTTTCAATATATATTTTTTTACAGTGGTTGTATTTGATGCTCGTTAATAATTGCAAAAAAATAAAAAAAAAATTGTAATGAGTTTATGGATGTAAAATATAATATACGTATAAAATTATTTACTTTACTCTTAAAAAATTTAAGAAAATATATAATTCATAATTTTAAGAATATGATATATGATATTTTATAGATACAAACATTTTTTTTTTAATGTGAAATGAATAAATAATGTATGTTTACCAAAATAAAAGTTAAATTTAAATTTGATTTTTTGTATTATAATTTCATGATATTGATATAAAATAACGATGAAGGCTCTATATGTTGACTTGATACTACTACCTCCTAGGCTCCTACTGCTGCTACCGGGTAGTGGGTACAGACTACTACTACTATTTTGTTGATAGAACAGCAAAACATTCATAAACATGTTTCATCAACAATTTTGTTTATCCGTCCGTATCCGTAATCTTGTATCTTGTATGTATGAAATGTCTGCCTGCCGATATCTAAAATTGTTACAATAAATGTTTTCAATTGAAACGGTGATTCGCTAAATTTGAGAATGAATCAATCCGGTTTTGATGCGGAATTCAAAACAATTTAATACTAAAATTTCAATGCATTTCAAAAATTTAGCCATTATCATATAATGCCCCTATTCTGAAAAAAAAGTCTGTGATAGTTCATAAGTCATAAGTTAGTCATAAGAGCGTGATAAATCACAAGTTGTGATGTGCTATTTCAGTCGTCACAAGAATAATTTTATAAGTTTCCAAATGCACCATAAATGCATTATTGATTTAGTTACAGAATGTAAATTTTCTATTGATTCTAAAAATTGGTTTCATTTTTGGTTTGGACTAAGTTTCAATTGGATCGGTTGGACTTGGCATAAAGTTTCATTTTTGAAGTTGGAAAGTGTTGTTAAAAAATTTCCTTTATAAAGTTATTTAATTGAAATTTTTTTTTAAAGCAACAATTTCCGGTACATATTTGTTTGACAATGGGGTATACATGGGCTACATATTACATACATAATAATAATAAATAATTATAAATTAAAATTATACATAAATTTAAAGTTTATTATTATTATTATTGAAGATTTCTAGAAATCGAAATTAAATATTTTTGTTTTTTTTTTCTGTTTGCTTGCTCTTATTTTTGTTTAAATATTCATTTTTTTTTTCAATTTTTTCTTTATTTTTTATTAATTTTATATTTTTTATTTAATTTTTAAATTAAATTTCACGTCAGTTATGTATTACATTACAATATAATAATGGCAACAAAGAAATTTTAATTATTAATTTTTTTTTTTTGTATTTTTTTTTTCCGTTTTAAATTACATTACATATACAATGTATATAATAGAGATCCAAATGCGCTAAATTATACATTATATATTTAATATTATGTATAATAATAAATATTAATTAATAATAATTTCACTGTTTTTTTTCCTTTTTTTTTCATTCAATTTTATTTATTTATTTTATAATGCCTTTGTATTTATATTGTTTTTTTTTTCCTTTTTAATTTATACTTTTATTTATTTATTTGTTTTCTCAATTTAAAATTTTTATATTCTTAGTAATATTTATACTTTTTGTTTCATAATTTTGTGTTTTTATTTTGTATTTTATTGTTGCTATTTGCTAATATGATTCTTTTTCCTTTTTTTTTGCTTTGTTTCGTTTTTTTTTTGGTTTCAGTTCAAATTGTAAAGTTTTTGAAAAATGTACTAATATACATATTAACTACGCCAATTACATATAGAAAATTATTACCAAAAATTTTACAAATACCCATCATGTATATTATATGGGTTTAAATTATTTCTGTTTTACCACACATATATTTATACATCTGTTAAACATTTGATTTACAGTACATATATTCTTCTTTATATATTTGAATTTTTCAATTATTTTTCGATTACATTTTCATTACATTTTTATTACATTCTTGAAAACTAATAAAATTTACTTTTTGTGTAATATGCAAAAGGTGGGCTTTTGACTACAAATTACATTACATACACGAAGTGAAGTATACTGACTCGTATCTCGTATACATATACTTTTTTCAGGACAAAACAAACAATTTTCAAGACAAAACAATCATTGTTTTCAAACATTTTCAACAATATTCAAATCAAACTCAACACTCTATGTCAGTATCAACATTGTTCAAATCAAATTCAACGAAATTCAATTGATATTGACATGGAAGACGTTGAGTTTGATTTAAATAATAAATATTGATTATGAAATTGAACAATGATTATTTTGTCTTAAAAATTGTTTGTTTTGATCTAGAAAAAGTTTACATATTTCATTTGAAAAATTAAAATGAAAAATTAATACACATTACATTACTGATGGTGTGTGTGTGTATACGTATCAAGGAAAATTAAATTCGACTACATTTTTATTTTATTTTTTAAATTAATTAATTTTATATTTTTATCAATTTCTTATAATTTATTCTAATCATTTTTTTTTTTATTATTTCTATTTTATTGCATATTTTGTATGTATGTATGTATATTTTAATAATGTTTAAAAGCATTTTCTAATTTATCAGAATTTTGGTATAAAATATCTGTTTAAAGTCATATAATGTAAACATACGTTATTTAATTTTAATGCAATTAAAACAGAAAATAAAATAATATATATATGAAATCCTTAACATAATGGCATTTAATCTGATCGATCGTTTTAACATCTACTAAAAGTTAGATTGTTGTCACAAGTTAACAGAACATCTAATCTGCCAACACACAATCAGAATAGGCAACTAATAATACAAAATAGTAAGCAATAATGATAATAAAAATTATTTTCTAATTTTCTGTAGAGTACCTAATATACATAAAATTAACGATCATTTTAAAAATAAATTATCTTAACGATTAAAAAGTAAAAATAAAAAAAAAATGATAACTAAAACAAAAATTAATAGATAAAATGATTCCTACAACCAATTTATGGCCGTGCGCAGACTAAGAGTGCAGCGTAACTGAGCGTAACTCAGTTAATCACTTACGCTACGCTTGCAGTATGCGCAATATGATAAGAAACAATTGATTTGACTTTTGCGCTCAGAAAAATACGCTACGCTACGCTCTTAGTCTGCGTCCGGCCTAAATTGTAAAATAAATTCTTGATGAATTTTTCGTTTTGGGAATGGAAGAGAGCCTTAATTCTATTAAAAATTTTTGTTATCCTCTGAATGTATTAAACATAATGTACCAATTTTATAACATTAAAATAGCACGAGAGTCAACTAAAAATAATCAATTTATAACTAATTTTAAATGTAATCAATAATTTAAAATTTAAAATTAAGAGTTAATTATAAAGTTACAAATGAATTTAAAACAAAAATATATTTATACATATTACATATTACGCAAAAAAAAAACAAATTTCAGGTACATCATAAAAAAAATCCTCTATGGCATTTTTAGCTCTTTAATTATTATCAAAATAAAATAATCTAGGTTTTTTTTTCTTTTTTAAATTATAATATGAAAAAATGGCATGTATGATTGAAAAATTGAATAAAAAAAAATGCAAAAGAGAAGAGAAAAAAAAATATATTAAAAATTAATACGAATGAAAATGATATTCTGAAAGAGTTTTAAAACTCAAGTACGAATAGTGTTTTATTTTTGGATTTTATCAATCATTGGAATTTTTTATTTTATTTGTTTGTTTGTTTGTTTTTTGTTTTTAAATATTTTACTTTGGAATTTAATTTTTTTTTTGGGTTGTTTTGAAAATTTTTTACAAAAAAGAAACCCTTTTCAAAAACAAAAATAAAAAATTCATTTTTTTTTCTCATTTCCACAAAGTTTTTTCAAAGTTTTTCCAAATTTTCTCATTTCAGTTTTTTTGAAAAATCTTAAAAAATCAAAAATGAATTTTTCTTACATTTAATTTGAATGTGTGATGATTATTATGAGGTGTGTGTACAAACAGTATTTTAATTTTATCTCTAAAATATACTATTTTTTTTTATTTTTTTTTTTGTAATTTTTGTTTTTAATAATTGTTAAATGTTTCATTTTGTGTTTATTTGTTTTGTTTGTTTTTGTTCGTTTTTTTTAGTAGATTTTTTTAATTTATTTTTATTTTGTTGTTTATGCTTAATTTTTAAATGAATTTTAAGACTATAATTTTTTAGGAATTTTTTACGACATAAATTACAATGTATTGATTTTTTTATTGAATGCTTCCATAATGAATGTAATGCTAACGAACCGCAACTATGATATGGAAACGTTATAATTGCCTGTTGATTTTTGTATTGTTTTGAATTTTTTTGATTACTGCATGTTATACATGATTTTTTTGGGTCGACTAATTTTTTTAAATATTTATCACGTAATCTAGCCAATATAACATCTGATTTAGCAATTTTTCTTGGTTGTGCCTGTTTACGTGCTCTTTTCGATTCAACACCACCACCAACACCGCCATCATTATCATATATTTTTTCGGATTGATGTTGCTGTTTTTGTTTTTGTTGTTGTTGTAACTGATGTTGATATTGTTGTGAAAAAGTGGTTGTAGTTGAACTGGAATACGGTAGAAATAATGATTTTGTTGCTGTTGATGATGTTATTGGAGATGATGATAATACAGATCTACTAGATGGTACTGAAGATATTGATACTATTGATGAAGATGAAGATGATGATGATGAAGATGATGATGATGATGATGATGACGATGAAGATGTTATATCGCTTTCTTGAATTTTCGGTGCTATTGTTAAAGTTATGTCGCCTTTATTTTTCAAATATTCAATGTATTCCATTGCTTCATCTGATTCTGATTTAAATTTATCGATTTTTTGTTGTTGCTGTTGTTGCTTTAATTTTAAATTAGAAATTAAATCATTAGTTGTAGAAGCATTCGTGTTATTATAGGTGGATGATGATGTTTCTGCTTTTATTGGTGTTACATTATGATGCATTAAATTTGGTGATGACGGATATAAAAGTGGTGTTTCAGCATAATATTTATTTATTATTTCTTTAACATAATTTTGAAATTGTATTCCGATCATTGATAAATTTTCATATTCCATATGTGCAAAAATTGAATTTGAATTCTCTTTATCTTCTCGTACACGAATCACATTATTGTTATCATGATGATTATTATTATTATTATTATTATTTTGGCGATGCCCTTTCAATAATGGCATTTGTAATGATGAATTATTATTGTTGGTCTTATTAGTGGGATTCATCATCATTTTATTTGATTGATTTAAGTTCGAAGTTGAATTATTATATGCGGGAGGCGATTTATTAAGCTGCTGTTGTTTTTGTCTTTGATTTTGCTGTTGCTGTTTATGATGATTATCATTATGATAAATTTTATTATCATTATTTTTAGCCATTGTGGACATCGCCTTCCTTTGTAATCCCACCGCTTTCAAGAATTGAATTTCATCGCAAACATTATTATCAGAATTTTGTGATTCGATTTTAATCGAATTATCATTTATCTGATATTGTCGATGGGATTGTGTTGTTGTTGTTGTAGTTGTTGTTGTAGCAGCAGCAGCAGCCGATATTATATGAGGCGTTAAATATTTTTTTGATGTTATTGTTGTTGTTAATTTTTTATTATTATCGTTATTATTATTATTATTATTACTGTTATTCACGTTATTATTATTATTTTTATTATTGTTGTTGTTATTATTAAGGTTCACGCCTCCCGCATTATGAAAATCCTGGGCGACGGAAGCAGTATTACGACTTATCGCATCCATTTTTAATAGACTGTGAACAGAATAAAAAAATAATAAATTTTTCATTTTAATTATGAATCTTGAATGTCGTTCATTAAAACAGCAAATAAATTAAATTATGTATCTCGGAAAATATGAAATCAAAAATGAAGAAATGATTGCCACACAAAACAAATTACATGATTAAAATTACACAACACAATAAAATGTAAAATGTGAAGGAAACGAAAAACTAAAGACACAAAATAAAAAAGACACAAAATAAAAAAGACACAAAAAGGAAATAAAATATTGATGATGATAAACGAATACGGGTGAAAAATAATTATAACCAACAAGTGAACAAAAAAAAAAGCAAACAAAAGAAACGAAATAAATTAGTTCGCATTTAATACCGCGCATAATCTTCAGGATCGCTTCCATCAGCTTCCAGATATTGAAATAAACGTTCAGCCCCACGTTTTTGATTTGAACTTATCGAGCCAGTAACATTACCAGTTGTGGTAGTCGTTGTATTTGTGGTATTATTTATCGATGGTTCAATATGGGGCGGAATTAATGATCCTGTGGCACTTAAACGCCAACTAACCATTGATGTAGGATTAACGACGATCTCTTGGAGACCGTTTGTTGTTGAATTATTATTTGTATTATTAGTAGTACCAGTACCAGTCAAATCATTTGATGTATAAATTGTTACACCACTATTAGATGTTTGAACGGAACTAAAGACAGAAGGAACACACAAAGAAAATTATAGCGAATGTTAGTCAAAAAAAAAAAAAAATTGTAAAATGTTAGTTGAATTAAAAAGATCATTAAAATGAAATTTTTTATGGTACCCAAACGAAGTGTTAGGATTCTGGAAATTGTTAAGTTGATTGTTAGTAATTAGTGAGTTCCCGATTGCACGTAGAACATTATTTGCATTATTATTTCCACTGTTATTGTTATTCCTGGCGGGTCGTTGATCATGAGGACTATAAATGTTAGCGTATTTGATAAGAAAGTTAGAAAATTATGAGAAATGAAGAAATTATTTAATGATACTTACTGCATTTCACTCATGTGTGCTTGGTATTCCTCCTGATTATCGGCTAGAAAAGAGCATTTATTACAAGCTTTCTTGTTGTGCACCTTGAGTACATGTGTTGCCAAACGTTCAGATCGTGCTGCTTTGTAATCGCATAGCATACAAACAAATGGTTTTGTATGCGTATTCAAATGTCGTTTTAGGCCCCATTTATCGGCTCCGGTCCATGGACAATAGCAGCAACTGAAACGTTTTTCACGTTTCACTTTAACCGTACTCTTGTCATCTGTATTCTTTTCTTGTTTTAATTGAATCGGAAGCGTAGATACTTGTGCAGTGGCTACACTTTCGATTGTTTGCGCTATGCTAAGACTACTAGATTCTTGTTGGCCACTGCTGGTACCACCACCTCCAGTACCACTACCACCAGGTCGTTGATTATTCATGAAACCATCTGTGATCTGTTGCTGAGGATTATTGCCAGTTGCATTATGAAGGAATGAGCCTGGCTTCTGTTCAGTTGTTGAAATTTGTCTTCGTGTCTTATTTATGTCGTACGTCAATTCTCTATGCATACGTAAGAAATGCTTTTTAACGTGATCAGCTCGATTGAATTGTTTCAGGCAAGCGTAACATTGAAAAGGCTTTTCATCCTTGTGAATATTCTCGTGACGAGTATATAAATCACGACGATCTGTTGAATATGGACAATGAGTACAGCTGTATCTCTTCTGGACTTGAATTGTACTGTTGTTGTTATTGTTCGCTGCAACATTGTTGGAACTTTTATTCTTACGATTCGAATTATTGCTGGTATGTGTATTTGTGTTGGTCGTTCCACTGTTTGTTGTATTATGGAAAATATCATTGGTCTGATCGCGATTTTTTGTTGCTCTACAAAAATAAAAAGAAAAATTTTCAATTAGTAAATGAGTGCGCATAATCGGACCATTTAATGGTTTAGTACTTGTTGGCTTTTTGTGTTCCATTGAATGAAGCCAATTTACATCCAGTCCATGACATTAAATCTTGTGGTGGATTTGTCCATCGTTGATCGTTTGTTGTGACCGTTGAATTATTTGTATTTAATGTTGTATTATTGCTACCACCGCCACCAGCACCATTATTTGTATTATTAACGACACCGGCTGTAGATGATACTACCGGTGTTACAATTGCACTAGTTTTCGGTATAACTTGTGGATTTAAAATTGCACCAGTTGTTGAAAAACCATTTTGCATTAATGCAGCCAATCCAAATGCTGTTGTCAAATGATCTTCTGATTTAAAATTTGGTTGTGATGTTTCTGGTCCACCGTTCGGTTCATATTCAATTGTTGGTGCTAATGAACGATCGGACATCTAACAAAAAATTATTATTTTTTTATTTTATTTTTGAAAAAATATTTAAGTTTTTATTTTATAAATTATATTATTACATACCAAAGTTGTAAACGATCTTTCTCCTTCTGGTGCTGTTGGACCAGAAGTTGCAACATGTGCAACTGGTGTTCCAAGCGTATGAAGACCATTACCAGTTTCTTCACCATATAATTTTCTGGTGATCTCCTTGAACATATCCTCATACGCAGCCTCAACATTTGTAGGCTGTGTAACCGGTATTAGTGTTGCCATTTTTCATTTATATTTTGACGATTCATCAATTGTAAGGCCTAAAATATTTAAAAAAAAAAATACTTAATTAATCAAAAATACATATTCACGTTAAATAAAATTCTAATTTATTATCAAAAGAGATTTTCTCAATATTGTGCCAATATTGTATGTATTGTACATTTTCACAGATAGGTACCTTATAAAACTATGGATTCAAGAATTATTCTTTATTGTGATTGATTCACTGGTTGACTTTTTCTAATTTTTTTCAAATTTCTAACATCCGAATTTATATTTTGACTGTCTACCAGTACAATAATTTGTGGTAAAACTACTAAGATGAGGTAAATCACAAAATAAAGCAACAGGTCTCATATTAAATTTGAACAAAAAAAAAAAAAAAAAAAAAAACACCAAATAAATGAAATAAACAAAAAAGAATGAATTTATTATATTTTTCTCGTTTCTGTTATTCACTATAGGTAGGTACATAAATATAATTTTAAAATAAAAAGTAAAAGTATTTGAAAAGATAAGGCACTCAGATGATATGCTATGCTATTTATCGCTCTCTATAGCAGATCCTATCCATGTTTATTAAAAAAAAAAAAAATACTACTACCACTACTACTAGTATTGTGATGTGACTGTGAGATTGTTGATGATGAATAAAAATTTTAAGATTTTACAAAAAAAAAAAAAGAGCACAGAAATAAATAAGGCAAAACGACAACAAAAACCCCCAAAGTAGTACAGTACAGTACAGTACCTACACGCTCACTACAATGTGCTATAAAATACATACTAGTCGTGTCGTGCTGTGCTATTTAAATTTTTTTTTTGTTTTTTTTTGTTTTATTTTATTTTTTTCAGTTATGAGTATGAGTCGATTTTTTTTCCTATATTTTTCTTTTTATCTTTGTTTTGTTTTTTATTTTTTATCATCAACCTCCCAAATCCCAATCCCATCAACCAAAATCAAACGAATGTTGGTTGTAGTTTGTACGAGTATAGATTCATATACCCAAGTTATAAGTTTTTGGACTTATGATGATATTATAAACACTCTCATCCATCCACCCACTTTAGGTATATGTACTTCACTTATTAGTACAGTAGTAGAGTTGTAGAGTATGTTATAGAGTAGAACATGTATTTCATATGATATTCACTATCGCTATACAAAAAAAGTACACAGCTATCATAGTATATTGCATGCATAGGTTATATTATTGTATATGCTATATGGTACTATACAAAATACCACATACCACCAAGGCACCAAAACAGCAGTTAAGCGTTCATCAGTGAAATGAACTTCGGCGGACGTATATAGTTTATTTTTTTTGTCTTTATTTTAGTTTAGTTCATTTATTATTGTTGTTGTTCACATTGTATTTTTTAAAGCTTATGTTGGAGACTTCGATTTCGATATGAAATTTGAAATTTTTATAAAAATGTGAGTGAAGTATAATAGGCAGGTTACCCATAATAAAATGAAGAGGTGATAATATTATGTTGTTGTTGTTTTTGCTTTTTCTCGGACTTTTCTTCTTTGTCATGATTTTGTTTTCTTATTTCATTTTATTTTATTTTTGTGTTTTTATTATTACAGTTCACAGTACATTCATATAATAATACAAACATATTTCTGTGGATCTGGCTATAATGGTGGGCCCACATTCCGCCCGCTGTAGCTTGAATGTTGGTCGTTTATTATAATATTGCTTGCTATAATATTATTATGATGGTGTGTAGTTGTTGGAATTTATGCTGTTGCTGTTATTTTTGCTTTACTTTAGTTAGTTTTTTGCATGACCATGGATAGTGTTGATGACTTGACTTATATTATTGTTGTGTATGTGTTTGTTAGTCGTTGTCGTTTTTTTTTTTTTTTGAACGTTTCTTGTAATTTTAGCCCCATAGCTTATTAATACGTTAATAGCACATTTATAATATGATATATAAGTATGTACATATATGTTTGTAATGTTGTTTGATATGTACAAAAACTTTACTATGTACGTATGTATGTAAATGAACTCATCTATAAGCTGCCAATTTGATGAATCTATCTAATCCTAATCTATCTAAACCGGAGTAGTAGTAACGTTAACGTAGGAACTACATAAATATTACACTGTATATTATATATGTAGCTGTGCTGGTAGATGTTGTCTGTATGTAAAAACTATTACCCCACAGTAATAATAATTTGTACGTTTGTACACATAATACTACTTCGTATTAGTATCTATTTATATATATTCATTATTGGACATTTTATGTTATTAAATGTCATAATAAAATTCTGAATAAGCATAATTTATTTAATATGTAAATAAGGTATGAAAATTCACAATATTATGTGTATCTCTATATACATTGTACATCTAGTTACAAACATACGCATGTAATTTCGTTTCGTCATTTATTGTATTTGTTGGTGATAACATAAATGACAATTTTTCCAAAAGATATATGAAAAAAAAAAATTAAAAGAAAAATAAGCACGTACACCCATCGCCTAGTACCTACTTTGTTTTTCGGCAATAAATTGGAAAAATAAAAATTTAACAAAATTTGAAAATAGAAATTAAAATATTTAGAAATATTTATTATGTATTAGGGAAAAAATAAAGAGATCTCTCTCTTTTTCTCTGAACACAAAAAAGTAAAAGAAAAACAACCCAAATTTCAATTTATAATACTTATCTTCCCTTAGTTTATATCAAGTTTATATATAACCTACGGTATGGTTGGTATGGTGTAGCGTGCGTATGGTATCCTCTAGCTTATATAAACACATGTACACTACTCCACAAATACACACACAAATTTATGCCTACCAATATGAAATTACATTTCATAGTTTCTTATTTTCAAAAGGAAAAAATTTCAACAGGCAACCAGGCAATAAGCAACAATTTACTACCTCCTATAATAATATCTGACTGCTGTTGTACTGAAAATACACACAAAAAAAATTCCATAACTCAGTTTTTGAATGCAAAAGAAATTTTTATGCTTTGGGTGAAGAATGGATGAGGGTGAAAATAAAATACAAAATACAAAAAAAAAAGAAAAAAAAAACAATGTGCACATACACATGAAAACATATTCAAGTATAGAAGATTATTGGATCATAAAACATTAAAAAAAAAAATGAGGGTCCCATATGTATGAGTATATAGATATCTACCTACTCTATAACACCCAAATGTTAAAAGAAAAAAGAAAACTGCATGCAACAGTATGAAAATACATAATAAAATAAAAAAAAAATATAACTAGGAGAAGGATAAATGCATATTTTTGAGATACACATACACATTATCATACAACTAACTCCATCGCCACCATAATCATACTACATATATATAACAATATAACCAGTTTTTATTTTATTTAATTTTTTTTTTCAAATTTACAATCGACATAGGGTGAGGGTTCTTATTTTTTCTTTTTATGTTTTGTCCCAAAAATAATTTTTCTCTTCTTCTTCTTCTTTTAAATTTCAACGAAAAAGAAAAGTACATACATGTCATGTTGGTGGTTGATGTTGTTGTGTAAATTTTTTTGCTGTAAAATACACAAAATCAAATTGGGCAATGATTTCTAAACGGATATATACAGAGTATAGACAAAAAGTCCCAACTTTTGTGTCTTCGAGAAGATCATATGTATAGATTATGGTACTTGTCCATCATAGATGCATATTGCATAGGTATTCTTTTCTCAAACAGAACACAACACAATAGATCTGGAATATGGCACATCTACATATGTATATAAATAGACCATTTGTATTTGTATACAATACACTCTAGTAAATTTTGTGTAAAAGAATTTGAGTTATATAAACAAAATTTTTTACAAAATAGACATTTCTTGGAATCAGCTTACAATGTGGGGTAAGAAATCTTGACCGTATTCGTATATACCTTATTATGCCTTGGTAATTTGAAGGTATAAGCATATACATACATACGTATGATGTTATGTATACGTAACGTACTTGTATATTTGGCAGGTACTCATTATTCATTATAATATGAAAATGTATCTAAAGAATCGATCAATTTTTGTGGGTGGGTGCTGTATCTGTATATACTTATATAGATGAAATATTTATCTTATACAGTCATCCACGCATACAGTATATGTTACACACATGGTATGTATGTTAGGTTGTATAAATGTTTGTATATACACAAAACGTATAGACGTATAAATTTATACCAGTTAAATATTTTTTGTTTTGTTGGCAAATTTTTATCTTCTACTCCACTATTTCATGTGATGGGTATTATATATGTAGATGTGAGACGTTTGTTTGCTTTACTATAAACTTGCTTATCGCATATTTATTTTTCCAATTTGGTCATAATATTCGACAAATGAAATAAAACGAAAAAAAAATCTCAACTATTATCAGTGCATTATGTTGGATGATCAACTTGAATTTTATCTCTGCCTGCTCTGTTGAAAAAAGAAAAATAAACTATACAAGCAATTTAACATGCTGAAGTTTTTAGTTTTTATTGTAAACATTTTCAAAATGCAAAAAATAAAAATGAATCAGGGAAAAATAAAATATTTCAGTTTCAGTGCTTATTTTCACATGTCAGCTAGTCATTCAAGTTAGTGTTTCCCGATACGATATTGATATCGATAATATCGATATATCGAACATCACATAATCGATAATTTGCACGATATTACAAAGGACGATATTATATCGTATCGATATTTTTTGAGACGATATATCGAATTTTTTTATTGTATCGTTCAATCTAATTACATCCTTTATACCGCCTGTAAAAATGTCAAATCAAGTTGTCAAACTAAGTCGTCTTTCTTCACGCTTTCATACTCACATCTGCTTGTCTATATCTATATTATATCTATTATCTATAACCTCATGGCGTCATGGCTGATCTGACTGAATTTGACTATTTATTTTTGTTCGATAGCAGAGTAAACAAGTTATTATATTAATTATTATATTAACATCATCGTATAAATTTCAAATAATCATCAAATAATATCAAATAATCAAATAATATCATCGTATAAACTTTAATACAAGTTAGTAACTTTGTTCTTTATATTTTGATTAGTATTTATTATTATTTATTGTTTGTTTTAGAATGGCAAGGAGCGAAGTTTGGTTATATTTTTCCAAGAATCTCGAAGACAGATCAAGTGTTACGTGTAATATTTGTCTGAAAATCATAAAAACTGCAAATAATACAACGAATATGAAAAAACATCTATTAAACAATCATACACAGACTGAATTGAAAGACTATAAGAAATCTCAAGTAAATTGCGACGAAAATAAGGTATCTACTAGTTAAAATTACGATTCGTTTGTTTTTTGAAAGTAATTGTATTTTCTTTGTTTTTACTAAAAGCATGGGTTAAAAGCGTATTTTAATCTTAGTGTAGCCACAAATAAAAATAAATTTCATAATGTTGAATGTGGAAATGATATTATTAGCAACAATAAAATTCTACCTTCAACTACAACCATTGAAACTGAAACTGAAACCTCTGCGTCATGCTCATCATCACTGACATCATCTTCATCAGATTTGTGTAAAATAGGATATGAAAATGAACAATATCGTCAGCATAAAACTATTACATCTTGTTTCAAAGAAATTTCTTCATATCGTGGTAAGTATTGAGTAATAAATTTATATTAAATTTTAAAAATTCAGATGTGTTTTAAACTTCTTATGTGCTTACCTTTTAGATGGTGAAAAAAATGAAAAGATAAAAAATGCTTTGATTTATTTTATATCAAAAACTAATTCACCGGTTAATATTGTTGAAAACAATGCGTTTAAATATTTTATTAAATGTTTGACTCCGCTATACAAATTGCCATCAAAAAATAAACTATGGACTATGATTGCAGACAAATATAATGAAATTTCTACAGATGTAAAAAAAGTGCTAAGAACAACCGAAAGTGTTGTCATCACAACCGATATTTGGACCGAAAGTTTGAACACTAGAAGTTTTTTGGGTGTAACAACTCATTTTATTGATAAAAGTAAACCAAAAACCATTGTTATTGGTGTTTCAGATATGTGTGAAAGTCACACTTCTTCTAATATATCTAAAGAAATTGAAAATATTCTTGAAGAGTGGAATATCAGTAAAAATAACGTATATGCAGTAGTAACGGACAATGGGGCAAATATGGTAGCAGCAATGAAAGAATGCTTTGGCTCGAATACTAATAAACATATAAGTTGTTTTGCCCACTCTTTAAATTTAGTTGCAACAAAATCGATCAACGCGTCTAAAATATTTACTGAAATAGTCCAAAATGTAAAGAATATTGTACGTTATTTCCATCACTCTGTGAAAGCTGCTGATATGTTGAGGAAATTGCAAGAAGAGCAAAATTCTACACCCTTAAAACTTATAGCTGATGTTCCTACACGGTGGAACTCCACTCTACAAATGTTAGAAAAATTTCAAAAATTGAAAGATGTTATAAATGTGGCATTATTCCGACTAGAAAACGCACCAGCCATGTTAACTTTGAATGAAATTGATATTATAGAAGAATCAGTTCAAGTTCTTAAAATATTGGAAGAAATTACCAACGAGGTTTCGGGGGAGAATTATGTTGTCATCAGTAAGATTTTACCAATTTGCTATTGTTTAAAAGTTAAATTAAAATCAATACATATCAAACAAGCGGAAGTTCAAAAAATTGCAAAACAAATGCTGGATGAGATAGTACAGAGATTTGGTACATATGAACAGAAGCTTAAATATTCTGTGGCAACATTATTAGACCCGAGATTTAAAAATATATATTTTGAGAATCCTTTAACTTTTGTTCATGTAAAAAAATTTATATTGTCTGAGATAATATCTACTCTTCAAGAAAACAGTAGTAGCATAAATGATGTAACGACAAACGACTCAGAAGAACAGTTTTCATCTACATCAACTTCATCTGGAAAAGACAACTCGATTTGGAGCATCCATACTAATTTATATAAAAAATTAAAACTTGAGAAAAGGTCTACAGAAAAAGCAAATACTGGTATAAAGTCAGCAGTGGAAACACAATTAAGTCATTACTTAAACACAGAAATAATTTCAATTGAAGAAGACCCCCTGAAATATTGGACAGATCAGAACAACATTTACAACTTTTTGGCCAAATTTGCTCTAAAATCGTTATCGGTAGTAGCAACTTCTGTACCCTCAGAGAGGCTTTTTTCTAAAGCAAGTATCATAATGACTAAACGCCGAAATCGCATTCAAGCCGAAACATTAAAGAAATTAATATTTTTAAGTTCAGTTTCCAATGAAGATTGGGAAGAAAAGTATGTATAAGGAGAAGGACTAAGAAGAGTGTAACTTGTTTTTTTTTGTTAAAGTGAAGTTACTTTTTATATATATAAGAAAATAAAATAAAATTATTTCAAAAATTGTTTGCTGTTTTTAGTTTTAAAATATTATTTACGAATTTAAATTACATAAATGACAATAATTTTTTTATATAAGAAATATCGATATTAATATCGATATTGAAATATATTTTCCGATATTGTTCGATAACGATAATGCTGGAGGTAATATCGTTATCGACAATATCGTATCGAAATTTAGACCTATGGGAAACACTAATTCAAGTGACTATCTACTATCTATTGTTGATTTGAAATACATATATCATCTTCGAAAGTATACACGACTACTTGCACATGGATTTTATTACTGATTTTTTTGCTTTTTATTATTGTTGGATGTTGAATTCCACATGTCTTTTTATTTGTAGATAATCTCATACTTGTCGTATACCTCAGTATACCTTACCTTTTGTTTGTAACTGTATGAGTAATTTAATGGTAGCCTAGTAGGTATTTACTGATGTATTCGACATTGAACATTGTTTTTTTTGTTTCGTTCTTTCGAGCTACAGGTATGCTATATGGGTAATCCGTAGGCCTATTTATATTTGCTGTAAATTATAGGTAAAAAGGCGAATATATTATATACATATTCCTTTAGGTATCAGTTTTTAGATGTACATTCACTATACATATAGATATATGAGCATAACAGGCAATGTGCATGTACATGTACATATAACATATTTGCTTTTTTTGCCCTCATCAACAGGAAAATATCAGTTATTATTTATGTTGAATCATGAACACCACACAAATTGTTGATGATCACAGCACAGGTTTTAGATAGTTCAGCAGAAGATATCAGTTTTTATTCAATGCAAATGTTCCCATCCAACCCAACTAGGGGATTCATAATTATTTTTCTTATTGTTGTTGTCATTATTATTGCTGTTTTTCGATTCAACTAATTTGACTCCCTATGTAAGGTAGTCGGGCAGAATGGATAAAATGTTTACTTTCAGGTCTACATAAATGTGGATGTATATAGAATAATAGATATATGTATATGTATAGATTCATCATATGTATAATTTTTGAAATGAGATCATATAGCTACATAACGTGAATTTTGTTTTTCTTATCGAGGGGAAAACCCAATCCATATAAGTTCGTTTAGTATGCATGCATGCAGTAATCACATTTTATTCTCCACGTCTTAAATTTATATTAATACAAAGTAGAAAATATACCAATATTTTTATTTTGTTGTAAAAAAGGGAACAAAGCCAAACCAAAAGAAAAATGAATGTATAGTCATGAGCCAGGCAAGCAGGCGCACCTCATGCACCATCATCAACCTTATTCTTTATCTACGAGTATATATACAAAAATATTCAAAAAAATGTAAGAAGAGATATGTATATAGTTATACCAATACATATAAAGATATGTAGCTACATATATGTGTGGTTATACACTTAAAAAGGAAATGCAACGGCAACAAAAATATAGCAGACAGGGTCGAAAGATAGAAAAAAAAAATCGTGAATTTTTTTCTTTTGAGAAAAAAAAAAGTAAGAAAATCCAAATGAATATACAAATACATTTATCATATACACTCGATTCGGTTTTCTGTTCTGAATACCGTCTCCACATATTTGTGTGTATTGATTATGAACTCAAAGAATATCTCTACTGCATATTCATATGTCGATATGATGAAAATTGAAGTTAGGTTTAAGTTAAAATTGATCCATTCCATCTTCATGTAATGTGAGTAACACAAAAACAAAAAAAGGGTCGAATAGCTGGCCATGAATAGGCCATTATTATAATTGTATACCTGGGTTGAAAAAAAAGGGAGATACGCACACCAAAACAGTAACAGAAAAACCAATACCCCAATACTACTTATATGATCGTATTTATACATCCTGTTTCGTTAATTTCGTACACAATACATGAAAACAGCAATTACGAGTATGTATAGAAATATATTTAAATGAATGTTTGCACACATGTGTAAATTCTCCATGTATGTAATAAGTGTATATAGCGGGTGGTAAAAAAGGATCGATGCATAGGCATAGGATATATTATATGTAATATTAATGTTTTTGTTTTTCATGTTTCTGTGTGTATGTACGTATACCTACGTTGATTACGTTACGACGTCATCGTATAACCTGCACTCACACAAAAACAAAATATATGAAAATGAATGACAGTAACAAATACAATTTCCTAATTAAAAACTCAAATATTTCGTTGTTGTATTATAAGGGATGAAAATTTCGATTTTACTTACATACGATCACAAATTAATAAAAATAAAGAAAACCAAAAGACAGTTTATTTTAGAAGAAAACTTATAATTTTTATACAATGATTAATTTAAACAGAAATTTCAATTTTCACTTACTGTTTGATTGCTATCAGTATCAGTAGGACATCAAAAAAAAAAAAAAAAATTATTAAAAATCAACAAAAACGATAATAATAAAATTGATAATGAATAGTTGTTGTTATCGCCCGTTTTTTTTTTCTGTTTTCTCTGTGAACACTCTTTCAATTTTAAAAGTTTATCTGTTTGTCTTGTGTTGTAATTTTTAATTGAATAAAATTAATTTGCACAAAAAACTAAAAAATTTTCAATAAAAAAAATCTATGAAATATTATTTTTGTTGTTGTGTATTTTCACTTGATTATAAAATGATAATTCACTTAATTTTTTTTACTTTATTACTACCAATACGAAATACCACATAAATGTACTTCCACTCTCAACGATAAATTCCTTTAGACTGTGATGAGTGTAGTTGGCGGTTGGCGGATAACCCACCCGCCGTTAAAAACCGACCCAACAGGCGACAGCGGTATATGCATGTATATATATACACACAAATACACAAGCGAACAAGTAACTATAATAAAGTAAAGAAAAATACATCAGTAAAGTAAAAAATAATAAACATAGCAGGCAAGGCAAGTAAAGTAAACATCTAGTAAAAACAGAAGACAGGCAAGCAGGCCTCATCACCACCACCACCAACACCACCAATTCTTTCTTATTAACATTATCACTGATCAGATCAGCCACATCAGCCCAGCAGCACCACTCGTCGACCTCGAAAATCAAGAAAACTTTAATGTTTGCCTGGTTGCTTGGCTGTTGTTGTTTTGTATTATTTGTTTACAATCTACAAACACATAACACATAACACATATTATTCAGTTTTCTGCTTAAAAAATGATGCATGTTTGCTTACTGATTGCCTGGTGTTTTTCTTTTTCTTTCTTGTCTTTTTATTTTGTTTCGTTGTTTTTGACTACGGCTACGGCAAGGCAATCCCTATAAAAAATGTAATGCAATGATGCAATGTACCTATGCATGCCTATTGCTTTTGCCTATACACTACACTTTGACTCTGGTTGACTGACTAACATAACATAACATATAGTCTGTATTGTATAATACACGTATATACAATATATACAGAATATGCATACATAAAATGTTGTGACTTGTGAGTAATCATTATCAGTTCAGCAAGTATACGATTTCCAAGTAGATGGTAGATACAGACACCATATAAATGTACACATGTGCATATAAAAACTGATCCAAGCTACATATGTACATATATGTAGATATATGATATGATAATAGCAAAATATGTATATATACTGCTTTACTATTATCAACATTACATATTTACACAGTATTTGAACATAGATAAAAGTTGATCTTCATTTCTAACAACAAAAATTAATATAAAACACAATTGTACCTACATATTGTAAATTGTAAACAGTCATAAAGATCAAAAAGACTGTTGACTGACTATCATCATTATCATGACTCATGACTGTCCGGTCCGTGCCATGGTGATGTCGCTAGATGATGGGTCAGAATCGCAGTCTTCCTGAATTCTTTTAGATTTGATTCTTTTAATTTGGTTGTGACCATGGGTAGATAAGGTAGGTATATCAGTTAATTTATAAGAGAAAAAGTGACGTCATTATGTCGACTGTTGTTCGACAGGCAATGCAAAGCTTAAAACATTTTGAAGAAGCGTAGCTGGTCAACCCCCCATGGTGATATTTGGTGTACGACAATGCTTATGAATGCAGAATGCAGTCCATAGTGTATAGCCTTCATACAGACATAAAATTTATACAATAGCTTAAATTTAAAACGCAATCCACCCCCACATTAAAATTACTATACAGTACATTGTACGTATTTACAAAATTTACAAAACATAAATATTATGTGTAACGTTGACGATAGTAACTATATATACACATAATGGATTCGTATCGCATTATGCTTTCATTTAAAATTTGATACGAAATAATATGGATGAAAAATTATTTTACATTTCTGATATTAAAAATACAAGAAAGCGAAAACAGACAAAACAAAGAAAAAAATCAAGAAACTAAAAAAAATATGATAGATAGTAACGATTGCAGTGCAGTCAATAAATTTTGCTGATTTTTGTTTCCATTAATTGATAAACTCATCACACATCACACATACATTATATATACGTATATTATAAATGTGTGGCTTATTACTATCCCCATTCCCCATAAATTATTTTTGAACTGATTTTTGATGACGATGAGATCAATCACTCGTACTCATATCATTCGTATATAGTATGTATTTTGTATTATATTGTCTTATCAATCAGTACGATGTTTTTTTTTTTTAAATACAGTCTAGTTTATCAAAATAAAACCTAAAAATGTTATTAGTAAATCGTTCAGTATATTAACTTATATTGTGGGAAAATAAAAGGATAAAGAAAAATGTAAATTTAAAGTTAATTCAAGATTTTTCATCAAAAATCTGAGTTTAGAAAAAAAAGCCATCAAAGAAAAAGCATATTTGAAGCCGCATTAGTCAAACTCGCAGTGTTTGATTTTCATTATTGCAAAATACTTAAAGCACACACACACACACACACACATTGAGTCATTGAGACATTATACATATATGACTAAATTATGACAATTCACATTATAAATAAATATACGTCCAATATACTCATATAAATTGTGTCTTGAAGATAACAGATTCAACATTTTGAACTTGAAACAGCTGGAACAGGTTTGCATTGAATAATTAACAGAAATATTGAATTTCAAATTAAATTATTATAAACATATATATTCATCTCTATATATACGTATGTACACAATAAGTATTGTTGTTACGGACAAATGATATAGGTATTTTTTTTCTTTAGAAATTCAGCTTGATTCTTCGTTTTTTTCATATATATATAAATATATTTTTTTTTGATGAAAATGTTTAATATCTTTGATTTCATTGATTTGCTTACAAAAATGAGTATAAATACCAACGTTTTCGTGTTTAGTGTTAAGAAAATCACATAATTAGTGATTTATATATAAGTATGTATGTATGTTATTGATAGTTGTTGCTTTTATATAGCACTATGTACGAGTAATATGAAACTCATATTATGTACATATATGTTTATTAAAATGAAATATGAATCAAATTTTTCATGACATAATGAAGCAACAAAACATTTAAAAAATTTATAAAAACGAAAATGATATAGGAGCATAAAACTTTGAGTCTCTTGAATTTTATTAATTCGTGATTCATTTTTTATCTATAGAATGAAAATACTATGTATATATAACGAGTACAAAAAATGATGTGTGAAATATTACTCGATTATCATAGCGTTAGTTAGATTCAATTAGCTATTGTTAGATTCAATGACCTCCACTGCTTCATTGTATATAGTATGTATGTAAATCTGATCATTTGTCCTGTTCATAATAAAAATTAAATGTCAATGAAAAATTTAAAATGTGGATTGGCTAATAATTGATTTCTGATAGCTTTCCTTATTTAAAAAATCAGTATAAATGTAGGTACATATTTGTATAAAGGTTTAAATATCATAATTAAAAGCATAAATATACAAATACATATATGTATAATTATACTGCACATGTTTATTATTTTTATTTTTCCCCATTACGTCATTTATTGTTTTTCTTTCTCCATACTATAATTTTGTGTATTATATTCATACATAAATGCATTAATCATACAACATGAAGCCATTTTTATTCAAATTAACGAAGCCTTAAAATTTTCACTATACATCGAGACTGTATATAATATAAAATTTATGTACATATGTATGTACTCTTAAATGAATATGTATACATAATGTGTACGTATATGTAATGTACATCAGTATTCATCAATGTGTACACCGTACACATGAATCGAAAATTTTCCTTGTACATATACATATACTATTGTACGAGCTACGAGTTACGTTTCGAGTATATCATAAGATTATACTTAAATTATATGTTAATATACATATATAAACTTATATACGATTACATCATGTGAATAATATAATAGATAAATTAAGAACAAGGACAAAATTTTAATTCTATACAGTGATAAAAAAAATGATGTTTAGAGCAAATTTACTATACAACAGAGAATGGAATGAATATTATTGTCCATTGTACTACAAAAATGTTTATAAACATGAAATTGTGCACTGTACTACACAGGGACACTCTTACAAAAAATAAACACAAGGTGACATAAACTATAGGATACATACTGAAAAAAAAATAATGTACTTACGCCGTACCATACCCCTCCACCCACATACAGATAATTTAAAGTTTGTTTTACTTATCATTAATGAAACTACTTATAAAGTAAACATATGTATGCATGTATACTCTGTACATTATTTAATATGACTTCACCCTGTGTCTGTATGTTGTACAGGATAATTATAAGTTTACATAAAACAATTTTCTCTATACTTGTAGTTATATAAATTTGTATATAATTATGTTATGTATGAGTACGAGTATATATTTACATATGCATATATACATCTTTCTATTTATATGTAAATTAGTATATTTACACAAGTATGTATGTAAATATATAGTATTTACTACATTAAAAATAAAATGTTTGCTTACAACATCAAAAGTTACACTATTATAAAAGCATTTAGAGATGTGATATACATACGATATTTGCAGTATGTGTGCGTGATTGTACAAATAAATATATATTTTGCATGTATAAAAACAAAAATATATACATATATAGGTAAATGTACATACAAATATAAAAATATTACATATACAGTGAAAATCATTTATAATGACTTTACATGATCATTTATTATATTCAATTATAGTCGATATATTATGTAAATTATCACTAAAAATAGAGGTCAGAAGTAGAGATTAGTATGTATATTTTTCAGAGAGGAAAAAGAATCGGTATGTTGAATAATTATCCTTAAAATATCCTCCATAATATATGATACGTACATCAGGCTGATCAGGCAAGTAAAAAGCTTCGAAACCATTTTTATAATAATTGACGTTCGGTTTATATGACTTTCACTGTTCATCATAATGTTATATAAATATATATTTTATATGCAATGTAATGTATATTATGAATAATGAATGTACACCGTATATACATTATACATTTATACTATTTATGTACAGTAATTGATGTGTGCATTCATGTATACGTATATGTAAGTAAACTTTTCTCTACATATATGTACATTTGTATATATTATATATTATACAAATATACATATAAATAAATGTATACGATTATATAAATAATTACATAAAAATTTGTAAAGTTTTCCTTGTTTTAATATGTATATTATTGTGTAGGCAGAGGCACAATATTATGTATATCTTTATGTACGTATGTACTTATGTATTTACGAGTAACAATACTAGTATAAAAATATATCTACTTGAAATTGGGGCGGTGTTATTTTGTGTAAGCTTTTATTGTTTTCAATTATTATTTTTTTTACAATTTTTTATTGTTATTTTTATTTATTTGTTATTGTTTGTTTGTTTTTATTTTGTTTTATAGTTTTTATTTTTATTCGAATCCTGTTTACGAAATGATCTGTACGTACATGTAAATACATATGTATGAATGTAAAATACTTACATTACCATTCGTGTCTTGTCTGTATATTTCATTCTCACACTAAACCTATAATATGTACGTATATCATCAATTAGCGCAAATTATATACATATATACAGTATATCCTGGCGATTTTTTCTTGTACATATATCTTCTGTTTAGCTTAAACTGGTCCAAACTGGGTATGTACATATATCCTTTCAAGCCTAAAAACAAATTTAGTTTTGACAAAATTCTCTTTGAAAATAATATCCCAAAAGAAAATCATCGAATATTCATACATTTATATGTATGAGGGAAACAAAAATTATGGTGTGGTACATACTGCCTATACATACAAGGAGATACATGGTAAGTATTTAAAATTATAATTTAATTTATTGACCTTTCAATTTTATACTTTTTTGATTATACTGCTCTTGTGCTGCATACATACAAAATTGAATAAATGCATACGTACACACATGAATAAATCAAAATTATGATAGATATGCAAAATTTTGCATTCGAAAATCCTCAAAATGATATAAAAATTTATTTTTTTTCTACTTTTTTTTGTAAAAATGTAATGATCCTTAAATTTTTTTTTTAACATTTTCATTTTATTTAATTATTAATTGCCAAATCAACCAGAAAACTTTATATCATTTCTCCTTTTCTATGTACATACAATATCATATAATTTGTTATGTTATATTTTTGTGTGTTGTTTTTTAATTTTATCTTTAGTATTTACTTTCATAATGATTTCAATTCATACCGTACATGTATACGTTTATATTTTAATTCCACAATAAATTCTGTAATACACGACAATGCAATGTATGTATGTATATATGCATGAATGTACATATGTAAATTTAAATGTAGTGTAATATACGATGGGTATATGTGTATAGACATGATATGAATAGATAATGTACGTGCAGCCATTTTACTCCATAACATATCCATTTCCCTTCCTTCATTCATCCTTCACCAACATTCTGTTTGTGGGTTGAGGGTGGTAGAGGTGTATTATATCTAAACAAACGTACATTGCACATTACATACTCTCTACATAAAAAGATAAAAAGATACATACATATATGTATATGGATGGCAAAATTTTTTTTTTTTTTTTGAAAATGAAACGAAATGGGTACCAGCAGTCATCATCATAATTTTCGTTATTGCGCTCCAAATCAATAATTATGTTGTTGGGTTGGGAGTACATACGTCGTTGTACGACGGTGTAGTGAGGTGAGATGATAATGGTGTGGTGAAATAGTGTATGAAGGTGAATTTCATCAAGAGGGGGTTTTTTTTTTATATTTGCTTATTTGTTATATAGTAAATGTAGGATGAAAAATCGGGTGGAAAAATACAAATACACACACATTCATCCAAGAGTATATAATGGGATTTGTATACGTATAAATTCCTGATTTTTTTTTTAAATTTTAATTTTTGATTTCTATTTAATTAGTATCTGTTGTTTTTTTTTTTTTTAATTTTTTGATTTAATGCTGTTCCATTCTTTTTTCTCTGCCTCTGTTACATTTTGATATACACAATACACGTATATATGTATATGTATGAATAAATGATTCGGAATACACATAAATAAATGTGCATATGTTTACTCTTTTCGTGTATAATAATACAGAAAAAGACATACAATGAAAATAAAATGCAATCCAATGAATTTATCCATTCGTGCTTTTTTTTTTTTGTTTTTCAAATATAAATTTTTCTTTTGTTAAAAATCGATAAAATATGGCAAAAAGTAATTTGAATATTTATAAATGAATTTAAAAATGTAAAAAAATGTAATTTATGTGAACGTGTAATGTACATATAATGTGAATTAAAAGAAAAAGAAATTTTTTTTTCCACTTACCAAGAATTGCATTTTTGCCGAGAATAAGTCAAAAACATTCGAGACAATTTTCTTTTTTAATTTTTTTGTTTGTAATTTACTCCAATTGTTTTGATGATTTTACCGATGAATTTTTCATATTATAATTTTGTAACATTATTATATACATAGATATATAGGTAGATGTAGACAATATGTTGTAGGAATGTATTCCGTATCCGTATCACTATACTTTTTTTTTCTTATTTCAATTAATTTTGATACTTTAATTTCACAATATAATCGAACTAATTGAACGATACACGATAGGAAAATTTTTTCTCATTTTGTTTTCAAATTTTTTACAGTTTTTTTTTTTGTGTAGACATTTATAATTTTTATGATTTGTGGGAAAATTTTATTCCATATCACTACTTGAATGATTCATTTTGTTTCTTTAACGTACTTACATACTGTTGGTATTATTATTTTTGTTTTTAAATACCTATGCGATTGATATTAATTTGTCGTATTAACACTCACTCTCGTCATACGCACTTATTTTATTACACCATTCCAATAAAGAACAAGAAAAAATAAATTTCTTTCACATATTTCTGGATGTTTTGTTTTTTACATTATGATTTCAATTATTTTTTGCAACAATTTTCCCGAATTAAATTAATTAAAAAATTTTCCAATGTATTATTTATTTTTATTTTTTTTTTTTTAGAGACACCATAAATAAATATGTAATGTAAATTTTAATCGTTGCTAATACTACTGCCCTGCCTGCCTGCCTTTATTGCTGACTTTTCTGCTGGTTGTTGGTGCTGCTGTTGGGTGGTAGTAGTTAGTAATAATAATTTTGATAATAATGATGTTGATGATGATGATATTGATGACTGTATGTTGTATTGTATTGTATAGATTAAATTGGGTGGGGGGTAACATTAATCACAAATTCACAAAAAAAAAAATCGACGTTTTTTTTCTCATATGGAGCTATACTAAATTAAAACTCATTGCAGATCAATAAAACAATTGGAGCCATTGCCATACCAGTTATACTCACAATTTTGTACACTAACTCAAAAAAAAAAGGAAAAGAAATAGAAAACAAAAATGTATAACAATTGCAAATCAAATTATACACATATGAATGTATGTTCGAATGTTCAATAATATATGTGACTACTGCGATTCGAATGAGTATCGCCTTATGGATATGGTGACGGTCTAAACTTACGACGAATACTACATAGATATAGTATGCAGTGTACACAAAGGTAAATGTAGATGTTTGATGATGATGATGATGTACACAAAAATAATGCAGAGTATGTATATTAATAAAAATAATAGCAATATAATAATTCACAAAAAAATATTGTACACATAATACACAAATAATAATATATGAAAGAGAGAGCAATTATTTACAACGCAAAATACAAATACAATTAAGGAGTTTGAGCAAAATAAGTGTGGTGAAACTACATTTATATGAAAATTTTTCAATACATCTATTACATTATACACTGTTTACTTTGATTTGTTTTTCCATGATGAACCCATTTAACATCATACGTAAATGTGTATATGTATGCACATGTATGTAGAATCGAATTTTCTTCTTTCTCATTTCAAATTCTTATTAGTGCGTTTGTGCCCAGTCGAAAAATAATGAAAATGCCACCCCTTCAATATTAATACTGTATGTAAGGTGAAGGTGTAAGATATAAAATGTGTAAGGCAACTATAAGTATTTTCGGTTACACCGCCGCAAATCGTTACAAAAACAAATTTAAAAATTTAATTTACTTTGTAAAAATTTTCGTTTGTGGAAATGATATGACGACAAAGAGGAAGGATGTTATTGCGTAACTGTAAATATTAAAGCTTGGGAGCTAGTAGGCGACATCTGAATGTGAGATTGAAAATTTTCGATATTAGTTCTTTGAAAAAAAAGAAGGGTAGTGGTTGGTTTGTGAAAAATATCAAATCAAGGGTGGTAAATTCATATTTTATATGCTTTTGATATGCTTTTATTCAAACTACCAAACTACGTACATTTGTCCATAGGTGACCTCGTTGGGGTAATCAAGGGTAGTAAATGAGAATTAATATGAATGACTTTTCGTAGGACGTGAAGATTATTCGTTATATTTGTATGAAGAGGGTGTTTGATGTTTTATTTTAAAGATACCACAGTAATGAATTAAAATAAAAAAAGGATAATATTTTAATTTCAGAAAATACATCACATTATATGCACCTGGATTTTATACTTCTTATAAACGGCAATTTTTCAAGGATAATTCGACAAAGTTTATAATATCGATATCACATTATGTCTTTCATAGGTATAACATAACATAACGTGATTGTAAAGATCTACATAAAATTATATGTAAAAGCTATGAGAAATTGGGTATAGAATTTTTGCAAGTATTCATATGTCATTTCCTCTTTTATTTAAATTAAATATAAATTTATTTATTTTTTTTTTGTATAAATTCATAAATTCATACTTTATTGTTTATAATTAATATTCTTTTTTTAAATGATTTAAATTTGTAAATATGTATTTCTACTTTATATTATTATCATCAAATCTATTCCATATATCATATTTCCTTAAATAATGATAATAATTGTAGGAACATATTTTCTTGTATTCATTCTTGTAACATATTACATCCATACATATACGTATGGCATATGCTATAATAACAAAAATATGCAAATATACATAAAAACATTTAACTATACATATGAATATCCTATATATCTACAATACTATATATCATTTCTTTTGTACCTAACCGAATATACATGATGCGATACATGCACCGAATAAACTTTTGTAGTTGTATGTAATCCACCAAATTTATCTATATAGTCCTCCCTTTGTCCTCCTATCTACTATTATAGTTTTATAATACATACACAAATAGTCATTCAAATACAAAAAAAAAGAATCTGTATGACAAGTAATTCTCATTTAAATGACATTTATATACAAAATTTATTTGTAAAATTGTACACGACATAAGTATTTTATCATTACTGATGCCAGCAGTTTTAATATTGCTACTTGCTTGCTAGCTAGTACCAAAACTGCTACTTGTTTTACGCGTGAGATATTTTTTTTGAAAAAATTTTCATATTATCGAAAAACCAAAAAAAGAAAAAAAAGTAACGAACCAAAAAGGATATACATACATATTTACACATGTATAATCGCATTATACATTTCTACTATTTAGATAATACAATAAAAATCTCTTGTACTATTTCATATACACTTTAAGTATACACATACGAGTATGTATACATTTTTTATACACGGATTTTCAAGCTTTCATAGGTACGTTATGTATTTTTTCATATATATTTTTTTAAAAATTTTTGTTTATTTTTGATTCGGTGACAAACGACAGATCTTGTACTTTTTAAAAGATTTTTTGTTATGATAACGCATTATTAATAAAGTGTATCCCATCCAGCGCGTTATACATCATCATATAAGACATACATATATCTACATCATTTCATACGCTTATTCTTGCTACAAACGTACAAATATTCTGACATTGAAAATTAGGCAGAGAATTTTGTTTTTCTTTTATTTTGTTCTTTTTTTCTTTTCAATTTTCATGTTTTTTTCAATTCTTCGTATCTTTATTGCATACACATTTTGTATTAAAGAAAGTTTATATGTATGTATATATGCAAATTTTAAGTTCTTCTTATTTTATTTTATTTAAAAAAAAAGAAGAAAGAAAAATGATTAAAAAACAAAATTTATAAGAAAAAAAAATTAAAATAAATAAAATAAAAAATTTTAAACATTATCTGAAAAAGTCAACGACAAAAGTAATAAAAGTACATAAGAATTTAATATGTATATAATAAGTTAGCAATAATTTAATGCGTATACTCGTATGTATAGAAGTATTTATGTTTGTATAAGTGTACGTAAACGTGAACGTATGTATATGCATCATGTACGTATGTGTATAGTATGCGATATGAATGATATACAGTCGTATCTTGTATACATCATACATTTGCATCAATGCGGATACCTACTATCAAAGACTATATAAACTGCATATCTTACATATATTTTTTTTCATACAAAATATATATTATGTGAATATGAAAAATATGTAGATACATATATACGAATATATTAAATATATGTGTGCATATTATCCATCAAAAAACTCGAATAATTTATCAGTTCATACTTTAAAGATATATCCTCTTGTTTTACTTTTTTTTCTTATTTATTTTTTCTTGTTTTGTTTATGTACTCGTGTGTACATATTACTTTTATATTAAAAGGTAATAAAATAGTAAAATACGAAAATAAAAATGAAAACATGTTACGCTCATCACAGAGTCAAAACCATAATTTCATATAAAATATAAACATTGATCCATCTATCTATAGCATACACGCGTACGTAAGTATAAGCATAAAAAACGTACATACTCGTATCTATTTAATGTACGATGTAAATATTTATGTACAGTACACATACATACAAAAATGAAAAATATACTATAGTAGCTAATCTACATACTCATATTCATAAAATATAAAACTGAATAATGTTAAAAAGGAAAATTAATGAGTGTCGGCTTCTATCAGTTAAATACCTGAACACGTTCACATAATCCATCATCACCTACTCGTATTCTAGTTTTATAATATTAAAAAAAAATATATATTATTATTAACATACAGTAAATAAAATATAATAGTAAGTATAGTACCAGTCACCAGTCATAGTATAATAATACACACAGCGAATACATACATACGCGTATTAACGCGTACAGTATACATAAGCACATAAACACGCAGATAAGTGGATGGATGGATATATGTAATGTTCATATACGTAAACAATGTACGCGAGTAGATTAATTTTATGTACACAATGTACACAAGGTGTACATACACTATATATATAATTCATGCATATGCATTTGTGTATCAGAAAATTATAAAATTAAATAAAATTTTCATACATGTAAAGGTAGGTATAATAGCTACACGTATGTATATGTGTACTTACTTACATTTTTACCGATTATGTTAATGTTGTTGATGTTTGATGATGATGATGATGATGATGATGATGAACATTAAAAAATCCTTAACATCTTTCAAAAAAAAAAAAAAATGTTCTTCATCACTTGCTGTATGAATCTATATTAGATAAATACTGTACTGTGCATATTTGTACATATTTACATCACAGCTAAAAAATTGTAAATAAATATCAATTATTTTTTTGTCTTTTCTCGACATATGACAGGACAAAAATTTAAAGGTGAACACTGTATCATGTGTATGTCTTTTTTAATACACAAATTGTACATCCTTTTCTCCGTATGTAAATATGAAAATTTTCTTGCTTGATTTTATGCTGTTGTAAAATGATTTTGTGATTGCATAAGTCAAGTAGTGTTGTATGTTTGTTTAAATTTCTAATATTTTCTATGAGAGAGAGAAAAAAAAAATAAAAACATCCTTAACACCTTATTACGTATATTAAAAATTAAGAAAAAAAATTAATTGTAAATCAAATACAAGGAAAACGACAACGATGATGACGACGATGACGACGACATAAAATATTATTATAATTAATGAAAGTTCAAATATGTAAAGTGGAATATTCAATATTCAAATTTTAATCAAAATAAACAAACACACACAAAAAAAAAAAAAGAAGAAAGGATACAATATATACGAGTATATGTGCTGTATATTCATCATTTATATTTATGATGATTAAAGTTAAAGTAATATGCGGCATTGTCTATTCAAAATGGCATTCAAAGGTCGTTGTTATAATATATTATGTGATGATGGTATAGAGAGTGTGTGATACGGTACGTACAATACATCAAGGCACAACATAAATTGCATTTAGCAGGCAATGTACAAGTACAAGAGTAAATCAACTAATACGATACGATACATTTATATCGAAACAGTAGCTATATACTACATGCGAATCATCAGAGATATAAGAGAAAATGTTATTCATATATATTTACGAAGGAATAGTTGAAGATTATTTTTTAAATATATAACATATTGCATGATCTTATGTGAAAATTATAATTTACGAGATCCGCACACCTACTACAATCTAATGTAAAATCTATACAAATAAAATTATTATTACTATTTAATGCTAGCAGCGATTCATTGTATTTAGTACATACTTATGATTATATCATATCGTTGTTATATACCGAAATCAATTCAAAGATCATCTTTGTTTTCCTGTGTTGTATTTATTAAAAGGAATTTAACAACAGGTTACTTATTAAATTCATTTTTCTAATGAATTTGAAATACATAATAGAAAAAAAAAATATATTTAAAAAACAAAAATTAAAACAAACATAAAAACAATAATAAAAAGGTAAAATACGTAATGTAGTTAAAAAAAAAAAACATTTTCACACCAAAATTAATTGTTTAACATGATAAAAATGACGTTGTATAATCATTTATTAGATATTTGTTCAAATTGTACACACACACACAATCATGACGAATATACATGCATACGCGTCTAGCTAATATATATATGATACAAGTACATACGCGCAGATATAAGTACATACACCGAATATATACAAATTTCAAGCATTGATGCGATATGCGTGTAATGTAGCCACTGTACCCATCTTTATATTCATACAATTTTTTTTTTTTAAAGTAGAAAATTCTTGTAAATTTTTTTTTTCTCTGTATCTCTTCCTGATTCATATTATCAGTATACAGTATATATTCATATATTCGATAAAAGTTTAGCTACAGTTTAAAATTTGAAAATTTTGCATAAAAAGAAACCATATATAGAGGTACTAACTGCACAATATTTGCATAATTCATATAATATATGTATACGAATGTGAATATGTATATACTTTTAGATAAACATACTACAATTAATATTCATGTGCTGGGATCTAGCAGAAAAAAACAACAACAACAAAAACAAAAACAGTAACAAAAATTGTGGGTTCTTTCAAAAGAATATTATTCTTAATTTATCCAAATACACATTTTATTACTTTAAAATAAATAAGAAAATATATGTACACATATTGAACTAAATGGTTAGAAGTACATATGCATACGTATATGTATATGTACGTATGCAGTGGCGGTCTAGGCTAGGCATTACTCGACTCGAAGTTTCAAAAATGAGAATTCAAAAATGAGTACACATGATGTGTAGAATGCTACTCGTACTATCGTAGAGTATCCTATATCATATAGGTACTGTTATAGTCCTTATAGTTAATGACCTCCACTGCTACCAGAGTATGTAAAGAGGGGAGGAGCACAATATTCGCATTCTATACTGAGAGAGAAGATCAAGTTTTTTTCAAAAAAGAAAATACGATTTTATACTCATGATGTGTGAAACACTACTCAGTACTCGTCTTAGTAAAGTGTATAGTCGTATGTACAGTCGTCTATATCTCCTATGCATAAATCCATTCTAGTATACGTACATATGTATGTATATGTATAAATATTTATTTATGTGAGAAAGAAAATTTTCCTAAGAAAAGTGTGTAAGAAATTTTTATGCCTAATGCGAATGTAAGATGTGTGTTGTTATCGGACTGACCATTTCAAGGAAGTGATATTTTGAATGAATTTTATGTATCCATTATTTATGTATGTAATAAATCCATAAGTATATACAAATGTACATAATATACTTATGCATATGATATTTACATATATGAATGAGTTCTAATACATTTTATACATGAATATAAAATAAGATATTTGATATCAATAACATGGTACATGACACAGTATTAACAAAAAGCATAAGGATTTTTCATATTAAAAAAAAAATAAATAAATAAAATAATAATAAATATACAGGAAATTTTTATATAACCATATCAGCATCTGTTTATTTAATGAAATTCTTAAGTTTAATTTTCAAGATGTGACATTATACTCTGGTGATATCTTAAACATTCAGTCATCAGATGGGCTTTGTGTTTTATCGTCATATAACATAAGATGTGTATATTTTTAACATTATCAAGCATTATGTATATGTATAAGGACAAAGTATTAATTCTTATAAGAATTTCATTATAAGTTTGTTGTTATTAAATTGTGGTTAAGAAAATTTATGAATGTTACTTATTTGATATGAAATATGTATGCTAATATATATGATCTACAATGTAAATACATATTTATGTACTTATGTAGGTAGGTATATACATATCCAAAAATAAAATAAAAACTATTGTATATGTACGCAACGTTAAGAAGAGGATAAGAATTGGACACCAATCGGACAGAATGGCAGTAATTACTTAGAAGAATATGTGCCCTGTGAAAATTTTTGTTAAATTATAAAAGGAATACGTACGTATGTACATCGTCCTTTTATATTTTTTGCATTTTTTTGATTTTCTTTTTTAATGAAGCACACATTTTTATCCTGCATTACCTTGTCACATTATCCACATTCGATTCTTTTATGTTATCTTTGATTTTACAAAACCGTGTCCATTTCAGTCTACCTTTAATTTTATTCTCTTCCCTACCTTAAAATTGAAATAGCAACTTTGTCAAACACAACAACAATCAAAAATCAATTCCTCAAAACTTTCTAATTCTCATATGATTTTAATATTATTGTATATGTATGCATATCTCTGCAGACACCCATCATACATATCTGTGCATATATTTAAAACTTCAAATTTTATTATTATTATCCTTTAATCAAATAAAATTACTTAAAAACTTTTCTGAAGGTTAACTATGTTTGTATGTAATATGTCTGAGAATGAGAAGAATAGAAGACTATATATATAACTGAAACAACTTACTATAGTAAATATAATGACATTCTATTACTTTTAGTTCTCTTTCGAAGGACTTTTTGTCCACATCAATACGTATGTATACTATACACAGCTAATAAATCATAAATATTCTTTTCTGACATTCTTAAATAAAATATATAATGCATATATATGTATATTCTTTATCCTTATTCATTTCATTTTCATACCGGATGATTACATATTATCACAGAGTACACATACGTATGACTGACTATTAAAATGCAAATTAGAAAGACAAAATCATCTTCAGATGATTTAAGAAAACAAATGTACATCTTGTGTGTAAGCATATACGAGTACATACATGTGTTAATATGTACTTTACCTTATAATGTATGAAAGGCATGTAAGATTTTACTATTGGTATATGTAATATAATGCCATTTGAGAAAATTTGTCTAAGAAATTGATTACAAGAAACAAATCACAAGATATGTGCATAAATACGTACCTATACATTCATTTGAACATAAAATAAAGAGTATATACATACACCTACGAGTATATATTGCATATTATATTCGTAAATAATTGTATGTGATGATTAGACAAATATGATATGCGATTATAGGTTTTCATATATACAAATAGCAGTATAAAAATTTGATCTAAGTTACAAAATTCTCAAGTTTTCATATAATATGTATGTACATACATATAATCTGTATACACGAGTGGATTATTCTAGTGTGCTACAATACAATACCTAAATATCCCTTTACATATGTATAGATATAATGTAATTCTTACTTATCAAAACTTAAATATGTCCTTAAGATATATTTCTTGAATATTAAGTTTCATCGTAACTGATGTATACTTGGATATTTGTGAAAACCACAGAAATATAATAATTTCATTTCTATTTATTTGTGTATCCTTTTTTTTTCAAAATGCAAATTTCATATAATATACATACATACATACATATATACAGATTCTCATATCTCTGTGCACACAATTATTGTGTTCTATACTTGCGTCATATGAAGAAAATATGTCATGTAAGTATGTGTATACGTTTATTTTTTGGGTTAAAGAAATTTTGATTTATTTTGCTGATACAGCATATACTCACACACGTGTACATACTGGTATTTAAGTACATACATATGTATGATTGAATGAATTTTTTTCTTTTGTTTTTCGGTTTCTTCTTAAAATTATACGGATGCGATAAATATTAGAAAATTTAAGATTTGTATTCTATAAATTATGTACACACGAGTATATGTTTTGTATATTTTTGGAATATGGACATGATGACGATGATAATAATCCTATTTTTAAATTTAAATTGACCCATGTCAGTATGTCACATAGTCCCTTTTTAACCACAAAATTTTCACGTACATACATAATATGACTATTCGAGTATAACTCTTATACATTATGAAAATCATAAGAAATAAATTAAAAAAAGTTTACTCAAAAATTAAAGTTTTCAAAAGTAAAGAAAACTTGAATTGAACATTTAAAATTTAAAGATATTTTTCTACTAAATACATAAATCGAAATATTAAGGAGATTTAAGTTAGTTTTTATTTCAGTGATGCAACAGGCTAAATTTGGTCTTATACATTATACATGAACGATACAGCCAACTACGAACTAAGTACGTTTACTATGCATCCGGTTAAGCATACAAGACGCATCGGTATTTGACGTATACATGTTGTAAAGAATAGATTGAAATTGAAAGCTACTAAATTAAGTAAGAGTAAGAAATTTGTAGATTGTAGCCGTATTAAAAGGATTATGAGAACTCTGTAATGGAATTATGAAAAAAAGTTATCAAATTGAGAAAAAAATGTGATGGCAGAATTCTCCAAAGAATTCTGTTTGATTGTGCAATAAAAAAGTGGGGTAAGTAGTAATGAAAGAATTTGAAAGTCAAGGTAAATAAAAAAATGTTCATTTATTCATAATATTTTCAACTGATAATTAAAAGTAAAAAATATACATAAATATTAGAAAAAAGGAAAATTGTCATTGAATTTTTAACGTTTCATAAAGTTTAACTTTCGACGAAATTACGTGTGCTATAGTAAATTTTATTAAGAGCTGCTTAAATCTTAAATGTATAAATATTTAAAAAAATCTTGTATAAGATGCATTTTTATTTTACTTTGTTTGTTTGTTTTCTGTTTATACGTTTCTATTTATCAAAAATTTTTATCGTTTCATAACTATACAGTGAACAATAATCCAATTGCTAGTACAACAAAATTAAAAATAATTCGTCCAGAACCACTAAAACATCCAAGATTTTCATGTTGTATTATGAATTTAACTTGATCTGGTCTTCGGCATTCTGCTTCATTGCAACGAGTCTGTGATGCACCAGCACTGGTACGTGTCACCTCAGCTGATACGTATAATGATGGACAATCATGAATATACGAATAACCATTACACGGATCATTCAAATCAATTTCATATGTATCGCTAACTAATTGACGACAATCCAAATCGTCTTTTTGTGTTGAATTTTGTCTGGGCAATTGTATCTGACGTGAAGTGCAAACTGTTAGTCCGTAAGCATTTTGTCCTTGTATACGAATTTTACGATTATCACTGGCACCATAAAAATAATTTGGATGTAAACGATAGAAATTCACAGAACCTGGAGTTACATATTGATTCATTTGTGATGTACCATAATCGGTAGGTTGCCAATTTGAACCGCATCGATGATTTATAATACGTCTTGGAGCTTTAACATTAAAATTAATTAGACAAGAATGTATAAAAATTATTATTTGAATTATTTTTTTCTTTTTTGTAAATTACTTTCATGTATCCTTTGAATGACTGGTTTCGCCTGTGGTGCTACATTATCTGTACCTAATCTTATATTGAACAGATCTTTATTAGGTTCGACAACATATTGTTCAAATCTTTGTACTGCACCATTTGCTAAATACAACATTTTTAAATCTGGCACTTCTTCATTTAGAATTTGAACTTGCTGTAAAGCGTAATAGTTTTCACCTTCATTTACACCAGCTAAATTAGCAACAATTAATGAAATCAATGAACGTCCACCAGATGATGAATTTTGTTTCTCATCATTCATTAAGGTTGTGGTTAAGTTATGAAGTTTTCGCAAAATATTTGGAAGATTAAATCCAGCTGGATCTAAAATATGTAAATGTATTAAAATTTTATATGAAATGAAAATTGATTAAAAAAAGAATAATGGAAAATTGTAAAAATGTATGAGTATATGAACGCAGAATTAGGTTTGAATAATGGAAAACTAATGGAGTAATTAATTTTTTCAGTTATAAAGACTAACGTTGTTGTTGTGTCGTTTGATTCCATAGTCCATACACATCTGATGTTGAATCTGTTGTATTAACGATAAATTTGCAATCATTAGCATTCATTAGTGTTACATGGGAGCCATATTGTCCAACGTCCATTCGATCAATAATGTACCTGTAACATAAC
The DNA here is from genome assembly GCA_951394055.1 of Villa cingulata. Classification (NCBI taxonomy): domain Eukaryota; kingdom Metazoa; phylum Arthropoda; class Insecta; order Diptera; family Bombyliidae; genus Villa; species Villa cingulata. Next base: position 1,021,656 of record OX596019.1, on the reverse strand, counting down.
AAAAGAGTATACTTATCGGTATATGCATTGATAAACGATTTTATATTGATATGATTCGTACGATAGAATCGGATTTATTTCTCTATATTGCCAACTTGTATCCAAGAATATGTATAAATCTGAAGCTGTATCCATAATATTTGGACTATTTGATATCGGATTTGTTGCCTCACATGACAAATCGTTTAGAGATTGAGCTAAATTATGAAATAGAATGTAGTCAATTGAACTGGTTTTATTCAAACTGAAAAACAAAAAAAACAAAAAAAAAAATTCAAAATAACTTACGGACATAAGTTGATAGTGCTTGAGCTGCACTATGTGCAAAATTTCTAATACCGTCTTCTTCGACTGTAACTCTTAACTGAATTTCTCTGTCTAGAACAACAGCGAATGCATGTGCTTGTGATTTCATTTCTTCGATAGGTGCTATTTCCGTAAATAATACACGACGATTACAAGCTTTTACTTCAGTGTCTAACACACCAGCCTATTATAATCAACAAGAATTCTATGTAAAAATGTAAACAATTTTGAAAAATAGTAAATATTGAACGTACATGTGAGTAATACATTCGAAGTAGTTGACTGAGTTTTAGATTTGATACTTTATTTCTCCATTCTGTAATTTTGGTAGCCATAATTAGACCATCAATACCACCTCGAATTTCAGCGTCTGTCATTTCAAGTTTTTCTCTCTGTGTCAAAAAGTACCATTTTGGTGAGGCAGTACTGTTCCAAGCTCCAGCTGCACCAACAGATATTCCAGAACCCGAAATTAATGGAGCTTGTATAAGAGCAACTTCAGCTAAATCGCCAGCTAATGTTGCTGCCCATTTATTGTCTACGTACGTATTGAATTGACGTCCGCTAGCACCAGGACGTCTAGCCAAAGCTAACAGCGCTCTTAATTGCACCTTTTGTGGTTGTAAACCAGCTGCAATACCAGCAATCACAGTACCAGCTGAAACGGCTCCCCACTGTGTCCAAACAACGCCACTCTCGACGGGACATTGGCTCACTGAATCACTGGCTATATCGATCATGTCTCTGTTGAAAATCTCATCGAAATCGATGTCGAATGGTGGTTCATGATCGCTATCGGCTATCGGATCTGTATATGCTCGATATTTACTGTTTGCTTTAGACATTTTAGATTTAGCTTTCGAACTGAACGTTTCAAGAATCTCAACATCTCCAACGAAATTATTATGTCGTCCTGATTTCGGTTTATCATTTTCAACATTTCTTGGAACACGCATTGATCTGTATTGCGACAATTGACTACATCTTTGTGCTTCATCACCACGAACACGTTTCTCAAATGTACTCGATAGCATAAAATGCAATGTACAACGTTCCATTGATGTTAGAGTGTCATTGGGAAAATTGAATGCATTACCAGGCAGTAAACGTGATAGTAGAATTCGATGTTTGGAAAATTGAAAGCCTGTTGGACTATACGGCAATACAGAATCACTTTTTTGTACACCAGCTGCTTGTGTTATACCATCCTGTCGGAAGCGATGTAATAAACTGATAGATAATTGTCGTATATCCTGACTATTGTAGGTTTTTGAATTTTCAATTTTTTCAATTAATTCAATTAAAGTTGTCATGGTCATAGGTAATCGATTATCTCTTTGCAGTAAGTAATCATCACGATAACATTCTTCAAGAGATTTTGGTATACGTAATTGTGCATTTTCTTGGCCATTCACAATATTATTTGGAAATGATAGCAAATATCCAAAAATGATTAATATAATTCCAGTATGATATTTAAATTTTTTCATTATTATTTGCGATTAAATATTTCGAAATTCGTAGAAAACAGGAAATTACAAATTTTTGTTAGATGTTTGAATATTTGAATATTTCTGTATTTATTTTATCTAATAAAAAATTTTTTCGGCGTTAATTCGAAATAACAACAACATAGAAAAAAAAATAGATACACTGTTCCAATAGTAAGTAAATAACAACAGGTGAATATTTCGATTAGGTATGTATGAATATACTTATTTCAAAATAAATTTTTATTTAAGATAAGATTACCGCATTGATAACGTTGTGATACTGATTATAAGTGAGTCACTATACAGAATAGATAAAAAAAAATGTTTCTGGTGATTTTCGTTTTTCTTCTATAATGATTTTGAAAATTATATATACATTTATATATATTTTTAATAAAAGTAAATTTGGTAATAATCGATTTCCACTGAACTTTTCACAAAATGTCGCTTCGATCGTTTTTGGATTAATTTGTTTTTTTTTTTTTTTTCAATTTTAAATGTAAATTATTAACACAAACTCACACAACAATCAAAACTATTCGTATTGATTATATAAAAATGTCTCTTATTCGAGGACAAATATTTAATATAATCCTTACGATCGATAATTTATTGATAACAAAAGTAAAGTACTATATGTATACTCCGTAAAATAGGGTAATGAACGTTATATTTAATATTCACTCAAAATAAAATATAAAAAATGAAAGGAAAATTTCTTGAAATAATTATTTTATAACTTCAATTTTATTCAGATTTCAATTTAAATTAATAAAAGAAATTTAAAGCAAAAATCGTTTAATCACTTTAAGAAAAAATTATTATTTTTAATTTTTCACTACAGTTTTCATGCTTCACTCACATAGTAATTCACCTGACACAAACTAATCATTACAACATTCCAAAATTAGGTCGTATACTCAACCGCAATTAGAACCAACACTATAACTTTTTCATGGACGTATACACACATCGTAATGTACTCGAACGTATGTATACATCAAAAATATTAAAAATTTATATTTTCAATAAAATCTAAACATTTACGATCCTAAAAGAAAGAAAATCATTTATTATCTTATCGTTATCATATCGAAATGATAAGATATGAATATATGTATATGATCCAATACATTTAAAATGCAATTCAGTTTACTATCATACGCATATACATACAATGTACACCGACTACGTAGTGTAAAGTGTTGATAATTTAATTTGTTTCAAAAGGCTTTTTTAATGTGAAATATACACGCTACAGTCTATAGAATGAGAAAACATGTCTATGTCATCTAATACGAGCACCGAGCACGTATACTTATTTGTCAACGTCAACCTTTAAGCAAAAGTTGAAAATGTTCAAAATTAAATTGGAAAATTGTTTATTTTAGCTTCTATCGGAGACCGTTGGTGAGCAAGATCAATCATTGGGTAACTAACCTAGATGATAATGGAATTAATTTCTTTTTCTACCTAAAGCCGCATCTTCATCCATCCCAACGCTTAGATATGATAGGATGGAATAAATTGATTATTTCTTTATCCAAAACCAAATAATTTTAGCGAACTACGATTACGACAACTGGCAAACCACAGAACGTGCAAACTCATTTAGAGGCATCAAAAATTTATCAAATAATTAACAATCATCGCAGAGCTAAGATAATCGGGTTATTATTGGGACAACATAAAAAAGGGCCCCAAACAAATGATTCCGATGGAATCTACAAGTAAAGACCGTATGCTGCTACAGACAGAAGTGAAGAGGAATAATTACAACAAATATGAGTACTGATGAAAATAATTCAAGCACTTTAATTTATTTTTGACTATGATAAAAATCGATTCCGTATATATAGTTCGTCTATAACCAATACCAAACTACTTATATATCTATTCCAGCTTACTTGTTTATTAGTTTTTGTACGTTCATTATTGTGGTCATTAATTTTATTTTATAGATACTAGTCATATTTTTTTTTATCACATAGCCAAATATACATTCGCATATTACGGTGTATAAGTGTCTACATTTTATCAATAAAAATGATAACAGAATAATTCAGTCGCCTATAGACTGGAACAAAAATATTAAATTTGTATCTAATACAAAAAAGATTATAAAACACTTCAAAATTTTATTTTTATTTTATCATTTTTTATTTAGATAAAACTTTAAATACAAAATTTTATTTCGCAAGAGCACAAAATGAACGAAAAACTTAATGAAAAATAAATAAAAATCTTTTTTGACAAAAACTTAAAGTTGATTTTCGTCCGTTTATTGTGAAATTCTTTTTCAGGTGCAATTTTAATCGATTTTCAACTGTTGTATCTTAACAAACTATATATATACTATAAAGTGTAACGACACAGGAAGAAAAAAGCAAAATTTCATTTAACTTTTAAGAATGAAAGTACCTATTCATGGTGAGGTAAGTTTGTATATAGGTCCCCCCTAAGGATTTATTGGGCTTACAGGAAAAAATAGGTATAACGGTCATGATATTAAAAATGAAAAAAAAAATGAAAGATTTCATGAAAGATTTAAAGGACAATTTTATTACTCAATTAAAGTTGTGAATGTTTACTGGTTAAAGTGTAATTTAATGCGATTGTAAATTAACCACCAAGAAAAAAATTACAAAGAATCCTCTAAAAAAAAATAGCGAGCGTATGACCTTGAAAAAGTAAAATATTTTTCAGTAAATTTACAATTCCATTCCATGGGAGCCAATACAAACTGATAAAAGTTTTGAATTTATTTTTTTTTTTTTTTGCTAGGAAATTGAACATATTTAATTGCAGAAGTACAGAGGTAGTTTGTTTTATTTAATTAGAATATATTTCCTGTGTAGTTCAACAAGAAGGAGATTTTAATTTAATTGTCTTTAGAAGGAGAAATCTATAGTCTTTTCAAATTATAGACTTTTGGAACATTTAATATTTTAAATTATAAATTAATCATAGTTTGGAAAATATCTTATGGAGGGCCAAGGAACAGATGATGGTCTGAAAATTGAAAGGACCTCCATAGATTGGATCTACTAGACGGCAAGTTTTTATCGGCAGATTCACTTAAAGGACCGTCGAAAAAGAATTAATATTCACTACAAAAAAAAAACGCTCCTTGAAAGGCGATAATTTTCCTTCACATTTCATTCCTCGTTTTCATAATAAATCGAAAATTATCCTGCTACTACGTTGTAGATTGTATAGTTTAAACAGAGTTCTAGTTCTTAAAAACATGATGGTAAGGTATAGGTGGTTGCAGACATACACATAATAACATGAAAATAAAAAAGAAATAAAGTCAAAAGAAAGTAGGAAAAAAAAATAAACTTTTTTTTCTGAATTTATTCTTTTAAAAAGAATTCAGGCAATTAATTTTTTTTTTACTTTGTATTTTGTTAAGTACGTTCTACCTACTACCACCGCGCCACAATATTCTAAGTATACTACATTCTATATGTGCAATAAATCAAATCAAAACTTCATAAAACATAAAACTATTACCATTATTATTGAATTTGAATTATTTAAGAACATTATTAATTTTCATATTTAAATTTTTTTATTTTCTTGATTGTATTTTGTTTGTGTTTCTCTTGTTTCATGATAAACAAAACGCAACAATTGATTTATTACATTAAAAATATAGAGCAGCAGCAGTAGTAGTGGTAGTAGTGGCAGTAGTAGCGCTATATACTTGTACGCAAAGTATATTACTAAACGTAAATAGTGCTAGACTGATAGATAAATTATATACGAGAGTAGCTATATACTCGTATACTCGTAGATAGTACCTTAATTTAGTTTTCTCATTCACATTTTCTTTTATTATTGTTTTGAATATACAAGAATAAAATTTATAAAGTCTGGACTTTTCATTGATGGTGGGTGGGTGGTGTAAAGGTGGTGTGGTAGTTTTAGTATAAAGGTTCACTGAACTTTCAATAATAATATTATTCGCTGACTAAGTATACATATAATCGTATACATAGATCTTATAGTATATATTTATTTGGCGTAACTAAAAAGTTTTTGTTCTCCTACATTTTTGTCTGTTTATGTGTGTTCGTTCGTCCTTAATATAAAATATACTATATAAAGTGAGTGTACATAATACCTAATAAATTTTATAATATTTTATAATACAGATGTATATGTATGTGGGTATATATGAGTATAGTTTTTAGCATTTGTAGAATTTTTGTTTTCAAGGTGAATGTTTTAATTGTTTTTTTTTTTCTTTTGTTTCTGTTTTTCCAAAATTTATGGTGTTTTCTTTTTCTTTTCTTTCTATTTTGACTTTGATTTTTCTTCTAAAAGTACATATAGATTATTATCATATCTCTTTTAATTTCATTTTATTTTCATTCATTTATTTTTGTTGTTATACACATACAAATGTATATACGATTCTACGAGTATATATTACGAATATTTATCAGTTATCCTTGCATGATGATTGTAATCGATTAACAGCGAAATTAGACATTATTTTTGTATTAAAGTACAAACTTTTATCCTTATATAGTATAGCTATGAATGTAGAATTTATGTAGAATGAATGAATAGAAGAAGGTAATTTTGACCTTTTAGTATTCATCGATTTTCCATATTAACAAAATTAAATAAAATTCAGAACATAATTCTCGTGATTTAAATAATGTCGGTTTCAAATAGACACGGTATGTGGTATCTAATATTTTATAATGATTGTATTCTATATTTATCTTTAATTATTTTAAGAAATTTTTACCACTTGTAAGGAAAATCTAATAAAGTCTGATGTAGCTGAAAATGAGATTAAACATGAAGTAAGTGGATGAATGGATAAGTGGAAGTGTACTTTAAATTTTGTTCGATTAATAAAAATTTTTCTAAACAAATACCGGTATGAATTACGAACATTTACTTGGACGCATTTACTATGGCTAGCACTTGATATATCCTTTCTAAGAAATTCAAAAGGTATGAGAATTTGAAATTGGGTCAACCAAAGTAAGTATATAAGGGGTTTTTGTTTTTGTTTTTAACTAAATCTATTCAATTTTTTTTCTTGTTTAATTGCATTTTAAGTTTATTTTGTGTTTTTAAAATTAATGTGTACACATTCATAATTAATATGTAGATTCGTATATACATGTACATTTTATGCAAGTACATCATATAAACAAATATGAAACAAATATTACGCCATAAAAAGGACGAATAATACATAACTTTATATTCTTTGTATATTATATACATATGTAATTCATATTATATAAATTATTCATCTTTTTTTATAAATACATATTACATAAATTAATCCACAACAGTTGTATATGTATATGTAAATTATTTATTATTCAGATATAGTACAGTAATATACACTTTATATCTGTATAAAGTACATTAATTATCTGCACATATCTATACGCGAGTTACTCTCATAGGTACTTTCTATATATGTATGTAATGTACGTTTAGAATACAACACATAAAACGGAAATGAATGTAAGAAATAAAGGCAGAACAGGGATTAAAATTTTTGTATATAATATAGGAGTACATTTATACACAGATACATATACATATGCTTGCGAAAATATACAAAAATTTAAATCTTTTACTTTACTGTGAACGCTATACATATATTTATGAGTTAGTAGGTATGTGAGGTACACACATACACATGTATAATAAATAAAAGTAAGAAGTAAGTATAATATCTATAATATAAAACCGTCATATTTCCAAAAGTTAAATTATATAAGGATATGTATAAAATGAACAAAAATTTAATATATGTACATATATAATGTATTTGTATAGGTACCTATGTGATGTAACAAATAATGAAATATTTTGTAAATATACTCGTATGTCTATAGCTATGGTATTATTTTTGGGGCTGATATAATGTATGTACGTAACATACTTATATTATGTCATTATGTGGCATATTTATATACATATGTACATTCATTATATAGAAAGGAATAAAAAACAAAATAATATTTACTATACATACATTAGAGACATATGTATGTTTGTATATACATATAAGAAGTTAGAAAAAAGCTTTAAAATCAACATTGAAATAATATACATTCATATACAAATATACATAATAATGTTGTATACTTGTATATAAAAATAATATATAAAATAAATAAATGAAAAATCATATGTACGTACATTTACGTATAAATAAAAATAAATACACACGTTTTCTTACTGGATATTATATGTTCTGAATGTTCGAATTCTAATGTGAGGGCGGAGCTCCAATCCATTTTTCAATATAAAAAGAAAAATTATTTATAACGAATATTCATGTACATATTATACATATATTATTATACTTATTATATGTATTTGTTATACGTATATTCGTAACATGCAAGCAAGGATATACAGAGACTAACTAAAACAGAAATGAAAATAAAAATAAAAATAAAATAACAAGAATAAAACATAAAATTACAATTTATTTTTGCTTCATGCATAACATAAGGACAAAAACTTTACTCTTGTTTTTGTTGTTGTCATTATTTTTATTCTACAAATATACGTATACGTATGAACGTTCGTTCAAGTTATATATACATACATATGTGTATATCATCTTTTATTCTTATAGTGCACAGAAACAGAATACACGATTACATATTAGGTATAACAATTTGTGTATGCGAATATGATGATAAGAAAACGCCTGTCTCTAAATATATTTCTAGCATTTCCATACATTATGTATGTACATATATCCTGGCATGGAATTCATTTTACATATATAGAAGAGCTCATATATGAATTTGAAAAAAGTTTTCTTTAAAAAAAAAGGACTACAATATAAAGAAAAAAAAATTATAATTTTCCATTTTATTGTTTTTGGTTTTCTGGCACAAAAAATGTGAAATGAAAGTCATATACATACATACATACATACATTTGTAGAGAATACATTTTACATACATGAAGACAGACATATATGTTTGTATTTATATGGAAAATAAGACAACCTATACGAAATCAGCATATAAATAGTACATAAAAATAGTACATTTTCCATTTCCATAGGATTCACTTTTGAATATCATGTAAATGTAATACATGTACTGATAACCATACACGTTACGTAACATAAATATGCTACACCTATTTGTTACATTTTATGTACTTGTATACGTATCGTACATATATGTGTGTGTGTTTATGACATGAAATAATGTAAAATATTTTTCTATATATAGACTCTCACATATTCATATATGCATGTACGTTCGTATGAATGTGTGGTATACATAAAATGAAATGTTTGGAGCTATTACTTGCTATATTACATTCATTTATGGGGGTTCGAAAATGTTTATAGCAAATAAAATACGGGAAAATTGGGAAAAAATGTTGTTCAAATATATATGTTTGTGTATCCTTTTATATCTTTATTTGAAATCTGACATATGTATATATATATACAATGTATACGTGTACATTATCCAAAAAGAGACATATAAAACTAGAACACACGAATCATAAACAACGAATAAAATATAATAAAATCATTCTACATACCAGTTAAAATCCATATCTACCTAAAAATCCTTCACGTATAATGTGATGAACAAATGTATGTATGTATATGTATGTATATGATGTACATTTTTATAGCTCCAAAAAATAAAACAGAAATAAAATAATACAACCAACAACAGTAAACAGTAAACTTTTTATGAAGAAACTCTTTTCTTAAATGTACACACATAAAAGTATATAATGTACATTTGTCATATATATAAGAGTACAAAAATGTATATCTACATACATATCATATGCGTACCTCTATATATTTACGATCCATCCAAAATATCATATCAACATCATCCTCCCCCATATATATTTATTCGTTTTTTGAATTTTTTTGGATACACAACACATCAAGGACAAAGTGAGAAAAATTTCTTATACACATCATTTTTATATCGTATCGTATATCGTATCGCATCAATGTTCAACCCCACGATGTTACGTCCAAATATGTATATCCTTCATTATATACATATATATAGCGAGTATTGCATATATAAATTTACATATACCTACACATATATATGATGTATGTACATGGGTTGGTTACATGTGTGTTAGAGATGCGACGGCTATAAGTTAAAAAGATAAAAAAAACAAAACAAATTTTTTTTCCCATATTCTCTGATTGTATAGCAATGTATAGTGAATTATATTATACATATATATTGTTATTGTAATGTGAAAAATGGTGGGGTTATAAATGTAATGTGGTTTATTTTTATATGCTTGCTTATAGGCGTTTAAAAAATATATAAAAACGGGAAGAAAAAATTACAAATAGAATAAATGAAATTTCATATATAGATATACGCCGATTTTTATGTATATTTTTTCGTATATTTAAAAAAGTAAAAATTTATTATCCTTTTTTAAACGGAAAGGATGAAGAATGAAGAACAGAACGAAAGGATTATTTCAATTTTACCGATACCACAGATACTTACGTACGTACATCATCATGTATGTCTGTATGTATAAATCATTTTTCATATATATACACACACTCATTTCTCATTTATTTTATATTCTATAGATATATTGTACTATTGTAGATAGTTTCATTATGCAATCATATAAGTTTTATTTACGCTTGCTCCTTAACGAAAAAATACTCATATCCTCGTATGTTTTATGTTTACAGTATACATATAGAATTTTTGAAATAGATGGCACCAGCTATCGGTAAGAATGAATTATTCAAAAAGAGAAATAATAATTATGATTGTAGAATGTCGAGTTGATGACGACGACGGTGACGGTGACGATGACGATGACGACGACGAGGACGAATTCAACGACGATGATAATGATGACTACAACATGAGGCAGATGAGGCTGCTACAGGATAATGAGTTGATGATGATGATGACGGTGATATTGATGATATTGAATATATAACAGCAGAGAGGAAGAGAAGCTTTTTAATTCACACATGCCTTTTATATAAATTCAGAATTTTTCTTACAAACATACGTGGATTTTTTTTGTTAATGTGAATCTGTGTTAGTGATGTATGTTATACACAGGCATACAGTAGATAAATTCAGAGCTTTTTTCTTTTGTTTTCAGAGAAAACAAATTTGATGGATGGAGAATTACTGTGAAGGTAAACGCTTTATGCTCTGAATACGAATTGAAAAAAAAAATGTTACATGAGCCTTACTGGATGTGGATTTTGGATATGTACAAACAAACATACGTATGTAGGGATTATAATGAGCAATAGTGACATTTAACAAGAAAGTAATTATGATTTGAAATGGTCTGGAGTTGGTATTCGTCATATATGGGAGATTTTATGATGCACATTAACTACAGAAACGTACATGAAATAATTATGAACACAGAGATAAAATGAAATGAAAATATTGAACGTAAAAGAAAACCTACATGCTTAAGGTTCAGATTAAGGTATTCATATGCATACATTTTATATGAATATTATGTTTAAATCACATATACATGACATGAATGACGGGAACAAATTATTTTTATTATCCTTTACATTTTTGATATGTGATTCATCTACTATTCTGTTAATTCGATTTTGTGACTGACTTTATTTCGCATGGTCCTGATTAAGTACTAAGTAGTTTTAATAAAGCAGCAAGCAACAGGATATATGTACATTTGACTTGACTACAGCATATATGAAAAGAGGAGAATATATAAAAAAAAAAATATTTTCACACATGTGTATTTTAGAATTTCGCTATATCGCCAAGAATATATATCACAAACATATATTATGTATACATATGTGGGGTTGGTTTATCGATGTGTTATTTTTTATTGTGTGTATAACATGAGGTATTTTCATTTTATTTGTATATGCGTACGAAAGAGTTGATGATATATGAGACTCCGCCCAAAATATATTTTTGTATTTTATGTTTTCTTGTAGCAAATTTTGTTGTTGTTGTTGTTTTATTTTTAAAATTTTTGTTATTTTTGTTTGCAAAATGAATTTCGTCCTTTTTTTTTCTGTGTGTGATATGTACATGTCATGCCATATAGGAATATAAATTTGTGTTGTTTCTTATTTTATGATTTTTCTTGCTATTTATTAATATTTGTTGTTGTTGTTGTTGTTGTTGTCGTCGTCGTCGTTAGGACAGGATTCAAAAGAAAAAAACAATACAAAACTAGAGGAGAAAACGTTGAGAATGTACATAATATATGGATAGAATGAAATTGCAAAAATTATTTTTTATTACAATTCAATAAAGGTAAATTTTCTGTGCATTCTGTTCCGATGATATTGAATCCTTTTTTATAAAAAAAAAATTTATCTTTTAATAATTTTTTTCTGTCCACTTTTTTGTTCTCATCAGTAGAACATTTTTTGTCATTACCACCAAAAAATAATCAAAAAAAAATGGATTTGACGTGTATACTAATTTTTCTATTGTAATTATTTAAATACAGTTTTTTATGATATTCTCCTATTCATATACGAATGTGAAATGGTAGAAGGGATGAGATATTTCTCATTTAAAATTAATCGGGAATTATACAAAGGATCAATATGTATACATAGGTAGGTATGTATAGGTATATATTCGTATAAATGTTTGTAAAGATGTAAAGATTTAATTAGAACTAGGAACTATGTATTTATAGTCGTTATAGTTAATGAGATAATGCAGCGGTTAAGTTTATTTTATATTGTTTGCTTTTCAAACAGTCAAATTTGTTTTTTCGATAAGATTTATGGTCACTTAACTTTAAAAAATAAATAAAAAATAAAACAAAAACATTAAATGTTAAATTAAAAAAAAATATATATTAAAAAGTTTTAAAACTGTTTACGTGCGGATTATAGTGTCAAAGTAAAGGATTTCTAAATATTCAACGTAAGTATAGATAAATCATTTGAAAGCAGAGATATCCAGATATCACTCTCACTCATATCTAAATGGATTAATGAAAATCTGTAAGTATACGAGTGAATAGTAAGCGAGCTCCACTACTAGCGTATTCGTGTATTCATACTATAAGTTAGTTACCAATAACCTCATTGCTACTGTCTACTATTTACTGTCTCTTCCTTTTTATTGTTTACTTCTTATACTGCATAGTGCGGAATAAGCATAAAAAGGAAATGAATTTTTCTTATGAATCAAAATACGAGTACATGGTATGCAAGTTTACTACTAGCGTAGTAGTTGACCGTACTATAGTTAGATGCCAATAACCTCATGGCTATTAATTATTGTCTTTTCCTTTTTCTTGTCCAGTTCTTATATCTCATGGTATGTAGTGCAGAGCGGAAGAAGGAAAATGATATACAGGAAATGGATTTTTCTTATGAATCAAAATATTACGTGTACTCGTGTGCTCGCATATCGTAGTAATAATAAGGTGTTAATAACCTCATTGTTGTTAATAATTACTTACAGTCTCTTCCTGTTTCTCGTATACTTTTATTGGTGTGTAGTGCGTATACAGCAGAGCAAGAAAAGTTTTATTTTTTCAACACTCAATTATGAAAGCCAAAAAAAAAAACGAAAATAATAATAGAATATAGTAATTTATCTGTGCAACGTTAATTAAATTATTTTTGTTTTTAGTCTCCTTCTATTTTTTTTTCTTCCTACAATTTTTTTTCACAAAATTTTTTATTTTTACTTTTATAAAATTTCCATGAAAAATTATAAATAACTCATCCATAAAAATTACATTAGAGAAAGAAAAACAAAAACGACATGCACACGTAAAAATTTGTTAAAAAAATCTGAAATATAGAGAAAAATATATGTAAAATGATATAAAAATGGATATGGAGAGAAAAAAAATGCGCTTCACGAAAAATAAATTTAGACTAATATATACATCTACATACATACATACATACATTTAGTAAGTACAAATTTTGAAAAGATAGAGAAAAAAAAAACAACGAAGAAGATATTTATAAAAGTATTTTCATGTGGAAAAAGAATTTTTATTGTTTTTTTCTTTCATTCTTTATTTCTTTTTTCATTCATCGTTTTTTTTTTTTCAAAATAATATTCCTAGGTATTTAAAAAAAAAACAAAAGGATAATGTAAGTATGTATACAAATATCCTTCTATTTATATGGTAAAATTTTTATTGTTTGTAATATGAAATGGGGTATGGAAAACGAAAATTTAAAATCATATAAAATCTATATAAAGAATCAAGATCAAAAAAAAAAATCAACACAGCATTTTATTTACAGGATTTTATGATGCATGTAAAACAAAAAAAAAATTTTTTTTTCATAGCTAAGTAGCTTCTTTTTTGCATGTATGTACATAGTCAGAAAATAATGAAATCAGTATAGAAAGTCGTGGAATATGAAAATATCTGTAATAAAAATTAGAGTAAAGTATACTCGTACTTGTATGATAGAAAATCAGAAAAAGTTTATACGGTTCTGGTTCTTCTTTAATGTCCTTGTAATTTAGGTATGTAAGTTTAAATGCGTGTATGCAAGCTATTTATCAATGGTCACGATTACAAGTAAAACACATTTTTTAAAGACAAAATTTAAACATTCTAAAGGATGAAAATTGAATGCCAAAAATTTGTTGTTTTGATGAAATGGTACACAAATGTTATTTCATCCTTTTTAGTCTTTCAATCATTTTCATCAAAATCATACTCATCAATTTTAATATCACCACATTACTAAATATCACATAACTATTAGACAGGATATCCAATTTAAATACCTGGATCCTTTCTAGATATCCTACCTGGGTATAAGTAGAAATTAATTTAAATATTTAAATTCATATGAGCATATAAAAAATAAAAATGTACAAAAAAGGATATTATATAATGTACTGTACTATTCAAGAACACGTAAGTATAGATAGGTAATGGTTGTGAGAAGTTTTAGGATAAGGTACACATATACAAAACTCATAGACACCTTTATAAAAGGGTTATGGGAATAAATTAATTTCAATATCCTTTATATCCTGTATACAAAAATTAATAATGTATGTGCATATTTTTTCTAATAGATTATACATTAGAAAAAGATGTGATATTGAAAATTATCGTGTATGCAAGAATACACATAAATGTGTCCGTGCAAATCACAAGATTCTTGCATAGGTATACTTGTGCTAATAAAAATTTTATATTTTCTACTGCATCCACTCTGTCTTCATTTTTGTATCTAATATTTATCATTCGTCATCAGTGCTAATGGGCTCACATTTAGTTATGAATGGTTGTTGTATGATAATTAATTAGAATATGAAAATGATGAAAGGTAATGAGAATTTTTAGTCATTCCCATTACCTATCACAATCATAAATGGTCTGCAATCAAACACAGTTCAGTTCGCATTGAGTAAAGATCTTTACATAAGTGATTTCCACACTCATTTATTTATTTTTCTTATTTATGATTGTCATAGTAATCGAACCTAAAACTTTCTGATCAATGCTCTAAGACAATAAGGAAGGACAAAATTTTGTGGGTTAAAATGAGTTTTGAATAACCAATGCCACTCACAGGGTTAGTAGCAGCAGAAGATAAGTAATCCCGAGAAAGTAATGGAAGGAAATCATACAGAAAGACAAAATCAACATTTTACTGTCGTTCTAATGATGACGACGACGACTAAATAATTTTTGCAGTATCTCGCAGGTTTGTCATTTATCCATTAGTACTGTCTCAAGATCGTTAGAACTGCAAATTGAGACACTTGCGGACAAAATATGCCTACCAATACCAGTCAATGCAATACCACTCAAACCAATACCACTATAATGTTTCGCTCCAAATGATCCACTTTAGCCAAAACCAGGCATAAAGAATTTCGCGAATTATTCCTTAAAGATCTCAAGGATATTATTAGTTCGGTCTACCATCTAAACATGACACGTTGTCTGTTATGATCAAATGGCGTTTGTCCTTCTCCTTAGATTGAGGACAAACGACGACTAATGTATATTGCGATCGCCCTGTTTTTATATCAAGCGATAAAATTTATCTCTGTTGCATTGTAATCTATTACACGATACGAGTATAAGATATCTATTTATTACATGCAATAATTGTGTATGGTAGAATGAAAATGTAAAGAAAATTATATTCTAGTTTATAATATCACACAGATACGAGTATATATAAAGTATACAATACGTAAGAGTATTATGTACATATTTGTATTTGTCTTTGAATTCATTTTTCTTGTTCTATTTTCGTTTTTTAATTTTTTTTTTTGCTAGATTTTATTCGTATTACATTTTTGAGGTTAAATAAATACACAAGTGAATCATATCATTTATACAGAAAAGTTATTTTTATGTAATATCGTATATGTATACATACTGCTTATTTATTTGTGTATATAGATATGTAATAATTTTTTTCTTCTTGTTCAAGTGCACTTACATCGAAAGGATAAAATTTCCATACATACTACATTCGTAATATTCACATTTTTCTGTTTTTTTTTTTGTTATTTTGTTTTCTTAAATTTCTTTCGTTTTTTTTTTTCATAGTTTGTATACATTTTCAGTTAAAAAATTTCAAGTGAAAACAAAAAAATAATAAATGAAAAAAATATTATACATAAAATTATAAGTGCAGGACATATAAAAAAAAATATGAGAACTAAAAGAAAAAATACACGAAATAAAATGAATGTGTAGTAAAAGATGACTTTTTTCTTTTTTGTAAATTTTTACTATATATGTTTTTTGTTTCAAGAATCCTCTTCATAATGGTCAGTCCAAAAGATTTTTAAGAGGTCATACTTATCATCATCATCATCATAATCATCGTCATCGTCGTCGTCATCATTTCATTACATTCAACTCTATAAAAAGGATCACAAAATTTACTAATGCATAGGTAGGTACTATACAAAAACAAAACGAAAAAGAAATTTTTGTTTTAAAGTACACCTACATATACCTATGTATGTATATACTCCAACCTTTTGTACACCTACTACATTGCATCTTATTACATAGAGAGACCAAAAGAAATGGAGGATGTACAATGGCTAAATAAGGAGAAAGTTAAACATCAGTTTGGTATTTTATACGTATTTATGTACTATGTACTTATATTTTTTCTTTTTTGTTGGTCGGTTATAGAGTATTTTTGATGAAGGAATATTATAGAACTTTGTAATTCTTTTCTTATTTTACGTTTTACTTCTTTTATTACTATAACTACCGAGGATTAAATTTATATATTTTTTATATTTTCTTTCTTTTTTTTTACTGATAGAAAAATAAGGATATTCATGCATGTATCATACATATAGAGATCATATTTTGTGAATATTATGTATGCATATACATATCCTTATATGTATAGATTCAGAGCTTTGTATAGAAATAAAGTTTCTTGTATAATTTTGCATTTTATTTATGATTTTATAAAAACACAAAAATAAAAAAAATGTTTAATCCTTTCTAGGATTTTCATTTTATTTTCTGTTGTTAACTTTTAAGTTTAGTTCAATTTTTTTTTCCATCCTTACTTTATTTGAATATTTAAAATTATTTTTTTGTTTTTTGTTTTTTGTTTTTCAATTTCCTATTCATGAATGCACGTCTTAAAATATACACAAAGCAAATGATTAAAATGTTTTTTCCTGGGCGATATATAAGTACATTTATATGTGATATCACGTGCTATGTACGTACAATACAATAACTAAGTAAGTATATATCGTAATTATAAAATGAATTTTTTCTTAAAATAATTTATTTAATCATTTTCTCCTTTTTCTTGCTGTTTTATATACGAGTATGATGAATAATTTATTCATTTTTATGATTTATTGTACAAATAAATTTTTTGGCATAAGTTTATTGTTCGTGTTTCTACATATAACTTCTACACATACTCGTACGTATATACATTCATTATATACAAGTAAATATCCTTATCTTTCAGATCAATTTGAATCTGATTTTTCATGTACATATATACTACAATCTACAATATAAATGACATGGGGATATTTATGTAAATTTTACTACATTCTATGTAAGTATATTCTATGCAGCTTTTCGTCTGTGCTTAAATAATGGTTCCTTTGGTCACTCATATATTGAATGCCCTTAATCATCAAATATCAAATCCATAAAAGTTTTTTTTTTTTTTTCATTTCATACATACATACATATGTGAATGAATGACGTCTGATTCAAATCAAATCAAAAAACAAAGACGAAGAAAAAAAATACAAAAACGAAGTTACTATAATGTTTTTCAAAACTTGGACGTACCATGGTCAACGTCATAGTAGTATAGGTAGATGGTAGTAGTGTAAGTTGTATTAACACAAGTATAACTCACAAGAAAACAGAAAAAGAAGAAGAAGAAAACAAAAAAAATCTAAATTATTGTAGAATTCACGCATTTCCGTTTGTACACACGTTTAATTTAAAGGTAAATTTAGGTACGCAATGAATACAATAAAATAATATGCGAGACTAATTCCGGTTACATGTTCAAAAAAAACAAAATTTCATTTAAATCCATTCATGTACATGGACGTATGTAGTACGTATGTATGGAAATGTGTACCCAAAAAGGATGAGTAGGTGTTCTTCAGAAGTCAGAAGTATATTATATGTATACTACACATTTTAATGGTAATAATAAGTAAGCTTCATATCTTTTATTTTATTCTTTTTAAATGTGGACACATATATGTACTAATGATATTAGGAACGCGAATAATAACTGAAATTCTAATATATTTTTTTTTCTTACATATAATTTTGATGATATGGTACCTACATGTCCTTACATACATATATGCGAAGGATTTAAAAAATAAAAATAATATTAAGTCCCCTATAAAGGATATCAGATGGTGTTAGTGTACACATTCAATTATAATAAGCTTGTATATGGTTACCCACAGACTACACGAATGTAAAAAAAAATTTATAGCATTATAAAATTGTCATCTGTGACTTTGGAAAGAATTTTCATTTTGCTGGTTATAAGTTTCATAGCTGCCGTCTAGAGTTCGTAAATTTTAGTGTGAAGCTGAATCTAATGTAACGAGTTAGCGCACTATATTTTCGCTTAACTTGATTTATAAATCGATCGGTAATTGAAATTTTATTGAGCATTAAGCACAACTCACAGAATTACAGATTCTATGGGCCATCGTCATATAAATACAGGACTAATTTTAAGGTTATTTGCCAACTAAGTATCTTCTCTTCATAATTTTTCTCAATTAAAAAATCTAAACTTTCAACTTTTATCGAAGAGACAAGAAAAATCATTGTCTATGGTCACCTTAATGCATGTGAATTCATAACAAAAGTGAAATGGTCAAGTAAAAAAGGAATACCAATCACAAGTACAAACTACAAATAATAACAAGCATATAAGTCTACATAACCTTAAACCTTAGCTTTATTTTCTTATCACAAGAATCAAAAAATAACTCAACAGTAACAGTAACAATATCAAAAAAAAAAGTAACTGAAGGGAAAAATCAAAACGAATAAGGACATTTCTTTTTTCTTTATTTAAATAATAATATGTACGATATTTCCATGTACATTCATACCTACATTATTTGTATAATGAGGGTAATATGTTACAAGGATATGTTTTTTTCTTGGAATTTTGTAATTCAGCAAACAAAAAATAATACTATATACTTAATAATGATTTAACCATATGTATGTGAATTTATAAAAATAAATCGCGGTCTTATCTAAATCTTTCACGCGTTATATATACATTTTATTACCGGTAGCAGAATCTCATTAAGGAAACAAAAGCAAAAAATATATTTCACTTACTATTTTATATACGATACATGTACCTATAAATGCATGTACATAAAATTGAAAGTGCACACGTAATTTATTCTTTCATTGTTTGTTTGAGACTAGACCTAATTTTAATAAAGAAAAATTGATTTTTCCAAAAAATTTCATAATTTTTCGTTAACTGCTACTAAGGTCATTATAATTCTCATGTTATAAGCGAAAGATTAGTAAATCCTTTCTTATCTATAATGCAGAATATGTAAACAGTGTCCAAAAGAACCATTCAATTTTTTAATAAATTTAATTTTATAAAATTTTTCATTCCACGTGTACGTGTATAAATTTTAATTTATTTTTTTTTAACTGATTGACATTATCATGTCGAAAAAAAGGATATACTAGAACTCGTATTATATATAATACGAACACTAGGTTATAAGTACATTTTTTTTAAAATTTAAATAATCAAATTTGTTTTATATTTTATTTATTTTTGGGCATCCATTAACTCGTGTGTTTGCGTTATTTTTAATTCTGGTGAAGAGAATATTATATCGTTTCTGTTCAATTTTCGAAAAGATGAAAATTTTTAAAATAATCTATGATACTGAAAATAAAATCTAAAATAATTCCTTTTGGTTATTTACTCAGTGGATAGACAGTCTCAGTCACAATACAGATATGTAGGTAATCATTGAAATTTGGAGCAGCAATGCGGATGGTAGAATTTGGAAATGATGAATTCATGATTTTGATTGAAATGATATTTTTCTTGTCAATTGTATTTTTTATTAAGTTTTCTTCATTGGATGTAAGTGATAGGATAAAAATTTTGAATTTTGTCACATCAATTTCAATAGACGCAGTTTCTGTTAATTGCTGTATTTTTTTAAATACGTGTTTCAGTATGAAATTCAAGGATTAAATATATATATACTTATATATTTTTCTTGTGTTTTAAACAAACGAATGAGATATGTATTTTCACCTTTCGCATGAATGTACGTACTTACGTATGAAAATACAATGAGCTTTTTGGGGTTATGGAAGAAAATTCAAAGCATTCAAATAAAATATTTTCGATATCCTTCGATACACATTTTTCGTTTTATTTATGATCACAGACTCTCACAACTTCGAAATACACGTTCCAGTATGTACATTCATATGAATACTCTGTTTGGATACAAATTAATTTTCAAATAATTTCCAAATTATTATTTTCCTTTTTTATATAACTTTTGGTTTAATATTTTCTATGCAAAAAAAAAAAAAAAAATTAAGATAAATTACTATCAATAAATTTTCAATAACCAAAAATTCCATTCAAAATTCAATAAATTCGATGTGGTCAGCTTATGGATATAAAATTTAAACAGAATTTTCTAATTTCTAATAAATTTTAAATTTTATCCTTTATCTATGCAATATAATGTTGTGCAGGTACATTTATAGATTTTGTACAAATATCTACACATCCAAAAACTCTGTTTATATTTTTTTTCCAAGAAATATATACATTCCTTTTGTTGAATATTTCAATATCCTTTTTATTGTTAAAAAATAATTTCAATATTCTGCTTGCATTGGTATACATGAAGTAAGATCGAATTTTCTTATATTCTTCTTCATATATATTTTTAAGGAAATCTAAGATATTTCTTCTTATGAATAAATGTATGTAATGTATGTATGTGGTATATATGAAATTTTTGTCAAAAAGGATACAAATATTTAAATGAATTTTAGATACAAGATTTAAGAGTAGAAGATTTTTGCTTTCGGATTTCTTTTCATTATATTTTTGACCATTAGTATTTCCTATTATTATCTGCCTAAGTATACAGCCACAGTTATACATCATGCACTGGACACTGGACATTTTAAAGAAAACAGAAATACTATTTATGTAGTGTTAAGAAAAACAAAATAGAAGAACAAAACAAAGCAAAGATTTATGTTTCAGGTTTATATTTCTTATATGATACCAATGATACTTACATAAACATCAATATTTATTAAAATATACAATATGTCCTGTTCCTTATATGTAATCTGTACCACAAATATATACATAAATGTACTTGTGTACATCAAAAAAGTGGTTTAAATATGAAAATCTATTTCTAAACAAAATTCCATTCATTAATTTCTAAGTGAAATTTTGTATTAAATATACAGTTATATGTGTGTATGTGAATGCATTAATATGTTGTAAAGATGTATAAAAGAATATTTGGTAATACATAGTATATTGACTGAATTCTTGAATTCAATGAACTTGTCTTTTATAATTTTATGAGTTTGTTTCTTCTTTATTTTTTTTCTTTTTCAAATTTTATCCTTTTTATGAATGTGAAAATTATTGCATATTTTTGTACTTTATCCTTGAAAATATCTTTAGCAAAATCAGCAATTATTATCGTGTGTGTATGAGAATACAAGTATGAAAATAGATAATAATAAATAGATGAATGTCCTTTTGTGAGTATTATATACATTTACATTCTATAGGTACATGTTTACTAATTATTGTAAGTATCAGGATATCAGTATATTACAAACTATGGTCAAGTGTAGAATTTCAGAAATTTAATATTATTTTTTGTGAAAATACTCATATTTCCATGTTGCACAGTATACAAATTATCTGACTGACCAAATTTTAGAATTTTACAAACAAGACAGAATTTACAAATTTGTATAAAATATGATTTTGTGTAATATGTCTATTGTTCTCTCTCTAAACCAAAGTAAAATCTTAGATAAATTTAAAGAAAATTCTATTATATGCATTTCTTAGAAGTAGCACGTAGTATAGGAAGCACAGGTATTTTACGTATCCATACTCGGATTTATGTAATGAATATCAGTATTACTACATTGTCCTGTCTATAATAATAATAATATTTCTCTATTGTTTCTATTTTAATGTGCATGTAATATTGTTCTATGTATTTATTCATATTTTTTTGTGTTTTATTGGATTTTATGTATATACAATACTCTACAAAAATGTCTTTATATTAATTAATTTTTGAATAAACTTAGTATAGTACATAATAGTACGTATGGTCATTCTGTAAAAATATATTTTCTTACAAAATTAAGAAAATAATGTGCTTGAATGAATGCATGAAATGATGAATCAATAAGAAATATGTTTGGTTCATGCACACATTCTACAAATATTCAAACCTTCCATGCACATATACTCAATCGTATTATATTAATTACTTTGTATGTGAAGATGGTATGGTGAATGAACTTTGCGGTGTGTATGAATATTTTTCATTATTTGTATTTTAAACAAAATTCTATATTTTTAGCATGCGAGTAGATTGATTGAGTGTACTGTGGATTTTCACTCAATCTTTGTTATAAATATTAGGATTCAGAGTTGACCATTATCCTTTTCTTATTTGCCACATTCTATAATTACAGAGGAATATTCAGTTTTCTGTGGAAATGTGTTTTGTGTACATAGAAAATCGAAAACAAAAAAAGTTCAATGAAACCTTATCATCATCATCAAAAGCATTACAGTAGTACGTGGTAGTACGGTACTAACTAGAGCGTGCAATCTTTGATGAATCCTTACCTTATGTTGTTTTGAATTGCAATTTCTATTTAATTTTTTTGGAATGTGAAAGATGAATGGTTTCACTATGAATTAATAACTGAATCACTGCTCGAGTAGCAAACATTTTTATTGATGGCAAAATAATTACGAAAGTGGTGCAAGGCTTCATAAGTGTATTTTTATAAATAGTACATACTTACCTACTTTTATAAAGTGTTTTTGTTTTTGCACAAAATTTGTTAAACATCCTTTTCTTAACAAACGCAATGAATTTCAAAAGGGCAGTGTGGCATATACTGATTGTGAGAGCATAAAATAAAATTTTCGATTAGGAATGAAAGTATTTTTAACTTTCGCTGACTAAAAATTATGTGACCTTAAAAAAGGATATTTGTATATATGTATACTACACGAAGAAATACAATAAACAAAAAACAAAATTACTTTGATTATCCCTTTGAAAAATAAAACAACAAAAGAAAAATGTTATCAACATTATAAATAAGGACATGGTGTAAGAATTTATCGTATGCTATGAGAATTAAAATCCATACGTTAAATCTTCAAATATTTTTCAGTTGTTTTTTTGTTTTGTTTTGTTTTTACGAAATTAGGACAGTATTAGCACAAGTAATACGAGTATAGGAATGCAAAAAAAAACATTAAATCAATAAAAAAATAAAAAATGAAAAATGTACAGTAATTTTTTACTATTCTTTTATGCTTTTACTTTTTCATATTCTTTTGTTTCATTTTTTTTTTCAAAGATTTCGATAGGTGAGTGATATGGACTTTTAAGTTTTTCATTTTCATCTTCTCATGCTTACAATCACATTGAATCCAAAAAAAAAGGATATTAAAGTCGACATTTTATTTTGAAAGAAATGTGCTGATTTTTTGACCCTTTTTATTCGTTGTCAATTTTATTCATTTTTTTTTTTTTTTTTTTTTTTTTTAGATTTGCTTCCGCTCCAATTTTTTTTTCTTCTAAATTTTCATTTTAAAGATGAAAACTTTTTTTCGCCCCCAAATATAAAAACAAAAAAAAAAAATGATAAATTATTCGTATACAGCAAAGCAAAGAGGCGATCTAATAAAGGAAAGAAGAAGAAGATGAAAATGAAACACGAAAGGATTTTGTATGCGTATACGAATATTCTATAATTTACTCATATATACGCACATATACATATATCTTGTGTATGCACGTATGTACAACAAAGCATTATTTTCTAAAAATGGAGGATATTTTCTGTATTAAATTAAGGATTTCTTATTAAAAATACAAAAATGAAAATTGTGGGATGTTGTTATATACACTTTCCTACACATCATTATACACACATAGACATAGATATGAGTACATACATAAAGTACTTATATAGGAATCGTGTATAACGCACACACTTGTATTACTCCTGGATTTATTTTCAGTTTTTTTTTTATTTGGTGTTTTGTTTTTCTTTATATCCTTTCTCTAAGTCTCTGATGTGCTGTTTAAATTACCCTTTTTTTTGCGAATATTTATTTGTGTATACGCGTAGATATGCGTGAATGCGTGTACACACATAGACGAATGAAAATTTTACATTTTTCACTATATACGCACAATGATGATGATGATGATGAAAGAAAAAACAAAAAAAAAAAAACAAACAGACTGAAGAGGGTGGTATATTAACAATGTATGTATGCATGTATTTGGGGCACAGGATGTATTCATATTAAAATTTTAACCCTTTTTTTCTTTGAAATTTTGTATATTCATCCGAAAAGTGAAACAAATACAACAAAAAAAAAAGATAATGAAAAACGAAGATGAAACAAAAGTTATATGATCGAAGAGAATAAAACAACGAAAAGTTTTTCATTCTTTTTGTACTCATATAAAAGGATGGTATTCGTATATACGCACGAGATGTGATGTAATGGGTGGTAGGGTGGTATGAGATACATTGCGTATTGTGTACATACATACATATCCTTCATATTTATTTACACTGGTAGTAAATAGTATATAAGATGCGGGTTACAGTGGGTTTTGAAAATCATTGGATAAAATGAAACCTTTGAGAAAGCATCTAACATGGAAAATTGGGAAAAATTTTGAAGTTACTTGTATCCTTGAACTAGAAATTTTCGAAATAAATCGCTTCCATTTAACTCCCATATACAAGGACTCTATAGATAATTTTTCCAATTAATATGGTTGCAACTACTTAAAAATTTCACGTAAACCGCTTTGTTTACTACATTTTTGGACTTCATTTAGTTGCAAAGAGATTTAAATTTTGGTAAAAGATATACGGATATTGTTTGCTCAAGGAATAAAAATATAGTCTACAAAAGAAAGGATGATTATAAAGAGGAAATCGTTTTGAATGTGAATGCGAAAAATAAAATTGCCTGGTAGACCAAATTCTAGCTGAGGCGATAAATAGAAAAGCTGATCCCAAATAGATTTCTTAATGTTCAATGACTAGAAGATGAAGAAGTTTGCAAATGTAATATTTAATAATAAACTGTACTTTCGTTTTTAACATTCACTGTATCCATTATAAATTTTCGTCATGTGGATGGATGGAAGTAATGAACTTAAATAAATTTCTATACGCAATGTATGCGTACATGATGAATATTTAAAATAAAATTTTATCCTCTTTTTTTCAACATTTACATACACATACCAATAAGAAATGTTTTTGATTGCCTTTAATTTTCCTTTTTTTTTTGTGGACGATAACACGCCAAGAAGAGCTGAGATGCTGAAAACGAAGAAAAGTAATGGTTGACACGATATGAATTCAAGTAAAACAAACAACAACTACAGCAGATATACATATACTTAATAAAAAGTAAAAAGGATTTTAATTTTCCATCTTTATTTTGTATTTTTATTTTGTTTGTTTTTTGAAAAAAAAATATATAACTGTTTAACCCTTTTTTTTTAGAAAGTATGTATGTACATTCTATAAAGAAAATGATGAGATGAAAGAAAATTATAAAGGAGAACCAAAATGATGTGAAGGAAAAAATATAAAGCCCTGATGAAAATCATAGAAAATCTCCATTCCATACCGCACTATATGTATAGTTACGCTCATTCTATTTTTTTCTCCATAAACGATAACATACTCGAATAATGTCAGTGTGTGTGAACAAAAGTAGACATTTTATACACTACTGGCTCAGCTTGATTTAATTTAGTTTGGCTTGGTTTGGTTTTGCTTGGCTGGCTAGGCCATAGGATATAACTTTCACAGTTTGTACATAAAATTCGCATATTATTACTGGATTTTTGTTTAAAATTTTCTTTGTATAGTCTTAGTCCCTCTGTAATTATTACAACTATTATTGCAAATAAGGATATTTTCTACAATCATTTTGTGTATTTATTGTATTTATTATGGAGAATGAGTGAAATGAATAAAAATGCTGATGATATAATGATGAGAAAAGATGACGATGATTATAAAAATCCAGATCACAGAATACACAAAAACAAGGAATAAAGGGAAAAAAATCCTAGTAGTAGTAGCATGTAGTAGTTGCAAAAGTAGTAATATAAAGACATTGTTTATGATATGATAATGATAATGATAAAAAAGTAAAGGAAATATTCCAAATGTAGATATATGGAAGATATATTAAAAATGAAGAAAAAATTCTCAAAACAAAGATACATATGCAGGAAAACTGAAAATATGTTGTTCGTATCGTTTGTTATTCATCATCGTACGTTTGTATATGTAGATATCTATATAGTACACACAGAGAGAAAGAAAAAATATGAATGTAAAAGGATAAAAATATTTGAAATGAAATGAAAATGATTACAATGATTTTCATTTTAAAATATAAGAAAATTCATTAAAAATTGTCCGTCCGTCGACGTTGACGAAGACGTTATGTCGTAAATGACGATGTAGCAAACAAAACAAAACTCTGAGGCTCTGTAAAAGACTTTTAGAAAATTTTCTTCTTCTGTGCTATCTACTCGTATAATAGTGCTCCTCGTGAGTATGAATGGAAAGTTTTTATTTTTATATACATATATCTCTTCGGTTTGTTTTTAAATTACATTTCATCAGTTGTGTGTGTATGTGTATGGGAGGATATTTTTATGTTCAATGCTCATATCATACAGTAAATGTTTTGTTTATATTTTAGAAAATCTATAGAAAAATAATTATGATTGTCTATGAATGAATATACGAATAGAAGGATAAATGAGAAAAAAAAAATGAATCCTTTTTGAAATTTTCTTTGTTTTATTTATATCGTCGTTATATATCGTATACTTTTTCTGCTGCCATATACCACATAGTTACTGCTGATGATATATATTTTCTTTTAGTATCTCCCTCTGGATATAATTTTCTTATAAACCAACTGTAAAATGTTTCAAAACGATGACATATAACGATATGCAATACAATATCCTACGCGATGATGATTATATGATTGCATATAGAATACAGGATATGTTTGCACACACGAAATGAGATAAATGTTCGAAGTCAAATTTACTTCAATATTGCAAAAAAAAGGATGAAGATAGAAATTTGTTGTCTTATTTCATTTGAATTTTTATTTTCGCAGGATATTTTTCTTTATTATATTGCTTCGTATCCATATCACTTGATATCCTTGTATACAACTATACTCACATACATAAAATGTTAAATGTTGGAATAGCGATGAAGCGGGCATATCTTTTATTGCGGTTATGGCATTTATTTAAAAAATTTTTTTCATTTTTTGATTTTATTTTACCGCATTTTACTTATTCGTACACTTTTAATTTCTTCTGCTTGTGATTTTATTAAAAAAAAAGAAAACATTTTTTTTCTATTTATAATTTTCTAGGAAAATAAAGGGTTGCTCCTTATACACACACACACACACACACACACACAAAACTTCAACCATCTTCTTTCCATCGAGACAATTAAACAGACCAGAAGAAAAAAAAAAGTTCAAAATATTTACTTCGGGCTTCAATTCTGTGAAATGAATTTTCCCTTGTATTTTTTTTTTGATCGTTTATCGAAGGATATATATCTACATAGCAAGAAGAAGAAGAAGACGAAATTAAAAAATTATTTTTTTTTATTGTTCAAAGGTATTTCAAATATAGAAACAGAGGCTATCACCATCAAATAATTCTTCACTTGTTCCTGTTCTTCTTCATCATCATCATCCTTTTTTTTTGTTTTTGAAATATTTTCTTTGATGTCAATTTTTTCTCTTCTTCGTGTACACACCAGCACATAATGAGAAAAGATAAAAAGAAATACAGTATCATACGTATCACGTAACCACTACAAGGTATGAAAAATGTCGAAAAAAAAAGGAAAAAGGAAAAGCAAATACACAAAAAAACTGAATACAAAATATTTACAGATAGATACAACAGAAATTGTGTCAAAAATGTCACTTTAAGGTGTAACTGAAAACTATAAAACGATTTCAATTATTATTTTCTTTTCCACAGGAACGGACATACATATAATTCAATGGAAGGCTTTGATCTGTTACAGGAATCGAAAAATGATATTCCAGAGATTAGGATGTAGAAAAGAGTTATCTTTCACATAAGCACACCGATAATTCCAAAACACCTGAAAATTGATGACTGATCGCGAATTTTTAGAAATCTGAAGACAGATCTTCGGTAAATCTGACATTTATTTCCTTGGTTTTGCAATCGGTCACTTGTAAACTTTATCCTTGGAAGAATTCGTTAAAAATTTTCTGCAAATTTCTTTATTTAAACATAACGGAAAATCGGAAAGTTTAATTAGTTTATGAAAAATTATTATTGCTGATGTACTATTCGGTATGACTAGATTGTGGTGCACATGTTTTAGATTAGCGCAAAATGGCAAGAAAAAAAAAACGAATATTTACATGAATCCTGGTAGAAAAAAATTTGCTATAATTTTTTATTCGAAAACATAATTCAAAAATAAGACAAAATAAAAAAAACATTTTCTATGTATAGTATACGCATTATAGGGCATTAAGTAGTATATCCTCTTACTTATGAAAATGAAACAATAAAAACATAAATTTATCAATCCTCTTACATGCATAAATAGTTTCGTTCATACCAAAATAAGTATTCATGGCATCCACACACACATATACGCACACACACACAAATATACGTTCAGAATGTTTCAGGATTAAAAGAAAATTAATCAAAATTTTAAATTTGAAGTATATACGCATAGTAGTACATAGTAGCGTACCATTAAGGAAGAGGCGGTATGTACGCAAAAACGCCAGTATTAGATACTTTCGTATATGTACTAACATCCATACGTACTAAATATCAATTGCCTATCTATTATGATCATAAATTCAATAATTCATTTCGAACATTAACGTTTTTATTTTTCAATCTATCTATCTGCCTGTGTGTTTGTATGGAACTTCTGTTTTGTTGTTATTGTTGCTGTTGTTTTTATATTTTCATCTTCTTGTGGTTCTTATATTTTTCTTCTTTCTAATTTGAATAATTTTTCATGCACGCTAAAATATTTAATAGATAGTCGCGAGTATTTATATGCGTAAATATTATAGGATAGGTATATATAGTTTTATTATCCTATGACGTGCGTATTACTGTGTGCGGATTTTATTTTGTATTTTTTTTTGTTTTTCATTTTCATTTTCAATTTTCTTTGATTAATTATCTGACGAAAATTTTTGTGGAATCGTTTTTACATATTCCTTTATATCCGTACCGAATGTCAGTATAATAAATTCCTCTCTTTCCTCCTCTTATTTATTTGTGTTTTGTTTTTTTATTTGTTTCAGCTTCTTCATTCATTCATATATTTTGTGTGCAAGTGTGTGGGTATGCATAAGTGTATGTACGAGCGTAAGAGAATTTCTATAATTCATAAATACGTATATGTATACGGCGAATTTTATAGTTTTATAAAAGTGCCTATATGTGCATGGGATATTGAATGTGAAATGATCCTTTTCGAAAAATCTACATATATACTTCATCGTTTTTTTTTTACGATGAGAATTGTAGTAGATCCATCAGTATATCTTTGATCCCTATAAAAAAAATGATACTAGAAAACACAGAAACAGAAACAGCAGCAGCAGCAGTAGCAGTAAAAAAAAAATATAAAGAATCCTTAATTTCATTTTTATTCATCTAATATTTTTTTTCTATAAGGATAATTCATTTTTTTTATCGTTTCTTTTCGTTTTGTTATAGGTATGTGTGTATATGTGTATGTATATGCGATGTGTAAACATTTTATTTTAATTTTAATTTTTTTTTATATTCATTTTTGACGTGTTGTGATGATATTCTTTTTGTTTTTTGCATATATTTTACATATACATATAATACACACGCAAGTAATATAATCCATATAAAGACAGAAAAAGGATATA
The DNA here is from genome assembly GCA_951394055.1 of Villa cingulata. Classification (NCBI taxonomy): domain Eukaryota; kingdom Metazoa; phylum Arthropoda; class Insecta; order Diptera; family Bombyliidae; genus Villa; species Villa cingulata. The sequence continues at coordinate 991,008 of OX596019.1, read as the reverse complement.
CGTAGGTACGAGTATACATTCATACATATAATAGCACACATGGCTGCATAAATTTTCATTAGCATTCCTCTTCACATCGTGTTGTACATGTACATATAGTAGATTCGCGCGTATACGAGTATATCCTTTAAGAGTTTCGTATCATATGCCTGTGTGTATGTAATAAATAAAAATGTTTTTATCATTTACATTATATCATCGCATGAATATAACTCGTACATTATATTGTCATGCTGGTTTTTTCTATCGTGTGTTTTTGTTTCTATAATTCATACATCGTGTATGCAATATCATATGATACGATACGTAAATTTTTATATAATGAAATATAGAATGTTTTGTATGTGTATGTGTGATAATTTTTGGTCCCTTGGAGTCTGTACTAAATCTGAATCCTAGATTCAAATTTATTTCGTTTCGTTTTTATTTTTATTTTTTTTTTTCATTGTCGTCTCGATTTTCTGATCATCTAATTTGCATAAAAACGTATAGCGGTAAGGTAATTTTTTTTTTTTGCTTTTTTATTGCTGTTTTGTAATGTTTTGTTCTCGTGATTCTAAAACAAACACAAAACAATATTCGGCTACGAATATTCATCTCCAGTTCCGTGTATATAGTTTTCAATTTTCATATGTGTACACCTTGATATTTATTTGATGATGTTTTTTTTGGAGGAATTCAAAATTGAATAGGTAAGTTCCCGTTTGTTTGTTTCTGTTTTATTTTTCAATTTATTTTTATTTTTATTTTTTTTTGTTTTCGTTTTTTTTTTCTAATTCAAGATGGCAAGGTGGTAAAGTAATGCACGCATGCTTTCAATGAACCGTAACACCCTTTTTTTCCAGGAAGAAATGAATACCAAAAATAAATTACATATCACAGATTATACATCAATAAAATAAAAATTATCTGATATGTGTGTTCTTGTTGTTGTTGTTCTTCTTCTTCTAATGTGTATCTTGGATTTGTTATCGATGCAAATTGTAAAAAAACGTATTTTCTTAGAAATATGAAAACTATTTAAATTAAGAGTTCCTAGAGTTCCTGAGTTCATTCAGGCTGGATCAGAAGTTCAATTCGTTGTGATGAGTGCATTTTTAGGCTGGATTAATTTTCTGTTGGATTGAAAATTCATTCAAAAAATGTTAATCCTGAAAAATTTCACTTACAGATTAAAAGAAGGAGATCTAAATCTGTAAATTTTATTCCAATAAAACAAAACTAGGATTCAATTTTTTTATTCTCTTTTCCTTTTTTTAAAAAATTTCTTATATTTTTATTCACCATTTATTACAAAATTCAAATTTTACATAGAAATTTTCATCTACATAAAATTCACATTACGATCACATCTTTGGTATTTTGTATATTGCAGCAACTACTTATAATCTGTCTTCAAATTGTGCGACCAATGTTTGTCCAGAAGTCATACACATTTTGTGTTTTCTGTTTGAAAAGAAATAAATAATATTTTAAAAAAATATTCAAAGGTTGAATGGTTATGATTCTATAACTTCTAAGGCCGCGCGCAGACAAAGAGCGTAGCGTAACTGAGAATAGCAGAGCGTTACGCGCGTATATAAATTCAAAAATAGCGTATGATTCAAACTACGCTACGCTTGCTGTATGCGCGTATGTATCGAAACAATAAAAAAGCATGCAATTTATTTGATAATTTTTTAAGCAAAGTATTTGATTTGTAATTTAACACACATAGGATTTAGGGGTTTAGTTTTTAAAAATGAACACTCAATGTAAAACAAGCATTTTAAATAAATAATTTCTGAAAATATATTTTCTTTTGCAATAAGAAAAGTAAAGAAAAAATGTTAAGGAAGCAAAAATATAAAATTTTTCTAAATAAATTTCGAACTATTTATCATGCAATTTCAAAACATTTTGTAACATTTAAAAGCGACTGACTTTATTATCGTGCATTAAATACATTCGTACTTTCACGTTCTACTTATATCTGTACGTATCCTTTTCTCTATAAATTAGCTATGCAGATGAAATATAATATCATGTCGAAATATTTTTTTTTCTAAAATACACACACACACTCACACACAGATTTATAGATACGTGTAATTCATTTTTAATAGAACGTTTTTGTTTAAATGAAAAAAAAGGATATCTTTCACGTACACACATATTATGTATTAAATAAATTCGCGTAAACAAAAAAAAAAAGAAATGTACTTATGCAAAATATTATATTGTGTTTATAAGGAACAAAATGAGTAGAGAACATTGCGTGTATTCTTTGATTGTACAAGGAGATCTATATAAGGATTTTCGAGTAATATACATTATTTTTAACGTTGTGTGTTGTTGTAATATTATTACTGTTTTATTATAGTTATAAGGATTTAAATCAGAATCCTCATGAGATTTTGCCAAAAAATAAGAAGATTTTTCATTTTCATTTTCTTTATTATTTCTTCTTCTTATTCTTCTTCTTATTTTTATTTTTCATCTTTTGTAATATTTGCGTATATATAGACGTTACTTAATTCCAAAAATTAAAGAACGTATACAGGATACATTATATTCTTATACAAAATGCCTATATATACTTTTAATCAGAAAATATATACACGAATTCTTATATGCAAATATCCTTGTTGTCGGTTTTTTTGTTGTATTTTCTTTTTAATAATTCGTATATATTTAGCATTTAATATCATAAGTAAAAACTTTATAAGGATAATGAGCGAAACGTACATGTTGGCAATTTTTTATTATTGCCAAAAAAAAAATAAATAAAGAACAAAGAAATGAAAATGAAGAGATTTTCATTTTCATGGAAGGATATTACTGAATTATGGCAAATGGTATCTATGTACAATATTTGATATTTTTCATGTCATTCAAACGTACGCCTAACGTTTGCTTTGTATTGTAGGTACTTTCGAACACTTTTAAAGACGTCAAGTATTCACGTATTCTGTAGGTTTTTAAATTAAAATTCGCAAGGATACGTATATATTGCACGAGTTTAAGTTTTCTTGTAATATATTTTGTTATAATCTAATATTTTTGTTCTTATTTTTAGTAGGAGGGATAAAGTGAAGATCATTTTTGGTAGAGCTTCAAAATTTTCCAATTTTAATTTTGTTGGTATGTAAGTTTTTTTTGAACTTTTGTGAATAATTTTTTAAATGACAATAACCTTTAAAATGTTATCTAATTTTTTTTTTTTGGTTATTTTATGTTCCACACAACCAAAAAGGTATCCATTTTCAACCGCCTGCGATACATAAAATTGATACCAACATTATGTGTGTGCAATGCCATTTCACGTGGCAACATTGGCATATCACGTTTCCCCATATCTCAACTAATAAGATTAATTTCAAGATTCTTATCCACAATAAAAAAAAAGAAGTCATTTTGAAGGATATTGGAATGAAAAATGTTCGATTACCAGGAACGACTACCATACAGTTTTGATTTGAAGACATTTTATTTGCATCGCACATATCGAAGATTTATGCATTTCCAGGCATACATTCCGTGTGTATTTTTCATTTTTACGACTGGCAGAAGGATGTCTCTGGTGGTGGGTATAGAATGTAAGTATAGTCGAATTCAGAGATATGACTTTATGAATGATTTTTAATCTTCGCAAGTAAATGTACGAAGAATAATATTCGCGATATGTGAAAAATGAAATTCACTTAAATACGAACTATTGTGTGTGTGTATTACATCCACCCATCTAAGAGGGTGATTATCAGAGGGGGTGGAACATTTTGTATTTTTATATTTTGCCACCCTATCACACATTATACTGATGCATATATATTTTTGCATATATACAGACAGGATATACTATATGCACGTTAAGATAAAGAAGGGTTTTATTATATATATTTTTTATCAGGAACAGAGAACGAATGATTTATTTACAATTTAAAATTACAATAAGTTTAAATTAAATATCTATTCTGTTACGTATATAAATATCAGCCATTAAATTTTTTCCTTCTTATGTGCATATGTGTGTATATGGAAAGCATTACATATGTGCATACTACATACGAGTATACGTTTGAACATTCGACGACCATTTTGTTATTTTGAAAATTTAATGTTTTTTTTTCCTATATATATTTTTTGCTTTGTTTTTTTGCTCTCTTCCTTTTTTAATTTTTCATTTAATTTCATACAATTTTTTTGTAAGTATTCATATCGATTTATGATGGCGTCTATTCTATATTCGATAATAATGCCGAAATTTAATTAGACCAAAAAAAAAGATGATTCCGATTTTTCGATATACATATATGTATATCTTAACTTTCACATAAAAAAATCTGCAGTTAAATCGATTATAAATGCGCACAAAATGACAATCCGCAGTGATGAAAATACACGCAGTATAGTCTTTATCGCGTTTATATATCCGCGTGTATTTTAAAATGAATTTGATCAAATTTATTGCCATCACAAGAATATGTTGTTGACAATAAAAACTGTAAAAATGTACAGTAAATATTCAGTTTAAGGATTTGATTAAGATAAAATATAAGAGTGAATAAAAAAAATTTTTTTTTTACATAAAAAATGGGAGATTGTAAACAATATGACTTCATAAAAAATATTAAACAAACGCTCATACCGTTCAAAATTAATTCACTGTACAGTTTACACAAGTGAAAGTGATAAATTAGTGACAAATGTGCTGTGTATGGAATGAAAAAGTTCCCGTTTGTATATGCGACGCGGCACATATAATATTCTCTTTACAAATGAAGGATGAGTACATACTTAATTAAAGAATAATAATTGAGAAGTTCTATGGATTCAAGAAAAATGTAAGGATGTGCGATTATACGAACGATATTATCATTCAAAATTTAATCGGGAATTATGTGAGGAAAAACGTAGAATATTTCAGGTTTTGGTATGCAGATTTCGTGTGTGGTATTCAAAGTTGCAATATTGATGGTATTAAGTTTCTAACTTAAAGGTTCCAATTAACAACAATATATGTATCCTTTGATGATTAAAACTAAACAGTAAGTAATTATTTTTAAAATAAAATTCTTTTGAATTTTTTATACTGAATTCTACATAATGTGCGTGCATATGTGTAAAGAATTTACATAAAAAAGGGCTCTTATATAAGGATGCATAGTACAACAAATCCTTCAAAATTTATCGAATTTAATTTTTTTTTTATCTTCTCTGTGTGTGTTCTCGTATTTTGATTATAATTTTTACAAACATTTTTTTTCTAATTTTTCAAAGAGGAAATAAGAAGGGCTAAGGGATAAGAAAGTGATTTGAATTCGATCTTATATTTTCTTTAAATATTTTTTCCTCTTCTTTACATATGTGATAAGTCTCTTCATACTTTCATATGTGTGCTTTGCATACAGGCATTTATTTCATTCAAAAAGTCTTGAATCCTTGAATTATTATTACAATTCTTATACTATCGTAACGTATGGTAATATCGTAGTAATTATGCTAAAGGAATAAAACATTTTCCGTGAGTATGTTTGAGATTTTAAGTAAACCGAAGAATGAATAAAATATCGTTAAGTTCTAGTGGTTTCTAGGACCGAAATAAAAAGTCGAAATTAATATTCGAATTATAACAAAAATATTTCTAGTACGTTCATATATGTACATTATCCCAAAATGAAACTGGCAGTTTAAACATTCTCACTCCGATTATTCATTTCATTTTTTTTACAAGGATGAATATGAAATCAAAGAATGAAATCGTTCATCAGTTCTTAATATATATCCTCGTGAATATGTAATGTACTTGATTTTGGTTTGGGTTTGATTTTTGTTGTTTCTCGTTTGATTATATTTCATAAAACTGCTTTGAGCGCATTATTATTCGCGTGTTATATTTGATATCGTCAAACATACATACGCGTGTATCTCATCATTGAATTAAGGAAATTTTTGATTCGTGTTCTTCAAAATTTTTTTTTAATGATTTGATTTTAACGGAATGCGTATAGTAATCCATACACACAAGAGTAATGTAGGCAACATTGTAAAATGAAATAAAATATTTTCGTTATCGTTCGTATATATTAGAAGGAAATTAACAACAACAAAAATATATTTCGAAAATAAAAATGATGATCATAATCATAATTATGATATGCGATACATTAATAAAAAAAGGAAGAAGCAAAAATAATTAAAAAATAAAAATAAAAATGTAAAAACGAATTCCATAAAATTGTCGAGCATTATTTAAGGAAAATTTTAATAAATGGAACATGAAAAATTTGCATACGTGTATCGGAGGAAAAAAAAAATAAAATCCATTTCCTAACATCAGATGAGACACTAAAAAAAATGTTTTGGTTTTTGGAACAAGAGAATGGCGATGATGATGATGATAGGCGATGACTGTGACATAGATTGTGATAACGACAAATAACATCCAACGATTTATTATAAGTAGGATGACGTCATGAAGAGGAAATAAAATACACATGTAAGGAACACATTTAACAAACACTTTATCATAAAATGTCCTTGATTTTGTTTTTTTATATTGGTTTTGTTTTATAATTCTCCCACATAACGAATGATATTATTCTGTATTTAATTTTATTCCCATCTAGGCTATTATCTATTATATCCTTGTAGTGTTTGTAAACATCAGTATACAAAAATATCTACTACAAAAAATGTGGTAGCTTGTAATAGGACATTAAATCGTACATTAAGCGTGTGCAAAATCGCACGGTATATGATATAATCTGGTTGTATACTGAACCGTATGTGTTGTGAGTATACCTGAATATTTCGATGTATTGTCATCGCCGACATCATTATCATCATTATTTTTATCGCATATATGAACGATGACTATAAATGTTACATTATACATACCCTGTACCTATCTGCATATCTGAAGTAAAAACATATAAAAGTAAAAGAGATGATTAAAAATTCATGAAGCGCGAAAATTCACCGCGGCAAACAAATTTTCATTTTTATTTTTTAATTTTATCTTTTATTCCATAGCAGAAAACACTTAGACCATCATCATCATCATCATCATCATTCTCGACATCATCATCATTCATTCCTCTATAATAATCTGTGGAAATACAGTTCAAAAACTAGGAAATAGGATGTAATACAAATCCATAAAAGTACGCCGCCATATAGTTGGGTACGTATAGGTGGGCAAGTAGTAGGTGGTGTACATGGTCGTCGTTAAAGATCAAACCATTAAATAAAAATTTATACGTTATACATTTTTTGCTTTCCTATATCCTATCCATCTATTTATCTAGTAGATATGTAAGTACCTATAGAAACAACAGTTAGTGTAAAGGTGTAGTGGTGAAAAAACAAAGAAAAATGTAAGATTCAAACATAGGAAAATAATCGTGAAAAGAAAAGCTAAACCATCAAAGTGCGGCGATATGCATGATGATTTTTTTTGCTATTATCTATTATACAGCAACAACGAAAAAATTCACAAAAAAAAAGAAGAAAAAATACAGGACATTTTCAGTGGTTTCGTATCTAAGAAAATGAATTATTTTTTATTTTTCACATTTTTCTTTTATATTTATTTCTGTTTTTGTTTTACGTTTTGCAGATAATAATCGAAAGAAAAAAGTCAAAATTTTTGATAGATCAAAAATGCGAAATATCCAAAAATGTATGGTATATTGGTGGAACGGGATATATTATTTTGACGGTGAAAAATGTGTATAGAAGATAAAAAAGAAATTAAAATTTTACACATAACAAAATATGAAAAAAGAAATAAGTACGAAGAGGAAGAAGAAGAAAAGCGTATTCATAGGTATAGGGAGGTTGGCAAGGAAAGATTGTATGTGTGTGGAGAACATTTTGTAGAATTTTTCATATTATATAACCAAGGCCCATTCATCGGCTAGACATAAACAAGACTTTGAGTGCCTACAGTCATGAAAATTCGTATTGGAAGGCACACAAAAATAATAATAATAATAAAAAAACAACAACAAAAAGACGACAAAAGAAAAAGAAAATAAAATAAAAGAACGAAAGAAAAAATTCTAACTGAAAAAAAAAGAAATAAATAAGAAAGAACATGAAAATTCGCTTTCCTTGATTTTTTTTTGGTTTTTTGCTAAAATTTTTTTCCTTTGTTTCACTCGAGACGTGTTGCATATATACTCGTATACACATACACATACACAAAAGCTATTTAAATTAAAAAGTAAAATGTCTGGAATAATAAAATAAAAGCATAAACATTTATCCACAATATACAAACCTATACGTGTATTTGAGGAAATAATTTTGAGAGAAGAAAAAAATAAAAAAACAGGATCATAAAAAAAAATTTTTTTTTTGTTGAAGAAAATAATAAAGAGAAAAAAATGAATAAAATAAATTTTTGTAGTTTTGTAAATGAGTGAGTGCAAATGGATTCATGTAAAATAGGCATCACTACATATAGTTAATAAATTTTTAATTCATATCCTTGGTACGAAAGAAAAATAAGAAAACATGAAAAATTGAAATTCATTTTGTTTCTGTTCTGATGTATTTTAAAATTAAAACGATTTCAAATTGATAGAAGATATATGATATTTAAATAATTAAGGATTCTTTTTTGTATGTGTTTCAATTGTTTCAAAATAAAAATTCATAATAATGAAAAAGTATCATAAAACAGCAAAACAATTTAATTAAGGATATCAGAATATTTTGATTTTGTTGAAATTGTGTTTACAAAATATTTTTGTTGTCAAAATGGAGTGCAGAATCTGAATGAAATGGGAAAAGTTAAAATACAGAAAACATTACAATGAAATATCAGGAATATTAAGTGAAATGCAAATCAAAAACATGAATAAAAAATGCATGCAACAAGAAAAGTAAAATAAATTTTCATTTCGACTTACCTTTCAACAAGACATTCTGAAAAGAGAAAAAAAGAAAATGAAATTAGAAAGAATCATTTTCAGTCTACGCATTAATTAAGAGAGAAACACAATCAAAGCAGTAGTTATCTGCAGATGATAGCAACAGCAGCAGCAACAAAAATAAATTCTGGTGTTAGCAGAAAATCATAGGCAATCAACATTATTCAACTGCTCTCATCAGTTGAATTTCTGATCGAATCCTTCTGCTCTTATTGTGTCACTCACTACTATAATGTAAAACGAATCAGTCTAAATTTCTATCTATCAATCTGCTTCGATTGTGTTTAGCACATTCAAATTCAATTTCGAAATTCAACTACAAAATGCCTTGAAGGTTAAATGCGCAAAAAATTATTTTTTTTTCCAAATTCAAGGTTAATCATGAGAAAAATGAAATTCATAGTCTGAAATGAGGAGAATATTCCTTATATCTATAGAGATCTGATCCTTAGTCAATTTCACATTTCACTTAATAAACAGCTACAATTTATTTTTATGATTTAATCATGATTATAACCTGCTATTTATATATTTTGTCATTTATTTATTCTTTTTTATTGATATGTATACTCGTAAAAATTTCAGGATAACAACAAAAGGAATTCTTTGAAAATTTTCAAAACTTATCATCATATTTTATACATTTTTGTATATACTTAAGTATATACCGTATTCCCTTACATAAAAATTATCGTATAATAAAAGTCATTGATTTATTTATTCCGTTAACTTTTACCACCTGTTTGCCAATGAAAAAAAAAACAAAAAAAAACCAGTAGCAAAAATTTTCTTCTGTGTCAATAAAGAAAATTCGCAATGCGTTTATGATATACGATCTTATACACTTGTATATAAGTATATATCCTTGCTAACTGTGCGTTTATTTTGTTGTAATTTCAAATAATTTCTTTTCTGTTATCGTCCTTTAAATTTGCAATTTTTTTTCTTCCCATAATGTCAAAGTATAGCTAATAATAAGCTCTGTTACTGTCTTTTATTCATTTTAGTTTTGTGTTTTTCTGTCGTTTTACACAAAATTTAGTACTTTCACCCTCGTAGATTTTGGTTGACTTATTTCAAAAATAAAAAATAAAAAAAAAAGGTTTGCCAAACGAATATCATTTGCATCTATAACATACATTACAGCAATCATCGTCATCACACCATCGCATCATCATCACAAACATTTTTCTTTCTTTCTTTCTTTCTTATTGAACAAAAACCAAATAAAAATTGCAAAAAAAAAAAATTGAGAAGAAAATTGACGAAAATTTTATTATGCCACCTCAAACCTTAAATCTCCAGCTCCAAGCAGCACCAACAATAACATCTTTTTGCCCATATAAAATGCTTGTACTGGTTGTACATAAATTGCTTTATATACTACACTAATATTTTGCGAAAAATTTCTTTTATAATCGTTTTTGTTTTCCTTTTTTTATTCGTTGCTATATTTTTTTTTTTTGATTCGTTTTAATGGAGTAAGTAAAAATTTTTTTTCAAAACGTCAAATGCAAAAATAAAGCAAAAACAAAAACGAAAACCAAAAACAAAAAAACAACAAAATCTAGTCAATTTAGTAGAGATCCTTAAAACAGTATATGCAAATGATATGTCGTCTTGTATACAGTGAACAGTAGCTCAAGTACATACGTAAATTCATATGTAAATATTGCGAATAAAAAAAAAAAAAAACCAAAAAAAATCGTGGGAATATTTTTTATACATTACACGAATGTCAGATGGATGTACGAGTTTGTATACGAATGTACATGAGAAGAGTACACATTATCGTGTGTGTAAATGTATATATGCATGCCAAAAGTTAAATTGCACATATAAAATGCAGCAGCTGACTTTCAATTCAAGCGATAATGTTAAGTTGTTCGCAGACACATATTTTGCTACATACTAACTTATGCATATCCTTGGGTACATACTTGTATATGCATATGAATCCCTCATGAATATTTCATAAATTTCGAATACAGAAATTTTTCTTTTTATTATCATTTTCGTTGTTATCGTATTACATTTTTATTTTTCGTCCTTTTTTGTTGTTTGCTGCATACATACTCGTATCCTTGTATTATAGTAGCATGCATGCATGTTTCATTTTATTTCTCTATGATTTAGAGAGCTAAGAATTTTGCATTTTATCTGCGTTGAAACAAAAAAAAAAAGAAAAGAAAAAGAAACAGAAACAGAAAACGAAATGACAATCTTTTGGTGTTTGTTCTGATGTGTGTGGTATGATGTATGATGCGATGCATACATACATTCTGATGTGTATTCATATGAAAAATTACAAAAAAATTACAAAAAAAATTTATATAAAATGATAAACACAAGGATGAAGCTAGAATGTGCATAAGCTACTATATACACAAATTCATTTTCATTGAATTTTCACAGGATATGCTATTTTTTTCTTCCTTTTTATGTGAAAAGCAGCATTTTCATATTTATCCTGTTTCATGTATACGAATACGAGTACATATATGCAATTTTAAAGATTATACATCATCATCATCATACATATATCCTTACACTGTATTTTGTTTTGTTTTTTTTTGTCAACTTTTTAAAACGCGTTTGCATAGATCAAATTATCACTCATCATTTATAACTCCACCTCCTCCACATATTTGACTGGCTCAATACTCCATTCAGAATAAATTTAAGTTAAAATAAGGAAAAAACAAACTGCTCTGGAGGATGAGAAAAACTGTTTTTGCTGCATTTATTCCATTTAGTGTCTTGCTGTTATTTTTTTTTTTTACATAAAAAAATGTTTTTATTTCTTCTGTTTTGTTGTTGGTTTTTTTTTCGTTATCCTTTTGTTTATATAAAACTGAGATGCTAACTAGCTAGCTAACTTACATATCTTTCATTTTTTTGCAAAATAAAAATGCAACGACATGTAGAGAACTGACTGAACCAACAGAAGACGGATGAGTATCACGGTATTACACACACTTAAATTTTTTGAAATAATCGTATGAAAATCTAAAAAAAAAAGGAGCTTTAGAGGGGCGATAATAATGATAAACTCTGCATTTATGTTTGTGCATACAACAAATTTTTTTGTTTTTCAGTAAAATGTGTTGACATAACATAATTTTTGCTCATTTTTCAGTTATTTATTTTATCTTTTTTTTGTTTTTTGTTTTTCTATGGAGTTTGTTCTTTTGTGTTGTGTGTGTGTGTGTTTTTTTTTCAGGATAACGATACACGATATGCATCAAGAGAATGGAAAACAAAAGTAAAAAAAGAACGAAAAGTAAGTATTTGTGAAAAATTTTCAAAAAAAAGGATGATTACGAAAATTGGATTTTTGACATTATCATGAAATGCAACGTGAAAAGAAGAAGAAGAAGAATATAGTAAGAAGATGAAGTGAGTACGAAGAAGATGCGATAAGTGAGAAATTCACTCATACACGATCTTAATAATAATGACTTTATATAAAAAATTGAAATGTAAGTATGTTTGTATATGGAACTTGACATTATTTTTACAGCTGCAGCACGATACTGTGTACACTTTATATACACCTATATACTTATCTGCATACCAAGAGTTTGAAAATAATCCTCTATACATCATACATAGTATATCCTTTTTCAGACGATTTGCAAATTTAGAGTTATATGCGCTAAGTGAATAAAGAGAAATTTCATTTATTGTTTATTTTAGGATGAGAGCTATATGACGGTTTTTTTTTCTTTTGTCGCACACAATGCAACAATATAATGCGAAACAAATTGAAGTTTGAGGCAATGTATTGCATACATACCTAAGAAGAGGATATATTGCATATATGTATTGCAGGATACATGCATGCATTTATGCAAATTTTTTTTTCTTTTCATTTCATTTCATATTTCATGTGTTAATGTTTCGAAAATTGTTTTATGGCATGACACACACATATGTATGTACATACCGATACCATTTATGTACATGATCGTACATAACATTGTATTATGAATGAATGAGAATATAAAGGATGTGTTTAGGGATGAATAAATAAATGTTTGCATAAAATAATGATTAAGAGATGAGAAGCACAGAATGCAAAAAATATATAGGTATACACAGAGGCAAATGCATACACACAAACACACACGAACACACAAAAAAGTGAATTAATAATATAATGTTGATGTTGAAATATAAATAAATGAATAAATGAACGCGAATGAATGCGGGAACATAAGTGAATGTGATATACATAATACGTACTTTGCATGTGAAAATGAAAGAAGAACGGAAATATTTTGACTTTTTGACTTTATTTCGTAAATAAAAAAAGGAGCCGAAAGGATATATTATATATTTTTTTTATTGTTGTTTTAAAAAAAATTTGTTTTAATTTTTTTTCCCTGATGTGTTTATTATTCTTTCAATGCAATTCTTACTTCTTTTCATTCTTAGTTTTGTTTAGTTTTGTTTTTGTTTTTTTTTTTGAAGAATTTTCAAAAGAATTATAAATACAAAGGATGTTGATTTTTTTTTCTTGATATTGTGTATTATTTTGTATATATGCATATATTACTGTATGATGCCATTGTTGTTTGTTTCCCTTTTGTTTTTGTGAAAATTTAATTTCGAAAGCTAATTTTTTCGTAATTTTTTTTGAATAGCACACCATATAATGGCAGCGCAGCATCATTATTTGCATACATATACATATAGCAGTCGAAGGAACACCGAAATAGCAACAGTGTAATAATAACCAAAACAAAAAACATATCACAAATAAAACAAACACAAACAAACACAAAAAAAAACAAAAACACCGACAATTATAACGTTAACAATAAGGAAAATAATAAAATAAGTGGTTTTTATGACTTTTAAATGATTTTGAATGTACATACACATAACAGAGAAGCGAGTGTATGGGTATAGTACGTGCATTAATTAGCTCTAATTATGCGGTTTAATAATTGATTATTATCATTATTGCAGTAATGAATGTGATGCAAGGAAAATAAAATATAATTTTTTATTTTTTCTTCCTTTTTTTTTGTTTGTTTTATTGATGATTTTTCAAGATTTTTTTATCCTTTCTTTTAATACTTTTTTTTTCTCTTTTTGGGTGGTGGTTGTGTGATGCACTCTTTGCATTACATGGCAAATTATTGTAAAATTCTTTATTGATGAAAATTTTCTGGCTAATTAGGAAGATTATTTAGGGAGTTTTTTTCAATTTCGTTTCTTGTTTTCTTGTACATTTTTGTTTTGTGTTTGAAGTTTACTTCAAATTCTTGAAAAGTTTTTGTGAGAAGAAATTGGTAAATTCATCCAATTAGAAAATTCTTTTAATTTCTGAGAACTTTTGTTTGTATGTTTGTTCAATGCTTTCGAATTAAAAATGCGATATTGAAGACGTCAATTAATTGTACATTTATTTGCGATTTGGTCAAGAATCTAATTGGTTACAAGGACTACTGTAAGTTTTAAGTTCTGTGAAGGCAAAATTCGAAATTATCGAATATATTTAATTTCCTCCGATAATTTGCTTCATACATTCTTCTTCTTCTTGGCGCTACAGTCCAACTCGGACCCGGACCGACCTTAACTTTGACTTCCAGTTTTCGCGGTTTAATGCCTCGTCCCACCAGTTGTTGCACTTTAACAAATTGGCTGCATCTCTGTGTATTTTATCTGCCCATCTCTCTCGTGGGCGTCCTTGAGGTCTTTTTCCTCCGTCGAGTTTTTGCCTATCTAGGATCTATCTTTTGCTTCATCCATTGATACGAAAAAAATCATAAAAATTATAGTTTTTTTCCTTTTAGAAGGATACTATCCGTTAAAGGTTTATCGATGAATTCTAGTAACAGTTCGATCTTTTGTAATATATGACGACTTTTTATAGATTACATGAAAATTGGAAGTCAGGTATAAAGGAATCCCGGGACGCAAGTTAAACGAAAATGTTTATAATTCACACTTAAGCAGTTGCTATCCCTCATACTGAAAAAGAAATACTTAGCCAGCCAGGCTATTCCCAAAAGCCTGCTAAAGTATCGTCTTAACAAGTTAGAAAAAAACGATGCAGTCCGTCACAAAGAAAGCAAAGTACTAGGGTACTAGACATAAAAGTAGTGTGGGCTATTCAAGTCTACAATTTTCGAAAAATGTCATTCGAAATTCTGCATCTTGATTCTTATATTCAATCTGTAGATAGATAGTCTACAATATGCCTATCTACTTATATGTGCTACGTGGAGAAGCAATGACATCACTGACACTAAATCAGAATCCCAATTTTCTCTTCCCATCAAATTTCACCTTTTTATTTAATTATTTTTATTTTTTTTTTAAATTTTTAATTTTAATTTATCAGTCATACAAAATTCAAAAATAAAAATTAGTAATCCGTTGTGCATATTTAAATCAATAAAGGTGTGAATTACATACAAAATGTTTTAGGGACATCATACCATATAGTAAATCCTGCACATATATCCTGAATATTTAATCATATATATTTCGGAAGAAATTTAATGCATGACATGTACATTAGCATTAGAAAATAAAAAAGGAGCAATGAATTTGTACAGATAGAAAACCAAAATAAAAATCAATGATGGTATCGAACAAAAGTCATCGCATAAAATTTGAATTTAAATGAATTTTCGATATATGAATCGCATTATACGTATGACGACGATAAACAGATACGTACTTTGTACGTAAGTGTACAACGTATGAATAGATACGTAAATTTTTTATATGTTTACGCGTATAATATTACTCGCGTATACGTGTATTTATGTATGAAAATCAAAAATTCCATAATAAATCAAATAAATATAATTTCATGCATATGCAAATTTGTAATTTTTTTTTATACTCCTAGTGTATGTGATAGGCACATATTTTATATCTTCTTTTGTGTATACGAGTACGCGAGTGTATATGAGAGTGTTTGAGAGGCTCATTCATCTATCTATTCATTTTATTATCGAATCTAATTCAAAATTTTTGAATTTACATATATACAAGCATACATACATACGTGCATTGCGTACGAATATGTATGCATAATGTTCTGTTCATTATATCACACATATCAGAATTTATTTTGAATTCATTCTTCATCCTTTTTAAATGTTAATTTTTTTTTTCATTTAGATTTTCGGTTTTCGATTTATGTATAATATGTCGTAGGATTGTATGATATATATGTACATTTTGTACGTGCATAAGGAATATTTATTATCAATATAATAGATGTACTTTGTACTACATATGTACCAAGTACCACACATCATATAGGTAGATACATACATGTTTACAAGTATAAAATCTCACTCTACTGCATCATCATGAATTCGTGTATAAATAAATTATCCTGCGATCATTAATATTTACATATAGAACAGCTGAATATTTTTTTTACAATTCTAATTCAAGAAAAATTATTATATTTTTTTTTTCGTTCATATTTCGTTATTCATTTATTTTTTTTTGAAGCATTCAAATGTAGTACATATAGAGGCATAGAAATATGTATGTATATAACAATAACGTATACATATATATAGTTCGTATACATGTATTCGTATGTAGGTAAAATTTATTATAAAAAAAAATTCATAAAATCCAGAACATTTTTGATTATCATTTTTTTACTCGTATGTAAATTATCTGCGTATATGAATGACGATATATTATGTATATATGTATGTAGAGATACAAATAAGGATACTTATCTGTGGTAGAGACGATATATATTCATGTGTTTGTGTTCAAATACATACCCCCATATGTAAGTACTCGTATATATCGCTGTAAATAGAAGAGATTTAAATGTAATTTCTACATAATTTTTTTTCATTTTATCATCCTTGTATATGTATATGTGATTTTTAGAACACTAAAAAATCATTAGGATTCATCAAGAATGAATATATAATTCTTTTCTTTTTAATATTCAAATTTATATACATTTGTTTTATATATAATACATGTATGTATAAACGCATACATATATGTTCTATATGAATCTATATAATGTACATTTACATTTAAAAATCATTGTACTCGTATATGGCACGAGTAAAACATTAACAGCAAACGCGATTTTTTTTATACTTATGTACTTATGTATATGTGTAATTTAAGGATGCTTTATATATTTGAATGTTTTTTAATACTTACACTACTGTGATCAAAAAAATATGTTGTCGAATTTATTTATAAAATGAAAAATCTTTATTTATTTATTTATCTTTAGAAGAATAACTAAATCAATTTCATTGCCTTTAAAGTTAACTTTTCGTTCGACACGATGCACTTATGTGAATGTGTTTTTTTTTCCAATCCTCGAAACAAACAAAGAAGTCTTTTACCGGGATGACTCTCCTCTCTAATGGCGGTACAGTCCAAGTGGAGCATTGGCCTCCAAATCGGTATGATCTTCAAATTTATTCTTCGATTTTGATTTTTATCTCCTCAACAAAGTCGAAATGGTGTTCATGCAAAGTGGTCTTTAGGATTTGTTGAACAGCCAAAAGTCAAATAGTCGAATACCGTGGGGTTGTGTGGAACGATATATGGGTTGAGTTTTTGGGGAAATATTCTTGAAGCACCAATGCAGTGTGAGACGGTGGCGTATTATTATTTGATGAAATTTTTGACTCATTTTGAAAATAAATAATTGCACATTTTTGGTTGAAAGTAATCAAGCATATTAATCATTAATTATACTTAGGATAGTGACATGAAATTTAGAACAGATATATCTTAGGGTACTTTAAATAACATAAGGAGGGAAAAAATCTAATCGTTTTGCTTAGCCCCAAATGATTTCAATTGAAAAAAATTTACTTTATATTTTGTTCACAGTATTATTTATATGTCGTAAATACTTATATGTATATATCTAACTTCTCATATCCTTGTACTTATGTAGTAATATACTTTACCCATAGTGTCCTGATAAACACCCCTCTCTTACATAATTATGCAAATTAGTTTGATTCCCGTACATTATTCATATGAATATATGTGTCTGTGCACATTAGATATTAGTCTGTTATTGTATTAGTTTTTATAGCATTTTTATTTTACATATACATATACATACATTATTATAGAATAGAAGCATGATATAAGATAATGATGATAAAAAGAGGGTATATATGAAAATGTGTCCTTTTTTTTAATACATTATAGTCGTATATGTACAGTACTTTAATATCTAGCCATTTATACAACTCTACCTCATCCCTCTCAGCAGAGATCCACACAGTTTACAATAATCATTAAAATGAGCCAGCAGAATAGCAGCAGTAGTAGCGGAGCAGAACAGTAAACAGAATATATATTTTGTGTGATGGAGCGGTTATATAGTGTGTATGTGTTTGTGTATGTGGTGTAAGGTGGTGTGACATACAGTGAAACTCCAATAATCCGAATCAATTGATGGCAGGCCTAAATCGGATTACCGAAAAATTCGGATTATCGAGGTGGTATTATACACTCGAAATAATATAAAAACAGTGCAGTATCAAAGTAAACTAACTTTTTAAAATTTATTTCAAAGAATTTTCTTATAAAAAATTTTTAAAAACTAATTTTTTTTAAATAATTTTAAAAATAATTTTGTTTTTTAAAATAATCTTTAATATTTGTTTGCTGCATTCGAGGTAAAGATAATTCAAGTGCATTATCTCGAAGTTCTCTAAGCATTGATAGTTTTTTTATGTCCACATTATTCTCTTCTGCCCATTTGATACAAGCATTAAAATGTTGCGCAGCAACTGTATACTTTTCTGGAAGAATAACTGCATCGTTTAATGATTCTGTATCTGTAAATGATACTGAGGATATCGACTTACCGTCATTGTCTTCTTCATCAACCCATTTTAATATGTCTCCTGTTTCTAAATTGAAAGTTGAGTTTCTATTTAACGCATCTCTAATGCATAGCAGTGTTGTATTGCTATCGTTTGCTTCAGTTCTGTTCTTCTGAATCCAAACTGAAAGTGGTAAGTTATCATCTGAATCCCATTTTCGAGGAAAGAGCTTTTTCAACAGTTTGAAACAGTATTTTTTTCAACATTTTCCCATGCAGTATGAAGCATATCACAGTAGTCTTTTAAATTAATGGCTTTTAAAGTTGAAGATATATCATCTTCTGCAGCCATAATTCTTAATGCCAAACTTTTTCTATAGTACAGTTTCACAATTCTTATGACATTTTGGTCCATAGACTGAATAAGACTGGTGCAATTAGGCGGTAAAAACATTATTTTATGTTTGCAGTCTGCGGTGGCAAGTTCTTCTACATAATGACATCTAGCATTATCTACCAGAAGTAGGGATTTCAATGGTAAGTTATTAGTAATTTGATACTCTTCCAATTGAGGTACATATGAATTAAAAAACCATAAACCAAATTTAGATCTTACTTTCTGTATTTCTCGCTTTTCTTTTTTATATCACACACTGTTGAATTTCCAACTCCATATTTCATTGCAACTTCCTTAATAGTTTTTCCTTTATTTATTTCATCAAGAATTTTTACTTTTTCTAGTAAATTCAGTTTTTTATGAGCAAGTTTTTTGGAAGAATTCATTTTAAACAAATTTTAAATTGAAATATTTTTCTCTACCAACCACTTGAACTCAAGAACTTATAATAAGAATAAGTAATGCACAAATTTGTATTCATGTACAAATAACAAACAAAACAAAAATGGAAAATTCCAGTTAGCTAATAACAGTAAATTATAATATAGTAAATAATATGTATTTATGAAAATGGGAACAGAGCACTTTTTTTTATTTTATCAAACAATTCGGATTACAGAAAACATTCAATTCCGATTATAGAGTGTTTAATGCCTAAATTTAAGACAGACGGATTATTGGAAATTCGGATTTTCGGGCATTCGGATAATCGAAGTTTCACTGTATATATAAAAAAAAAAAAAGAAGGAAAATTAGAAATGAAGTTAGAAAGAAAAAACCGAGAAAAAAAATTACATTTCAAAAAAAGTGAAAAAAAAAATAAATTACATAATAAATGAATTCTATAGAAGAAGAAGAAAAAGGACTTGTATTTTTTTTTTTATGTTCTTGTTTTAATTTTTTTTTCTCAAGGATATGTGTAAGAAAATACATATTCATATACCTTATACGAGTACTTATTTAATCTGATATAATAAATGAATTGAAGAAAAATGAAGAAAAAATTAGGAAAAAAGAACGTATAATTCTCATTCATTTAAGGACTTTTATACGAGTGTATATAGTATGTGGGATTATATATGTAGACGTAGAGATATTATGTAAATACAGGCATATATGTATGCATAAAATAATAAAAAAACGTAAATGAAAGACCATATAACTGAAAAAACAAAAGAAAATCCCCAAAAAACATGAAAATGAAATGTATATATACATAAAGAAAATCAAAAAATGTATGTTTATATGAATGGTGATGGTGAATAAATTTATGTAATGTAGGACATGTGTGTGTGTGTGTTTTTCTTTATAAACGCACAATTATACATAAAATCAAAATTTTCTATATATAATAATAATGCATATACGAGTATGTATGTATTCGCATTCTATATATGTTAAGGAATCGAAGAAGAAGAAGAAGAAATTCATTAAAAGTAAAATGAGAAGTAGAAAAACTTGACATACAAAAAAAAAAAAAATTTAGAGAAAAAAAAAATAAATACGAGGAAAGAAAAAAAACAATTTAAGGGAAAGGAATCAAGAACCAAAATGTGTACATACGTATGTAGTATGTACAAATGTATACTGAAAAAAAAAACACGCGTCCAAAATTAAGAAGAAAACAAAAAAACTAAAGAAAAAAAAAAGATTTATGAATATAGGGATATCGCATATACATATAAGTAAACGTATAAGCACATATAAACATTCGTACATTATGTGTGTTGTGTGTATAGTAACAAAGTGAAATGGTTTTGTATGTATGCATACGTAGCCAGTCATTCATTTTTAACGAATTTTTTGTTTTTTATTTTTGTTCTAAATTTGATTTTTAATAGGAAGGATGAGGATAATTCATTGCTGCTTGATTACTATATACAATCCTAGGACGTGTATAGAACGCATACATGATGTATCCCCAAAATTATAATATACATTTTTTTTTCCCAATTTCTTTTTTCTTTCTTCAAATTCAAGCCAGGATATTAAAAAGGAAATTTTTAATATACATATATATTTTTTTTTAAATGTGTGTATTTTGCTTATATACAAATTTGCATATGAGCTACATACATACATAATGTACTTATTATATGCATGTATATCTAATAATACAAATGTTTAGTGTGTACACAATAATAATGTATGTAAATTCGTGTGTTTGTGCTTGGAATTAATATTAGAAGAAATATGCGTTCACTATTTAATGTGTACACATGTAATGTAAAACGGAAATTTTAATTTCTTATTCTTACTTTTTATTTTTTTTTCCATTTGGGGAGAAAAAATTAAAACAAACGAGTAATGCCTATGAATACGTAAGTATAGGTCTACGATATACAGACCTATAGGCAATCACATTATACACAGTCTTGATAATTTGCTTTTTTTTCATTCTTTTAGTTTTAATTTTATATTTTTCGTTTGGAAAAGCGTGGTAAATGACCTGTGCAATAATGAATTTTTTTTGTTGTTCAATATTAAAATAAGAAATTTACGATTATGAGTGTATAGAATTTTGTTTGCCTGTATTTCCACTAAGTGATTAGGTGCACAGAGGATATAACAATTAACATATACATGTGTGGGATTGTAGTTATGTACTGTCTGAAATTATTATTAACAACGCCAAGTGTAGAATTCTATATTACTCCCTTCGATTTCTTCGATGTGAATGCAAATTCTATCATTTAATCAGTTGATCACAATCGTCAGTTCTCACTTTATGATGATCATAATTATTATTGTCGTACCATCAACATTTACGAATTCGATTATATACTGTCTGATTGAAAGATATCCTTTTATCTTTTTTTCTCTCTAATTTTTCTCTAGCTTTAAACAGACAATTAACATCACAATAAAGTTCAAAGTTCACTTTAATTCATACCAAAAATAAAAAAAAAAAAAATAAATAAAATCGCGAATAAATAATTTAATGAAAAAATTAAAATAAATTTTTTGCATTCATCTTTTATTATTTCAGGATGTAAATACATGTACATGTTATACAGAATATAAATAGATGTGAGTATGAGTATTTGCATGTTATGTACATACATATGTATTTAATAATATTTTGATTGTTTTATGAATTCCGCATTTGAAAATGTTCTACGCTGCTGAAAAAGATTCATTATAGGTACACTCGTCGTATTGAAAATAAAAACAAACGAAAAAAAAATAATAATCTCATGCATATGCATTATTCGCGTTATTCTTTGGTAAATGAAAAACAAAAATCATGAATTATAAAAACATATGTACATCCATAGGTTACCTGTACATATAGCATCTACTTGAAATCAGAAAAAAATATTATGTTTTTTACTTTTTTTTTTTTCATTTTTGGTATCTGTTATCTTTATGAAAATGAATAAAATATGAAATTAAATATTTTTTCTGTTATATTTTTCTTTTATATATTTTTTTTTTGTTAAGTAGAAAGGAAATATACAAGAAAAATTGAATAAAAATTTTTTTTTATATCTTCTGTGTGTATTTTAATGATGAATTGATGGTATAAAATTTAATTGAGAAACATACAAAACAAAAAAAAACAAAAAATATATATGAGAATAAGAGAATTAATGTAATAATAATGAAAAAAAAACCATAACTTGTGATAATAAGATATCAAGTACATTTATGCATGTACCGCGCAGTTATGTATATGTATACGTGGTGTACTATACATACTTCAATGTGCATTTTAAACGTTTCTCTGTTTTCGATTATAAATTTTCTTCATATGTTTATTTGTTTATATTTTACTTGTATTTTCGTATATACAGTGTATACATCAATACATTTACATACATGTACAAGTATATAAAAGGCAGATAACTAAAGGAAAAAAGAGTCGAGAAAATGCGTCTGTATCTGAGAGCATACATGAAGACGAATTTTTTTCATCAAACAAAAAACATAAAATACACAACAACAACAACAACAACAACAAAATGATACAGATATAAGAGTATAAAAATAAATAAAAACTTAAAAAGTTTTCATTGCAAAAGAAAAATAAAAAAAAAACAACAAGAACATTCTTTCTTTCATTCCATCATTCAAATGAATATTCTTATGTAAAAGTATATATATGCATATAGTCTTTATTGGTATATTGTGTATAGACAAAAACAATGATAATAAAAAATAAACAAATAAATCAGAACTCTTGAAATTAAAACATCATTTGCATACGTATCACACGATAAGTATTCTTGAAAAATTTTCAAATGAAATTATGATACTGTGTACTATGTATACCAGGATGGATATTCATTCATATGTACTGTTGTAAGTATATATGTAGACGCGAATTATATTGCATCACATGTATCTATATGTATTCGTATTGTACTCGTATGTACATAAAAATGCAATCATCTATACATATATGTAGATAAAGTAATGAATAAAAAGTTAAAAGGATAATATACTCACCGCATATATTCATGTTTGATATGTAAAGTAGGATTGTATATACTTATGTGCATACATCGTACTCGCATCTACACATGTAAGTATGTTATGTATATATACTAAATGTGTAGGTATAATGTATGAGTATGATGTTGTCTTATAAAAGATGAATTAAGCAAATATAGTAAAAACAAGAAAAATTTAAAAATTTTCTTTTCATTTCAATTGAAGTACATACTCATATAATAGTGTGGTTTTAATGTATAAGTACAAGCAGAAGTTATCTACTTTCAGGATATACTACATATGTATGCAAACAAAAAAAACAAAAACTTTTTATTATGCACATATGTTTACGTGGAAAAATTTTATTCTTACATTCAGCGTTATTTAAAAGTGTATACGCACTTTGAAATTTTACATTTTCTAGCTAGTATCACAGATATACTAGCACACATGTACTCTTGTCTGTGCTTGTATTGATTCGTGAATTGTTTTTTACTTTATAGATGTATACTTTTAACTATCAATGAGTGTATATTGTCTACATAAAGATTCACGTATGCCACAAATATATGAACAAATAACATAATATTATGTGGTAGCTGGTAGGTAGTCATTATTTGTATGTTCTCTTATAATATTATCATTCATAATTTTTCAAGAGTATGAAAAGTTTATTTTTATGTGAAAATATATTTTCTGTTCTGTTCAGAATTTATCCTTTATGTATGTAACATACTTAAATATTTTGTTTTAAGTTGATTTTTTATAACTTTCACTACATAATATTCTCATAGTAATTAAATGTGCATGCATGTTTTAAACGTAGAAAAGCTAAGTACAATACAAGATTCAATTCATGCAAAAATTCATTCAAATGTCTGTATACTTGTGAATTTCTATGCATAGACGAATTGAATACAAAACATTGATATGTATCAAAATCATATAATATCATGTATCATTTATGTATCGTCTTGCTAACATGTTGATTCTTAATACCAAACCAAGGATATGTACTCTGTACAGACAGATAAAAGTTTTTCGCATTCACAAGTATGTACTATATTTATGAAAAAAGACTCTTAAAAGTTATTTTCAAGTTTTCCTTTTATATTCGGAATTATTTTTATATAAGTATCCACTGTATATGCCGTGCGCTCATACACACATAAGCACATATTACACACAAATAGGCACATAACATAACATAAGGATGTATAGGATGATAAGGACATGTAGCATTTATTGTAAGTTGGTATCGTAAAAAATTTGTTTTTTCTCATTTTATATGTACATATGTTCTTTTTACATTTTCAAAAGAAAAATAAATTAATATCCTACTCTAAAGAAAATATATGCACTCAATCATCAAAGGTGAAAATACGTAATGTATGCACATGAAAAAGAAAAATTTTTGGAAAATAAAAATGACATCGGAGTACACACATGTTGCTATACTACTGTACTTTGCCACTTTTGTTGTTTTTAAATAAAAAAAAAAATGAAAAAAATACTAAAAGGGCCATCTTCTTGATGTTACATGAATAGTCTATTCCGTGGTGTATAGACTAGATAAAGTACGTCTTTTTTATTTTATTTCTTAATAATAGACTTGTTAAATAAAAAATGTAGTAATTATCCAAGAAAAAATAAGTATTAATGATGAAATTAAATGTTTTTCTTTCACAATCAGATATTATTTTCTCTGTCGAATGGATCTATCTAATTTTCATACATAATCAAGAGTGCATTGATCAATAAGCAGTTCATTTATAGGTTTTTCTTTTCTTGTATATAAATAAGAAGCTAAACTACTATTCACGTAAATTTCTATACTTTTCTTTCTACTTCCCCTCCTACATATTAAATACTCAAGGGTACAATGACCGTGTTTGTTTACATTTGAAAATATAGGTCAACACATTTATCGGTTTTTTTTTTGTTTACACGGATCTTGTTTTAATTTGAATTCTTCTTGGTACACGGCTACTACAGTGCAGCACCTAGTGGCTAGTCTAGTATACACAAGAATCTAAAAAGAGAAACAACTGTTCGACTACTTTTCTTTTTACTTTTCTTTCTACTTCCCCTCCTTCATCTCATATATTCAAGAACTTGATCATCATATTTGTTTACAAATGAAAATATAGGTGAAAACAAGTTATTAGTTTTTCTTGTTTACACGAATCTTGTTTCGATCTGATATTTTTCTTCGTACTCGCATACTACAGTGTAGTACATTAATTTACACATGAAAAGGAGAAGAAAAACTACTATTCATACTTATTTTTCTACTTATTTTTCAAGATCCGTGTAAACATGAAAATCCGATTATTTGTTTTGATCTATATTTTCATGTATAAACAAACATGATAATTGAACTGTCGAGTATGGGAGAAGTAGAAAAGAATGAAGTAGAAAGATACGCGAATAGTAGTTTCTCTACTTATATTCTTGAGTATACATATACTGGATATTGCACTGTAGTGGGCGTGTACGGAGAAGAATTTCAAATTGAAAGAAGATCTGTGTAAACAAGAAAAAAACCAGTAAATTTGTTTTGAACTACATTTTCATGTGTAAACAAATACGGTCATTGAACTTTTGAGTATATGAGAAATAGAAAAAGAGATAATGAATAAGAAAAATACACAAAAAAAATCAAATTTCAGTTTAAATATTAAAGTTTCAACCTAGAGGATGACAAATTTAAAAGTGGACTCTACATATTATGTATATTTAATGTGAACAGAATAGATGTAATTTCTATCATATGCCGACTGTGGTCTGACGTTTGGCTTTCTCATTCACCACTGCTTATTGTAGACCTCGATGTTGTCCAAAAAATACTCTTGTCTGTGAATTAATTTATTAACCGAAATTTCCACATATCCTTACTAAATTTTATGTACTACTTTTACATGTGAATGTGATTATGTGAATCCTTCACGTGTTTGAAATTGCAGTATAGACCATTATACGAACATATTATTACCAGAAATTTTAACTTATTTGTTCTTGTTCAAACATTTCGGTGGTTATTCTTTAATTTTACTGCATCCTTTGTACATGTGTACCTGTATTTTATTTTTATTTTTTTGATAATTATTCAAATTCTGAAGGGGGCATTCTTTTTATAGATTTTTTTTTTCTCTTAAGCTGACGTCTACAGAAGCGTATATGTATGACGCATATCCATTTGGTTTCTGGGGGTTTTTTTTGTTACTTCATTTTCTGTATTTCATTTAATTCAATCCAATATCCCAAAGGATTTTTACGAATGAATTTTGTGCATGTATACACACGTATGATATCCTTTTTAAATATTTTTATTTTTGGTTTTCGGCAAACGGTACACGGTATATACATACATAATGTATGAATCTACGAGTATGTACATATGTATGTTCATATTGCAAAGACTGCATTATGCCATATCAAAAAAATTTTATGTAGGTAAGTATATTTCCATACGAACATAATAAAACAATTGAAAAAGAATAAAAGATTTCACATAGTCCTGAAATAAAAATATTTACACAATTATATATCCGACTACATGTAATACTCATATAGGATATAGTATCCTCTAAATGTATGCTGTTACAAGAGAAATTTCACTTCCCGAAAAATTGCCAAAAAAAATGAAAAAAATCTTCTAAACGACATCCAGGATAAATCGTCGAGAGAACGGAAATTTTCTTCATATATCCTTTTAAGTTTTTTCTGATTACATTTTTCATTAGAAAAATCAAAAAATTTTAATGAAAAAAAAAAGTATACATACATACAGGACGAAACAGAAAGAAAATCTAACAACAATACGAACGAAAAAATAGAAGGCGACAGCAATAAAATAAAGAAAAAAAAATAAAACAAAAACCAATAACGAAAACAGGAATAAAAACATAAATTTTTGTAATTTTAAATATTCACTGAAGTTTAAATAAAAGATTTTTCTGTCAGAAGGACATCATAACATACTCGTACATACAAAATATGTAATTTTTTTTTTCACTTTTCTTATTTTTTGTGATGAGTACATAATGTGACTGTGTGTATATGCATTCATTCACATATTATCCTGTGATTATATGCATATTCATAACCGTATTCCGTATTGTATTATGTGAGTATGTATGTAATGATAATGTGTGTCATGCCATGTTTTCATTTCGAGACATTCTCGTACTCATTTCTTGGTCTGAAATAATTTTTTTTTCTTTTTTTTTTTTGCTGATTTATTTGAAACTTTCATCACAGAAATATCGCAATAACATTCGTACATCCGTATCCATATTCTTCGAAATTTTTGTAAAAATATTAAAAAAAAACGTAATTTTACGTGTACTCGGTGTACGTAGAGAAAATTTGTACCAGAAATATGTACATATATCCATTTCGTATACATTAAGTACGTGAATGAGGATAAAATTCTGGCATGAGGTTACATTTTGCTTGCACACACTTATCTAAGTTATATATGACGAAGTCGATATGTAATGTATAAAGGAGGAATGGGATTAGATTAAGTATGAGAATGTCTGCGAGTAATTTTTTGTCTTTTGTGTGTATTCTAGTCTATTCTGCAGTCATATATGACTTAAAGGTTGCATTTTGGAATAATAGAAAAATAAAAAGAAAACAATAACCAACCACATAAAATAAAGGATGAGAATCAGTGATAAAAGAAAAAAAAATAAAGTCATCTAAAGTCTATGATTAAAAGAATTGAAATACAAAAAAAAAAAAAGAAAGAAAGAAAGAAAAACAAAATAAAAAATAAAATACCAGGAATTATCTGTCTATCTGGACTATGGATAAATTAAAAGATTTTCAAATTCGTTTTTTTTTTGTTTTTTTTTTTATTTTTATTTGAAAAATGAAAAAAATTATTATTATCAGGATATGAATATCCTCATCAAAACTACACTCTTTTCATATTTTTACTCTCTTTAAAAATGTCATAATTATCATTACGATTCTTATTTTAATTCTAGAATTTTTTTTTCCTCTCAGTGTACAATATTCCTGTCATTCATTCATTATTCCTGTATACATACATATATTTTTGCATTAGGATAAGAGTAATCCTTAACACAAAAACTTAATTTTCTTCTTAATAATCAAAATTTTGAAAAATAACTTCAAATAACGTCCATCCATATATACTTAGTCATTCAAATTTCACACAAGTTATATATTCTTCACAAAACTGTTAGAAGAAGGATGAAAACAAAAATAAAAGGACGATAGATTTTCACATCAAATCCTACTGTTGACAAATTAATCACTTCATGACGTTTATTTTAAATTTTTTTTATTTTTATTTTCATTTTCTTTCAATTAAAAAAAAAAAATCCACAACAGCTTATTTAGAATGAATTTGTTCTACAGCTAATTTGAGAACATTGGAAAGAATAAAAAAAAAACTTACAAAAATCCTGTTTTCAAATCAAAATATTCACATTTGAAAAAATAAGAAGAAAAACACTCTAAAACCGGATTGATGAATGACCCTCACCGCCGAGGCTCATTTGAAAAATTTGTACGTCCGTCAATATGAAAATATTTTTGTTCCTTTTTTTTTTTGTATCAGAATGAACCGAATTGAATGGAAAATTGTTCAACAAATAAATTTTCTATTGTGTACGACTTTCTGACTAACTGACTGAACTGACCATTGTCCTGTGAAAATAAATTTTATTTTTTTTTTTAACTTTATTTTCAATATGTATTTATTTTTTAATGTACACATTTATGAAGGAATAATAAAAGTAATGTTGATATTGAAAAGGGATATTAACTACAATGCTACAATGCTGTTAACATCATAATACATGTAAAACACAATAACAGTAAATAAAGATAAATCATTCATTTAATGACGATTATAAATGTACTCGTAAATTGAAAAATCCTATTAAAGTATCCTTTCGTCTAATATAGTGTAATGTGTATTATGGTATAAATGTGTGTACAAAATATGAACAAAAAACCAACCAGATTTGATAAGTGCAGAGGTCCTGGTCAGCAGAGACTTACTTATATTCAATTATCATTTCACTGAACAATATGAAATGAGAATTGCAAATTGTGTTATGTTATGGACACTCTCTTGTTATGAATGTATAGTCCTGCTGATGTCCTTGTTATTATATGTAATATTTATGATTATGTTTATATAATAATAAACCTATAGTACTCATAATAAATCGTTTTAAAAGGACGAAATAAAAAATTGAAAGTAATTTCTGGTTTATTTATTTTTTTTTTCATTCATTTTCATTTCGTATATACTGTACACATGATTTAACATGAAATCAGGACTATTTTATATAGGGCTGGTGGTGGTCAGTGATTACAAAATTATAACGGAGACAGGTATAGTTCATGTACAATAGTAACGATTTCATTTAATAGATTTGTTATTGCATTGTTGGTTGTTGTTAATGACCATGCTAAAAGGTCAAGCCTATTCATAAATTTATATGATGTAAGTGAGAGGTATTAAAGTCATAATGCCATAATGTCACATGTTATTGCTGGGTATGAGGGCCAATATAAATGAACAAGAAAAAAAATAAATAAAAAGGAAAACCACAAAAAACGAAAGGAATCCATTTCATATGCAGTGCATATTAGAGTTTATAGATTGGAGAGATTGTCACTTCTCTGTGCTACTTAACTAGGGGATTAAATTTTTTTAAATTCTGGTAAAACCAGTTTTTGAGTAATTTGTTTTTTCTTCCTTTTTACGATTTGTGTAGTTCGTATATTTGTTTTGCAGAATTCTTCACACATCGACGTATTGTGTATGTATGTGAAGAATGAATTTTTTTTAATTTTTGGTTTGCTTTTAAATGCCCGTATTAATGATACAATAAGCCCAAGGAATAAGGATTAATGGTTAATAAAAAAAGGTCAAGCATATGACATTACAGAAAAATATTTAAAAAATATATATGAATGATTACGTTTTTATTTGGTGTTAAATGAGAATTTAATTGATGCGAGAGGGTAAAATGAAATTGATTAAAAAGAAATAATTTTGAAAAGGAACAGTGAGAAGGTAGAATATTATGCTGGAACGTAAAAATAAAAATATAACGTTTAAAGTATCTCAGTGCAAATTGATTAAAACAAGTGTTTTTATAAAGTCGACATGAGTAATTTTCTTTGTAAATTTTAAATGACAGATAGGACGTAATAACACGCCATGACCATTATTCTATTTTGAAATTTGCTAGCCGGCTTGCTCCATTTTATTCGGATTATTTTGCGCTATATTTCGGCGTCTCAAAATCCATAACAAGGACATACTCGTATTGAATTTCTCAAATTTAACAAAAAAGTTTTTAACACGAAAAAATGCAAAGGCTGGGACCACTCTTGTCTTGCTTCAATTAGCAGTTTCAAAGATATCGCTAAAGATTTTTCTATTTTAAAATTTTCTTGACATTTTCTCTAAAATTTTCTAATTTTCAATTAATTTCATCTTTTCCATAACTCTATCTATCGAGGGTTGCATCCCATAGAATCCTGAATTACAGCGAAAATAAATTGATTGTAAATTATCTCAATAATTTTCTTCTCATTATTCACAACAATCTCCAGCAAATTTGCAAAAATTTACTTATCATTATAATAAAGGCATGATAAAACAGGATCAGAAACAATACCGAATCCTTTATAAAAAATAATTTCTGCTATACGTTCTCCTAATGTTCTTGTTTTATTTTTGCAAATTTATTGATTTAAAAGGATATGTGGTGTACATAAAACACAAGAACATACACACATGTGCATGCATATTTTCAAGGCACGTAATGTCTTAATCAAAATCTATACATAAACGTATCGATAAAAAAAATGCACACACACACACATACATGAATACTTGTACATATGTATATCCATTTATGTAAATTCATACATATGTACATAGAATTTTATGGAGTGAAAACAATGTGTGATAACAAGCATTTTATCGTTTTAAGGAATTTGCAAAAATGTTCGCATTGAATCTCAATCAGTCAGTCTCAGCCATTTAAGCTGTGAGTGAGATTGTATATATGCATGCATACATTTCACTTGTACAGATATGTACACATTCATTTTAGTCTTATAAGGATATGTTGAAAATAAAAGAAAAGAAAAGAAAATATCCTTAGACTAAACGCCAAGATATGTGTACAATGTTCACATCATTTGTAATGTTTCCTTCAATTTTATTTTATTTTCAAGAAAAAATTGTTTCGTTCAAGAGAATTTGTGTTTAAGGATTTTTTTTCTTGTGACTAATATATCAGTATGTAAAAATGTATTTCTAGTACGTAGAGAATAAGGCAAAAATACAACAACAACAAAAAAAATGAAAAGAAATTGAAAAGCTACTATAAGATGATGACTATATCATCGTAGATAAAGTGAAAATAATCACAAAACCTGTAAAACCATGTAAAACTGAATGAATGTATGAACAAGGATAACGGATAAGATTTTTCTTTGCTGGAAAAAATAAAGAGTATACATATGTACGCACATCTACCACATATACGATGTACGTATTTTGAAATCAAATCCTTGATTTACATGAAAATGTTTGTTTCATTTCTTCGTTTTTTTTCTTGGTTGTTGGTTTGTTTGCATTTTCATTTTTTTTTCCTACGTTTGTATGAAGTTTTTTTTTTTTTACATTTCAGGATTTACGTCTGTAGATTTACAATAAGACTTTTTTAAGGAAAATGATTATATAATAGCTGTACTTTATGTAGTGAGGATTTGTTTGATGGATTAACTTATCGTTTTAAACAAAAAAGGAGTCTTGCCAATATATTGCTACCATTTGCTACTGAACATAGTACTTAGAGTGATAGTAAAATGATACATGGTACTACTGGTACTCTATACTTTTCATATGTAGAATGCTCGTTACAGTCTTAAACGAGTGTATGAATGAATGAATGGTAGATTTAAAGTACGAGGGTTATTTACATACTCAACGTACAAAAATTACAAACGTAAATAAATACTTCTTACTGGAGCTTATACACAAAAAAGTACATGCGTATACGTACATTACGTGCATTTTATTTATGATGTATGGCAAAGACATACAGAGGATTCATATAAGAATTTTTACGATTCCGGCAAATGGATAAGGATGGTGTGGGTGGTAAAGAGGATATATGATTATTCGTAGTATGAAAATTGAAATTTCTGTAATGATATGTGATTATGATGTGTGTATGTGCTAATATGCACATGCATGTATGAATATGAATATGAATTATTACGATTTATTTTTTTATTTTGTTTCACAGTTAAATACACATCCTTTTTTTTAAAAAGAAATAAACGAAAAGAAATGAAAATTTTTATATTTATGTGATAGAAATGAGAAAAATGGAAAAAAAATTTTGAAACGAAAAAGGAAATAAGAATTTTTTGTCCTAACACATATGTACGCATATGTGTGCGTTTTTATTATTTAAGGAAGAAGAAGAAGACGAGAATTACGAATTTAAATGAACGAAGGTAAATTTTAATGTGCGAATGGTTTAGGAGGTAATTCACAGTTATAGATTTGTTTGTTTTTGTTTATGACAGAATTTTAAATAAATATCCAGAAAAATAAAGGGAGAAAATTAAAGAGGAACATTCTTATAAAAGGACGAATTTAATTGAATGTGATGTGCTTAGAAAATGAGTATTTCTCTTGTACTAATCGTCTGTATATATATGTTCGTTTATGGACAATTATTCGAAGAAAGGACTCCGAAAGGAAGCATGCATGTATAAAGTTTTTTTGATTTTCTATTGTTTTTTGTTCATTTATTTATTTGCCTATAGCCAGCAAATTAATACATAATTATTTTCACTGATATCCTTTTTGTGTCCTTTAATTTTTCTAATTTATTTTCTGTGCTGTTTTGAATTACAAATCTGAGAGAAAATTTATTTTAAAGGATAACAATTTTTATTGAAATTATCAAACAATATCCTAATGGTGATGATTATCCTTATTTTAATAAATTTAACGAGTGTATATTTTTTGTGTTCTGTTTCAATTTCGATTGTCCTTTTATATATTTTGCCTGCATTATAGAATGAATTTATTTAAGGAAATGTTATGTGAAACTGTTAATATTTTACACAACAAATCGGCACTAACCAATAATGTTAAGGTCAACAAGAAGTTAATTTTTTGAATTTATAATTTCTTTTCGTTTGATTTTATGAGTCATGAATGAGTATTTCTGAATGTAAGTATACTCGAATATACTTATTCTATGACATATGTATTAACTGTATCTATAATGTGTGCAACATCCTATACATCACTTAAAAAATATGCCCTGATCATGAAGCCACTTAGTTGATTCTTCTTGTTTTGTTTTTGGTTTTCTTGAAGAGTTCTTCAAGGTATACCTCCATCCCCGTGAAAAAAAAACCCAACAAAATCCATCAAATTTCCTTTTGTATTTATAAAAAAAAAATTAAGAACCCATATAATCTGGAAACATGAAAAAAATCAAAAATCCTTTGTATTTGAAAAAAAAATGTAAAACGTAAAACATGCTCCCACTAAATGGCTATGAAAAAGCCACCAAAAAAATCGCATACAAAAATTTTACCAAAAATGAAACTAAAAAAGAAAAATTTTAGAACCCAAAATGAGTAAAGAAACCCGCATCAAAAAGTTCATACAACGACACAACGTAATGGAAGTACACAAAAGCAAAACAAAAAAGAGAAAAATCATTCGTCTTTTTAGCGGCTGTTTCATTCTGCTTATTTTGGTTTTTGTTTTTTTTTGTTTTTGTTTTTTTTTTGCGGTTACATTTTGTTCTTTCTCTTTGATGCTGCATGCATGCATACACATATTCCCAAAAATTATTAAAACAGAATGAATGCATTATAAGAGCAATATCGTATCAGGATAATGAATAACAAAAACAACGAGGAACAAAAAAAAAGGATCCGATACAAAAGAAGTTGCAAAAAAAAAATGTTTCTTCTTCTTCATCTTCTTTTCATTTCCCACATATCACGTGTACGTATAAATACACATGTGTATGTACCACAGTACAACACAGCGTAGGTCCTGTATGCATATGTGTACATAACTTTCTGACTGTTAAAGAAAATAAATTGTATTTTTCTCCTTTTATTCGTATCACTCCTTCATCTTCTTCTTTTCTTGTCTGTCATAATTTTTCTTTTTGGCCAAAAAAATTTGCTGTTGTTCTTTTATTTTCTTGAATTCGATGCATTTAGAAATTCAGTTTTCATAGCTATATATCTATAGAAGGATGGTATAGGAGGTATTAGTCCTGGTACTGTATTTTCCTGGTTTATTTATATTGGAAATGAAATAATATTCTTTTAAAAATACAAAAAGGATAACGTAGAATAAATATGGAAACGTTAAAGAAACTTAAAAAGGAATAGAAACCGTAAAAAAAAAATGAGGACATCAGTATATACTCTGTACCATAAAACACGTAGAAAACGAATAAGTCTGTTAAAAAAATGAATTGAAAACGCAGTACTGGCAGTATTGCATGTACATACATGGAAAATGGAAAATTTCAACAAGATATATCAAAAAGAAAAATCCAATATAC
This sequence comes from Villa cingulata, assembly GCA_951394055.1. Lineage (NCBI taxonomy): Eukaryota > Metazoa > Arthropoda > Insecta > Diptera > Bombyliidae > Villa > Villa cingulata. Next base: position 955,803 of record OX596019.1, on the reverse strand, counting down.
AGAGGTGTGGGTAGGACAAGAACAGCAAAGTCTATTCTGTTGAATATATAGACGCTGGCTGAATATCTGCATACTTATTTTCCTTTGGATTGCATATAAACACACTGCGATATATACTGTGATCCTTTTCATTTTTCAAATGATTTTAACGTTAATATACGTACATCCTTGCATACACACATACACAAATTCATATCTCTATCCTTGCAGAAAAATATTTTAAAATTTTGCATTTTTCTTGTACAGTACTCTTAAGAATTCATTAACTAAATTCTTCATTTTTATATAAAAAAAACATTATTTTTTCTTTGTTTTTTTTTTTTTTTTGTGTATCCTTGCATACCCTTTCTGTATACACCAAAAATATAGTATCGCATCATCATCATCATCATATTAGCTACTATAAATGCCCACGATGATGATGATGATGATGACGACGACTATTACTATGATTATGACGATGATGTTAAGAAGCTCAATTCAAAATTGTTTTTCCTTTTTTTTTTTGTAAAAATAAATTTAAAAGAAGAAAAAATTCGAAAAAAATGCATATTTTCGTTTTGAATGAAAAAACTTCTTTTGAAAAGGGGGTCAGTTTAGTTTTATTTTCTCATTCAATTAGCAGTAATCATCAACCATTTGTGTAGACACACACACATACATACAGAAATTTTATATACTAATATATTGCATCGATGCTTTTAAATGTTGGTTATATAAATTAAGGATAATAAGAGGAAAATGAGAAATGAATGACAACAACACAGTAAAAGGTAAAATATTGTAGTAAAAATTATAGTAAAAGCAGCACTACATAGCAAATCTAGGAATAAAAGTACCTACCAGCAATACCGAAGAATATCCTGCATCTACTCGTACAAAATGATGACTTTTTAGACTTTTTAGTAGTGTGTAGTAAAGTATATTATAGAAGAGTTGAGAGGAGTCTCACAAATAAATCCGTATCATCAAAATCTAGAAAGCACAACAAGAACAAGTAAATGGCAAAAACGAACAACAAAACTGTAAAACATCCGAAACAAAATACACACAAAGAAATTCATATGAGTATGAGAGGATGTTTGGTATGAGTTGATCTCATAAATAATACGAGTATAAGAAATATCTTTATATATTTATTTTTTCTTTGTTCGTCCTTTATTTTTGATTTCTTGTTTTTTTTTTCTTTTCAAATTTTTATTTTAAATGGTCGATAACTAGTACAAGTAACGTATTTTGTTTTGTTTTTGTTTTTTTTTTTAAACGAGAATTTCATAAGTGCACTTCATAAAGGAAGAAGAGTACACAACGTCGTATATGGTCGTATATAGTATTTAAAAAGAAATTAAATAAAACAAAACTACATACACATATACACACACACTGCATTATGCATAAGAAAATGATTCAAAAAAAAAAAATAAAATAAAAGTCAAATCCTTGGAAAAAAAAAGAAAATTCTCTCTCTAAATTTTTTTAGTTAAATTCGAGTTGAGAATCTGAAATACTCGTACTTGAAAAACAAAGAAAAAAACTAAGAGAAATTATTTTAATAATTTTTTTTCTATAAATTTTCTTCTTTTTTGTGCTGGTTTTTTTATATTTTTGATTCGCTTCCTTTCTTGAGTAGTACCTTGCCTCGTCATTGCCTTACATTTTATTGCTGATGGCTATACCTACTGCTATTTAATACTACAACTATACTACAATCACTATTTAATGCTCTTGGTATTCTGCTGGCATTCTACTACACTCGCTGTTAGACGCGGTGGTACTCTACTATTACATTCAGTAGATTGCCTTGTATTTTGTACTTCTGATGTTGTTGTTGTTTTCGCACAAAAAAATTAAAAATAAATAAAAAAAGTAAATAAGAAAAAATTGAATTTTTCATACAAAAGCCAGAAGAGCAATGAAGAGATTTTAGACGGTAATTTGACCATTTTTATATGAAAATTATCATCCACATCCACATCCACATCGTCATATTAAAATATAAAATTTTCCTGTTTTGTTCTTTAATATTTCATTTTCTTGTTGTTATGTTTTCATTTTTAATAGAAGGAAGAAAATGTTTTTTTTGGAGTAAACGAGTCTACTATACTATACTACTGTTCATATGAAATACTTTACAAAAATAATTTTTTTATTTTAATTTTATTTCTGAAGTTTTGTGAAATAAAAAACAAAAAACAAAACAAAATACAAATAATTGCATGTTAAAACATATAAAAAGTCGATAAAAGTTGCTTTATTTTAACCATGCAAATTTTACAATAAAATTTTTCCCTCGTATACGTACAGCTATTATAAGACACTAAGGTACCAATAATAAGATATGAATGAATTTAAAAAAAAAAAATTAAAAACATAAATTACAAGTAAAAAACTAAAAAGAAAAAAAAACAATTTTCTAAAAATGAAAAATAAAAAACTAAAGTAGAAAATTGTCAATATACTTATATGGAGAACTGTTTATTTTTTATTTCGTCCTTTACTATATAATATTTTGTTGTTGTTGTTGTTGTTGTTGTTGTGTGCAATTTTCGAAAATTTCATTTTGCCTTGTAAAGTTTCAGTTCCACTTTTAAAAAAAATTCACAATAAAAATAAAGTAAAAGAAAATGAAAAGGAAAGGAAACTTTTCCATGCACCTATACCTTCGTATGAATGTGTATATGCACTACTCTAGAAGCCTAGAAGTTTTACGTACTCTTATATCTATACAAATGCCGCACGACTCCAAATACAAAAAATTTAACAAAAATAAGTAAGTAAGTATATGCGATTTAATTTTTTGACATTTTTGACATGAACAATACTTTCCATTCACAGAAAATTCATATAAAATTTTGTTTCGAGTATTCTCCATTTTCGTATATATGCGAATATTGTACAAGGATATGACTTTTTGGTTTTTTGGTTTTATTATTTTTTTTTGTTCCATTTGGATTGTAAGTACTTACATACATATAATTTCAGTTCCATTTTGGTTTGGTTTTTTGCATTGCGAAAATTTTCGGAAAAAAGAAAACAATAAATTTTGAAGTGTATACATGCTAGAAACTAGAAAGTTTTTTTTTTTTTTTTTTTAAAAACAAAAAACGAAGAAAAAATATAATTTTTCATTTAAATATTGTTAGATTTTAAAATTAAAAAACATAAAAAAAAGTAAATTTTTTTATTTTTTGGAAACTTTTCTCTTGACGAAACACATGCTGAGGACGTTTGGTTTTTTTTTGTTTTGGAAAATTTTTTTTTGTTGCAATTTTATAATCGTAAAGTTTTTATTCTAATGAATTTTACGAGTTTTCTAACTTTAAATTTATACGCTGATGAGAATGCGAGATAGAAATTCAAAAATAATTAAAATAATTTTTTAAATTGAAAATTCATCCTGGAAAATTTAGCTCTTGATATACTACGAGTATGTTGTACATACAGTCATTGAAATTTCATGGAAAATTATGAATTTAGCGTTAAAATTGTTCTGCATTTATGATGTGGAACTTTTGAAAGGCTGAAGGTGAAACAATAAAACGAAAACAAAAATTCCATGAAAGGCAAAAGGATAAGTTTTAATTTAGTTTGACGATTGACTGAAAAAAAAATTAAAATATGATCAAACAATACGACAGAAGTGCGAGCATTTAATATTCCACAAATTTATCAGCTTTGGAAAGCCGTCTTTTAGAGGATAAGATGCTTCTTAAGCCTCTCATGCCGTAATGATGATGACTAATTTTTTTTTCAAATTCTGAAACTTGTTTCTTCACGGACTAAATTACCGCATTTGCCAGTACAAATATTTGAAGTGTCTTCCTTTTTGTAGCTTCTTCATTTTTTATCCTAACACCAATTAATAGCTTCATTACTCGTCCATCGTAATTATATTAGCTCCTTAAATACTTTAATTTTTTTTTGTTTTCCATCACACACGTAATTGATAAATTTATCAATAATCGGTCAATTTAATCGTTTACTTATGACACCACCACGCACCACAATTTGGAAAAACACAAAAAAACTGAAATCATTCATCCCTCTATCAAATTATTTGTTCCCCAATAATAGTATCCATACTCATGTGTTCTTGCACACGCAAAGAATTCGTCAAAAAAAAATTTTTTTTGTCTTTATTTTCTCGTTTCTAATTTACTCTAGTCTAGGGCTGGTGTTCAATAAAACGATGATACCTTCATTCATTATTGACGGCCAGTTCTTTAATTGAATATCAAACAAAACACCATACACGATATGTAGATATTTTTTGGGAAAATTGAATTTGAAATGCATACACATTTACTACTCTGTTATGTACAAATGTCGTCTGAATAATATTATTGCTGACTGAATCACACATGCACATACACACACGATATTGGCACACCTAACAGAAACTATATAGTATTGAGTTCGATGCAGCTTGTATACGAAAGGATCTTCTTCTTATAAATACAATGGGTGGCATGTATGGGGAAGGAGGCAAATTATCGTATGTATATACACATTAATATCATCGTCCTTTTAATTTTAATATTTATTCCCTTTAATTGCTACATAGAACAACAAGTATAGGTGTGTGTGTGTGTGTGTAAAATTTTAAGAATACATTTTACATGCATCATCATGATATTGTGAGTGAGGTTAAATTCAGTATTGAACCATTAAAAGTAAACATATTCCTTTTACCTAATCACTTTGGTAAGTTTTTTTTCTCATTTACTGGTATTTTCTTTAGATTTTGCCTTACCTCTTATTAGACGAAGAAATTTTCCTTAAATTTATACACATGTGATGTAGATATTATGTATGCTTAATGATATAATAGTCGTAAGGATATATGCACCATGTTTGTGTGTAATAAGAATTCGCTTCATTGCTGTTAATGAACCGATAAATTTATTATTTATTGTTTATGCATAAGCATATACGACTAATATGCCAAGCCCAAAGATAGAAAATTTATGTTAGAGTGTACGTACTCCCACACACACACACATACACATGTCTATAAATTTTCTTTTATTCATTGAAATATAACATAATATCGATATCAATTTCCTGATGATGATTAGAATGACGAGGACGATAATAGTACGTTCTGTCAAAACCGTATGCTAATTAAGCAATTAGATATTGTGGTTATTTGTCTAACGTACAGGACATCCATATACAACACTCGTACGTATGCAGAGCTTGACAGAACGTATCTGTTTAAACATATGTGTTCATTGAATATAACGTAGCATAGATTCTTTGTCAGGTAAACATCTCGAATTTCTGTAAATCGAAATTTAAAATCCCAAAAAGATGAATTTGATTGAATTTCTATGAAAAAAATGAAAGGATACAAAGGATACAAAGGATGTAAAGTGAAATATGAAATCTAAGTACGAATATGTAATATCCCGTAATACCCATTACAAATTGTGGTCAAAAAATAAAATTTCACATAACTTTCCTCCCAATGATTACTTTATCTCTATTACTATTAGACAGTCTATCTACTACTGTCTATCAACTCTCGTATATAATTGATGTCTTTTATAGTTAAACCACACAAAACACATTTCATATATCGTATATTATCCTGTTTTTCAGTTACCGTTTAATTTATGTATGATATCCTCGTTCGTATTATTATTATTATTCAAATTTTGAGAATATGTACTTACTTTAGTACGAAATTTTTGTATGTGTACATACTTGAGTCCTTTGGATATATACCAGAAAGGGAGAAGTGCTCTTCAAAAGGAATTTTGAACGCGATTTTATTATGATATAGAGGTGTGGGTGTTGTTTTATTTTTTTTTCTTCTCTCTAAGTATCTATCTACACACAAACTTTTAGAAGGAACTTTTACTTTTAGAAGGAATCCGATTTTAGTTTCCTTAAAAATTTATTCGAGAAATTGAAGTTTTTTCCTTTTAAGACAATTTTTTTTTGTTTTTTTTCATGTTTTTCATTTAATGTGTTGCTGTAGACTTTAGTCCTGCATACAGAGCTCTTAACTTTTAGTGGTTGCGTATATCGCCACATATTTATCATCATCATCATCATCATTGTCCTCATTCACATTATACCCTGTCCCTGTGTACGTATTTTATACGAAATTTTTATTTAAATTTTAAATTATCCTCTGACTCTATACTTATTTGGATCAATAAATTTTAATGGATGTTGTCGTTTGATTTCATTTTCTGAAACTGTTTATCTTTTTCTTTTTTATTTTTCAAATTTTTTGTCTTCATTTTTCATTTGTTGTTTCATATACGAGTATAAGAAATTTTTGGTGTTTTTTTTTTTAAAAAAAAATTGAAATTGATGTTTAAGTAAATGAATTTGAAGGCGTCAGAATACTTATTTGTATCTTATGTAAAATATTTAAAAAAAATAAAAATAAATAAACGCGAAATGAAAAAAAAAGGAAAAAGAAAACATTTTATGAGGCCAATAAAAAAATGTTTTTTTTTTCTGTATTAAGAAAAATTCTTGTATTTAGGATTTTGAAATCTTTTATTGGGAAATAAAAAATTTGTAATGGTAGTACGATTAATAATAGTTGAAAGGGGGAAAAGAAATGTTTATATTTTGAATATTCGGGTAAAAAGTGAAGTGAAAGAGACGGAGACCACAGGAATGTGTAAATGTTTTCGTAATGAACTTTGTAATTTAAAGTCGAAAAATCCATATAAAAAGTTCATTATTTCAAAATTACATCCAATATTTGTGACAAGTTAAGTTCTAAAAATTGAAGAAGGATTCTCGGACTTTGATTAATTTTTAACTTATCAATTATAGAAATATACCTTCACTATTTCACTTTTGGTTGTTAGTGTGAATACAATACACCAAATTTCTTCTTTTCTGTAACACTTCTCACTAGAAACTCCGAGGAATGAGTAACTAAATCCTCTGTTTACATATAGGCATGTATGTAGATAACACAGAAAGTCAAAATTTCAAGAATTAGGACACTTATCCATTAGTTAGAAAATCGATAAATACAATTAGTAAGAATATAACCAACAATTTGTCTTGGTGAATAATTTAAGAATTTCTTGACCCTTTACTTCTATACACACACACACACACACACACACACACATCTCATCCAATTAAATGTAAATGTAGGTATGTGTACAGTTCATTACAAATTGAAAATTATTCACACTTTAAGTGATAATTTTACAGCTATACTGCTGCTATTCCTGCTACCATTGTTGTTGTTTTTGTTTTCTATTTATTCTACTTTATGAAGTTTATTATTAATACAAGAACGAAATGAACTGGACCATTAAAATATTTTCGATTTGAATGGAAAAAGGATTCGATTCAATTTCTGTACAACCTGTCAAAAGTTTCAAATGACCATACAAGAAACTTATGTGGTCCGTTGGTCCGTTTTTAAAGTCAACCAACAAACAAGAATAACACTAAAAAGTTATACAAAAATAAGAAAGGATCAATAGACTCTTATCACTTCTTAAACGTAACCAACCAACCGACCGACCGACCGACCAACGACCAACCTTGATGAAGGCCAAGAATCCTTTAAATGCCTCTACAACACATTTTGTATACAAGATTTTACAGATATGTATATCAAGCCGATTAAGTAAGTATTTAAGGAACTAAAGCCTGTATACTACCACTACACACAATCGAACTGACTTTATTTAATTTTCTATTTTCCTCAGAGATAAATGAAGAATAAGTTTAATATGCAAATGTGTACGTATATGTGTGTGTGTTTGTGTAGGTATACCCTTAAGTACTTACTGTGTGTATGTCCAAAGATTTTATAATGTTATAAATTATTTGCAATATTCAAATGAGAATTTCTTGTCACGTCACATATGGTAATTTGTGCTAGTTTTTGTACATACATATACATTTTGCTCGACCCTTTTATCACAATTTAATTTTTCTTGGATACATACATATACACATTCTACTTGGGCACTCTTGATAAAACAGGAAAAAAAAGGAAGTTGAAAACCAAAAAAATAAAAGAAGAAAAAGATATACAGAAACGTTTCTAATATAAGATAACTTTTAACAAATAAATTGATATGTAGGTTTGCCTGATAATAAATTAAAGAAAATTCACAAGGATATATGAAAAAAAAATTTTTTTTTTCTACAAGAAATTCATTTTGCACAGTTAAATGTATGTACATGTGTGTGACAACAAGGCCATGCCATACTCTATGTGGGTATAAATGTAAGTAGTATGTCATATGTTCGTTATATGCTAGTGTCATTTTACATATATAGAAACAAGAAGTATCCTTTATTTATTTTATTCATTCTTTTTTGTAATTTTGATATGGTCATTTATGTATGTACATGTATACTTGAAGATGTAAAAAAAGTCCTATGTGTGATTATTTGTAAATGTAAATAAACCGAAAAGGATATATTGGACTGAACTGAATATGTTAATATCTGTATATATGTATCTGTATGTATAACTGTAATGATGGCAATGATTGTAATAATGATACTACTTACAAAGTATGGTAAAAGGATAAATTTATGACCTAACCAGAAATAACATGAAAAACTAAACCAAAACCAAACAAAAAACAACAACAGCAAATATACAGAATCCTTTTTACATTTTAACGTTTTTTGATTAATTAAGTACTGAAATCAGATCGAAAAATTGTACACATGTATGTATAATGTCCTGAATTTTATACACAATCATTGTGAAAGTATGAGCATTTCAAAGTGTATTAATAATAGAAGAGATATCTATGTGTGTGTGTGTGTGTGAAAATAAATTATTATACTGTATGACGTTTAGAAGTAAAAAAAAAAGTTTTTCCATTTTCAATTTTCACTTACTTACTTATGAAAAAAGGTCATAAAGTTTATGTGATATTTTTTAAGTGGACGCATACTGTATGTTTCTTATATGGCGTGGTGGATACATTCGTATGTTTGCATGGTAAATTGCCATTGAAAATTTAAATTTATAATTGAGAAAAAATTTTCCTAGCTTCCAAAGCTGATTAAGAAGAAGAAAAAGAAAGTACACTGCATATTAGAAAGTAAAAATTTCGAATAAAAATCGATAAGTTTTAGGGTTTGTATTGCATACACAGGCACACAAAATACTTACAACAGAAAAACAAATTAATTCATTAATTAAAATGGTCAACTGCGACTTATTATAATTACAGAACAATAAAACACTTAATAGGATGTTCTTTGCACAGAGTGCTGTTTTAGCGTTTAACTCTCTCTTTCTTTGTCTATCTATCTTGAATTAAAGTAATAATACGTCTATAATAACAATCGTACAGCACACGTATCATGTTTCAAATTAATAAATAACATAAAATTGAATGTAAATAAAATTTTACGTTGTATAATAATAATTAAACGTTTTAATCATATCTAATGGCACCTTAAAAAAACGATTAAAAAGAAAACAAAAAATAATAAACAGACACAATTAAAGTGTAAACAAAATAATACATTCAATAATTTTTCATTTGTACGAGTATGCACGATTATGTGTGTGATGTTTGTTCAAATTCATATAAAAATTTGTAAGTATGAAAGGTAAAAAATGAAAATAAAATAAAAAATGTTTTTTCCATAAATAAAACTGGACAACACAGAATAATCGAATCATTCGCATATATCACACACCACCATCCAATATTTTATAGTCAGTCCATCATGTATACATATGTATGTACACTACGGTCATTTGTCACATGAACAAATAACAGGACGAAAAAAAAAACGAAACTTCTGAACCCTTTTCAATACAAGGATAAAATTATATGTATCTAATACTTATATATCTAATTGTATATATTTTATTGGTGTATCCTTTATTATTTTTTTTTTGTTCGTTTTATTTGATATCTTTGTTTGATTTTTCAATATTTTCCTATAGGTACCTCCTATACATACAAAAAAAACACTAATAATAATAATAATCGAAAACCACCACTTCTATTATATTTGCGTGTTCAATTATTTTCAAATAAAAAAAATTTTTTTTTTTATTTACAGTACTCTATATACTCACTAGAACAATGATATCCTTAAATATTTTTATTTAATTTCTATGACATAAACTCTTCATATATTACTGTACTTTGAGCTCGTAGTAGCTCGTAATATACTTATGTTTACGATTGTAATCGCATAGGGACTATTAATGTCGCAAAAAAAAAAATTAAATAAATAAAAATGAAAAAAAAACACAAATCGAAATGAAAATTATTACATGAATATGAGTATTGGAAAGGGTTGAAATAGAAAATATTTATCAATATCCTTTCTAATTTATTTCTATTTTTATTTGTCTTTTTTTGTCTTTTTTGCTGCATTCATTTCTTTCTTTTTTTTTATGAGTGTATCAATGGATGTACACGATAATAAAAATATCGATCGATTATAATCGATGACTTTTGTAACGGAGTTCATATACATGTTAATATTAATATACAGGAGGAGGAAGGGTTTATGATTTAAATGAGAAATGTTAATAATTTGAAGAAAAAAAAATTAAAATTATTGAAAATGTAAAACAGGATCAATCGAATATTTATTTATTTTTTTGTGTTTGGGTTTAAAATTTATTTTTTTATATTTCGATTGATATATCTTTGTCTAATCACCTTTTATTTATGTATGTATCCTTCTCATGTGATTTTTACTATATCCTGTACATGCTATGGGCTACGCTGTACCATTTTCTTCTTCCTATATCTGATGTGTGTATTACGTGAAAATTGTGTAAATCATTGAAATATTATGACAATAATAACTCAGAAAACAAATCCCCACACACACACACACCCGTACACCCCTTCCACATTTAATAATATAATAAAAATATTTTGTTCATATTTATAAATTTTTGTTTTCATCCTTATAAATAAAGCCAATTATTTACCTAACGTGCCCATATAACATAATTTATTACAAGAGAATACAAGAGTTTATAGTCGTGTACCTATGTACCTATAGAATCGTGTTTAGACTTCGGTTCGGAATGATTTATCGGAAATTCACATAAGAAAACAAAATCGTGCACAAAAAAAAATAGAAAATAAAATGAAATCCTTAAAATCACTGTATCCTGAAAATCATATACGCACGAATCTCATACTCTTATCATTTTTTGGTTTTCCTTGTTTTTTTTTTCCTAATAAAATTTAAGTAATGAGCAGAAAAGGTAAAAAAAAAAAATTTGAATAAAAACAGACACTAAATATTTGTACGAAGTATACGAGTGTGTGTACATTTGTGTAGGAACGTATGGGCGTATGGGCATAATAATTTTCCTTGTAACCGCATCCTGTTCTCTTTCTGGATGTATCTGTTTTAGAATTGATAGAAAGTAAGTAGATGTACAATGCACGTTGACAGAATCCAAGGTATATCCTTGTATTTTCCTTGTGTTTTTCTACACTTCCGAAAATGCTATCTCATGATTACGTGTGATATAGTTTACAAGCGTACGAGTGCCTTGTCGTATTTGAACGTACCGTATATTCCATATCCTATGTATATATCCTTGGTTTTTGTCTATTACATTACGAACGACATGTCTATAAAATTTGCTGTTTTTTTTTTAAAGGGTGATGATGTATTTTTTTTCTTATATCTTTGTTATGTGGTTTAAATCATTTTTGTGTGTTCTCCGTATACGCGTACATAGATCCTGTGTGTCTCCTTTACAATTTCCCACAGAATTCTGTTTTTTTTCACAATTTTTTGTTTGTGTATTTTTTTTTTTTGCTTCAGGTTTTTAGTTTTATTTTTCCGTTTCTGCCGTATGCCATACACATTTTTCCTATACACCCTCTCTTCGATACAATTCAATTTCATTTTTCCGAATTTTAAAGAAAAACTTTTTAAAATAAATTTTCCTGTTTTTTTCTTCCTTTTTTTTTGTTTATAAACTTTTAGCACAGTGTATAAGTACTCATGTCTTACATATAATCGTATACTATCATTCAAGGATATATGGTAAGGGTAACCATATGTATGCAGTATAGTGTATGAATGGATGCATATGTTATGAGTGATGTGATGTGCTGCCTAACAAAATGTTATTTATGTTAGGCAATAAAATTTGTAACAAACTTGATGCGGAAGATAAATTTACTGTTACTGTTATACATCGCATCGCACATACTGATGATTATTATTATTATTTTTATTGAAGAAAATTATATCTCAATTGAAAAGGATTTAAGGATTTATAAAATTTATTCAAAAGTTATTTTCCCAGTTATGATAAAAAAAAATAAACAAAAAATATATAGATGAGAAAAAAAGGATACGAAGAGAGACGTACTAAGTACATGTGTTAGTGAGATGGTACAGAATACAAGTAGTGTGGATTAACTTCAATCAGATTTTTTGGATTCTATACTGTATTTTGCATTTATTTTTTTTAAAGTTTTTGTAGTAAAAATTTTACAATTTTTCGAAGGATTCTATACCTAAGAAGTTATCGTTCATTATAAGGAGAAATCTTAAGAATTCGTTTATCAGTACGACTGGTAAGAAGATTTGTAATGAAATTTTCAAACTTAAAATCATCTTTAAATATCCACGCGAATGTAAAGAAAAGGAAAAAGTTTTGTATAGATTTTATAAAATCCTTATCAGACGTGATTATTTTATAGGTACAAAATGCACGAGAACTATATCATCCACATTATTTTATTAAATTTTTTTTAATTCAACAGAATGATTCCGTAGAAATGGAATATGAGTACTCGTCGTATAATTATGCAAGTATGTGGTGTCTATATGAAATCAGAATTATTTTCATTTGAATGAAATTACCAGAATTAATTGAATAATCGCAAATAACGCATTCGTATATAAACATTTAGGATCAATTTATGAGATGCTGTCTCATTCATATCTCATGTGTACATAAAACTTTCCTTGTACGACTTTATGTACTCTCGTATACGTGCTAGTGTATGTATGGATGGATCATATTTGAAAAAAAAATCCTTCAACATTTATTTTCTTACAGATTTTCCGATGCATATATATACTTATACGTAACGAAAGTACCAAAAAGTTTTTGTCGTTGTCATCATCATCATTATCGTCGTCACCGTTGTCATTATAAATATTGTTTGTCTTTTATCCCTTAAGGTGTATTTAACTAAACATACATACCTTGCCTAGTAAAAATAAGAAAACAAAAAATGTTCACTTCATTTTCCTACACATGTAAGAGGAGATATGTATTTGTATTTGTGTTTGGGTTTGTGTGCATCCTTAATTTGTTTTTCTTAAATTTTTGTTGTTTTATTTTTTTTTTCTTTCAATTATTCTCCAAAATGCTACAAAAATTAGTCGAATTTAATTGCTTTTCCACATGAATTTAGATAATGGGAGTGCAAGTCATAGTTGGGTACGACGTGTACATATGTGCATATCCTGTAACAACATATGTGTGTATGCCTATATTTATATGAATATATTTGCGTATGTGTTTGTATACAACAAAAAAAAAGAAAAGGAACGTACGTAAGTACGTAGAATTTTGGTAAAATTTATACCGTCATTTGTGTCTCTTACCATATTTTCAATTATACAAGAAGAATTCACGCAAAAATACGAAAAAAAAGGAAAAAATAAATACAACAAAATCAGAATCAAAATTGTATGGAAAATCTAGCAAACTACGGAATTGAAAAAACGAAGAGTTCAGGTTAGGACGTTAATTTATAAAATTTCATTTCGAGTATAGATTTCGTATGCATATAGTGAATGTGAACGGGGGGGAGTTGAATTTTTTTATGAAAAAAAAAGTCTACGGTATACGAGTATTCGTACATATACACATTTTGTAATTATTTCCTGGAATTTAAGAAAATCATTTTCATGGGCCATCAGATAACAACGTTACGAGTTTGTCTATGTTTTAGGAACGATACTGTAGTATGCAGTAAACTCATCCATATCTTCATCATCATCATCATCATCGAAAAAATAAATATTTTTTGGCAATTTGTATATCCTTGTTATGTGAGTACATATGTATATGTATGCATCAGTCAGTATATATTCCTGGATATAAGACGATCATATAGTAATGTAATGAGTAAATAAATAACAGGAATAGGAATAGGAACATACATACGAGTAGTACAGCAAAAAGAAATTGTCTCGCATTTTATTGCATGTATGTGTATGTGTGTGTGCTATATGTAGGAATTTTTATCATTCATTTTTCTGGTTTTTTTTTTGTTTTTCTAATTTTAATTTCATTTTTCGTCCTTTCTTTTTTTTATTTTGCATTTCGATTTTGTTTTGCTAAAAGAAGTCTGGAGTTTTAATTTAATTCGATGATAATTTGAAAAGTTTTTATTGCTGACTGAATGATAAGAAAATTCCGCTTTCCTTATCCGCGTTAGATATTATGTGTACGTGTATGTGTGTCTGCTTGCATGCATGTCTATACGAGCATGTATGGCAGTTTATAATTCATGAAATGAAGAAGCATTCATGTATGCAAAACAAACAAAAAAAAAGAATTTTTTGTTTCAAAATTTTTTTTTGCCAAATTCCTAGAAAAATTTTCATTAAATTTAAAAAGGAAACGAGTATGTGTAGACAAAATTTAGGAACTAATAGATAAATTGATGAGATATCATTTTTTATTCAAACAAAATGAACCTCATAGCTCATAGCTAATTGTGGATTTAGGACGTAGCATGGAATGCAGTCAATTTAAAGTTTTGAGGATTTTAATTACAGATTTCCGAAAATTCAGATTTAGTCGTGCTATAATTCGAGCTAGAGATCCTTTAACTTTTCAATCGAACAAATTCATTTTCCTCATAAGAAAAAAAATTTTTCTCAAGAAATTGCATCTGCAAGTATATTCTTTTTGCAAGGACAAAAATTGAATGGAGTACCTATTTTCTAAGATGTGAAGGAAATCCCTAAAATCCCAAAACAGAGTCTGGTTTTTTATGGCAGTTTCACATCATGACACCTCATAATTATCTATATTCAGAAAATTTCAAAAATCCTTTTAGACCAAAAATATCTCATAAGTATCCTTTTATTTTTATTAACTATCAACTCTACTCTATTCCGTGTAAAACTAATTCAAGTTTTTACGAGTATTTGAAATAAAAATCTACAAAAAAGGATAAATGTAAGGATGTTTTTTAAAAGTGAATAATTTTTTCTAAGTGTTGCAATTTCCACAAAACTAAAAATGAAGTAAAAATGATTGCAATGAAAATAATTACAGTTTATCATTCTTTTCAGCTTCCCAAAAAAAAAAAATGTCCTGGAATGAATTTTTTGTTGTTGTTTTATTTTTCCAACAGAATTTTAATTAATTTTCTTCTTTTTTTTTTGATATTTTTCATTTGATAGTATAAAGTATGTAATGTCTATGGTACATAAAAATCACGATTATATAATGTACATAGGTATCCTCAATTCAAATTTCCTTTTATATTTTATTTAAAAAATATTTTTTTTTCCTCCTTATAATTCTGCCTTTAATTCAATTTTTTTTATCCTTTCCAAATATTAAAAAAAAAAAATCATGTGTTTTAATATTTATTTCGCTTCGTCCTTTTTTGTACATTTTTTTTTTTAGATTTTATTTTAAACGTCGTCTGTTCTATTTAATACAATATCATTAACATTGTGAATTTAATTTTTGTCATTTTCTTTATATTTTCCTCCTACTTTATTTTTTTGTCAATTCTTTAGAATCAGAATCAGAATTTTCCGCCGTGCATCATTTTTCCATATACGATTAATGTACTACTACATAAACACACACACACGCAAATAAGACTACAAGCGACTTTTTAATTTAACAATTTTCATTATTATTAGATGTATTTATACAGTCAGTGGTTAATTAAATACCACATTTCAGTTACCGTTTACATATTGCATCTACACATACCCGATTCTTTTAAAGGTTGAAATTGTTCACTAAAACCAGGCGCTAATATCGGGGATACGAATAAGGACAGAAATGAAAGTCACATATTCGTTTTTAGAAAAATAATTTTACAAATCACAATCGAAAAAGTTTATTTACAAATGAAAATGTAGGTCAAAACATTTATCGGTTTTTATTGTTTACATGAATCTTTATTTAATTCTGAATTTTTCTTCTTGATTTAATCCTAAATTGAAATTTTGTGCAATTAGAGATTCAATCTAGAGGGCGAAAATTTTAGAAATGTACCGGCCGCCCAAGAGGCTAAAAACGGCGCTGCATCTACATATACAAGCACATATTTGTTTGTATAATACGTATAAGTATATTCATAATCGTCGGCATTTTAACACCATCATCATTAGTACTACACACTGATAATATAAAATCGTCATCGTCCTTATTGCTGTTGTTTCTTTAAAGTTTTGGTTTGGTTTATTTTTAAAAATTTTTCTTTTTTGATTTTTCTTTCATTCGGCTTTTTTTTTCTGTACTGTAGTGCGGTAATTCTCTAAAACAGCACGTTGTTATTTCAAAGAAAAAAATGACATTTTTTTTTCAATTTTGGTTAATTTGAAAATATTTTTCTTTTTTCATTTGCCATTTCTTCGTACTTCTCGTCTTTTGTCATTTTCCTTTCGTTTTTATTCCGTTTTAGGTTTTTTTTTTCTGTTCACTTTTTGGCTGAAATTCATTTTTCATGGCACCTTTTTTTCAGCGGTGATTTTTTTTTTAAAATTCGCATTCACTTAACTGTGTTGCTTGCATATGTATGTGTGTACATAATGTATGCGTCTGTACTATAAAATTTGATTTGGTGTGGTACCTATAGACCAATATACATACTCCTGGTAACTCATACCACTGTACTGTTTGTGATGATGATGATGATTGTCGACACAAAAATTAGTGTACTCATGTGAGAATAGCAACTGTCGCCAGTCAAATAAATTTTTTTCTTGCTTGTGTTTTATCCTTTTTTTTTTTTATTTAAATAAAATTTAACCACAAAAAAAATGTTTTTTCCTTTCTGCTTTCGTATATTTTTTCTTAAATAATTTGAAAATGAAAAAATTGGAAGGAGAAAATAAAAATTAAATTATCAGGCGGCGAAGAGCAAAGTGTGAGAGATTTTTTGCGATAGAGTGAAGTTGGGAACTTTTTTTTTTAGTTTTTTTTTTACTTTTATTAAAAAATGTACGTAGATAACGTATGTAAAGTTATGAACGAGTGTAAGGCGAGTAACCTTTAAGATTTATGTAGATACATTCACACGAAAACATTCGAAAAAAAAACAGTGCTATTACCTGTGCTATCACGTGTCTGTCTTACTCTGATTTGAAGGCTTCTGCTTCTGATTGTCTAATAAAAGAAAATATCAAAAAGGACATTTCAACTAAAAGTTGAAAGTTTAATTTGAAATTTGCCACGCGTATACAATTACATAATATTGCGATGAATACGTATGAAGACGCGATGAAGACGCAAGAAAAAGTCAAAGTAGTTCGAGAAAAATTTTAGTGGACATTAAAAATGAAAAAAAAAAATTATTTTGATTTTTCTATTGTTTTTATTGAAAAGATCTTTTAATAAATTGGATCACTACATAGCTCTAAAGCTCTGAAGAAAAGATTGTCTGTTACGAATAATGAAAAAAATCACTTTCATTTAATGGCGTGGAAAAAATCCCGCAACGCAAACTATCAACAGAAAATGCTCGAAAGCAACAAGTTAGCAAAACAGTGCAATGGAATGGTCAAGCAATGATAGATAACTTAAGTTGGGTTAACACTATTGGAATATTATAGAGCATTATGGGTATTCCATAACAACTCAATTTTTTACTTCTCCACGAAAACTACTAAGATCTGGACTCTCCATTTTTAGAATATGTTTCTCGAAATCGGAAATAAATCTCTACGTGAACGTTTGCAATTACAATCTGATCTTGATTCTCAAAATATTACGACTGACTGATTGATGAACATTCAGAAATTTCGCTTTCCCAAAAAAAAAAAATCCTTTACTCTCACAGTAACGATTCTAAGTCAGAAAATTTATCTTTATAATTTCATTGTTTCGATAAAATTTCTGAGAAAAATAAAAGTAGATAAGGATAAACAAAATTTTGACAAAAAACCAACAGAACAAAAATACAGTAAAAACAAAAAAAGTTAAAAAGGAAACTTCCCATAAACTAAATATTTCAAGAAATATTATGCAAATTCTTTTTGAAAATTTGAAGAAAACTTTTCATGAACTTTTTCTACTTTACATACATACGAGTATGATTGTGTGCCTGTATGGTGTATATACTCGTTTACCTATCCTACAACTGAGATTATTAATGTCATGTTTACTTTAACTTTGACTTCCATTTTTTTTTTGATATAGGGTTTTAAAGTTTTTCATGAAGTCTTATACATGCACTTGAACCACACTTCCAATACGTAACGGTTGCACAAATTATTATTTAAAACCACCAACTTCCTACTATTGATCCTACATCCCATTGCTGTTACTAGTACTCCCTACCCACCTCTTAATATTACTGCTGGCTGATACTGTGTTGTCTGTTACCTTAATCCTATTCCAAATGAAACGAATTTATTTAACTTCATGAATTTGTTTATTAACTCCTTAAGTATAGAGAGTTTCAAGTCACATATGGTATAGGTAACTTTTATTGATATCCTTATTTAATATTCCTGTGCACATTACACGTACCTATATGTATACATAATTGTACAAAATACTCTTCGTTTGTGTCTTTTTATTAACTGAAAAATAAATCACAAATATAAAAAAGGACCTCTTTCATTTTCATTTTATGAGTTGCATTTTTCTTTTAATTTTTTTTCCGTTATGTTTTGTTGTTGTTTTTGTTTTTTATTTTTCTTGAAAGAAATTAACAACTTTCCACACGGATAAAAATGATTTTGTTTACATATTCCCCAAAAAAATCAAAAAAATCAAAAAAAAAATAAATACAAAAAGTAAAGGATAACAGTTGAAAAACTGAAAGTCAAAAAACAAACAGGAGTATGAGTAAACGAAAATTATTACAACATGTGTATTGGTACCATCGTATGTAGAAGAAGGCAAAAGAATTATAAAATTCCAAACTTTTAAAGTACGTACATAAATGCAAGCATGCATGCTTTCAAAGTTACATATGTATAGTTGGCTGTTGTATTACAAACACACATGTGTAGACGTTCTTATGTGTACATTATGTACATATATTGTACACATGTTTTATGCTGATTACATTTATAACCGAAGGCAAATATTTAATCATCATGCACATGTTTGTATGAACTTAATACCAAAAGAATAATAATCATGGAATCATGAACAAAAAAAAAATTAATAAATATAAAATGCAAGGACAAAAAAATCATAACCAAAATTATTGTGAAAAAATTGAAAACGAAAGAAAAAATCCAAAAAAAAATAAGTATAAAAAGAATAAGAAGAAAAATGTAAATTTTTTCTTTAAAAAAAAGGAGTCATTCATATTAGGTACATGCATGCACACATAATTATTCTCTCAAACCTATAAAAAAGTTCCAAAAAGTAAAAAATAGAAGAAAACTTCAAAATAAATTGTTTGTTGTACACTCATGTATGAACGATGTATACACAAGAACATATAACAGGAGGACCAAAAAGTAATGTCGAGATTCGTTTGTCAGTGGCAGTAAATTAGTAACAGACAACCGAGAATCTTTTCGACACTCTTTTCTTAACCAACCTTAGTCCACCATCCAAGAAAATTTACAGCAGACTGATATGCACTGGTATACAGAACATGGGTTTCGGGTCCCACATAATCTGTCCGAAGAAAACAAGCTACCCGCGGTCCACTACATACAACTAAGATTGCTTCACAAGTTTAGTTCGATTTCTTCTTCTGTTTTCAATAAATAATGAAAGATAAAGGAAATTGGCAAAGAAAATACGAAAAGAACAAACGAAAATTATAACAAGAATTCATTCATAAGAATGAGAAAAAACCGAAATGAATGTAAGTTAAAATGAGTGATTGGATGGAGATTGGGTTGATGAGTAAAAATGAAGAGAAGAAAGTGCGAAGGCAAACTAAAAGCTAAACATATAATTACAGGCATACAATGTTTGTACAGTGTAATAGAAAGAGGAATTGTAATGCTGAAGGACTTAAAAGTATACAAGTGGGTGAATATGGAGTAAACTCATAATTTATTCAGAAACAAAAAAAGTAAACAAAACAAAAATTCGGTAATGCAATAAATATCGAAGGAAAAAAAAAACTCAGTCGTAAATGAGTATCTACGTAAAAACAAATATTATATCTGCAGGTATGTACACATGTGTGGGTGAATTTGGGTGGTGGTGATTTCGATTAGACAATTGTAAGGATATGAATTTTGGATGTTTATTAAAAGCGTCATCAGTGTAAAACTAACAAAATAAGGACGAAAATAATAATGTAGTGAAATAAACAAAGTAACAGTTATAAAAAATAGAAAAAAAAATAAACGACAACGAAAAAAAAAACTCATAAGAAAGGAGCACAACAAATTTTTTTACAGTTTTCGACTCTCATTTAAGTTCATGCATTTGTATATAGTAAATCGTTTATCGTAATCTAAAATTAAAATCATTGACAAAAAATGAATAAAAAAAATTCGCCCTTTTTTTTCCAAATTTTTTTTTACTTTTTTGATTTTTTTTTTGGTTTAGCTGTAAACTATACTGTAGCTCATTGTCCTATACGTAACATGAGTACCTTAGACAGATATAAAAAACGTGTATCCTTTATGAATGTATGTGCTCGTACATATGTGGAAGGAGTACAGTTTAGCATTTAGATATCAAGAAAACAAAAACAAACAAAAAAAAAATTATTTAATGAGAAAATTAAAAAAAAACAAATTCTTTGTTTCATTTTTATGTGCAATATGTGGCTTAAGAAGTACGTGCACGTATAAATTAGAAGGACTCATACATATATCAAAAATCAGGAGTACTAGGCACAAATTCTCAAGACAGGGTATTCCACAAATACAAAGGCATTTAAAATGAAATTGCAGTCAACATATTTTTGTCAAAAAGTTCGAAAAAAAAATACAGAAGACAGAAGTAGTTTAGGCTGTCAATTCATCTCAGGATATTAAAGCAAGAACAAAGTTATTTTTCATAATGATTTTTGACTATTTGACGTATGAATTTTTTTTCTTTCTTTCTTCTTTGTACGTTTATCTGAGAAATATCCTGTAGAAATACCCTGTGAAAATACAAATTTACTTTCGATATATGTTTGTAATTTGGACATCATTGAGGAAAAAAAAAATAAAATAAAATAAAATAAAGGTAAGAAGGTAACGACAACGATGTCTCAACAAAAGTAAGACGAGTTAGAGTACATACCTATAAGAAGAAGAAGACACACAAAAGTAATAGGGAAGTTGTTTAAGAATGGAAATGTGATTGACATTACTATTTTTTATTATAAATTATTTGTTATATTTTTTTTTTGGTTCCTTTTTATTTTGTTTTTGCATTTTCATTTTCATTTATTTTTTTTTGGCTTTCCTTATTATCGTGAACCTGAATATTAAACAGACAGATATGCATATTTATGTTCCTAATTACAATTTTTTTTATATCAGAAATACTAAATTTATGCAAGGATTTGTTTATTTATTTTTTTTTTGTTTACTAAATAATGTAGTATTTCGATTCTATTTTCATTTAATTTCATTTCTATTTTAATATTAAAAATTACTCGTAAATGAATGTACGTACGTGTGTTCGAGAGTAATATCCTTAAAATAAAACAAAAAAATAAGGCATAAAAATGATTTCTTATTATTATTAAGAATTACAAAAAATGTAAATGAGAATTCGATTTTTCATTTATACATATTAAAATTTTTTATATGATATTTTATTTATTCTTTACATTACTTTTCCTGTTCAATTTTTTTTTTTATATATTTTTATATACTTAGTCGAATTTGCATTCTTTCTTTTATTTGAGTAAATGTTTGAAGTTCAGAATATCAGTTGTCAGGGTATATTCAGTAACAAGAAAACATATAATACGTGCAATACAGTCAGAGCTGGATTTAAGCATTGGCAACACAGGCGGCTGCATAGGCAGCAAATTTTTGGGAGGTGACAAATTGAACTAACTTTTTATTAGAAAATGTAGAAGACTGTTGGAGAAATTTCAATTCTTTTTAGAAAAATATTTCGTGATCTTTATAGCATCACGAATTGCAATAACACTTTATTTGGAAGTAAAAGTAAACAAAAAATACTTTTGTACTCGTATTTTCTTACTTCAAAAACAAGTTGATTTTCTCTCTGAGTATAGCTATATGTAACCTAAATAGACGTGACGAAACGAAACGAAACAAAACAATACATATGATAGTACTGTGGTACAGAACTATCCTAAATGGACGTGTATTCTTACGTTCGTTCAATTTCGATAAGTTTAAATGTCAAATAGATGAAACGAGACGAAACGGATAGTGCGATAGCGGTCGTACATTTTATCGTTTCTACTCGTTTCATACACATTTCTATTCGTTTCTACTCAATACTTATACACAATTATACTCGTTTCGAATCGTTTCTATTTAGGGCAAATTTGTAAACTGACGAAACGAGTATTTACGTTCGTTTAATTTCTTTCGTCCCGTCACATCTATTTAGGGTTTTGCTTATAGAATGCGAATATTGTACATAACAAAAACATGGAAAAATCAACTAACAACATTTAATACTTGCCCCTCTTATTCTATACATTTCATTCGTGATATCCGCTACTGATTATACCCACACTAGATATTTTTTATTAAAAATATTTTTTTTTCTTCCCCAATTTTATAAATACGATAAATTAATACATGCATGAATATAAAAATACTGATTATAGGTACAAGGATAATATATGATAATTAGTTAATAAAACATAAAAATTCGTTATTTACTCGCGGTAATCGTATATTCTATTTCCTTTTTTTTGTTTGGAAGTTTATTGATGTGTGCACTGATGATTATAATTTTGATGACAGAATCGAATCGAATCTGTATAGAGAGAACACACAAAATAAAAATTAGAAAAGCAAAAATTAAATAAAAATTTCATAAAAACATTTCATTTCTTTAATATTCTTTAAATAAAAATTATCTATTATGCCTGCATGTATACGTGTCGCTTCATATGTTTATCATCAAATATTGTCAATGTATCAAAAAACCAAAAGGAGGAACAAATTTTTTTTTTTCACATTCACATAAATATCCTGATAATATCCTGTTATAAATCTTTAAATTTCTTTTTTATATATAAATCGGTTTTCAATAAGTAAGTAAATCTTAAAGACTTTTTTATACATCCTCATTTTCATGTCAGTTTATGTGTAAGGATGTTCACTTATTCTACCAGTACATTTTCTCTCCTTCATCTGATGTGCTAAAACGTTTCAATTTCTTCACAAAAAAAAGGATAAATCTTTAAATTTTGCATCTAAAAATGTTACATTCGTAATAAGGATAAATTTTTTTCGTACATGTGTTTTGGCAACATTATAAAAATAAATATGTTTTAAACTTAATTTGACACAGTTCGTACTTCTTCTTTATACTCGTATTACGGTGTATTACTGTTTTCGATCAGACTTTTTTTTTTCCTTCGTATGAAAATCTTGACACATTATCAACGTTATATTCATATACATACCTCCCTAATGGCATTGCGTGTATTTACTCACATCCTTCATCATTCCTATAATTCTTTGCCAAAAAAAGGAAGCAATGCTTTTTTTGCAAGGGAACATACTAGATACTAGTAATGTGTGAACGTACCTAAGTCAATGTCTTTTAAATTGTATGTATCCTTTTTATTTTTTTTTTTTGGTACGTAACATACTCGAGATTTACAGATAAATGTATACGCATTCGAACGTAAGTATATATGTGAATATATTTTTGCAACGCACATTCAGTGAATTGAATTCTCGTGAATTCGTAATGAAATTTAATGATTTTAAGCAGAAAAAAATACAAACACATACACATTTTATTTTGGATACAGACTTGACATAAAACAGAGGACACATAAAAAAATTATCGGAATACACACATCGCAGATACTCCGTATATAATTGAAATCTCTAAAATTGCATGAAGAAAAATAATGAAGCATCACATTATTTCATTGAAGGATACACGCACACATATACATGTGTATGTTCGTAAATAAGAAGAATATTTTACGTATATGTTTGTGCGTACATACGTGTGTGTGTTTTCTTTTGAATCTAATTCCATTTCATCTGTTTGAATGAAGTCAATGAATAAAAAACAAAAATATCATATACGAGTATACATTACTCACAGATATAATAATAATAATTCAAAATTACATTCATTTCAAACACTCTCATAAGATACTCGTATGTAATGAGCATAAGGATATTATTATTTTGTCTTTTCGTGTTTTGTATACATATATTAATATCCTTGCTAGAAAAAAAAAATGTTTATAATTAAATTTTATTTTATGCTCACAAAATTATTATCCTTAAATTACTATGAGACATACATCGTTCATATGTTGTATGTTTATCTAAAATTCTTATACGAGTTGATAAAAAAATAAGGAAAAAAAAATTATAGCGGAGATGATATGGGAAGGATATAAATTTTTTTCCTAATATATTTTTTTTTTATTTTATTTTTGTTTTTGAAGTGTAAAACCACCATATAGCCATCATCATCGTTGCAGTGTATGTGCCAACAAATCTCAAGAAAACGCAAAAAAAGGCATGAATACATGAGTAATGTTCATACTCATATGAACGACTGAATATTTGATATGATTACAGAAAGTTAAAAAAAAAAAAAAGAATTTGTAGTCAAATAAATGCGTACGTAAGTAGATGTGTGCTTTGTAATATCCTTATAAAATAAGAGTATACTGTTAGCTATACCAAGCGTATGGCCCATAGGTGAATATTTTTTTGTATGAATGTGCGAAGAATTCTAAGAAAAATTCTAAATTTTTTTTCGTCCTTCTTTTTTTAAGATTGTTATACTTTGCTATGGAAAAAGGAAATAACCAAAAAGGATTTTGTTTTTAAAATAATCTTGACTAATTTAAAACACGTATTCTTCATATGTCTTCTTGCATGTAAGTACGTACAAGCAAACATATGTAATTGTCGTCATCGTTATCGTCATCATCATCATCATCATCATCATCATCGTATAGCAGCATCAGCAAATAATATCTCGTCACTCATCCCAAACTTTTTTTCTTAGATTTTTTTTTTCGTTATTATCACCCACGACTCATCACACATACATGTACATTTTTGTCGTGTGTGAGTCATGCATGGCATTCTGATTTCATATCAAATCCTTTGGGGTGTACTATCGTATATACATTTTTCTTTTAATATTTTGATTTTATTTTCTATATAAATTATTTACAAACATATGTAGGTACTCGTGTCACTTCATATATACACGTTACAAACGCATTAAATAAAATATTTAGAAACGAAAAAAAATAAAAACAAAATTTAAAAGAAACCAAAAAAAAAAAATAAAAACAAAACAAAAAATCAAATAAAATAAAGAATCTAACGAACACAAAATAAAAAAATCTAAAATAAAGAACACAACAACAAGAAGAAGACGAGAAAAAAGATGAAACAAACATTAGTAACAAAAAATCATATTCAGCTTAAAAACAAGGGAGTTTTGTTGTTTTTTTTTTTTTGTTTTCTTATTTTCATTACTTCTTCTCAGTTTTTAAAGTAAATTTTTCTTCTATTTACAAAAATTTTTTTTATAAATGTGAAAATGAATGTGCGAATATGAATGGCAGTCTATACATACATACATACATTCGTCTCGTATGTGTACTCATATTTAAAAAACAAAATTATTAATGTGAATAGAAACGTAATGAATGCGTCAATTTCTTTTTTTTTTTCAATTTTTTGTGTAGACGAAATGAAATCAAAACCAAAAAGAGAAGAAGAAACAAAAATTAAAATTTAAAGAATATAGAGAGAAAAGGATCAAAATTATTCGGGAAGGCTAAAAGTATACATCAGAAAGGCAAAGAAAAATTTTTTGGTATGAGCATATGCATGCATAGAGTATATGAATGCTCCAAATGTAAAAAAAAAAATAGGAATTATTATACTGCAGGAAACAGGACTCTAAGGATTTTCAAGAGCACATGTATTTTATACCTTAAGTACACATACGAAAATAAAAAGCAAAACAAAACAAAAAAAAACAATGAAAATTCTATACATTTTACATGCGTACACATACGAGAAAGTCGTTATATAGTCATCATATTATGATGATATGATGCTGATATACATATATTGGAAAATAAGAAAAGCAAAAAAATTCAACTACTTTTTATTCCTTAATTTTCTTCTTTTTTTTTTTTTGGAAGTTATGTATGGAAATTTTTTCTTTTCATAAATACAAACGATATCTTGACATCATGCATGTATGTTTGAATTTTTATATCTGTATCTGTACGGATATTTTACGACTTTTGTTCGTCGTCTGGTATTAAAAACAATAAAAAAAACATTTAAGCAAATAAAAAATTTTCATCTTTTGGAAATAAAAAAAAAAACAAAAACAGCCGAAAATATACATATCCTTCCAAATAGGATCATACACAATTTACATACATACGTACTCATATTACTGTATTCATATGTGATACACGAATATACGTACATTATCGCGTACATTTTTTCCTTATTGTTTCTAATACTTCAAGGAAAAAAAGTTTTTATTTCTCAATAAAAGGAACAAAATTTATATTATGTATATTTTTTTCTAATTTCTATAACAGGAATACGTGTGTGCATTACACAAATTACAAATATACCTAAATGCACGTATGTAATGTAAATTTAAAATGTAATTTGTCATATATATGATCACGTGTATAAATGTGTCTGTTTGTAGCAACAATAATCAAATATTCTGCTGTATTCATAGAACCAGAGGATATGTGGAGAAGAAGAAAAAAATAAATGAATTTGGGAAATAAAAATTATAGAAGAAAAAATTAGAATGAATAGGTATGTAAGTATGCTCATATGCCCACATTCACATTACAAAAGAGCAGGCATCCCTATACACTATGATGCACATATATGTAGATACATTCATAAAGCAAATAAGATGATAAACATCGTGTACATAAAAATATTTCATAGAATAGAATCATTACCGTAAAAATATGAAGGGTTTGAGAGGTAGCACATGTGATTATGACATGTAAGGACTTGTATTTGTTGAATTATAAATTTGAAAAAAAAAATGAAAAATAGAAAATAGAAAAAAAAAATAAAAAAATATTTCAATTCGTAAATTGAACTAAAAAGAAATTTATCCTCTGGACCGATGCTAATGTTGTTTAAAAAAATTTGTGGATGGGGTGCAGGGGTTTACGTATATGAATTTTTAAGTACAATTTACATTCGAGTAGCTACATGTCCACAAACATAAACATCACAATGACACGTTCACATGAATAATATTTTTGCTATTTTCTAATTTATTTATTTATTTTCTTTTAATCATCAGCTGTAGAAGGACACATACATATATAGAGATGGCTGAATGACGTGCTCGAGGATCTCAATTGTTTGAGAATGGGGAATTGAAAAAAGAGTTGCAATGAACAGAAGTGCATGAGCGAAGGTTATTTGAGAGTCCAGAGCTCTGCAAAGACTACCTCTAACGCCACCGGAGAAATAAAAGATTTGCGCCTCTAGTTTATTTTTGATTACTAATCACTGAGTTATTGGCACGTCAAAAACTGAACGTTGTCTGTCTAACCTGCTGGGATGTACACAAACATTAAAAAGTCTGAAATGACAGTTGATCATTTTTGTAAACAATAATGTCTACTTGAATATAACAGCGTTAAGTGAGACTTTCACATTACTTTTGAAGGTAAATATAATATTGGACACAAATCATACTCTTGTCCGAATGTATTTCAATTAATATTTCTGAACAATTTTATGCTATACTTGCGAGTTTAAAAAGTTTTTTCCTTTCAATATTTTTCCATTTTTTTCATTAAGTAATAAATTGTAATTTTCTCAGAAGACAGTTACTGTGTACATCATAACGACGTAATAAAAACTTTTATCTATTAGAAAATCTTCTTCCTTAGAAAAACTGTAACGAAAATTATCGATTTTCAAAAACCCAAGCACAAAAAAAAAAGGAAAATTTTATATAAAAATAAAAAACTGGAAAAATTTATAAGAATGAATTTTCTTAAATTCTTTCCAACTATTCAGAATAAATTAAGTCTTCTTAGAGAATTTTTGAATGTTTGGATTTTGTTGTTTTTCTTCATTCATTTTTTTTTCCAAATTTATTTCATCTCTGAAACCATTTTCTATGAAGAATCCAAACAATAGCAACCGGATTTTAAAATGTTCTTTGTTTCCGTGTGTATGTATGTAATCATATCTCATATTTTAGAGTCAGTAAGTATTTTTCTTTAATTTTGAATATTCATATTTACGATTAAAAATGAAGAAAATAAGAAAAATACACGAAAAACAAAAAAACAAAAAAATAAAAGTAGAAAATGATTTCTTTTTTCTTATGTATTAATGACTGGCGGGCTCATATGTACATGCATACACTCATACATCATCTTCGCAAAAACACACACACATACATACAAAACACTCTGTATATATAGTTTTGTGCTGTTATTGCTGCTGTTGTTTATAAATATATGTTCATTTCGATAATAAGTTTGTTCAAGATTATGCAAAGTATAGAGAATGGCAGAGACTTATTACCAGTATACGTGTACATGTAGGAAAAAGGAAAAAAAAACAAAATTGTAAAAGTTGCATGGAAGGAAAAACTACACATTAAAAAAATTGCGAAAAACTTACGTTGAAAAAAAAAAACAAAAAAGTAAGAAAACATTTTTTCTAAAATAAGGACGAAAAAAAAAAGCACAAATTAATAACTTATCCAGCAGACAAAAATTTATATTTAATGCATACACGCACACATACTTATGTACTATACTATATGTAGTATACATATTATCCTGTGAAAGAAAGTGAAGTCAGTAACCTGACATAAATACAAGTGAATACACGTACATACCTATACACATATGGAATATGTATACGGTCTCAAGTTCTTTTCATTTCTTTTCAGATTTTTTTTTTTTTTTGAAAATTTCTACATCTCACACCAAATCCTTCCATCTACCATTATTGTACTTATTACCGCACCAATACCCTATATGTATATACATACTCGTATGTATTCCTTCGGGTATTTGTCGTCCCGCACACAGCATCATCATCAACACGATGATGATCTACTCATTTTCTTCTTCAATTATACAATTTCTTTTTCTTAAAAATGTGTGTAATTGTACAAGTCATAAATATACACACACATGAACTTATTATTATCCTGCGTTATTTGCCTAAACATGTATGTATATGTATCATCTTTAAGCATACACATACACACTTCTACATCCCAGCTTATATTCACGTTTATATGCACACGTCCTTACTATGCTTACAGTTTTTACATTTTCTTAAAAAATTTTTAAGCGAAACATACAGAGAAAATGAGAAAATGAAAAAATTAAAGACAAAAACAAAATAAGAATTATTATGTACTTATGAATATGCAAATATATGTACATACGTGAGTGTATATGTCGTGCTATACGTAGGTAACATGCACACTCTACGTATACGTGTACGTAAGAAAACTCATCTAAGTTTTTAGCGAAAGACAAGCGAAAAAAAAAAATTAAAAAAAATCCTGGCATATAGTGGTTGTTACCGGACCGGCATCGAGATGGTGAAGAAATTAAGAAAAATTCCTTAAAAAACAAAGCAATCATCGTCCCTTTTGTGGGTGGTATGTGGTATGGGTATATATATTTAGGATGATGTATTCATGTTAGTATAGCGAATATTAATGTATATGAATATTAAGGACTATTTTGAGGGTTACATACACTCACACACACACACACAACTCATACATCATTCATAAACATAGTACTTTTGTAATGAATGTGTGTTGTAGATCAGAGGGATGTATTTGAGGAATGCTGCTGATGATGATGATGATGATAATGAAACTTTTCTTATGCAAGATGTTGGTTAAAAAGGAGGACGATGGTCTCACTTACAAAATAAAAAAGTATACCGTTTTTCTTAAATGAATAAAGGATACTCATATAGTACAGAGTTTATACATACATATATAGCTGTATGTAAATAAATTTGCATACATTACAGTACAGACATTATTTGTTGGAAAGAAAGTTTGTCTATTGTGAATTAGACAGTCATGTCATATATAGTATTATGAAGAAAATGTGCTGTTTTATATGTATTTAGAGGTGTATCTCATCATCATCGTTCGATACGGCACATATATGATTTCACAGAAAGGAAATAGAAAAGAAAAAGCATTTATATTTTTTGTTCGAAATAGATTTGCATGTAAGGATATCTTTTTTTTTTTAGATTTTCCATAGACATTTGCCGGTATTTTGTATTTTTCCGTTTTCTTTTGTCGTGGACAATAAGACAATGATCTAAAGCTCTTCGGTTTCATATACGATACAGAAAATTAAGTAACTACATACACATAGATGACAACAGTATAGAATTGAGTAATAAATGAAAGAAATGTACATACATACATATATTTATGAGCAGGATACGTTCTATTTAGGGTATAAGAAACGCCAAAAACAGGCCATTAACGCAAAAGAAATAATGATGATTAAATTTACATACGAGTATGTGTAGACTTTATAGAGTAACAAGGATACAACAAATCTAAAAAAAAAAAAGAAGAAATGAAAATAAGAAATTTTTAATGCAATGTTGTCCTTTCAACAATACTACAGCTATACTAACTGCTATAGAATTCGACATTAATTATTGAAAATTGTAAGAATCTAGCTAAATAAAAACGAAAATTAAAACTGGCAACTTTTATTATTATACATCCTGAATGAATGGTTGCTAAGGGATTGAGAATATACCACTAGGACTATACTATGTATGTACTTTGTATATGATGGTGATATAATATGAGCGTGAATTCATCTTAATAATTGTCCTTTTATTTATTTAAGAAAATTACAATGATTATGAGAAGATGATGATGATGATAATGTTGATTTTGATGGTAAGAAAAAAAAAATTTAATTAAATGTGGCATTTTAAAGTTAAATATGGTTAAATATTTACGTGATGCTCTTATTAATAGATAAAGGATATACGAAATTTCTGAAAAAAAAATTGTTTGTTGTACGATTGCCGAAATAAACATTTAGGACGTGTAGCATCATATTTTCTGGTATACTATATTGTGTTCGATTCCTTTTAAGATGACCAAGAAGATGTAATCCGTTGACTTCAATGCGATCAACTATATATTCAAGTCTTTACTGCAAGCTCGTACAAGTTCCTTGTTCAATCTTCAATCTTTCATCATAGATCATTAGATTCATAATGACCATTATTTTCGAATTTGCCTGAATAATCGTCTTAAAAATCATTATTTCAAAAACAAAATAACCGAATTGGTAATTAAGAAATAATATCCTTGTCTTGTTTCGTTTACATTCTCCAATTATAATTTTCGATTCTGCTATATTATGTCTATATTTGTAGAGCCAATATTCGCATTTAAATTCCATTCTTAAATTCTAATTTATAAATTCTTGTTATCGTTTCATTTTATAGTACGCACCTAACATAATAATTTTGTGTCACCTCCCTACACTATCAACATCCTATCATCATTGGCTTCAATTCTAATACATTATGCTTGCACTCATCGTCTTGTATATGAGAATTTCATTTGACATGCGATTATAAAAATGTTCATATTACGTCATATGTGGGAATGTACATATCTAATATCAATTTTCTAGTTTTCTAAATTTCTTTTCTTTTTTTTCTTTATTTTTGCTCAGAAATTATTCATTTCTATATGTGAAAGCATTCGTATACATTTTTCTCCTTAAAAATGATTTTCTATTTCTATAGTATATACGTGAATAATATACTTTAGTGAATGAATGAGTGTGAATATGTATGAGTGTTATCATGATATAAATATTCCAGCTAATTCCATAAATTTATGGATTTCCAATAATATGCATTTATATACACATGGTACGTGCATGTACACGATAACACGATATACATTTTCCTACGTGTTTTTTAAAAACTCACAATCGCATATATGCTCTCTGCTTCGTAAAATAGTCGTATGAATAGTTCTTGAGTTGTTCTAAAAATATTTTAGTAGTCAGGTAGGTGGTATATGGATAAGCTATGCACGTATGTATTCCATTCTATATTCACACATGCTCCCCACTTTCCAATACATAATCATACTTCGTACATTATTTATGCTCCAAAGCACTTATTTGTACGTTACGTACTCGTATATGACTTTTCATTCAATCATATATGGAATGATCATCATGTATAATAGTATAATATCTTATACCTATGCACATATTCATTCAGGTATATGTACGTACATTATATTTATTTCGTAAAAGCTAATGCATAAAAAAACGTAAGCTCCACATATCACTATTATTTTATAATACAAAAGACTCCTCCTCTAGAGAGTAATATAACAAGACCAGCAGCCAACAGCATGTCATGTTATTATGTTTAGTTATAGATAGTTTTATATAAGAATAATACAAGAAAGTATACATACGACGTGTTGTACTATTTTATATGAAATGCTCCTCTTTCATATGTACACATATACGAGTACTACACATTGTGCATGTACTTTTCAGTTTTTACTAAACAAAGAAAAACATATAAAATAACATATCTATAGGACTAACTATATCGTCTATACTCAACGAAACGATTACGATTATACGAGTATTCATGCAATAGCTCCATGAAAACCATTATGCTATAGTACATAAATCTATAGAAAAAATGAATAGATACATGCATGCAGTATACATATCTGACTTTTCAAGCAAAACAACCAGCAACAACAACAACATAATCGACAACATTTCAGTATCCTGTGCTATATAAAGTCAGCAAACAGCAACATCAGAGACATAACTCTTTTTGCATGCACGTACACTGACATTAAGTAATAATAATGATGATAATAACTGCAAATCTACAACTACATATATAGGATGTTTTTATCGTATATGGATATGCATATCATGCAGTTTTATGTGCATTCTTGTATGCAATTCAACATCATCGCATACAAATAGAGGAATGAAATAATGGAGCCTAAGATCCATTAGGAAAATGAAAGCGATACAGAAAGAAATGTGCACTCTGTACACTGTGTATAGTACCAGCAATAGAATAGGAGCGACGTTTTATGGAAATACGTAAGTATTCATATGCATGCATATTCATTGCTTGTATGTGTATACATATTTAAGTGTATATTTTCATGCATGAATACAACTATCTTAATATGTATCTTGATTTTAATAAATGAAAAACTCGTCTATAAGAGCAACTCTTTGTATAAATGGTGTATCCTAACATTCGTTCTTTGTTCTAATTCTTTTGGTCCAACTCTATAAGTTTCCAAAATTATTTATAGGTTTTTTCTTTCAAGTCGGAGGAGACTATTTCCTTTTAAGTCCAGTATTCATAGTATTGTGTAGCATAGATTAGACGAATTCGATTGTTTCATGATTTTTGTAGGTCTAGTTCTAGTTATCACTTAAGATTTTAATACATATTGAAGTAAAACTTTATACGATTTTATCCATTTTATTTGATGTCAACACTGATCCAAGATTAGTGAATCCTTTTGTGATTCAAAACCACATTTTTTGTACATCACAAATGTGTATTTTATCTTTGACTCTCTTCCTTTTAAAGACTACCAGTTTGTCTACTAATTAAATGTAATTTTTTCCTTGGAACTACATTATAGATCTAAAGGAAATGTATGTGTATAATTGTCGATTGAAGTGAATGCATATTAATCAACAAAAATTTTATAATCATGTCTTATAATTTTTTTTTTGCACATAAAATCGAGACTAATTTAAAAATTTTTTAATATCCTTCGAAAGGATATTAATGTTTGCGCTGTGACTAAGAGTAGAAAGGCCAGTTAAAAGAAAATAAAAATTGAGAAAAACATTTCTTTTGATGACTTTTGATCTGTAATTATAAAAAAGGATTATGTATACCTACATGGATATCCATTCGATGCATTCAAAATTCATATCAGGTATATGTATATCCGGGATTACCGATAACCATCAAATGATTCAAAGTAAAATAAAATTGTTATGGTGTCATAATTTTCTCTTTACGTACACATCATTTTTTCTATAATTTCTTTATCATAAAATGAATTTTATTATTTTCTATTTTACACGCATATCCTTGAATTAGATTTTCCTCATAACTTTTTATTTGTAATACGTACTATAAGTCTATATACCTCGAAATTTATTTATGATTCCCAATATTTCATTTAATTTTCTTTCCTTTCGATAAATTTTTTATGTTTATTTTTTTTTTAGAATGGCACTACTCGTATATCCTTTATTGTTTTCTTACGCATCACAAAATATGTCATAACTTTTTATACAATTAAATGCAGATATAAAATTTTTTTTTTTGTTAAAAATATATAAAAATGTTTCTCATCAACACAGTATCCTTTTTATTATCTACAATTTTTAATTTTAATTTTATTCATTGTTTAATGTTATTTTATAATTTTATAATTTTAACCTGTTCTATATATCCTTCAGTCATAAACCTTTTCAGAAACAGATTTGAATTTGATTTTAATTTTTATTTTATTTTCTGCCCCAAAATTATCCTTGTCCTATATGTAAAAGCAGATATCGAAAAGGAAGATATTGATCTATGAAGAAGTATATCTATATAGATGAATTCTTTTCCTATTTTCATCTTCACTCCCACAACCCCTTCATACAATACTCCGCAATTGCCTTAAATGACTGACTGATACAATTCCAAAATTATCTTCTTCATACGAAATATGTATATACGAGTACATCTTCAGACCTTTCACAAAAGTACACAAATAGGCATCTATAAATGCTAGACAAAAACCAAAAAGAACATGTTACACATTTAAATTTTTTTTCCGCATTTTCTGTATTCACATTACATATTTACCCCTTTATTTAGAATTTTTCTTCTTCTTTTACTCTATCTGTATTCTCACATTTTTTTCCAAATATTTTCTAAACATTATTGGTACCACTTTCCTCTTATTTCGTTTACATTCTCATCCTTTTATTTCTTTGATGTTTTCTTTTCATTTCAAATCTTAATTAGTTAAGTCCACGCCTTGTTCTTATCTTTTAATATTCCATCATTTTTCTATGTCATTTTTTCATATTTATTCCTTATTCCTTTTTAATGTTGTTTTTGAAAAATATTTACATTCATATTGTTGTTGTTTTTGTTGTCATCGTTATTTTATACACAAAAATTCTCGTGTACAGTCATACCCGTATGTATAAGCTTACGAATTGGAAAAATTGTTATTAAGAAATTTCTTTCATTTTTATATCTTGTTAGCTTCCACTACTATTATTCTTTTTCTTCATTATGAATGAAAATACGCATTGGTACATGAGAAAAGGAAATATGAAACAAAACAAAAGATAATTATAAAATTCAAATTTACTCGTACATAGAAGATAAGAAAATAAGTAAAGACAAAATAGAAGCAACAAAAAAAAATAATTTCACAGGACAAAATTTACAAAAATTCAAATACACATAAAGAAAATAAGAAAATTTTTGAAAATGAAATGAATCGAAGAAAATAATACAAAAAGGTAACGAATACATGGATAATAACCCCCTTTTGTCGGTGATTTAAGATTTGAATATCTTCTATCCCGAATGTATTTAAGGCTCTGTGTATGGTTTTGTGTATATATATTAAATTTCATATTTTTCTTGCTTTTGTTTTACACATTTTTTTTTTTCTAAAATGAATAACAAACAGCCTACTTACCTGGATTAGGACATTCTATAGTTCATTCTATTCAGATACATACATACTTTAAGTAGTAGTTTGTCTTTATGGAAGCCGTTCTAATTGCACCATCTTTATCATCCTAACTATATTGTACCACATTGTACAGACATACGTATGTGTGGTGTACAGAAGCAAAAGTTATAAATAATGTCCTAAGGATTTGAAGTACATAAAATTTAAACTGGTAAATAAAGACTACAAAATAAAAAATTAAAATAAGAATTGAAGAAGGACAAATGTAAATGGATTTTTTTTAAAGAAAAATTATAATAAAATTTCGTATATACTAATAGAGGCAAATAAAGGATCATAATGCAATTTACAGAGTACGTTGACATCAAAAAATTTTATTCCGAAATTCTTAAAATTTTTAGTCAAAGAAAATGCAAAATTAAGAACAAATCGAAGAATGTTTGCGTGTTTTCTTACTGTTAGTATTCCATTATAGGGTTTTAGTTATTTTTTTTCAAGGGTTTTCAATATAAAAAAAAAAAACAGACAATAGATTCTCTTGATTTTATAGAAAATAAATTTTGAAAGAACTAAATAATTCTGACCCAGTTTTCATGTTTCTGACTCTGACATGCGGCAGATATGTGTATTAACAAGGGCAGAGAAACCGAAAAATATAAATCTTTACCCATACCATAGCTTAGTGTTTCAATATGAACTGAAGGTAGTGTAGGGTAGTGAAGGATATATACCTACCCTCTTTTTTGGTCAGTTTTATAGTTAACCCCAATTTGTTCGTCAAATTTTTTTTGTTGTGATATTATGCAGTGGTATGTTATTAACAAATAATTCGCTTATCTCAATTATGCGATTATTTATGAGGCAAAGGACATGAATAAAAAAAAATTACAACATGAATTGTTGCTATTCGATGACCTCTTCTCATAACAAATTCAAATTGTAAACTTGCCACTTATGAATGCAGGATAATTACGGTGCTGACCCTTGTCCTGTTATGTTTGCATATATGTATATTTTTTGTTTTCATTTCGATGACCATTCTAATGGACACTGGTCAAATTTATTATGTTTACATGATATGCAATTTATTGTGATTATATCATGACAAAAACAAGGGTTAATCTTCTCACCTTCCCATCTGATTTCATGGTAATTTGTTTTGATCCTTTTTTTTTTATTCTGACCGTAAGCATATGTAACCCCAAATATTAATATATGAGTATGTCATGTACCTGCTTTCGAAAGCATAAAATTTGCATATGCAACAGGATAACAATAAAAATTGCAAATTAATTAAGTAGATTTAATGGATTTTGATCATGCAAAATGACCAATTAAATTCGAGTTTACAATTCTAATTCATTGTTAGATTTAAATTTATTTGCAAAATTTTGTAAGTCGAAAAATGAGAAAAGGATTTAATGAATTTTCAACTACATATAGAAGCATAGATTGCAGTATGTTAGAAAAAAGAAAATGCTCAATTTTAAACCAAAAAAAAGGATCAATTAGAATCCCAGACTTTTAATTGTGAAGCACAAAACTTTGATTTAAATGACATCTCTAGGATGTCTGAAAATCAATCACACACAAAAAATTCTCTTGAATACATATTTACATCCTAATATGCATATATTCGAGAACCTACCTACTCATACCCTGCATATTTGAGGAAATCAATTTCTTTCTATTTGACATCAATGTCTTACCTCATTCCTCCATTCAAGAAATACAAGTAAGCGCGGTATAATTAATTAGAATTTATTTAAAATACGAAATCACATGATGAATTGAAAATTTTCTTTTCATTTCTTTCGATTTCTCATCATCGTCCTTTCCTTCATTACTGTATTCCATCAGGCATATATTTTTTTTTTATTTTTCTCATTTCATTTCATTTATGTATTTTCCTTTTTTTTTTCAAATCTGATACAAGTACACAAGAATGCGAGTATATGGATGAAGGAATCTTAAAAAAAATAATAAATTTTTCCAAATTTATTTTCTTTTCTCGTCTGCAGATATCCTACCTACATTGCATACATACGTATACCGTACGAGTATATTAATCAATCTTTTAAATTGTATTCCTTCTGTAATTTCCTTTTTATAAAACATAAAATCCTTAACTTTTATGTTAATGTGCTTTCATCAATCGATTTTTATGTTTTTTTTTTTTATTTTTATTTTCATCTTTCATTTATTTTTGTTTTTGTTTTGAGAACAATTTTTGTATGTTTTTCATTTTTTATATTATTTTTCTTCTTCTTCTTTCCTTCCATCATCCTTCTTACTACCAATCTTGTTTTCCTGTATAAGTTGGTTTTGTTTTGTTCTATTCATTTTTCGTTCGAAATTTATGTAAACAGATCACACCAAACACCATTAATCAATACGCGAAATTCGTATACGCGAAACTACTTATATAAGTCTACATTATTTGTATCATGTACACAAATGTACACATATACTATTACTCGTATACTTAAAATCTGTATAGTTTATAGAATTTTAACTCATTCCAAAAACGAAGAGAAGGAAAAAAAAGTTCATCGTTATACACGAATTTTGAATATTTTTTTTTTATTATTTTTTTCTTTTAATTTTTCTTCTTCCATTTTTTGTTATTGTTTTATTTGCCCCATTTATTATAGAAAATATGATATACGACATACGAGTATAAGTAAAAGTACACTCATGTCCTTTCTTACATTAAAATTTCTCTGTCTCATTAGAATTTATATACAAAATCTTATTATTGCCATCATTAATATCTCATTCCCAATTCAAATATCCTTACTCCGTACAAAGGATTCATACCACAGTTTAAAAAAAAAATCCCACCAAACCTAAGACAAAATAAAAAAAATTTTTCTTCATCATAGCATACACTCCTTCGAATTTTTAATGTACTTTTACTTTATACATTTAATTTTTTTCGTTGTTGTCCTTTTTCCCTTTTACTATACACCATTCATTCTCCAATACTCTGCTCTGTTGTGCTCGTATTTATCATCTGTATACTCATTCATGTTCATATATACGTTTGTTTATGATTATTTTTTTGTATTTAAGCCCATCGGCAAGTCATATCCAGTTGTGTTTCTTCTTCAATCCACTTTTCATTATCCTTCATTTTTCCTTTCATTCTTTTTCTACTTAGAATTTTTGTGTACACACGTTCAATACACGAATTCCACACATACTCACTTCATACTAAACAGAAAAACAAGTAAAAATTATTTTTTTTACAATTTACAAGTTGAAATGAAGTCGGCCGTATATGGAAAAATTTTCATCGTTTTTTCCAGTATCAGTATCTTTATCTCCATCATCATCATCATCATCATCATCATCATCATCAACATCAACATCATCGGTATGGACTTTCTGTACCATAGATATTCACTCAGAGAAAATATAAATGTGGAACAAACATTAAAAAAGTTTAAGGCAAGAAGTCCAAGCTATAGGAAAATTTCTTTTCAAACTGTGCACAAGTACATATGTATGATCCTTCTTTTGTTTATATATGGCCTACGTATGTAGTTTCTGGTGAATGATAAAAATATTTTAGAGCAAAACTTTGATTGGGATGATGATGCTGCTGCTGCTGGTCTGCTATCGACGGCCTACATTACCATATGTACATTCGAAATGTTATTTCCCTACGTCCTTTATGCTTTTAATTTTTTATTTTACTTTATTTGTGCTGTACAAAACTTTTTAAAATTAAATGAATGTACATTTGTGTAGGTACAAAGATGTTCGTGTATATTCGTTCGAAGAAATAAATGATGCACACAAGAAAATGAGTAAAGGAGTGTATAGGTCCATCATTGAAATGGGATGCGTAATGAAATGGTTTGTGGGTGGTTGGTTAGCTAGTTGATTAATCGTGTAGTAATGGTGGTGATGGTTGCGTGGGTAGTGTTGGTGTTGTTGATGTTGGATATAAAGTACATAGACAGGCAGACATACTATTCATACATTCAATTTTGTGATGAATGGAATTTACAGTACTTATATTCTTCTACTTCACTCACATTTATATCCTTTATAATGAATTTCTTATTTATTTTTTCTTGTTTTTCGTATGTATGAGAAATATAAATAATCGACACACATAGGCAAAATTCTTATATCGTGCAGAATATAAAGTGAAGGAAAAATGCTAATTAAGAAAACGAAAGAATACAAATCAAGGCGTTGGGGGCGGCGGTAGTGGCGGTTGGCGGTAAGTATGGCAATGACTGTATGAAATAAATTCGCCTCTTTCAATATATATATATATTTTTTTTTTGATTTCAACTTTTGGAATGAGTGATAATCGGTAAAAAATGTACGAATGTCATACATATACGTCCGTAAATGAAAATCTTTTAATGTACATTACTGCTGTACATACATATTTTTATATACCTATATGAGTTTTATGTAAGTTTATGTACTTATGTATATTTGAATATCAGTCGGTATAATATCCCCAAAAGTTTGTCCAAAAAAATAAGAAATAAAAAACTCAGATGAGAGGAATCAACCAAAATGAATTAAACCGAGCGAAATATACAGTTCAGTTCAAATCGTTCATACGAAGAGCAGAAACAATTTTTTTATGATTTCAATGTTCGATTGTTTGTGTATAATAAGAATGAATGTTTATGCCATGTGTGTGCTTAAAAATTATCCTCGCATTCATTATAAATGCATTCTTTTTATTTGTATTTTTATTGTTTTCGGTTTTTTCCACTTTTTCTTTTTCTGACTGTGTCAGCTCCGTATATGAGGAATCTTTTTTGGATTAGAAATGTGAAATTTTGGATAAGAAATTTTCCTGTAATAAGAATTTCAAACCCAAGTATGTAGATACATATACACATCCATGCAGATTGTGAACACATGTGCAAACTTAAATAAAATATTCAAGAACTATAGATACATTAGAAATGTAATTGTATTTTGTGTAACGTAATTGTAAAATGAAAATGTATAAACACTTTTATTTCATTCCACTGTATTGGGTAGTACGAGATAATTCCTTTACTGTCTAATAAGGGAAACATAAAGAAATCGAAACGAAAGGAAACATTTTTAATCGATAAAATCGAAATGAAATCGCACATATACATGCATTTTATAAATTACGAATACAAAACAGGACTAAAATGTGTTTAATTGAAAACTGTTTAGGAGTAACAGTCTAAAGATAAGATTTTTTTCCAACGAGAACGACAACAAAAATTCATTTAATTTGATTATGTCACGTCAATTCGATTTTAAGTTTGTGTTTGTTGTTCTTGTTTGACATTAAATTAAGAATTTTCTTTTCTGCTTTATTTTAAAACCCAGTATGTGTTTGGTTGTGTTAACTTCCTTTTCTTCCCACTACTTCAATAGCAGATAGGATAACTTTATATCGGCTCACATCGACAATACTTTGAAGAAACGTTCTCAAAGATTTTTGGAAGAATACTCGTACGATTTACTACAAAGAAATTATGAGAATTTGGTTAAAGTTCATCAGCCTTAAGATTTATAATTTAACTCATCAAAAGTAAATAGTTTAGATTTAGGTTTGGAGAATTTGAAAAAGAAAAATATAACGCCTAAAGAAAAGTTTGAAAAATGAGAAACCGCAAAACTGGATGAACTCCTCATCAAAGGAATACTAATCTCGAGTACATATAGATCTGAAATTTATAATTGAATATTAAGTTCGAAAATAAACCAGGAAGGGTGAAAACTAGCCCGATTTGTTCATCCCGTAAATACATACAACAGTCTTATAACTGCGGTATGAACTGTAATCTATTATTAGTTGTTCTCGTCACAAATTCAAAACTGACCCAATTTTAGAAAATAACTCAAAAGTATTCCATTTTTATTAAATACTATAATTGAACCCGATAAAATTTGAGTTGAAATTTTTACCAAATTAATAAATATTTCAAATTTCTCTGTACTCCTTTTTCTTATATTTTCTATTCCATCCATATCCACTACGATAATCACAAACAGTCAATTTGGATATATAGCGACAAATTTATAATCCCATAAATTTGAAACACTTTTATAATGAATTATGAATTTTAAAAAATTCATAACTTACTTTAATCATTATACTCTTAAAGGATTCATTTTATTCCTTACGAAAGGATAATAAAATATTCATTTATGATGTGTATAATATGTGTCGCATGCATGAAATGTATAAATTCGCATAAATATACGAGAATGAGTATTAAGGATCTCAATATTCGCATGTACCAGGTAGAGTGCTAGTATAGGTATACGTATACCTATGTACATGTGGTGTATCTTATATCGATATACATATCACATCATAAATACAAAAATTCAAATGAATTCTCGTATCTTCTATAGATAGATATGTATGTATTCGTGTACTAGACAAAATTGAATGTGATTGCAGATGATTTTAATATTCATAAATAAAAATTTTGTCTTTCATATTTTATTTTTATTCTATATTTATATGTATGTAAATACATTTCTTTCTATTTTGTATTCAAAATAAAATCCTCTTTTCGTGTGGTAATTCATAAATTTTCATTTCAATTTTTCACGTTTTATTTTTTTTTATTTAATTTCATCTTTTGTGATTGTTTTGTCTTTATTTATTTTTTATTTTTATTTTTTATTTTTCATTTTCATTTTCAATTTTATATTATTCGCTCAAGTGATGCTTTGTTCTTTCATATAGATATGTACATACATTATATAAAATGACTCAGAGACAAATAAAATACATACGCACAAATATATTTAATACGTACGTATCTTTCTGTACATTTTATATGAGTGCAAAATATGAATACAAAAATTATATAGGATACGTTTTAAAATATTAAAAAATTCTAAGGATATAGGTATCTATCGGTAGATAAATGCGAAATATAAGTGAAGTGGATACTCACTTAAATGTACGTATAGCTAGATAATGTATGAACGTTCGAATATATTTATACACCACATACACCATGAATTATATATTCTACATTCTACACTTTTCATACATATTTCATACGTATACATACACACATACACACAGGATACGCGATG
Organism: Villa cingulata; assembly: GCA_951394055.1. Taxonomy (NCBI): domain Eukaryota; kingdom Metazoa; phylum Arthropoda; class Insecta; order Diptera; family Bombyliidae; genus Villa; species Villa cingulata. Next base: position 912,602 of record OX596019.1, on the reverse strand, counting down.
ATAAGTAAAAGAATTGAATTTGTAAATATTGTATGTTTACTTTCTTTTTCTACATTTTTTTCTTACTTTTCTTATCGCTATACTTTTCCTTCTAGTCCCTTTTCTTCATATGTTTTTCATTCATTCTTTTTATTTATTTTTTTTTTTTTTCAAACAAAAAATTAAAATTAAAAAAAAATATTTTCTTATACTACTTTGAATTATATTTGATCTTAAAAAACTTACATTATAGGTACTAGATATTTTCTGTATATTCTATTCCATCTCTATGTGATAAGAAACGCAGAAATGAATTGAAGTCAATATAATGAAAAGCTGGATGATGATGATGATGATAATAATGGGTATTGGTGTATTGGTATATACATCTCACAAATTCACAAATATTTGTTACCTAAAAAGTATGGGTGGTGTGATGAATATTTTCTTTCAACCCAGAAATTCAATAAGCACTCGTTCAAATTACATTAAGACTTCCTTTTTCTTAATAAAGAGCGTATTTTCCACTCGAATGAACGGAGATGAATATTTTTCCATTTATTTGCTTTTCTTTAACTTTTGTTTTTTACGTTTGGTTTTTGTTTTCATACCTGACATCAGTCATTATCATCATCATCATCGTCAGTTTAACTTACGAATTTTATTGTTATAGTTCTTATAATTTCTTCTTGTTTTTTCTGTTGTTTTTATTTCTATTATCCTTGAGAGCTACCAATTTTTACATTTTACTTTGTTTTTTGTTTTTTCAAAATTTTTTTCTTTCTACATACGATAACCTGGCTTGAATATAAAGTCAGGTGCTATCCGATTCGTATATTCATTCATTCGCATATCCATATATACGTATATGCGAATACCAAATCCAGACAGACGTTTACCACAAAAACCACTACCAGATCCAAAATGTTATTCCAACACATTTCATTTCATATACATATTTTTAACTTCATTTTTTGACTCATTTTTTTTTTGCCCTCTTTGGTATTTTTTTTTTCAATATCAGACCAGCATAATATTTTCATCACCCGAAAAAAAAAACAAAGAAAACAAATTTTTTTTTCTTTTATTTTTTAAAAGTTAAGAAAAAGTGTAAAAACGAAAAGCGAGACCAAACAAAACGTCAGTAGTAAAACAAATAATTTGCAACAGCGTCAGTATAAAAACAACAGTAGTGCCTGTGGTAGTGCACATGTACATAACATATACGAATTTTAGAGCAGAAATTATTGTACCATGGCACTTTAGAGTGTGGTACTGGTACCATATAGTATTGAGTAGCATAATATACTATCTATGGGGATAGGAAGCTGTATATATCAGAACCACACATAGTAGCAAGTCGAATCTTTCCAAATGTAAATAGAGTCGAGACAATCGTATATAAAATTATCAAAAAGAAAATAATGAAACAAGAAAAAAAAAATCATAAAAAAAATCCTTTACAAAAAACAAAAAGGATTCACTGCGTATTCTGCACAGTCGAATATAATGAAGATTTTATTCTTTTTTGGCTCAATTATTCTTTGTTTCATCGTCGTTTTCGTCTATAATATTTTCATTTTAATTTTTATTTTTTTTATATTTTTTTGTTAAATTTTCTTTTCTATTTTTTTCGTTATTTTCTTTTAAATTCAGGTAGCACGAAAAATAAATAAAAAAAAAATAATTTTATCTAGGATTTATGGGGCGGACAATGACTCTGCTGCTATGCCTCATTTCGCAGCAACAGAACACTAGAATATTTTCTCATTTTATATGAACAGGAGTTTATCGCTGTGTGTATATTCGATTCGGATGTGGCAGCTTACCTGGTACATTCTGTATTCTGTGTACTTTTGAATTTTTGAATATTATTTGTTTTCTTAATATTTTCACGTTAGTTTGCACGTGTGTTATGTATGAGTATATAATATGTGCCCTAATGTACATATGTATTTTCTGCATAAAATCTACTGCAGTTAAATGCGAAAGTCATATATGGCATATGAGTGTGTGTGTTTGTATTTTTAAAAAGTGTATATATAAGTAAGTATGAACATATATGTGCGCTCATGTACCTATATACAGAACGTGAAAATCGTTATAAGATATGATTACCTATGTTTATCGCTATTACCTTTTTAACTCTACCCAAGCAATATTTGGTAATGTGATGTGTATGGATGAAAGGATAATCATCAACAATAGAAGGAAAAATAAGAAAAATATAAAAGATTATGCAAATCCGCAGTTCCCAATCCCAAAATTGGAATAATTTATACGAATACGTATGTATATGTATATGTGAAACTGTATGCTAATGTTTGCATTTGTACTTATGTATGCACATATTTTACAAATTTATAAATACACATATTAGTTGCACTTGAAATGATTCAGTTCATCATAAAGTATCTATGTTCTATATGGATTGTAGAAATCAAAAATAAATAAAAACCAACGAAATGACACACAAAATAAACGAAAAAAATAAAATTTATATTTCTTTCGGCAACTTAATTTTTCGTTCTTTCATAATGAAGCACAGTATTTGTATGTAAATGTCTATGTACGTATGTACTCGTAAAGGTATATATAGTGTATCCTATCCCATTAATGTACAATTATGGTAGCTAATTAAAAATCTTTTCCATTTCATATACAATTCAACTGTAAAATTAAGCATTTAAAAAGGATTTTCATTTCAAAATGAACAGCAACAACAACGACAAATCAAATCAAAGAGGAAAGAAAAGAATATAATGTGTACGTATGTTTTTTTAATATTTTTTGGGAAGTGTTTTTATGATTCCTTTGGAAAATTTTTTTTAATCTAAATGTTAATGAGCTCATCATAGTCATCATTTTTGCACTAAAATTTAAGAAAAATTGAACTTTCTAGTCTTCAAAGTGAAATTTGACAATCATCTAATATGTAGAAAAATTCACGAATATGCCGAATGAATTTTGTTTTTTCCTTTAGGACTCGAAAAACATTATCATCGTGCCACTAATTTAACATAAAAAAAATTCAACATTAAGAAAATTTTGCTTCGAAAATGAAAATTGAATCGTGATCGAATTTCATTACCCAATATAGGAACGTAATTATTTGCTCATTACCCGCCAACGTATACTGATAATAATTAAATTCATATTCTATTTATTGTCTAGTTCATTAAATTCTTAATTTCAATACGACACGGTGCCCCAATCTATGCCAGAGTATAAAGATTATGTGCTTGCATATGAGTATTTATGCATTCTGATCGATTTAAAACAAATAATTTGCGGCATTCTTTTTAAGTTCGATACATTATCGTACAGAACATTGTACAGAAAACAAAAGTACACATATACATACATTTCACTGTACCAGTATGTATCGATTTAATATTCATTACATACGAATGTATCACATCGTCCGTTACTTATATATACGAAATATCGCGGTCATATTCAAACGCGTATGAGTTTAATGCAAATTCAATATCGATAAAAATAACTGATTAACTTATGAGATTTATCCTATTTATATACGAGAATAGTAGGTATAGTCCCATCCGCGCATAATAAAAATATAAAAAATTGAAAAATAAATATGATGATAGACCATTTGATGCACTTCTTTATACTATAGATGCATGTAACAAAATGTTCTTGTAAGCAAGAAGTGTGTGTGTGTACAAAAATAAATTTTTTTTTTTGTTGTTTATGGATTCATATATTGATAGAATCTAATATCCTATATAGGTAACAGATTAATTCAAAAAGAACAACAAATAAAAAAATAAAATTCAATAGATTTATAGATGAGATAAAGGTAGTAAAGCTATTGCATATATTTACAACATACGTAAGTATATAGATCCCTTTTGGTGATGAGAAATTGATAAGTTAAAACAAAAAAATAAACAAGAAAAAAAGTATGCATACAACAAAAATCGTGATTAGTCTATCAACAGTGTATCCATGGACATAAACATTATACTCGCATATTGTAGGAAATTAGTTAACCATCATATAGTTTTTTTACATGTGCATCAGTGATGTAATGGACAAATAAAAAAAAAAAACAGAATAAAAATTATTACGAGAGTGAATAACGTATAAAATTCATATCGAAAACACAAATGTCCCCTCATAATAAAAATTCAATTTTGATATCAACAAACAAACAAGCAGCAAATACACGATGTACGAGCATGTACCATATTACCTGTGTTCCTCTTCCTCTGTATTATTCCTGTGTTTTATGAAAATCTATTAGTTTCATCGTATTATATATGGGATATTGTTTATAGATTCATTTTCAGGGTGGCTCTATATGGTAATATGTATAATGTGCCATATGATAAATGTGAACAATATTGAATAGATTTCGTTTATTATATTCGATTATTATTTTTTTTTTTTGATATTACTTATATTGACTGACCTAAGGGCGTTTATCATCTATCTATCCACGATTGTGATATACGTATAATCATAATACATATACTCGTATATGGGATATGGATATGAATTTCATGGCATAATAAGCAGAGAGGATGCATATTAGTCTGTTCAAATTGAAAATGAAAGATCTATATGTTTCGAGAAATCAATTAGTTGATCTCAATTATAAAAGATCATGAATACACGGAGATGATTTAAGTTTTGAAACATATACATAGGTGGAGGTAAAAATAATATGAAAAAATGTAATCGTATATATATACGTATATTTGGATTTGTGTAATAAAGCTGAATATGATTATTTTATTGAATATATTGTATCGTATGTGTACGAGTATGTAATTTAGTTAAATGCACGATTTCATTAATTTCAAAATAGTATAAATGGATACACAGACACACCAGTATGTACACATAGCGAAATGAAATGAAAATGAATTTTCATCGGAAAGTTTATGATGAAACTTGATGACATATTTGCAATTGGTTTTCATTTGAATTTTGAATTATTTAGTATACCAACAGAGAGAATAGATTGAAATTAAAAAACAAAAAATTCTATAAATAATTAAAATAATATTACAAATTATTTTAAATTCGGAAAAGGATGATTTTTAGGTATATATATTTTCATACAATTTTTTCAATCACAGACCAATGCGGAACTCATATATAAGCTGTCTAACTATTCTGTCTGACATGTCAATTTCATTTCGAGCACAGTATCATCATCATCAGATAGGTGTTGTGTTATTAGCCCTTTTAGAGCATTGACCTTATCCAACTTCTGAATTTCTTTGTAGCTTTGCTTTCCAGTTGCAAATTTTTAACATCCTCTAATCTACTTCATTTTTCTATTTCGAATTCAAAAGCCTTCTAACTAATAACGTTTATGTATGTTTGTAGTTTTTTCTCTTCGATTGGTTATTGAACTTGACTTTTACAAAAGTCATCAAATTCATTTCAATTGAAATCGTCATGAAAACAATTAATCTGACACAATTGAATTAATTTAAATTTATTTTCATATTTTTCTTCAATCAAATTACAAATTAATAATAGATACGCATGTAGGTAATTAAAATTAGAGTTTGCTAACAACGACAATCTAAAATACCTTTGCATCTATTACAAATTATTATTATTATTATTTATGAATAACAAAATGCTAAAAAGATATTCCATTCCATACATAAAAATATCTATAATCAATAAAAATAGATTCACTCTTATACTCGTATACATACAAATTGTGCACATTTTAAAAAGAAAAACGAAAAGTTAATTAAATTGACATAAAACATTTAAGTTATTAAAGTAAAGTCTCTTGCACTCAAGTTAACAAATACGCATGCACATGAATACTATATAGTTTTAGGAGAATTTTATAATCAAATTAATTGCACTTTCTATTTTATTAATGAATATAATATTTTGTTTGTGTGCAACTAAATCAATCAACCCTATTATAGGTGTATTATATACTTATGAATGAATATGGCACGAAAAATTTGTAAAACAAATTTAACAATAGAACGCGGGAACTAAAACAAAAGCAGAAATAAAATAAAATAGATAGATAAAAATGAATTGCAATAAAACTTAAAATTCATATGAAAATCAAAACGAAATTAATGAGAAATAATAAAATTAAATGTACGAGTATTTAACCCTATAATATGAAAATATAGGATACGTACGTACAATTATATGAATGAATGTAATGTGATTGAAGTTGAAATGTATAACATTTATGGTACAAAAAAAATTAAAATAAATTTTCAATTATTATAAATTGAATGAAAACTTATTATTATTTCAATTGTATCATTTTTTTTTTAAACATGTTACAAGTCCAACGTACAAGACGTTATTATATAGGTACAAGTATGTACTATAATGTACATCAAATTGTTGATATATTCATTCGATCAATAACCATTCAAATTATACATGTTGATGCAGCAAAACATCACAATAACAATCGGTACAGCATAGTATAAGGGCTATTTCACACTATAATCACTGCTCATACATGATCGTCAATAAGTCGAAGATTATGTAAGAGATGTGTGTAATATGTAATGAATTGGAATGAAGCAGTAAACAAGAATGAATTGCGAAGAAATCTTGAGGAGAAAAATCGTAATATCTTGGTATGCTCAGAAAGTTTTATTATGTCAAGTTGTTTGTTGACAACCATGTCAAGGGTACAGATTATAGTGTGAAAATGCCTTAATACAATTTATCACCGCATATACGAGCACATACATCCCTCCCTACATACTCTTCAACGTATTTTATGAATATTGAAAAAAAATTTTTTTTTTGAATTTCATTATCGAATTACATTTTTTTCATTGAAATTTGATTTAAATTTTATATAGCAGATTTTATTTAAATGTAAATGCACTCGTAAGATCGTCATTTTAAAAGTGAATATGACTGTATGTATACGTACATGCATTGTGTGGCATTTTGCAATAATTTTTCTAAAGTGCATATATCATAGGATGATGATATATGTCATGTGATAATTCAATCAATTGCATACTAAAGAAAAAAATAATATAAAAATAGTGACAAAACAAAACCGTAAATATGTTGACATATTTGCACAGTGAACAAAACACACACCAAATTTATGTGAGTACTTCGAATTCACCGCACAGTATAGCTATACAAAGCAAAATGTTCGTTTTTTTAGTATACATATGGTATTTAATATGAAGTACATTTATACGATATATGTTCATGTATTTCTGTGAGTAAATTAGGTGTAACGTGTATGGTCTGTATGTATTATGTACGTTACATATGTACGTATTGTAGTATACATTAAACTAACAAAACTAAAACTTCAACAGAAAATCTCTCAGTAAAAATTTTCAATTAACTGCTGTAACCACAAATTGATCAGAAAATTTGTGGCAGTAGCATTTTCATGTTCATTTGCTCTTCTCCTTTTTTGTGCTGTTTTTTGTTTTTTTCTTGTATTTTATGTAAATTAAACTCGTATGCACATCAAGATGCCTCTACCTTTATTGATTTTATAATGCATTTACTGCATTAAGTGCATTTTAATACAGTCAACACAAATATTATTTGGATATTGTTGACTTAATTATTTTGTTCTTCCTGTTGTTTCACTAATTTTTCAGATAATTTCTGTCGTGAAATCTTTTGCCTGATTAAATAGAAATCAAATGAAGACATACACATCACTCTTGTAAAAGCTCCATCATCATTAATGGTCCTGTGACCTATACGTAGAGTCATTGTCCATTACAAATGTTCGCTTCAAATAAATTTTGCACGATCGATCAAATATCATTTGTAACAAGAATCGTTTCCAATTTTATTTTACGCTGACTGTAATTTTTATCATAAATTATTACCACCATGTACAGATGAATATTTTTTTTTCTTATTCAAATTCGAAACCTTACATTTTTTTTCTTAATTTTTGATTTTTTGTTGCTGGTTTGTTCCTCGTATGTCAGTATGTGTATTGTGTAGTACACATCATAAACTCTTCATATTGATTATTCGGTTAAATTATATGAACATTTTATATGATGATGGAGATATTATTTTTGTTACTTATGAAAAAGCGATATGTTGTGGTTAATACATTTGCTGCTGTTCTTACACCACATATCATCATCATTATTATCATTATTATTTTTTTACGTTTTTTCTTCTTCTTCTCCTTGATGAATAATCGATTTATTGATTGATCCATTGACTAAATTACTTCGTTTTCGTTTCATTTTTTTACATTTAAAATGTACACATTGTATTGTATATACTTACGTACGTACAAGCATACTACATACATACATGTTTGATCATCATACATATTTGCGTTGCGGTTTTTGTCATCATCATTGATTATACTGATCACTGATCAATGATCATTGATCATCATCATCAAAACTGATCGTATAACTATCAGTGCATATTTGTTTTTACTTGCTCATTTTTATTGTTTGTGTTTTTTTTTTGGTTTGCGTATGTATATTGTGTGCACCATAAAACAATTTTATGTCCTTTTGAGGTGCATTCACACATGTATGATGTAGATGTAGCCAACTATAAAATACCAGTAATAAAAAAAAACACAGCGACTTTACATTAATTCAAGAAGTCAATTTTTTTATTTATTTTTCAGTGGTATAATGTTCGAATGTTCGTATTTTCTTTGCTTTCCTTTTCATCATTCTACCACTTACGTCTATACTCTGGAGTGATAAATTTTCAATTTTATACGCATAGCATAATGCATAGCAAAAAAAGAAGATCAAATTTTTAAATATTTCAGAGATAAGTTCGTTTTGTTTTTCTCCATCGGCCTTTTAGTGATTTTTATTTTGCTTATCTGTGATCTTTTCATTATTTTTAAATCCAAAAAATTTTGACACTCAATTTTTAATGCAAAAAACATCTTTTTAGCTGACACATTTATACGAATTGCAGATACCTACCTACACATACATGCAAATTCATGCCCATTCCTTCAAATTTTTATCAAATTTTTAAACAACAAATAAAATCGATATATTAGACCAAAAATATTATTTATCCTTTTGTTTTTTCTTTTTCATTTGTTTATTTTTTAAATAATATATTCACATGTCGGCCATTTTTTTATTCATTTTTACTCGTTCCAATTATTTTGTGCTGTTATTGTGTTTTTATTTTCGATTTATCGCAGCAGCCAATTTTATTTATTTTTTTTTCTTTACGCCTGATATTTTTTATTTTACCGAATATCCTTCAATCATTAATTTTTAGAGCTTAACCAGATGACACATACAACATTCGCTGCTATACATAACAATATATCATAACAAACAAAGTAAAAAAAAAAATGAACACACAGAAAACTAATATAAAACAACGGTGTAAGGAAATAATTGTAAGAAGATGATGAAGAAGAAAAATATTTGTTGTATGAATAAAAAAAATTTTCTCCACATTTTTAGCTCATCTTTCTCATCCTTTTTATTTCTGAGAAAAATTTTCGAATAATAATTGTTCGAGAGAAAATGAAGAATAAAAAAATACTGAAATTCAACCAGACTCCCTTCAATTCGTCAATATCGCACTATATGCTCGTATCTTATATCCTGTATTATTCATACTATGTAATACAGTTACTGTCAAAATTAAAATTAAAATTAAACAGAAAACGAATCCATACCATATCTATAGGTGTACATATATACGAAATGTGTAGAGCGATTCAAGAATCATTCAAAAAATATCCTCACAGTGATCTTCTATTTGCACGTAACCCTAGAAAATTTAGATATCTTACTGTATTTGAGTTAAATCTTTCTGAAATAGGTATATCCTGTGTTGTATTTGTATACATGTTGCTAACTCCATATATGATGGTACACATAATCCAATTAGATTTTTTCTCTCGTTCCAAGGTACGCGAGGGGATAAATTTTAATTTTTTTTTTCGTCATATTTTTTTGTTATGTATACGCAATTACCACTACCCCATTCTTCCCAGCTCTCTTAGACAGACAATGTACATATATCGTCCCATCGAACCCATCATCTTTTCGTTTCAGTTCCTTGCTCCCTGCTATTGTATCCTTTCATTTCCTTGCATATTCATTATCCATTAATGTCTCATATAATACACAAGTCGACATTGTCCTCCACCATATATCACCCACATTCCTTCCTTCATACCATCACCATATATTACAGGATCTGAACACAATAAGAAAAAAAATTATCTTCTTCATTTTGTTGTTGATTTAACCCTTGGGCCTTGTCATTTTTGGCAAATAAAAATTCCTTCAAATGCCAGATTTATCTTTTCTTATTTATCTACTTCTTCGTCGTTTTTTCATTAATTTTTTTTTCTTACCATCCTTTTTTTAAGGTGTTTTGATTTTTTTTCTGCTTTCTTTGTTTTATACATTTTTTTTCGATTGTTTTTTTATCATTCATTCCATCCGCATTTACGACTCACACAAACATAATACATTCAACAATATTGTATCCACCGAGCACAAGTAAAAAAACAACTTTCTCTTCTTCGGAATTTAATGATAATGATTTCAATACTCTCGTACAAATACAAAAAAAATACTGTTTTATATGTCCGTGTATTCATTATGCATACGGAAGAAGAATAAGCGAACGAAAAACAAAAAAAATGCTAAACTTTCATTTTCAATTTCTTTGTAAATGAAAGTGAAAATCTAAAAATATAACGAAATTTCCTTTAAAACATACATACATACATACATACTCATACTTATAAAATATTCCCGAGATAATGATAATATTCAGAAACTGAAGAGAATATCAAAAAAAAAAAAACAAATAAGCAACCCATCATCCACCCACCCACCACCTTTAACTCTCCATCCACAATTCATGTAACTTTGGATCCAAACAATCGAGCACAACCAAACGTCTTAACGAAGATGAATAATGAATTTATTTTGTGATGCCTTGATGGTGTCCAATCCTTTCAAAATAAAAAATGTAACAGAAAAAAAAAATTTCATCCACTTTTTTTTTAGTTTTCATTGTGTACAGTACTACTAGGGATTGATTATTATCCATCGCACATTTTCAAATAAAAATATAAATAATATAAAGGATGATGATAAAATTATTCTGAATTCTGTACTTATACACCCAAACGCACGTAAATTTGCCACCAGATAAGTATGAGTATTTATTGTACGTATATAGTCGCGTGTCCGTGTGTATTCGTTATCATGAATATTTAAAAGTGATTTTTATTTTTAAACACTCGTTCCATTCCGTATACATTTTAAGTGTGTTAAGGTTTAGATTTTTTTCCTTTTCCAATATCAAGGAATACGATTAACTATTTATGTATGTTGTATATGATTGTACAAATAAACAGAAGCCGCGCGTTAATGGACGCATTCCGAAAAAAAAAATTAAATTCATTTTAACGCTCTGTTGATATTTTTTTTATAATACACATTACCTTTTACTTCGTTTCCATCTTTGATTTGGTTTTCTGTTTGTTTTTCTTTTAGTTTCAGATAAATCCAAACGAATCAAGAATTTTAATGAACCCCATAAAAAATGTTGTTGATTTTTTTTCCCGAATATAATCAATAAAATTTTATATTAGGTATTGTACTTTCCTTGCTTTATTTCTCACATTTTTGTCTTATTTATTAAAAAAAAAAATATTTTTCAATTTTTTTCATTTGTTCTATGTTTTGCTTTTCCCAAACCAAATTTTCATGTTTCATCTTGTGGGAGAGAGATGGAGAAAGAAGATACAACCTAAATTGGTTACCTCAGCATTTCTAAATGTAATCCTATGGTGTGGCAAGCGAAGATTTACCAAGGAAAAACCAAATTTTTGGACACAGCCTGAGAACAATTATTAATCTAATTAAGAAACAATACCCTTTCTCCTTCTCTTACTCATTCGACACATGAATTGAAACATCAAAAAGACGAATTAGGTTCTAATATATTCATCTTCCTTTCAAAATAAAATCCATTCATCAAAAATCGAATTTCCTCATTCATATCCATTTACATTATCCAAATCATTGAACGAAGTGAAAAATACTAAATTTATTGCACAACAAAAAAAATAATTTCTTTCAAGTGCACAATCTCCTACTATAATATATTCCACATGCCTATTACAGCCCATTAACATCGAATGAAAAATTACCACAATTTCCGTGCTTTTAATTTTTTTTTTTACTAAGCCCACTTCATGTAATCGTTTTTGTTTTTCATTTAAACGTCATCATCACTCTTCACCAACATAAACATTGCAAAATCCTTTTTTTTTCATCCTTCGCAAATTATTTTCCCACCATTTAACTCTGCACTAAAAAAATGTTTGTTTTTTTTTCCACTCAGTTTTTCACACCATGTCAAGTTTTGCATGCACATGAAATTTTGTTTGGTTGCTTTTTTGTTCGTCTTCCTTTTGCATTCAAAAATTAATAATGTTTTTGAATGCCACCAATACCAGAAACATTTAAAATCCTTTGATGACGAAAACCATTCACTTACTATATATGTTGATTTCAATCATATTTTCTATAGAGTTGAAATGCCCCCTCTCTTACTTGCAATCAAATAGAAATTAACATATGCTCGAAGCTAAAGTGTTGATAAAATGCAATGCAAATTGCAGTCATCATCATCATCATCATCATCAACGTACGTCATGTGAGTACGTGTGTATATGTGGTATGGCTCCATTCTTGCATGTTAAATAATGTATTTGCATACATCATAAAAACATTATTTACATTCATATACTTAATGCCATGCATTTCAGGATAACAGAAGAATGCTGGGTATCCTACTGTTGCATTTCTACTTAAGAGGCTACTCATGTTGTTCATCATACCAGTCATATATGGTAAACATGAATTCCACTAAAAATGCATTTTTTGGAGTTTGGGTCCAATGCATATATGAAATGAAACATTCTAGTAGTCCTAGAAACTGAACAAGTGTACAGGCAAAACAGTATATTATTTAGATGGTTGGATCTTAGTTAAACTGCCTTTTAAAAGTGTTTTTTTTTCTCGTTTGCTCTTCTATTTGCATTCGCTACATACACATTTCTCATATGCTTTTGTTTGCATGAATAATAGCTCTATATGCTACATTGTATATACTCGTACATGAAACATACACAAAGCTTATCATCATCAGAGCTATAGCTAACATGCATCGTATACGATAATGCTCTAATAGTCCTTGCTGGCTTTAAATACGCGTCATTCATTCATTCATTCATGATCGTTGTCTGTTTGATGTGTGCATTATGTGGTTATTTGAGGAATACAGTTATTGCTCATTCCTCCTTTAACTAAAATTAGTATACTTGCAGTAGTAGATATTTGCATACATGTGTAAGTATGTAGATGCATACTGAAATGTGCATAAGTACTCGTATGTACTACATGGCAAAATTGAAGTATGTACGATGCAAATTTGCAAAAATTGCACATGGTTTGCAGTTTACTGTTTTTTTTTTCTTTCTAGATAGGGTTCAACAGGATAATGGAACAGAAGTAAAAAAGTCGATTGCATCCTTAAGTACTGACTAAATTGTTGATGTTTACCATATAATGCAAATCATTTTACATGAAGTTCATATAAGGGTTGACGATTGCATTTTTTGTTTTGGTTTGGTTTGAATTGTTTGTTTGTTTGTTTGTTTGTTTATTTATGAAATGAAAGTACTGAAATAATATGCAAAATAATGTGCAGTTATCGTATGAAGAATTTTCTTTTTTATCGCCTTTTATTTACAAAATTTGTACTCTTTTTATTTTTGACGTACTCCGTTCTATTTTTATTGCAATTTAAATTCATGTATGTACTCGTACATGTGTAAGCATGAGAATACAAGAATACGAGTATAGAATACGTTACGTTCGAATGCAAATTTTATATGCACACACATACAAACACACACATATGTGTGTGCATATACATAACAGTGTACATTCAGATGAAATATTTCTGGTACATTTTTGTGTTAGAAGGAGGAATTTGTGAATTTTAGCAACAAGTTAAAACGACGATAACGATGATATAATGCTCTGATGCTCATGCATGATGATGATGCGATGTTGATGATGACGGTGACGGCTCTTTTAAAGTTGGCTGGGTTGCAAGCAATTTGATTTTTTGAATGCAAATCGTCAAGAAGAATGGAAATCGATTGTGGTGAATAGACGATGATGATGATGATGATAATGATGACGATGCGATGGTAATGATTGGCTTTCTTTTCAATTTTATTTTATTTTAATTTTTTGTCCTTTTTATATTTTCAATAATATACTTTACAATATAAATTGAATTAATACCCAAATAGACAGATAGATTGGTTAGATTGGTATATAAAAAATGGCAAGGGAAAAATCAACAAGTTGCTAGATTCTATCCGTACTGTTATCACTATCAGTAATACAGAGTACAGAACACGTATACATACTCTTGTATGACGATTATATGGCAAATTTTGAAAAATGGTTTGTTAGTGCACATTTTTTTTTCCTTTCGATTTGCAAAAAAAATTATAAAATGAAGCACAAGGAAAAAGGATAAAAAAGGAATTTATGTGAAATTTTTTTCATCTGGAATGTATTTTTTGTTAGAATTTCAAATTTAAAGGTGAAAATGAACAGTTGTTTTTTTCTATCTGATGTGCTTTTTTAGTGCGATTCTCTTCTGTAACTCGATTTCATTTTATTACCCTATACCTACATATAAGTACTATCGTGTGTATGTTCATACCATTAAGGAAGAGAAATTTATTTTGTCAGACTATTAAGTTTACACTTTTATAGAGTATATAGAGATATCAGTTTGTAAATGTATGTTATAGCACACATGCATATAACTACTCACAGAAAATTGCATTAAATATAAAACGATTCGTAACATAAATAATACGACATGATTAAAAGTCATTTAAAAAGAATGAAATAAGGAAAATATAAGAAAATGAAAGAATAAACTAAAACATGAAAAAAGAAAAAAAAATAATAATAAAAGGAAGAATATTATTCTTTTTGTTATTTTGTCGTGTTTGAATGTCATAAAATTTTCATGGTAATCATCTTTGAAAAATTCATGTTGTTGAAAGCATTTAATGTACAATTCTGTCTCCTTTGTCATAATAAAATACATTTATACATATTTGCATACATGTGGATGTTATGTCCAAATTGAATGAATACAAAAATGATTATGAATAAAAACGTACATAATAATAAAATATGAATACCTATCTGAAAAAAGATGCCAACCTCTATATACATATGTATTGTGGGCAGCACACATTCAATAATTTATAGGGGCCTTTGATATGAATTTAAAAATTTTTGATGATTGTGTACGATTCATATATGCGATTACGTTACAACACGCCAACATGATAAGTATAAATTCTTTACATTCTTTAATTATACAAAAAAAAAAACCACCATATATATATTACATATGACATACACACGTCACATATGAATGTACCTTCGATTTAAGAGTATATATGTAAGTATAGTAATGTCTGTTTGTCTGTGTGCATTTATTTTTCATACGTTATATGTGAATAATGGCAAAGAAAAAAGGAACTATTACAAAAGTAATATAGCATGTCATAATGTCAAAACGTGACATATAGGATATGTGTACGTATATTGCCTTTTCGTTTGGTTTTTTGGTTTTTCTTTTACATTTTGATAATTGACATTGATATGCGTATCGTATCAAGATATCAAATTATATAATGGGACATTATGACAGGATAATTAAGGTGATATTGTCAAAAGAAAGAAAACACGAATAAAATTAAAAAGACGATTATTATCATTTATACTACATATAAAATATATTAAGTCAACAATATACGAACTCGTATTTGAATGAATGAATTCATGTGATATCATAAATTTATGAAGTGTTTCTGTACAATTGCAATTGATAGTCGTGTACTAAAGTTGTAACACTACAGAGAATTGAAAACAAAAACAACAAAAAATAAAATAATAAGAATGACAAAAGTAGGAAGAGAAATATCACCTTCTTTTGCCTTGTACTTTGTATGTTATGTATGTGCTGTACATTTGATGGTACAAGCAAACATGAATAAATTTTGAATTAGACTAGAACCTGGTATGGATTTGTATTACTTTCATATGCATTCAATTATTCTCATAATAATTTAAAACAGAAATCAAAACAATCACGTATGAATTGATTCCTTATTAACAGAAATAAAAAGAAAATAAAACACAGAACAAAATCATTTTGTAAGTTACTCATGTAAACGTACGTACATATATACATCAGAGAGATACGGTATATACCGTCGATTTAGAAAAAAAAGGCTACTGCTGCCGAAGATAATAATAACGTGTCAATATATTGTTGTAGTATAAACTACTCTACTACTCATAGTTTAGTAATTGTGGCAGTAGCAAAAATATCAGGTAAAAGTTAAATTATATTTTTGTATTTATAGATTATATTATCAAAAGGCAAATTATTAATCACGGATTCGGTAGTACCAGTAGTACAAATAGTAGTAGTAGTCAGTGGTAGTAGTACAAATTTAATATCTCGAACGTTATCCGTGAACATCATACGTGTATAATATAATTTCCCTTCCTTACCCCACTATAAAACTAAATCCTAAAACTTTAAATGGTTTCCTATCATACTTACATGTACTGCAGTACATGTTTCATTCCAAACATACAATAAAGGAATTACCAGCACACCTATGTACATATGTATATGATGCACATTCACTTATTGAATTAATTGAATTGAAGAGTTGTTACAAGCACTGACTAAAGTATTGGCAGTGGATTAAGTCTGTTTTTGCCAATCAGTCAGTCACATATATACGTGCATGATCTAAAAAATAATCAACCAATTTCAGATTATTATGAAATTATCTCACGATATCGATTTGAATTTTATATCTTATGTCTACATATGTATGTACATGACGGTTTTAAGATTTGGTTACTATATATTTATGTACGAGTATATGTTTGCCCTCATCATGTGTACTTTCATTCTATAATTTAATTAACTTTTAGCTGCCTGATACCATTGATACGTATCGTACGTATGCATTTACATTACGTATGTGTGTACGTGTTTAATGAATATGTAATGCACACGTACGAGTACACATTTTACGTAGTACATACAAGAAATGAGGAAGGTATAATATGAAATTCATCTTCGCAAATTAAAAATATGATACAGATTCATTGTACTTTAGATGATTAGATATTAATAATGATGATGATAACATGATTACTCATTCACTACTAATACTAATACTAGTACTACCATCACATACGAGTATAGATATTAGAGTAGATTAATGGAGTAGTGTATTTTGTTCATGTATCAGTATAGCATATATGCCACTATCTATACCATACTATTTGAATTGTTTCAATTTTTTTTTTATTTTTTTGTTTCTATGCACCATATCATCATTATTATAATCATTATCATCATAGTCAGTCAACATGATCGTCAGCATCATCATTATCATCGACAACAATACGGGAATTTATATTAGGAAACTGATTAAAATTTTCTCAATTCAAAGTATGTATATAGATACTGTATGCTCTGTACATTTTGAATGAAATACAAATAAGAATTAAATTTCGAAATAATACATCACATAATATAATGTATTCTCCATATATGCATATTACATACACATACTTCATACATTCCAACCGTATGCTATATGCAATACCAATGAAAAATTAAAAAAAAATTAAAACGGAAAAGAAAATAAAAATAAACGTGAAATCATGTTATAATATAAGACCGAATACGATGAAAAACTAATCATCATATAGGTAGTTAAAAGATTGTTACTTTCGTACTATATGCATACATAAATTATACTTTTAGGAAGGTAATATAGTAGATTTTCTATACTCTTATATCTTCATATAATATGAAAAATTTATGGTAGTAGCTAATGCTAAAAATTCATATCAAAATATCGGATAAATTTTGATTGTTTTCAATGGTGATAGATAGACGAATAGAAGAATGATAATATGTACAGTGATTTACAAAAAATCACATACACCTTAGAATAATATTAAGAAAATATAAATAATAATAATAACTCAGGAACAGTTAAGTGGTAGATAACTAATTGGTTACTGTTTGAAAAATGAAACAAAATTGGTTCGGAGGAGTGGCTCCTAAACTTCTGTCTTAAACTTAAACTCAATGCCTCTTCAACTTCAATTGCATGATCAACAAAATAATCAATGTTAATTAATTGAACTTTTGCAACAGTTTTTTAAGTAATTGTAGTCAAAAATTAATATTTTTAGGATTAATGTTTTAGAAAATTGTTTGCTTTAATGTTTCAAAGGATGAAACATAAACGTCTTCCAAGTGTACTATTAATGAAAATTTCAAACAACAAACTTTGCTTTTTTAAATTTTCTAATTTTTTGTATAGAGTACGCAGATTTTTGTAAATCATTGTGGGTATGTCCGTATACATATTTGTATATCAGTACCTACATGTGAACATTCATTTTATATGTTGAATGTTACATTATGAAATACAATATAAAACCGGTAATAAATTTGAATTTTTATTCACTGTAAATCATATTTATGCATATGTAGTAATTTTAATTTGAATAAAAATTTGCAATTTATTACATCACTAAACAAATACTATGCTTCATAACTATTTACTGTTTTTCTTTTATTTCGTGTATTATACGTTCGAAGGAATAAGAGTTTTATAAATCCACTTACAATGTGCATTTTTTTATTAAAAAAAAAAAAATTATTATGCAGATAATTTCACAAAAATTTGAAAAATTTTAAAATATCAAACTTCAAAAAATGACTACTTACCTTATACTACAATAATAGAGTTGAAATTATACTGTCTACACTCGAATTATACGACTTCTGGAATTTTAATTTTTTAACTGGTACCTGTGCTACGTTAATTTTCTGTGTACACTATTTCATCGTGTATCTGAAAAAATTTTATACGTAATATAAGTAAATTACGTATAAAAGATAGTTTAGATAAGTACTCGTATTTATCGATAGTAGCAGATAATATTTGTTTTACAATAAAGAGTATGAACATATTTTCTGCAAGACTTTATTTAAAAAAAGGATCAAAAGAAATTTTAGTATCGAAGATCCACTGAATATAAAGGATTAATTATTACACATTCGCCTTGAATCATTCATGCTCGGGAGTATGTATAAAAGGAAGGAGCAAGTAAGTATTAAATGTTGCTAGTTGATTTTCCGGTGTTTCGTAATGTACAATATTCGCATTCTAATAGCGAGAGAAAATCAACATGAACATGATGAAAAAAAACATGAACATGAGTATACTTGGTTTGTAGAATAGAGCAGAGAAGTGAGTACAAAATGTTGTTAGTTGGTTTTCCATGTTTGTCATGTATACTACAATACTCGCATTCTATACTGTGATAGGAAATCAAATTTTTCTGAATAATGAATCATTCATGAAAGATTCATCCTTCACATAAATATTTATACTTTATAAAGAAAATTCGTAAGGTCAATAATTTATTTTTTTTTCTCTTCATCTTTAATTAAAATTATTTTCTTCATTTTTCAATAACAAAATGATATCTATCGTTATTCAACACCGCGGAAAAAAAATAGAAAAATTTAAATTAAAATAACGACAAATCAATATTATAACATTTATTATTTAATCTTCTTCTTATATCTTCAATGAATAATAAATAAATTTTCTGTTATTTATCAGAATGTCCTTTTTTTACATTTCTCATAGGTAAATAAATTTTAAGAGATTCGTTTTCTAATTTTTCTGATGTTTTCATTCAAAAAATATTACCCTCTTTATAGTAGGTATTTAATTTTTTATTTACTTTGAATGATGATACAAAAGAAAAAAGACAAGAAAACAAAATTGAAAATCAAACAAAAACCAACATGGAAAAAATATATTTAAAAAACAGCACACTTACTATAGATAGAAATTAAAATTAAAGTGAATTCCTGGACTTTACATTCCTATTGTCAGATTTTATTCATCAGAAAATAAATTTTCACTTTTAAAATTTTAATTTTCTAACAAAATTACGAGAGAAAAAATTAAATATTTGTTCTTCTTCTTCTTGTTTGGTTTTTACTCAATACAGTAAATCTTTCGAATTATTAAATAATTTTTCTTCAATTTACTTAAAACATTCTAATAAATCCTTTATAGATCTTGTCAATTTTCAATAAATTTAATATCCGTAAACCGTCTACACTCATCACATTACATTATACACTATACTCGATAGTGTGTCACGTTCATGTACATTAATGTGTATATATGTACTTAGAAGAAGATTGGCGCCCGCCCAATATAATATAAATTATTAGCACTAAATCTTCACTTAAATTGAAAAAATCCTTTTTATTAATAAATCTATGTTAATGTAAAAATGTATGGGTGTTTGAAAATAAAACGTATCAAAATTTTTATTCGTATACATACTTAGATATACAGAAGAATATTGAATGGATAAAAAGATGCTAGTTTCTAAAGGATAAATTACTTTAAAGTTTGATACTATAATTTATTTAAAATGTTTTGAAATTGAAATTCACATCAAACTTATATACGTATAGTGGCACTGAATGGTGGTATATGTATGGTAGTAACATGTAAAATAGATTTGAAATATTTTCGAAAATTAATTTTTGGTTAAGTGAAATTTATAAAATTTTTATCATGAAAAATTACTTCTAATTTAATGGAATATATTCTATTTGAATTTGATTTATTTGAATGGATATCTTTATTATTATATTTTCAAATAATCAATTCTCTCAAATTTCTGTCTCCAAGAAATCAAAAAAATGTGTAAAATGAAATATTTCAAAAAGTTTTTATTAAACTTTTATTTAATTCATCAATTTACCTTCAACGTGCAACAAAGTATGTATGTTAATGTGAATAAATACGATAATTAATTTAAATTTTAAAAATTGGTGGTAAGTAATTGAGATTAATAAGACAAGAATTATTTCACAATTAGTGTTGATCTAAATTATATCTAAAATTTAGAAGACTTTTGACTTATTTTGTTCAATATTTTTTTTGGAAATTTGGTTGAAATGATTATTGCACAAATATAGAAATATATCATTCCTTCTACTTCTTTCTCGAAAAAAATTTATCGCTTTTTGTTGTTTACACAGATCTAGATTCAATCTGAAATTCTTCTTCGTACTCACCTACTACAGTGCAGTACATTATTTACACAAGAAAAGGAGAAGAAAAACAACTATTTATGTATCTTTCTACTTTTCTTTCTACTCCTCTTTCTACATCTCAAATACTGAAGAGTTGAATAACCATGTTTGTTTACTCATAAAAATGTTTGTTTACTCACTCCTCATAAAGGAGAAGTGGAATGAAAAGTAGAAAGATAATCGAATAGTAGTTTCTCTACTTAGTATATTCTTGTCAATACTAGGTACTGCACTGTAGTGGGCATGTACGAAGAAGAATTTCAAATGGAAAGAAGATCTGTGTAAACAAGAAAAAACCAGTAACTCGTTTTGCTCTACATTTTCAAGTGTAAACAAACATGGTTATTGTACTTTGATTTGATTTGAGTATTCGAGGTGTAGGAGAAGATATAGAATAAAAAATAGAAAGATAATCGAATAGTATAGTTTTTCTTCTGCCTCTCTAGTGTGAAATATGTACTGAACTGTTGTTGGCGAGTACGATGAAGAATTTCAGATGAAAACATGATCCTCGTGAACAACAAAAACCGATAATTATTTTGAACTACATTTTCATTTGTAAACAAACATGGTCATTTAACTCTTAAGAATTATTTTAGATATAGCAAATGAAGGAAAAAGAGAAGTGAAATGATACTCGAATATAAAAATATTTAATTATGTATACAAGCTATAGGTAAATGCGATATACGCACATGACATCAATAAAAATGTAGGTATCAAATTTTTATTTTCTCATCCTTGATAAGGATTTACTGTATGATATAAAGTACTTACGTGCCTATACTGCCAATACTATAAATACATGTATAGCAATTACATACAGATTTTAGCCAAAATCTGACACTTATGCATATACGCATACAATGCATTCATATGACTATCGTGAATCCAATTTTTTCGATCAAAAATTTTCCCAAGCTAATCCCAAAGAGTAAAAATGTAAAGATTTAAAAAAAAAAAACAAATAGTCACAATTCATACAATAGAAAGTTCAATTGTTGTATTCAAAAAAAAAATTTGGTCTATCCTCCCTTTCCTCTTAAATGTCAGTTTTTATTTTTTGTTTATAACTTTTAATTCACATAACTCTAACAAGACATTAAAATGTTTTTGAAAAAAAAAAAATTTTTTTTTTTTGGTATGTCATTCAATTATTATTATTATTATATTTGTAACAATATATAAATTCATCTTTTGAGGTATGTATTTGGTTTTTGTCTAGTGTACTAGTGTATTTGTATTCGTATTGTAAGCATATAGTTTTAAAAAATACCTTCAATACATATAGTAGGTACATATATTCGTATATTGACATGCGCAATTTTTCTTCTTATACTTATTATCATTATTATTACTATTATTATTGTTATTATTATTGAGCAACATACGCTCGAAGCTAATGAACAAATTGCTCTCACACGATCACGATTCGGATCTAATCTGATCTGGATCTCTATACATATATTATACATACGAAAATGGTTTGACTTCGACACACTATATACATACAGCCACATGTATAACAAATTCTTTATAAATGTATGATCAAATTTTTTGATCGCTTATACACATACATATGTATATGCTTACATGCTCGTTATTTTTAACATGAAAAGAAAATAAAAGTACAAAAAAAAATCGTTTTTATTGTTGATCTGAACTATCTGTGATGATCATACAGAACAAAAAAAAAATTGTAGGTATATAATACATTATTTTATTTTATGTATATGATTTTTATGAAAACAAACTAATAAATAAAAAAACATTAAAGTTAAAAAGGCAAAGGTAATATAAGAAAAAGAAAAAATTACACCGCGAAATGGACAAATATTGTTAAAAATATCTAAGTAAGTCAAAAAATGTGTACCAACTAAGTAGGTATATTATTTAACATATCATTACAGTCATTTTTATTAGATTCATGCTTTTATATACACTCGTAAACTAACTAACTAGCCAACTAACTAACTAACTGACTAACTATATAACTAAAATGTAAGTATAATATATGAATGATCATTGATCGTGCATAGAAAAAAAATATTTCGATTTGAAAAAAAAAAGTAAATAAATAAAAACAAATCGATATTTCATTTAGTTGATCAATCAGAGATCAAATGAATCGACTTATCAGTTTCTCTCATGATCTGAATTTCTAGATCGATTTTATTTTATTTTCAACATTTTTTTTTTTTTTCGTAATGCATTTTAGTTAGCTAGTCTCCTTTTCTTTTAAAATCCCATAAAAATACTGTATAAATATCTTCTTAATAGCAAGATTAACACGATCAATAACCACGTATGTACAATATGTGTAAAAAAAAATCTCCATCATATACTCGCGTATGTACATATACGAACATTTATGTACAACAAATAAATACATAATATTATGTATTTGTATGTACAATAATGATAATAATAACAATCTAAAAAATAATACTGTCTGTACAAAGATACAAAAAAATATTTTATTTGTACATTGTACCATTGTACGTATAAAAGATTCTAAACTATGTATATATTGCCGTCATGTGAGTTCTTAATAAATACAAAACACAGCAAAACAAAAGCGGAAAAAAAGGAAAACGAAGGTGATCGCATATGAGTCAAAAGGGTCGAATCGTGGCAATCAAACTATCATACAAATCCGAAATGAATGGATTTTATTAAACTGACTTTAAATTTAAGATATAAAAAGCTCCTGCAAGATATATGCAGACACATAGGGACATACACGAACATACATATGTGTATTATATATGCAAATATGAAAGCAATGCATTTGATATTTTACTGTATGTATGTGTATGTACATACATGATCGTATTTTGCATATGTGCAACTATAGTAATGTGTAATCTCTGTTCCAAAATAAATTATAGGATTATAGCATAGAGCGTGCCCATACATAATCCTCAATTAACGTGTATACTCATGCTACATTTTCTACTAAATATATATTATACATTCATTCTGGGATGTAATGAGTGTCTACATATCAATATTGGTATTTGTATTGTATTATTATTGATTATACGATCAATAATAATAGCACAATTTATGTGCTTAAATGTAATAAAATCAATTGATCGATCACATTATTATAATGGATATACATTTTTTTTTTTTTTTTGAATTTCGATTCTATTTAGAGTATTGTCAATAAGTTACAATTCAAAAATACAACATTTACACTAAACTATTCATTATTAAAAATCTTTTATCATTTCATATTTTTGTAAACCATAAAAGGCAACAAAATCCATATTAATAAGGCTTGTATGAATGTGTATGTATGAAGTACATATATTCGGAATGATCAATTTTTACTTTTAATTTCGATGAATGCGAAAATTCATAAATAATAATAAATTGCACAATCATATATAAAATTCAAAATAAAAAAAAATGAAATATTAAATACTAATAATGATAATGAATGAATATAGAAAATGTAATGACGGACAAATAAAACTTCACATATTCACATGATTAAATATTATTTAAGTTCCTTTTTGTTATACAGCCGATCAAGATACAGAGTTTATTTTTCGAATGCATTCTCATTCATGGGACACCTCATAATTGCATCCTTAATGTCCGAAAATTATTTTATTGATCTTAGTACAAAGAATAGTAATTTGAATTTCTGGAATTATCTAAAAATGTATAAATTGGGTATTGGATTACGCATTATGAAAATGAAAATAATTGCTCATTATTATTTGAATAAGTAGTCGAATTTTTATTTATATTTCAGAGAATAAAAAAAAATCTACCAAAAAATCTTGATATGTATTTAAATGATAAAAAAGACAACGCCACCTAATCGAAAGGTGAATATCAAAAAGAAGACGTAACCACCATCTACTTGCATGGTACCAACTAATTAAAAAAAAAAACTACTGAATCGAATTTTGTTATTGTTTTTCTTCACTCTGCCACTCTACTCATATTCTTCTTCTTCTTCTTCTTATGTTTAATTAATGTTCTAAATTGAAAATTACACACCATCTTTATCCATCCAATGATTATAATCGTGCATCATATCATCATTTTGACAACCACAAAAATAATCTCATACATATATATTTTAATAAATTTTTGTAGGTTTCATAGATTACATGAGATATTTTTATTATAGATACAAATGTGCATGAAATATGTAGGCATCATATTTTATTGGAGTTTCATTTTAATGTACATATGTATGTATGAAGCAAATGATACGATACCATATTATGTGAAACATACGAGTATCGCATGGTATATAGAGCAGATAAGGTTAAGGATAGGCAGTTAATTTATAAGAGAGAAAGTGACGTCATTGTGTCAACTGCTATTCAACAGGCAGTTTAAAGGTAAGAAATTTCCCAAACAAATTCTATAACTTATTAGTTAATTTTACATATTTTGAGTAAACAAAATCATTTAATTTCGTCATTAATGTGTTTTTCTCTCGAATAATAACAACATTTCACCATTTTTAAAGAAGTAGTGGAGTAAATATTTTAAAAAAATGTATTTTTTTGGTAATTAAATAAAGAAAATAAGAAATAAACGCCATAATTAACAAATTTCAAACAATTAAAAGCAGAAGCAATGACTGCAATACTGCTATGACTACAATAGACAACATAAATGCATGCAAAATGTACACCGACACATTGACGTCACATGGCATGAAGAGAAAAATAAAATATATTTCATTCCTTCATATCTTATCTATTCTTACGGGTATGTACCATAAAGTAGTATCATATAGAAAATCGTGATCTGTCAGATAATTAAATGAAATTACATATGAGTATATATTATGTATGATTGTATGAACATTATCAAATCGAATCAAAAAAATAAAGCAAATAATTATAAAAAAAGTTTTCACAGATGATTTGATTTTTAAACTAGACCATACAATATACCTACTTATATACGTTCATATAAGTTTAGGTACACATGTACATATGCATCTATATATCACATGTATAGGTATTGTACGAACATTAACCGAATAGCCAGCATTCCTGAATTTATTTCTTTTTGTGGTTTTGTTTTTCGTTTTATTGCTTTCAATAAGATGATATGACCCTTCACCTCCCACAGTTCAACTAATTTCATAGCATATGTACGACTTTATAGTATCATATGTAGTTGTATATATATCCTCATTCAACAAGAGTAACCGACATAAATATACGAACCTATATATATGCACGAGTATAGGTAATCATACGTGAATGTAATTTAATTTTTCGTCGTGATGCACATTTCATTTTGGATCAACAGTCTGCCGTATAGTAATTCTTCTATTATTTTTAATATTGGATTTTCATATACGATAGCATGTACAAGTACAAAACGGAGAGAAATTATCTATAGATATACAAAAGAAAAAAATGTTATTGTTATTATATGTTCACATATGAGAAAGTATCGATCATAGAAAAAAAAGAAAAACAATACAAAAAAACGGCATAAAATCTATTGACTTGCTACTCCTTGTGTAATAAATACTCTATTCTATACTGATACATGCTGGTTTCAATATATTTTTTTTTCTTCGATTGACCTATCAATATTTCAATATATTTTATTTGAACTAAAACACATATTCATGCATACATATCCATACATTAACTTCACTGTTATTTTTTAAATATTTTTTATTAACCATTTACATGGTAGTATAACTACGTATACATATACGATTATTTACCATAAATCCATATGCACCTATAATTTAATGTGGTTCTCATAAGGTTTATTGCTTTATACGTACATACATATAAACTGATCGATGATGACTGAATATAATAATAAAAAGCAAAAATTCAAAGTAAAATGAATAAAAGAAAAAAATGAACTCAAAAATTTTTACTACCTTAATTTTAAGAAGAAAAAAAAAAAAAAAGAATTCATAATTTTTTTTTTTCACATGCTGGTCGAATAAAAATTCAATTATAATCCATAAAAAAAACAGAGGTTATGAGATTTCTTATGTAAACATTCAATATTGATCGGAACAATTGAATGAAAATAACAAAAACAATATAATGTAGCAAAGACAACAAGAAGAGAAAGAAAATGATGAAGGAAAAAATATTTATTTGTTTTTTGTTTTCTTGTTAATCAGTTTTTCACGAAGTACATATGCTGCACTCAAACTAAAAGAAGTAAGACAAAAAAGAAAAATGAAAATTATCATTACACAGATTGTTAAAAAATTATTAGAATAACTTATTTTCCGTTGTTACGAACATCCGAAATGTATATATGAATCGAAATCAAATAAGAGATGCATATTATTGCAATAATGCATGCCAAATTACAGTACATCCAAAAAATAAACGATCAACTGTAACATGCCCTGGAATCTTGAAATGTTTATTGATCTACTCAAATTACTTGTGTCGTGTGGCTATTGGAAAAGTGTCGGATTTTGATCTAAATAATGTCACTATATTTGCAGTTTCCGTATAAGTTTGGTTCCAAACATTATTTGTTTGTGCGTAATCTGTGAGATCTGTCTTAATTTCTAATAGAACCAAACTATCTTCTGGCAGAATCATTCATTGAAAACATTATCACCTACTCTCTCTAGGTACTTTCATTGTCCAAATTTCACATGAAATTTGAATAAAATTGTATACAAATTTCCAGGTATCCGTTGTTTTTTGTACGTCATTATACACTACATTATACTACTGGCTGGCTAATCTATAGTACTGATTATACACATTATGTATTCTTTCTTGCATGTATCAGTAGGTAAATAAAAAACAAAAATAAATACGTAATGGATCAATTGATGACAATCGAAAATTATACAGTTAACGTACATGCAACTTATAGTAGTATGAGTAATAGGTATATACTCGTATGCCTGTCATATTCGTACAAAAATTTATTCAGAATGTGCATAATTTTAAGATTTTTATTATACAATACTCTAACATACATTGTATGTATCCACTACCCATCTACCTATATATAGCGCAATTCAAATTATATGATTAAGTTCTCATCGTCATTATCATCATAATCATCATAATCTTCCTTCATAAATATGATCGTAATCGCATAATAAACAAGAGGAAAAATTTCGAAAATAAAAAAAAAAAATTAAAAGCACAAATTTAGAATGAAAAATCTGCATTCGATGTGTACCTCCACGTATACATACATGTTTAAAACTGCACAAACATAAAACACAAATTTGCAGTTTTTCGTTTAAAAATTTCCATTTTTTCTTCTTCTTCTGATTTTACCTCTACACAGATACGAATTCATGTATACGAGTACATTTTAATTTTAAATGACATGAATATACTCGTAATGCAATTATATAACCACTGTTTTAGTACTGCTCTAATCGTATATATACATATACTCGTAATGTTGAAGATATAAAAGGTTTTTACGTAATATTTTAATTATCCTTCGTTTGCAGACATAAAAAAAATGATGACCAAAAAAGAAAAAGAACAAAAAACATATAATCAGAAAATATTTTTATTTCTAAAGATGAAAATTATTTATTGTGTAGTACTCGTATACTATGAAGAAATAATGCATGATAACTAATAATTGTGAATAAAATAAAAATTAAAAAAAAAATTTTGAAGTTAAAGAAAAATTAGGTCAGTATACAGAGAGTATACATAATAAGATGATACTGACCGTTATGATTTGTTTTCTTTTAAACTTTTATAAATGAGTATAAATGATTTACACGATTCCTTGCCAAACATTGACAATCTAACTAGTATTTAATATCTTTGATCATAAAACTAATCTGGATTATTGTAAATTTAAATTTTTATGTTTTGTGAGTTTTTTGTTTTTTCTGACTTGCTGTAAGTTTTTATAGTTGCACTTAATTTGTGAAGAATGAAAAAATTTTTTCTCAAAAATACTCCAAAAAAAATGTTAGCCGAATTACAATAAATTTTTAAATGAAATTCTTGTAGTGATAATTGAACAAAATATATCCATAAAAAATTGCCATCAATCCCAAAAAGAAATCAGAGACATTTTAAATATTTTGATGCAAAGTTAAAGTTCCTCCCATATTTTGGAATGTTCATATTCGCGTGGATTGCATACTCGTACGTACGTACATTACTCGTGTTACTGAAGAAAATAAAAACATTAAAAAGGAAATTTTATATTTTAATAAAATTCTCTAAACAAAATAAAACACAAAAAACAACTACATACAAGAAAACAAAATGTAAAGAATCTCCTGAAGGAAACATGTATCCTTTTTCACAATTTTATCAAAAAAAAAAAAAAAGTACTACATGTACATACATATATGTATGTATTTAGAATTGGATTCGATGCACAGAGAGAAAATAAAATGTAATAATAAAAAACAATAGAATTTTCTTATATGCCGATGATAATATCATTGTCTGTTTAGACACCCTCTTTTTATCATTTATTATTTTTTTTTTTTCAAAAGTTATGGATGTGTAGATATGTGTATATACGTATGTATATTTTTATTCTCAAGTATAGACAGTACTTTTTCATTATAAGAATCTTAGCATCTTTATAACACAAATACTCGCTTATATATAGGTATCTATAATCACTAAGGCAACCCTCCATTTTTAAAGATATTCTTAAGCCTACAATACTCATATTTCGTATATTGCGTATACATCATCGTATACATATGTATAGTACATAAGTAAGTACTTACGAATATATGTGCATATGTACATTTACGACAAGTTTCATCCATAATATTACATAAAGTATTTATGTATATGCACTATCGTCATTTTTTTGTACAAAAAATAAATTAGTTCACATACAATTTTTTTTTACATTTTACATACATACATACAGATATGAACATATATCCACATACATTATACATATATATATATTATTTGTATATGTTTGTAGATACCAAAAGTGGTGAATAAAATTATAAAATACGTAGTACTCCTACCATAATAACGTACAAATTTACATACATATGTGCAAGTATAATAATAGATATAGATATTAAGATACCATCCTTAAGTATAAATAAGGATAAAACAAAAATCGAAGAAAAAAAAACCTTCATTCATACATTTTACATACACACACTATTATGAATCCTATCGTGCATTTGAAATTTTCAACTCTTCCTCCCTTAAGGGTATATATGTGTAATGAAGAAAACTGTGACTCTCATCCCTTCGAACATGATTTCATCATTACTACAAAAATAATCAACCATTACCAATACCATCACCCGCTACTGCCATCACTGCCACCACCACTATACTACTATACCGCACTATACTTCCATAATTATAACGGAATTGAAAAATTTTTTTTTGCTTATTTTACCACCCCATCCACCCATCATTCACAACATCTCATACTTCTCAATCATTTCTCCTCTCTACAACTTTATCATCATATAGAATTCGCTCTTCCTCTCTAACTTATATGAGCACTACGAACGAGTATATGTATGCTACATTGCTAGCTAACTATTGCGGACCCTCTGCTGCTGCCGCCGTCGTCCTCATCATCATAATCAAGAAAATTCTTACGATTCACTCATTACCGTTTCATTTATCCAAAGTTCTGAAGAGTGTTTATTTTTTATTTTTTTTTCGTTTTTTTTTTCGTTTTTTTTTTATTTTATTTTTTACTTTTTTTGTGAGTTTTGGTTTTCTCTGTAAAAGAAAAGCATCAACCACCATCATCAGCAGCAGGAATATAGTAAAAGTGTACTCAATACAATATTAACATTAACACAGCATCAGTAACAGTCATACCACAACATATAACATTAGCAATAACAACAACAGCAACAACAACATAAGATCGTTAAGGAAATGGACCATACACACATACACACACTCTTCGACTTTATAATGAAAAGAAAAAAGAAGAAGAAAAAAATGATAAAAATAAAAACAACAAATTTTGTGTTTTTTAACATTTACAAAAAGTCTTATTTAAATTTTTAGTTCTCATTCCAGGATAAAATTTTTTTTCTTTTTTCAGTTGCCGTTTTCTTTTCTGCTCATATATTCGGTATTTATATACTATACATAATTATTGTACTACATATATGTAAATATTATGTACTATTCATATAACAGTGAAATCAAGAGAATTTATTATATAACTAAGTATATACATAGATATGGAGATCCTCATTATTTATTTTATTTTTCATTCATTTTCTTATTTTTTCTCATACATTCGTTTGTTCATTATCCCATAGGAACGTCTGTACATATACACATAATACATACATAGATACATATATGTACATACTCGTATACTACTTGTACAGTTTTTGTTTTTTCTGAAAAAATTTTACCACCCTCATTCCCAACAAAATACATACATACGTATGTACTCGCATTTATTTAGTTTGAAAAAAAGGTCCACCATCATTTCATTTTGCCATCCTTATTGAACATTATACATACTCCTTAGTATAGTACATACTTACTTGTACATACATATGTACATACATACACATTCTTTCTAGTTAGTTATTCAGTTTTTCCTGATATTTTTTTTTCTTTTTTACTTTTAATGAAAAATGTTAAGTTTAGAGAGCAAGCAAGGAAGAAAAATTCATAGAAAAAAAAAACCCTTACGGTAATACATACTATTTGTTGTTATGTGCATATACATATAAAAATACGTATGGTATACACATGCACATACACATGTAAATATTAACATACATATATGTGGAATAATGGATAATGATATGATTGTGGTGTGAATCTTAAAAGTATGTACTCGTAGATGAGATGATGGTATATATGAAAATGAAGTTTTGAATTTTGAAATTTTACGAAAACGAATAACTATATCTACATATACGTAGATATATGATACACACAGAAATTAAGAAAAGTCTTGAGAAATTATACATACATACGAACATAAATAATGTAAAGAGTAAAGAAAAAAATAAACGTACGTATATAGGGATGATGATAGGAGAAACAAAAATGTGTAATAATGAAAGTTAGTTGGAAACGTTATAGCAGTTATGTTTGTTATATCAGATAAAATAGGGACGAAAAAGTTTCTTTCCGTTGTATACCATAGAAAAAGGAGATTTATAACGATAACGATAATGATTTAAATGAAAATGAAAAAAAAAAAAATAAATAGAAAATTACAAAAAACAGTGAAAAATAAGGATAACTACTAGAGTAAAGGGTCAAAGTACGATAAAGGGATGGTTTTTCTATATATTCAAATTTTTCTCTCTATTACATATTCATCATTTATGACACGATGATTATAAGAAAATGGAGGTCTGTGACTTTGAAAAGTTTGTCTTCTTATACACTCTTGTATGTATTCATTTTCATATTCATTTCAAATTACAGAAGTAGTTCGACTTTATATTGTATACACAGCTAACAAACCACCAACATCGTATAAGGTGGTTTACCGTGTAGGGGTACTTATATTTTCTTTTCATTTATTTCATAGATTTGCCTACATAAAATTCTACAATATTCCTTTTTATCTAATCGTCATTCGGTAGTCAGTCATTCAGTATTTTTGCCTAAATAATCAACATTATTTCTTACATTATATTTTGTCCTTTATCAACGAGATTTTTTAAATGAGTTACGACACTCTCTGACTGACTGGATAAAAGAGTAGTAGGTATATACGAATGTGCCATATATCGCACATCGTATATATGTATATTAAATGTTGTATACACAATAAATGACAGACCATAATATCAAATACGTACTACAAGAAAGTACTTATGTGTTTTATGTATATATATATCGTAGTTCCTTGCGTCAGTTATACATTCATTTATTAAGACTGGCTACCAAGGAACCTATATAATAGGAAAATCAACGTATACATCCATTCCATGAACTCGTATAGCATAAGAAAAATCAAAAGAGGAAAATAAAAACATTTTTTTTTTGTTTTCTTTTTATTTAAATATTTACATACATATATGCTCGCGAACAAGGTTTCTTTATATATAGTACAAGATATTTGATGCCTCCTTCTTTCAATTTTTCCTTTTTTGTTTTTAATTTTTTTTTTCTTTTTCATTTTCAGTTCAGTTTTAAAAATAATATAAGAAATGATAAAGTCAACGTATTCGATATTATGAATGCATGTAAACGTACATAAAATATCATTCGTGTAACTTTTTGTACTTAGAATATATAGTGACAGTTCCTATACCTATTCTACATATAAGTATATGTATAGTGAATTATTTATTTAATTTTTTTTTTTTTTCAAACGAAGAATGACGACTGTTATATTATGTTATCTTTTAAATGACAAAATAAAAAATTTACTTTACTTTTGTCCTGTCGTATATTTTCTTCCTTCATCATCATCATCTTTACATAATCACAGTCACCTTAGCTCTTCTTCAAAACTCTACCTACTCACATATAATAATAAATTTTATACATACGTATGTGTATGTAATATTTCATTTAATTCGATTCGTTTCATTATACTTTTTCTTCTATTCTATATTATACATCCCATTCATACTTGTATATATATATATAAGTAAATATATTTATGCATATGGAGGTGTATACATTCATATATGTAGGTATGTAATGTACGATATTTGGATCCTTGATCTTTAAAACAAAACAACAAAAAAAAAATGAAATAAAATAAAATAAAAATAAGAACATAACATTACATTGAATACAACAACCCAACATTTTTATGTCCCTTTTGGCTTGACGTTAATTTTTATTGGACGTAAATATATGTGTGCACGATAAACAAGCGCAAGAAAGGCATATTATAAGATAACAGAAAGAAAATTATTGTGAAAAATTTACATACACACAGTATGTACATAAATGTATGTACTATATGTCAATGTATGAGAAATATTAATTTTATATACATATATGTAAGTATTCTTTGAATTTATGTACAAAATCATGTACATACATATATAAACAAGTAGTACATCGACATACATATTGTGTATAATGAATTTTTGTCCCTTTTACATGAAGGGCTAAAATTAAATGAAAATGATGGTTAAGAACGTTAAGGATATATGAACTTATTCTGATATTTTGAAATGGGCAAAGGATGAGTAAATATGTACATGTAGATTGTATGGTATGTTAAAGAAAAGAAAGTCTAGAAAAGAAAATTTTAAGTGAAATTCATTTTTTCGTAGAATACTCGTATAAAACAAAAAACAAGAAAAATTCATTTTCCTACATACTAATCATATCTCGTAAGTATATACGAACTGTTGGTATGTCTCTATATGGACGTATTAACAACATTAAGATGAGGAAGGAAACGAAAAACTTCTTGTATACACGGGTATATGTACAGCTGTAGTATACTCGCGTATATGTAATGTAAAGTGTTTTTATTTTTCCTACCTACCTACATAAATGAAGCCAACATATACAAACATTCAATTCATGTGTATTTGAACATATAGAAGTTACATCACATTCAAGTAAAATTAAAAAACAAAAAAAAGAATAAATTAGAAAAATAAATGAAAGGAAGAAAGTGAAGAAACCGAAAGGTTTGAGGACCATATAATAATGAAAATTATACAAGTCGCATGCGTCTTTTACCCCCTTTTTTTTCTAAATTCCATTTTATTTTAATTTTTTTTCCTTTTATTTTTTTTGATTCTTGGAAAACAAAAACAAAAAAAAAAAACCAACGCTTCAGTTTATTGAATTTTTTTGTTAATTTATGGGTAAAAAAGTTTATGCAAATGATGTTTTGTTGAATATTACTTTTCTTTTCATTTTTCATATCATTTTGGTTTTTTATTTATTTATTTCTTCATTTCATTTTTTTTTTTGTTTTTAATTTCCACTTGAAAATATTTTTCACTCATTTCAATATCTTCACTTCTCGTATACTTTTGTATATTTTTTGAATTTTTTAAACTTTCTTTTTTATGAAATTTTTTCCAAGAAATATGAAAGTTTTATGAATTTGAAATTTTTTGAAAAATGTTGAAATACATTTTGTCAATTTGTCAGTACTCTGTAATTTATGTTATTTTTATCTGAAAAAATTCAGGATTCTTCAAAAATATTCTGTATATTCGATTAGAAACAAATTCTAATTGGGTTATTTCTCTATTCTAATTCAAATCCAATGTAAATTGAACTACAGGTGGAGGTTACATGAGAGAACTCCTTGCACTCGTTTAGGTCAATACTGTTTAAGCGGGCGCTATCGGTTGATTAGTAAAGAAATGAAATTTTCTGTTAAAATATTTCCAAAATCTAATGTTTTTCTGATGTCACGTCACAGACATGATACATAACGTAAATGAAAATTTCATTTTCGGAAGCTTAATCAATTAAACCGATTAAACCGATGATCCAATTTATTCAAACTCCGCATGTAATTGAAGTTAATGGATTTCAATTTATGAATACATTGTTCTGAAGTAAAATTTATCGTTAAAATAAACAAAATGGTTTCATTCCCTTTCGATCGAAATATCTAATTTTCTGTTAAAAATCTCCCATCAAAAATAATATTTTCTTTTACCCGCTGTTTTTTTTCGATAGCGTGAGTTATTTTTTGTTTTTCGTCGTCACTGATTATATATAAATCACAAAAAATTAAACTAAATCCTTGTTGAAAACTTTCAACAATTTCTTTATTACGTATGTACATATATTTTTCATTAAATCGAAATTGTGTGTTTACAAAATAATATCTTACAAAGGACAACAATTCACATTTTAAACGAAAACAAATAAATAACTCCCATAAATATCAAAAAAAAAAAAAAAAATTGCAATCTCTAAAACATTTAGACAGTACAGGGTATATAAGTAGTATACGAGTGAGTACACATCGAAATTACGCCATTATGTTATTACATCAAGAACAAAAATACTATATCTTATTTTTCATATTTTTTTTCATGTTATTTTTATGTTTTCATCTTCATATTTTAAAATTCATCA
Organism: Villa cingulata; assembly: GCA_951394055.1. Classification (NCBI taxonomy): domain Eukaryota; kingdom Metazoa; phylum Arthropoda; class Insecta; order Diptera; family Bombyliidae; genus Villa; species Villa cingulata. The sequence continues at coordinate 876,321 of OX596019.1, read as the reverse complement.
CACAGATCCTGATCCTTTCAATAACCATAATTCTTTCGAAGGAAAACAAACCCAAAATCCCATGAGATTTTCTTCTAAATCTTTCAAATTGCCCAATCACAACAAAATAGCAATCTCATTAGAATTCAATATCATTCTCATACCACCGCATCACCACCCTCACTGAATCTCTATCGCATACACTCATCCGATACTCATAGTACTTACATACGTTCCTGTCATTTTTATTTTTTATTATTATTCTGCTATTTTCATTCATTTGCAAATAATTCCGAAGAGATTTGCTAATATACTTATGTACGTACAACGTATGTGTACCTCTATCCTAATATGTGCCATTCATATTATTTGAACAACAAACGAATAAACAAACAAAATACGACCTTGCAAATTTTTTTTGGTTAGCGAATATACATATATTTTTTTTATTTTATTTTGCCTTGCCTTTTTTATGTTATTTTTCCACAAAATTGCCATCAAATAAACCCGACCATTCCTATCATCATCTGTGTATGTACATATATCCTTGTATCTGATGTTTTTTGTTCCTTGTTGATGACTATGATTACCGTACACATGTAAATTCAGTGTACTACCCTACTACTACTTATTATACTTTACACTGACAAAACAGGATCATCCCTCTAAATAGTTTATTTTCCTCTTTGAAGAAAAAAATGTATTTAGCCTCATGATTTTTTTATTTATTTTTTTGCAAATTTTTCGCAAAATATCAAATCAGATACAATAAATTGGCAGCTAGATAGCAGCTCGCTCTGTAATACCACCGTAAAAATAACAAAAAAAAAAAAACAAAATAATTCAACTTTGAACAAACAAATCTACAAATAGGAAGAGGATTTTGATTCGACACAAAAAATCCTATTTGTTATTGCGAAATTCCTTTAATATAGGAAATATGGTTGTTCAACAATAACGCGCGGTAATGTTTTTTTTTTTGCTTTATGTTCCTTTAACTGTTAAACAGCCGCAAATAAACGTGCATTGAACATTGTATTAGCAAGGACACAAAGGATGAGGGTGCAAAAATCATATTTGTTTTTTTCTTCTATTTTTGCAAAAGCCATCAATGTAAACATTTACACTCACACCAAAAATAATTATAGGAAAAAAAATCGCTTTATTATACCCATAAAAGTTAGGGTATAGTACACTCATAGTAAATAGGACTATACGACTATACGTGTACGTACAGTACACCCTACTCCGATTTACCGAATGCAGTCAATATCGCAATGACATAATTTTTTTTTCGAACAGCGAATGGGGTAGTGCGTATAAAAGTAAACTGGCAAACAAAAAAAAATTGTTTTTTTCATTTTTATTTTCTTTCCTCTATTTTTGCAACAGGTTATTTTCCATTCACCAAAATATCCTTTGGACTGAACTTTTATTTTTATATCCCTAAGGAAAAATTATTGCAATTGCAAAATGATTTTATTCTTGTTTGCCGTCATCGTCCTTATTTATTTATTTATTTATTTTTTTTTTTATTATTTGAAGTATTAAAGTGAAATAGGATTTATCTTATAGCCATGGCCAACGCAGACACTCAACTATAGCTAGCTACAAACGTTTAGACAAACAAATCACCCAAACATCCAACCCATCCAACCAACCCATCATTCCCCTCTTTATAACAGTGCAACCTTTTACCATTCAGCTGGACACCGACAATAATTGTTTAACCCTCGAATATACTGTGATTGTGATTGATGTTGCGAACAAGTTCAAGGGTCATTTCGGTCAACAAAAGAAAAAAAAATTGTGACACAATAATAAATGAGACGATGATTTCAAATCGTAATTGTAACTTGATAAAGTGAAAAGTACTAGACTAGCCGTTACCGATGCTTTATGATAACAAAAATTATTCGCCCTTTACAAAATTTTCAGTCCTTTTTTTGTCTTTATTTTCCTCTGTTTTCATTTTTTTTTCTCTTCTTATTATTTTCGATTTTTGTTATTTTTGTTTATTCGTGGATGTACTAGTTGGTGATTTTTTATTCCTTCCTCCTTTTTCCTTTTTTTTTTTTTGACATTAACTGACCTTTGTGTAATACATTTCGTTTTGCATAATACCATCATCATCATCATCATTTCATATTTCAGCAACAAAATTAACTTATTCCGAGAATATCCATATAGAGTGTGTCCGGTGAAATTGAGACAGGAATATACGAAAATTTAGGAGGGGTATAAACGATAATTATTTATGTCTGGAATGGTTACGAAATTTATTTTGTTGTTGTTGTTGTTATTGTTGAATAAAGAATTATCATTAATTCGACCCTTCAAAGATCTCTTTTTTGTTGGATATTTGATTTTGTTTTTATCTTTTGCCTTTTAGAATTTTATAAAGTGACTGGAGTATTGGATTTTAATATCGGAATTTTTGTTCATTTGAAATGAGATTTTCTGTTCAAATTTTATACAGGACACATTGTTATTAATTTATAAGAGTGTGTTTGTGTGTAATTGAAGAAAATCATAAGCAACAAGTGCGATTATAAATTTCTGATGTCCAAATAAATAATAGAAAAGACCCTTATTCTAGACATAACTATAAATGGATATGTAATACATATTTAGTTTGATTTTATTTTATTTTTGGTTTATTTCTTTATTGAATAAATAATAAACAATTTTGGCTATAATACAAAAACATACAGACACAGATACTCGCATTAGCAACAATTTTGCAAGAGATTATTTCAAGGCTACCACCATCAGAAAATAAAATAGAACAAAGAATAAGATGATGATGATAATAATGATAATGATGATGATGATGATGATGATAATGAAGACAAAAATTAAAACGATAACAAGAAAGTAAAATTTATAACTTTTGACAATAATTTTCAACTTCAATCGCATTCTGAAGAGTGTATTATAAATGAATGAATATTTTATGAGAAATAAATTGAAAATACAATTATCGTAATAATTTTTGATTTACAGTGATACCATCAGTGCTTGTAGGTATATCTATATTTCTAAGTATCGTTGTTACAGTATCTTTAGTTTGGAAAATAGTGATGTATTAGTATTATGTGTAGTAGAGTAGGGATGGTAATTGATCATTTTCAAACGAAATAATTAATGCTATGGAATAAATGATTATCGTACTATACCAAAAATTTTATAATTGAAAGGATGATATACATGTTCGAATACATTGAAATTTTGAAAGTTATCCTTATTTTTGGAACGAATTGTATGTGTATATAAATGGTAAAAACTAAAAAAATTGTAAGTGATAATCAAATGTGTGAAAGGATATAATTGGAAAATGGATAGAATATGGTTATGGATTGGAAAATGTGTACAAAATACAGTTGAAATTTTTCATTTAGAACTTTATATATTCTAATTAAGTTATAGTTTAGGGTAATATGATGTAATACATACAATAAATTCTTCAATTATTTATCAAGAGTAGGACAAGTAAATCTACCGAGAATCAATTAAAATTCCTTTGTAAACAATCTATTTTTCTAATGTACGTAATTGATTTCCAGATCTGCTAATTAATTTTTTTTTTCACTAATTATTCGATTTGCGGAAGATAAAATTTTTCACATCTTAAAATCAGAACATACACATAAATCCACAGATATTGGAAGAAAGAATACATTTACTATCTTGCGATTGAAAATTTTCAATAATTAAAACCGTATACATATAGTAACCGAAATTGATCAGGCGAAAATCATAGGCGCTGTGGTTCTCTTAAGAGGGATTGGGAAATGAACTAACGAAACCCATCCCAATCAAAATTGTCATGTTCAAATAGTGACAATAAATATATAGGATAATTTACCTAAACACTTCCCTTCCTAATGGACATTTAAAACTTAAATATTTGAATACAAAATTTTTATAACCTTACCAGAAAATTTCTCAAAAAAAAAAATTTGTTTTCTATATTGCATTCATGATCGGTTCAAAAATTGTAATTTTCCACAATTATTTTTTCTGTAGAAAAATAGTGAAGAGCTATTTTTTCCTTGTACCTTTTATGTTTATTCATTTAAATTACTGATATCCATATGATCTACATCCATTTAACGAAATAATCTTTATATCTGTTAGATCAAAATCTGAACGTAATACACTGACGTTCAATAAACTTTATGGTGCTTTATGTCGACGTTATACATGTTACATCATTTGAACATATGCACGTATTTAGTATAACAGAATATATTTCACACTGTGTTATTGTTTACACGCCATTAGCAAAGTAATCAAATTGTACCTTACATACATATCTACGTATGCATTTACATCAGATATAGGATAATAAAAATGATAGCATAGTATACAAGTATAAGGAAAGTATTTATGTACTATTTATAATCTGTTCAATCAACTATTTATAACTACTATCAAATTTAAAACTAAACCTCATCATCACACTATGCTCTATGTTAGATACATACAGCTCTATTAACCTTTGATATGCTTTGATGTTGTGATAACGATCTTTTGAGCTAAATTTTTCCTTTTAAAGATTATGAAAATTAAGAAAGAAAAAAAAAGGTGATCTAATCGAACGTTAAACCAAAAAAATTTTCATCAATGTGAACGAGTAACTATTAGTATACGAGGGTAGTCACAGAAATACCCGGCTTAACAAAGAAAAACACAAATATTTTTGGATAAACTATTTGATCTATCTATAGTTTGGATATCTTCAAAGTAACCATCAAAAGAGACTCTACCTCTTTATTGTTGGCGAATATTTTACTCCCGAACTTGTTTTTTCAAGTATCATCATATTTGGTCAATCACTGTGATGTTCATCTTGGAAGCTCTTATGGCCTCTTTTAAGCTTCGTAACCCAATATTTGATTGTGGAGCAGCTTCCTCAAAGTACAAAGTTACTGAGAGCGTTAACTATAGATACCTGTCAAATAAATACTAAACTACACGGTCTCTTAAAACTTCAAAAGTAAGCTTTAAAATTTCGGCGCTTTAAAACTCAGATCAAGTGCCTCTGAGACTATCTGGTGTACAAAGATAGGATTTAATGTACTTATGTTTTACATATGACGCAACCAAACACACATATGTATACAAAGTAATAGATAGATGGATGATAGAGATTTTAAAACAGAAAATTACGTGCTATATTGCATGATATTATTTTCCATTATTATTGTTATTATTGAATTTCATGTGATATGGAGTTCTTGTATAATATAAGTTCATCATATCATGTATGTGTATGATATAGGATATATGCATTATTTATCATATGGCGATGGATGTGCATAATAACACGGATATTTTTCTATTTAAATGTTTAAATATGTGTTGTAACACACAAAAAATATACCGACACATAACATATTTTAAATTTTTATAGTTTTACACTATTAAATCGGAGGTACGTATATTAAATCCACTTAAAGTAATCAAATCACAGAGTTGATACAAAACATATCTGCGTATCTATTATTTTGTATAAAACTAACATAATGTAGCGTGGATTAAATCTAAATGAAAGTTCAATAAAATGTTTACCAAATATACTTAAATCTAGATATCTATATATATGAACATAACGTATATACTCGTCGTAATTCATGCATCATACTTTATACGTATATTTCTGTACTATTATTATCAGAATTAGATGAGAGAAGCTTCGGATATAATCACTTACACACCATCCATATACTTAATACCTGTATCTTGGCTATACAAATATATTGCGCATAAAGAGGATGCTATATACACTCATAGCCGATTGTAAATAAATGCACAACGTAAAAATAACAGATGGGTAAATAGATGAATATCCGCTAAACTGTATATATACGTACATACTCGATTTGGTACTATATGACGGCGCTAAACATTCATCCACAAATTTTATTATCAAATTATATTGATGCATTCCATGCAATTTGATCATTCTTTCAATAAAAAAAAACAAAACCAAAAAATCATGCACTTTGATATGTACAGCAGGTATCGCAGAATTAAACATACATTCATCCGTACAAATAATGTATGATACTCATATGCGAAAATTCTCTCAAAAACCAAGGTGAACATTATACAACAAAGTCGTATGTTTTTTTTTTTAAATAATTTTATAAACGAGTATATTTGTGATATATCATCATTTAACTATACAAAAACCAAAAATAAAATAAAACCAATACAAAGATGCAATCATTCTAGCTGTAATTTATTTGAACCTTGGCCATAAAAATGTTAGTATCCAAGTCTATATAGGATGTATTATAATACACTTTGAAATGTTTTAGGAATTGAAAGAAAAAATAAAAATCGAAAAATAAAAATCAAAAAATCAAATGCGATAAAGAACTTAAATGTAGGTAAAATGCAAACATAAAAAAAAAATGTTTTTCTCTTTCTTACATTACACATATTACACGATTACACAGGTTACCTTACACTCTGTTACTGTTGTTTATATTAAATTTCGTTCCGGTCAGACGTAGAGTCAAATGTATACCATAATATACGTTGCATATGGATGTCCAAAAAAACAAAAAAAAAACACTCATCCCGATTATGTAAAAGAAATAAGAAGAAGACGCAAAGTAGTATGTATAGTAATGTAATATAGGAATAGGGCGCATTCAATGTTCGATATTACATATAAAATCGGATTCTCGTTATACGATGGATGATATTATTGATCAATGATCATATATTGTATATATAGAGTTACAACGGATACTACACTACATTTTATTCGATTAAAATGACTGACTGACTTGTGTACACGCGCAATACTTTGATCTGTATTTACCTCTGGTATTCGATTTTTCGTTCATTTTTTTTTTCATTTTTTCATTTTTTAATTTCATTTTTATATACCATGATTGTTAAAGTACAAATTTATATTATGATGATCTGGTTATTTGATATAGATTTTTCCTTATTATTATTATTATTATTTTTTTTTTTTTCAGTTTTAAATTCAATACAACTGCTGTTTTATATAATCTTTAAATGGTGTTTTAAAAATATACACACAATTTTAACAGAATATATGATGAAGAAACTATAAGCAAACTGAATCAGGCGCGTACTTATACATATATGTAAATACATATATGTACACATGAACATTATATCCATCCATATATGCATTATTAAACTAACATTTATTTGAATTTACCAGAGCAACATTATTTAAGGTAATGCATGCATGTATACTTAATAAACCTGACTTTTAACTATAATAGTGGCCATTTAAAACGTTTGCCTGTTGCTTTATTTATTTATTTTTTTTTTAATCTCACATCAAATGTAAGAAACATATCATACTTTTATTTATTTATTTCTTTGTTTTTTAATACTGGTAATACCAAGATGATGAAGAAGAAGAATTACATTTGAGAAAATAATTCCATAATGTGCATTTAAAACCTTTTATTATTATACTACTTCTCGTTGTAAATATATGTACTTGTTACTTTATTACTTTTTATATTCTCATCGCGTATGTGCTATGGTTTTTCTGTTTCATTTATCTTCTTCTTACATTTTTTGTTTTCTTGAATTTTCTTCAAATATTCTACATACGACCAATTACACGAAAATATTGTACGATTACGTATATGTACGTTAAACTACGAGATCTCCATACTATACTCGTCGTATGGATGTGTAGATAAAATTAAACGCCAAAGTATCGCAACATTTCACAGGCTCTAAAAGGTACAAAAAATGTACAGGTACATTCTGTACGTCTACGTAGTAGTAGTAGTATATGCAATATGTAATAGCATACAACATACAAGAAGATTGGCTTTTTCAGTTTTTATTTTCCTTTAACTTTGGTAATAATTTTTTTAATATTTTGTTTTTCTTTCTTTTTTTTGTATATTTTATGCGGTAATTCTTCTCTGAATAATTTTGATATCGAATCGCGAAACTCCCTCAATAAAATAAATACCCGCATATTGTATGCAATTACCGGCTATGATTTATTTACTCACGGCGAATATTTATCAAAGTCTAATTAATCGGTGATAACCCGATGCCGGAGAACATGTATATATAAATATTATTTTCAATATTTTTCTTTTTTTTTTATTTTGCTTTTTTTTTACTTTTTTTGTTAGTTTTTCTGCATTTTATTTTTAATATTTATGTATATTCGATATGTGAGAGTGTAAGTCATTTTTTATATTTTATTTTTTTTTTTAAATTTCTTTCTCTGCATTCAAAGTTTCTTAACATTTTTCTTATTATAATTTTTTTTCTTTTTTTTGTATAGATGAATCTAAATTTTATTTCTGGATTTCTGTAAATACTTGCATGTGAAACGTACTTCATCATGTAATAACTGATGTACTGACCAAATCACATATGAAAAAAGAAGGATTTTGTGTTTTATTTTTTTCACTTGAAAGCCTAGCATCACTAAGAGCTAAAATATTCTTAAGAAATAGGACCTATGTAGTATATGAAATTACGGATTGTATTTATTACTCATTCATATTCAAGAAAATATAATAAAATGAATTATTTTATCGTTCATTTCTTACTTACATACATTTCATTCAACAAAAGGATGCAATTTTAATTTTTCTTTTTTCTCAATAATTTTATTTCTTTTTTCTTATTTCTTTATCTACTTGGAATAAAATAAAAATTTATAAACAAAAATAAAAATATTATTTTTATCCTTTTTCTTATCGTCATTAATTTAACTGTATCTATATAATATAACTTGAGAAAAAAAATTTTCTTTGCGCATTAAAAATACATGAACAAAATATTATAAAATCAAAAGGATATAAAACGAAAAACCTAAAATCGACTGAAGTAAATTAAAATTATATTCTTGTCCTTTATATATTTTCTTTCATTGTAACAAAACAACAAAAAATAATTTTTAAAAAAATATTTTATTAAAAAAAAAAAGGACGATTTTTTTTGTAATCATTTCTAGAACAATAAACATTTAAGAAAAAATAAAAAAATTAAACATTTCTTGTGATTTTTATATATACCTTAAGGATAAGAAAATGTTTGTGTTTTTTTATTTTTTTTTTATTTTCTTAAGTATTTGTAAATAGTAGACATCCACTGTCTTATAAAGATGATCATTCTGAAAATGAATCGTCACCATAAACAAAATAAAAAATTCTAGAAAAATAAATACAAAGCATCAAGAATATGAGAACAAAAACAATGAATATGAGTATATACGTATATATATAACTCAGTTTAGCAAAGAATATTCTTCATATCGTATTTTATTCTCTTGAATTTTATTATTTAATTTTCATATGTACTCGTGTATTTATTTATAAAGTTTTAAAAAAAAAAATTCTTAAGTTTTTTATCTGGAAGATGAATAAATGTAGAAAATAATTTATTTATTCATTTTTTTTTTCTTTCAAATTTTTATATTTTATAGCATATTCATTCATTCATTCATTCATTCATTCATTCCTTTATTTATTTATTTATTTATTTATTTATATTTAAATCCCATCCTTTTATTTTTTTAAAAGTTTGTTTATTCTAATGCATATATTGCATTCATTTAATATTTTTATCATTATTTTTTCATGCACAACATACTCGTACTCTCGACTATAAATCTACTCTCGCAGATACAATACAAGAAAGGAGAATATAATATGTAGGAAGATTTTCCTCTTTTACTTTATTTAATATTTAATGTAGCATATACCATATGTACTTACATCTATAAGGATATAAAGGACATATAATATTTTTTTACATTTTTTAAAAGGAAAAAAAAAAATGAAAAAACAAAATATTTTTTTTCTCAACTTTTATTCATATACTACACATACTAGTCTGAGTTTAGTTGATAAATAAAAAGAAAACTATTTATACAGTCACATTTAAATGTGCATATATATACGTATATGTATGTGTACATACATTTATCATTCATTCGTTCACGTTCATTTTATTTATTTCATTTCATGCATTTCATTCATTCATTCATTCATTTCTATCCATTCCTATCTTCGTATATGTATGTATTTTATTCGACAGTATACAGTATCCTTTTTTGCTTTCCTTATATAATATTGGTAACGAATATACTCGTATCTTTATTCAATGTGTATACACCAAATATAAGGATATATACATACATAGATGATAGGTATGTACGTATATTACACTGTATATCCTCGTATGTTTGTATGTCTTATGAACCTCTATATCATTCGTAAATTTATATCACTTGTTTTTATGTTGCTGTTTTTTTTTTGTATTCAGTTTGTTATTTTATACTTTTTTCCTATACTATATTTCATCATTTTTGCTTCAAAAAAAATTTTTTTTTTTTTGTTTATTTTCTACACCAAATTGAGGCGGAGTTTCATTTCTGAATTGAAATAACTCTTTCATAGATAAATTTTTACTTATATTATTTTTTATTTTTCGTTATTTATTCTATAGAAAAACAAGAAGAAAAATAAAGTAAAACAGAAAATAAAAAAAAAAATTTTTTTTCCATCATATAACTCGTATGTACTGTACGAACGTTAAACATACAGAATGTACTTTTAGTCCTTTTTGTTTTGGATATGTACTATACATATAAGGATATACATACATATTTGTAAAAGCTAACATACATATAATATGGAATTTATTCCAAAGCGAAACGATATACACATTTCTCTGAATCCTTACGTGTATATAATGTACGTATATATATGATGTATGAATACTGGCGTTTATTTCGATGGAAATGTGTGACAAAGAAAATTGTACGTGTAAAATATGATGAATGAGAAAATTATATGAAAAATAAAAGATATTGCCTTAGCCATATCCTTAGCATCCTTTCGCATTACATTTTACTCGTATACACATTCTCTATAAATGTATTCTATACATCAGTTTATACAGTTTCGATATTCGTATATGTATGTATGCGCGAGTAAGTTCGTTAGCTCAAAAACATACAAAATTTTTAAATTATCTATATACACATACACATAACGTATAAACGCTCACATAATCGTACATACAAAAAAATATTGTATTAAAATGAAAGTTACATACACAGAATTCCAGAATGAAATTTATTATTTTCTTCATTATCACCGTAATCATCATCATCCACCATCACCATATCATCTTTATTTTCTTCTTCTTCATACCATCTCATTCTTTTCCTACATTTTATTTCCGTTTTCGCATTTCTGTTTTCTCGTTGTTAAAAATTTTTAAGTATTTTCTTCTTCTTCTTCTTCTTCTTTTTCAAATATTTCAATCGTCCGCTGGCTAACTACACATTTAGAATGTTTGAAAATTTTATCATCATCAAGGAAGTTTCTCTTCGATGGAACAAACATTTTTGTTGTATTTTGTTTCATTTTTGTATTCGAATTTCATTTTATTTATGTGAATTTTTTTTTTTTGATAATAATATACATACCTATACATGCCTATAAAGGATGTGAATTTGTATCTATTTACATGCAAATAAATTTTTTTTTTTCAACACAACATTTTATGAGTATATAGTACACCTACAAATAATTCTTTAGCTCATACAGAATGCGTATATATACAATTCTGTAATATGATGTCGTAACAAAGATTACAATGCTGCTGCTGATGATGATGATGATGATGGTGATGAGGATATATGATAATGTTGACTTGACTATGATGATGAGGATAATGATTACGATTAACTTTCTAAAAACTTTTTTATTTTCTTTGATAATGAAAACATTTTCTTCATTCCAGTCATTATTATTTTTATAAAAAAAGGATAACGAAATATAGAGATAAAATTTTTGTTATATAATTCTTTTTGTTCTTCATATAATACTCAGTTACATGAATAAATGCGTATGTATGTAACAAATTTTTTTTAGTTTTTGACTCCCTTTAGCGTTAATTATATCCATCAAATATTCACGTACAAGTTTGGAAATTTACACGCAAAAATCAGATAACAAACTCATCTCCAAAAAGAGATATTAACTAACTCTGCAAAGTAAATGTATCCTTATATAACTGCAATGATGAATTATACAAAATTAAATAATAAAACAGATATCACTAAACGCATCCTCTAATAAGCCGAATCCAGAGGCTCAGACACAACATCAGAAAACAAGATGAAGAAGAGGCAAAGAAAATTATGCTGCGCCCTTCAGAGTAGAAAAAGAAAGCCCGAAAGGCCTAAATTGAGACGAGATGAAAAAGGTTGAAAACGATCAGAGAAATGCGTTAAACCAAAAAATCAAGATGAATGTTAGCCAAGACCCATCAAGAGCTACAGAGCTAGTAATCATAATAATGATGATATCCTTATTCAAATTTTATTCATTATTTTCTTTTCATTATTTTTCCGCATTAACATTATTCTCGAAACCGCATTAACATCTCAAACATTTCTATGGCATTAACATCATCATAGTATCATTTCTATAAATAATACAAATTTTTTTATAGACAAACAGACGTAGTTCTCAATTCATTGAAATGAAAATTCTGTTCATTAAACAAAAAAACTTATACTGAAAAATAAATGCAAACAAAATGGAAAAAAAAAACTGACATAAGTGATGATAGAAATTGACAAACAAACCAAAAATAAAAGTAAAATAAAATAGAATCTAAAATAAAAATTTAAATAAAACAAAAATAAGAATACAAAAATTCTTAGTTCTTCTCCATATACTAAATTGAAAGATAACACATACAATGATTAGAACGAAAAACAGAAAATACTCAAACATTTTTTTTTCTTTTGCTACAAAAAGATGCTGTATCTAAATGAAAATTTCCATAAATATACATAAATTTTATTTACGAGCATGCATGTATACGAGTATATGCGTAAATTCTTATGTAAATGTATACGTATACGAACATTATATGATGATACTTATAAAAAAGGATATTTTATATTCAGTACAGAAGGATATACGAATATGGTAAATGTGTAATATGTGCTGCTATGTACATATATTCAACCGACCAATCTCGTGTGTGCAAAAAACATTTCTATATAGAAAACACCACTCATACTTGCACATACATATATGATGTGAAATTTGAAAGCTCCACAGGATTCTATCTATACAAAAACCGAAAATAATATGAAAAAAAAAAAAACTCATGACAAACATGTGTCACGCCACATATACATTTTTTCATAAATATAATACCATAAATATAGCCAAGCACATATATGGGGATTTCTTGAATTCTGATTCGTCGTTATCGTGGGAAAATTTTATTTCACGTCGTCTCGTATGTGGCTCCCTTATATATGTTAAAATTCATATGAATAATAATATGTATACACACATACAAAAAACATAATACATATATGAGGAATATTGTATATATGTGTACATATGTACATACATTATATAATATGTGTACATATATCTCAGGCAGGATACTGCGCTAAATTCTGTCATCATCATCATCATCATCATCATCATCGGCAAACAGCAACAAAAACAGAGCAATAATAGCAACATCATCGTCCTTGTTGTTATCAACAACATACATATTGTACGAAGAAAATGAAAAGCAAAACGAGATAAAGGAAAAAAAATAAATAAATGAAAATGATATACAAAACGGCATACATATACATATACACACACACATATCCTTATATGGAACATATGAGAATACAAAAATTATGTATGTACATCTAAAAAAGTTTTTTCTTCATTTTTGTTGTTGTTTTGTTTTTCGTGAATTTTTTTATTTTTCTTTTTTTCACCTTTTTTTTTCATTTCATTTTATTTTTATTTTTGCACATAAAATCCATACATATACATACATGTGTACGTACGTGAATATATCCTTTTTATTTTTTGCGACTTTTTCGAAAAAAAAAAAAATAGGTACCTCTCGTATTTAATATATCTCTGGGAAAAAAAAGGGTGGAGCCGGTATTTTATTGCTCTTACACTTTTCATTTTATTTTTTTATTTTTTTTTTTTTTTGTCTACACTTTTTTATTTTCTTTTCAGTTCATTTTTAGAATCATATCCTCTATAATATATAGGTATACACGTGTATATATACGATTCCTATACATACGTATGTAACTCTGCAAAATTCGTATAGTCATACGTATCTGTATGTAGAAATAAATCGCATGTATGAATATTTTTGCAGGATTTTTTCTCAATTTTCTATATGTATATTCTCATAATGAAAATATATAAACGATATAAAATTTTTTTTCTAATGTGTGTATGTGTTTGTGTGTTGTGTATTTTTCATCATCATACGAAAATAACGAATAAAATACCGAAAAATAAATTGAAAATCGAAATATAAAAAGTTTAAAAAAATAAAATAAAATAAATAAATAAATAAAATGTTGACTACTGATAACTTTTATAGCATGTAGATATGTAGATATAAACGATATATAAATATCACAGATTTTAGAATTCTATATAAAAATGTCTACTGATACTTACTAGTATATGTATAGGCATAGGGTATTCGAAAAATATACAAATCATTGGTCAAAAATCTATGATACAAAGAATAAAATACAATTGAATGAAAAAAGGATATTATATACCATACGGTTTTTCATCTTTTGAATTTGGTTTGGTGTTTTAATTTAGGTTCTCTTCTATTTTATTTATTTATATTTGTTGTTGTTGTTGTAAGAAAAGTTTATTCATTCGTTTCAATTTTATTTTCTTTTATTTTTAATGGTGTACATTTGTCAACAATTTTTTCTTTTTGTTCATATTTTTTTTTCTATTCATCTCAGGCAGGTTTATAGTTTCTTGTACTTTTCTCCACTAACTCTGCATGACTACATGCTTATATATGTATGTATATTATTCACATTTTATTTATAATCCTTTTCTTTCCGTTTCATTTCTATATAATATGTACATACTTATTTTTATACATAGAATCGAAACTTCAATGTATGAAAAGGATTTAATTGCAAAAAAATATGTACATTTCACTTTAAAAACATATAAGTACATTTGTATATACGAGTGTATGCATAATATAAAGGATAAAGGATGTATATATGCAGTATGTGTATCGAATATTCATATAATGTGCATACATACGTACACATTATGTGTATGTATGTATGTGTATGACAAAAAAATAAAATGTCTGTCGTTGCAAAATGGAGGTATTTAAAGTTTTTCTATAGTTTCTCAGTTTTCATTTGATGGTTTTCTTTTTGTATCATATAAAGGGTGTTTTTTAGGAGCTTAGGTATTTTCCAATTTTGAATAAAAATAAATGCAAATCTACGAATCGTACCACTTTTTTAAGAAATCGAAGAGGTTTTGGACGAGAAACGAGTTCAATGTCGGCTTCCAAAGTCCGAAATAGTCAGTCAAAAAATTTTGAATGTTTTGTCAGCAAATTAAATTAACTGAATCTTGTAAGCCGCAAAGCTGAGACAAAATATTCCATAAAATATATATGGTCAGAGGCCAATTTCCTGTACACACGCTTGTTAAACTTGGATCGTTAGCTTTGTGTCTACAGTAACGTGAATGTGCAACGAAATTTGGCAGTTATACGCTTAGAATAATAATTCACCACCAAGTGCTCTATCAAGATTTTTTGCTTTACAATGACATTGGAAATGAATTTCCACAATTTTTAGGGCACTTTTTAGTGTCATAAAGATTTGCCAAACAGTATGGAATTGGAAAAGAAATGTTACTTTGACGTATCAAATAGTTGCTGTCAGTGCGAACAACCGAGATAATGCACTCTCTACAAAAGAGAAGTCTAATAAAAATACACCCTTTATATCTTCAAAATATAAAAATCCTTTTTCTTTAAAAAAAAAAAAAAAACTAAAATAATATTTTAAAATACAAAACAGAAAAGAAAATCAACAAAAGTAAAAAGTTTCTCGTATATCCTATGAAACACATTTTTGTTAAACTTATGGTTGGATTTTGTATATTTATCTAAAGAAAAAAAAATGCATATGCACATAATACAGACTTAGGTTTTAATGTGAATATATAGCAAATCCTTAAAATAAGTATATTCATTTTAAAATGAAAAAAGGATGAAAAAAAAATTAAATAAAATCAATTTTATTTATTCATCGTATATTCATTCAATGTAGTACTCCTCGTACATGCATACTATATTTAAATATCAAATTTTGTTTGTTCTTACTTTGCTTTTTTATATGGTATGTGTGATGAGAATGAGTTTGAATGTGTATATGTGTATACACATAAAAATAAAAAAAAATAAAAATGTTGGTGGAACGTAAAACTAAGAAAAAAAAAATGGTAACCGCATATGAAAATAAAGTCTGAGAAAAACTTTTGATTTGTACATGAGGAGTAGTACATGTTGATGCACTTTATACATACGTTTGTATGTATGTATCGGATGTACAGATACATCTGCAAACAAATATGCTTATGCAATGGATATTATACATAAATACGTAAGGATAAGAAAATTAAATATTTCGTTAGTGCAAAATAAAATCCTTCTATATAAATGCAAATTGATATTACTATAAGTTAAGTATAGACATAGTTTCTTAAGACTGTTCAATACAGATGAACTATAAGAATGGATAAAATTTCATTTGTTTTTTTTTTGCTATGTAGTTTTCCTTTGTCACTTTATTTGGAAACATTTGTTTTTCATCCGTGGAGTGGAATATTTGAGAATGAAAAATATATTTCTCTATACATTTAAGTTTAAATACAACATACATGCATCATCATCATAATCAGATTTGGCGCGACAGCCCCATATGAACCTCGGCCTCCAGGAGAATGCCCTTCCATGCATCTCTGTCCTTTGTCTGATAAATATACATGCATATTTACATATTTCTGGATATGGAATGATTAAATAAGTATGTTCGAATTTCACAAATTTGCATTTTAAATAAATCCCGAAATTTGATTGAATTTACTTTTAAATTATCCTATCATTTAGCATACAGATTTTCAGCATTCATTCATTCATCATTCTCATATGACATTCATACCAACCAAAACCAATTTATTTACACATACGAGTACACAATTATTGTTATACAATTACAATTACATACAAACAATTTACTATATATACTATTGTTTTTGATATAGTTATATGCGAATACATTATATTTCGACAACAATCAACATAAATTCATTTTTTTTTTCGACAAATTGAAACAAATAATTTACATTAAAAATGCATATAGATTACGAATTTATTGATACTCGTATGAATATACTCATATAAATTTTTACTTTATGATATACCATGTATTCATGTACCTATTCAAAAAGATATAATCAAGAATCATTCATAATATAACTGCACATATGTATGCGCATTATTATTATACAAAGATCAATTTGTTTTCGATTCATACAAGGCTAAAACATTTTGTTTTTCTCTGATCTTTTTCATTATTTTTTTAATCAAAAGATTAGTAGAGAGAACATGTAGAAATGAGAGTGCATATACGTTTCATTATATGCATAGGTATTTATTTACTTACATACGTATATCGCATTTATAATCTACATGTACCTTACGTTTACCATATATGTAAGGTAAGTGCATATTTAGATGCATAAAATTGTGTACTGTAGATATTTTTAATATTGTGCAAAAAATGATATAGAATGCATCATTCATGTAAGTACATATGTTTGTTGTATATACCGTCGTATGAATGAAATGCAACAATCGTAATCGTATAATCATAATAAGAAACTAATCGTGCTCTCATCCGCATAATTCAATTTACGATTTAATATCATCGAAAGCAGCTATTATATATTTATTATCAATTTGTATATAATGTACGTATACGTTTTATACGCATATATGTACATATGTTAATCGGATGTGTGTGTATACAAAACGATACAAACGATACAAACTAAAAAGATATTTTGTATACCTATTTGTGGATGATTACAGTACTACATATTATGAATGGCGTTGAAAAATAAAATACAGGATAAAATCACATATGTACGAGCAATATATATTATATGTATACATATACATATGGGTAATTCCATGATAAGCGGCCCCATATGGTCAAAAAATGAAAACCGTTAAAAATATAAAAGAAAACGCCTTTTATGTATATAATGATTAGAAATTATTATTTCAATAAAAAATTTGCATTTTACCTGTACCATATTTTTTTTACAAGCGTATAAAATTTTTTTTTCTTTTTCAAGATGTAAATACTCAGGTATATGTTTAAATCAATCGAATATTATATCTTTATCTTTACCTAAATTTTAAAGGATAATATTTTGTATGGATTAATAACTAGGTAATAAACATAAAATATATGTTTTTACATCTGTATATCTTTGCCCATAAATAGTGCAGTTTTTTCAAGAAGTAACATTTTAGTGTCACGTACGTTACGCGAAAGAGGTATTTTTTTTAATTACTAAAGAATTATTCTTTCAAAAACAAAAAAAATTTGCTAAAGTAAGGAGAGTGTTTTAATAAAGATATTTGAATATATTTTGCCAAATTATATTTATTTGTATTAGAAAAAATTAATAAGGTAAGTATGTCACG
The DNA here is from genome assembly GCA_951394055.1 of Villa cingulata. Lineage (NCBI taxonomy): Eukaryota > Metazoa > Arthropoda > Insecta > Diptera > Bombyliidae > Villa > Villa cingulata. The sequence goes on along the minus strand of OX596019.1, from coordinate 857,730 downwards.
TACGTTACAATCTTAAATATTTGAAACTAATTCATAATTAATTTTAAAATTTACTTACTTTTAAACACACAGCACATTATATACAATGGAATATTCTAACAGAATGCAAAAATATAGATTAAAATTAAAAAGTGATCCGGAAAAGAGGAAGGAGTATCTGGAAAAAGAAAAACGACGACAAAGGAAAATAAGAGAAGCTATCAAAATGGATGAGGCAAAAATGAACGCAAAAAGATTAAAAGATAGAGAAAGGCAAAGAAGATATAGAGAAAAAAGGAAATTCGAAAAGGTTCAAGGTAGTCCAGCAGCAATTCCATCCACTTCTTCAACATTAGGAACGTATAAATCAAGGCGTTCTCTAAAAAAAGCTGTATCAAAAATAAAAAGGGCATTGCCTAGTAGTCCTTCGAAAAAAGAAGCTGTGTTAAAAGAACTGATCCGTGAAATCGTACCTGAGAAGGCTTATAAAAATTTATTTTCTACACACAGTCCAAATTCTAAATCATTACCTTTAGAAATGGAAAAGAAAATTAAATCTTTTTACGAAAGAGATTATATAAGTTGTCAAACTCCAGGAATGAAACAGTGGATCTCTGTAAAAAATTCGGAAAGTGGAAAAAGAGAAAAAATGCAAAAAAAATATATGATTATGAGCATAAGCGAATCTTATAGTTTATTTAAAGAAGAAAATCCCACTATAAAAGTCGGAAAATCAAAATTTTTTCAATTTCGTCCTAAACATATACGGTCAATAATGGAGATTCCACATAATGTGTGTGTATGTGTTTATCACGCAAACTTTTTATATTTATTAGAAGCTGCAAAAAAACACATAGAAAATATATCAGCAAATTCCAAGGAATTTCTCGCCTCAGTTTGTTGTGACACGGAAAATAAAAATTGTATGCTAAATAAATGCAGTGTCTGTTACAGCTTTTCTGATTTAATTCCTTTGAAATTAAACAATACTGAAATAACTTGGAAAAAATGGGAACTAAATAACAAAAAAGTAAAATTAATAGAAAAAAATGGCACAATAGATGAGATTGTTAATGAAATTGATTATCAGCTTAATAAATTTAAAACACATTGTTTCATACAAAATCAGCAGGCGAAATTTTTTCAGCAGAAAAAATCAAGTATTGATGATGGCGAAGTTTTATTACAAGTTGATTTTGCAGAAAATTTTGCAATTGTTGCACAGGACGAGGTTCAGTCAGCACATTGGCAGTATTCACAAGTCACAATATTTACTGCATGTGCTTGGTTTAAAAGTGAAAGTGCAATAGGAAGCCAGGCATTTGCAATATTGAGTAACGAACTTTGCCATGACAAACATGCTGTTTGGACATTTTTAAAAAAAATAATTAACAAATTAAAATCAACTAAAACCGTCAACACCGTTACAATATTTTCAGATGGCTACGTCGGACAATTTAAAAATAAATACAATCTCTACAATGTATGTACGGCACCAAACGACTTCGGAGTTCAATTAAAATGGGTTTTCTTCGCTTCAAGTCATGGTAAAGGACCTGTTGATGGGATTGGAGCAGTCACCAAAAGAATACTTTGGACAAATATAAAAGCCAGAAAAGTTATAATTAAAACCGCCGTTGACTGTTACAACTTTTTGAATACACAGAAAGTAAAAGGCATACAATTTTTATACATACCGAAAGAAGAAATTTTTGAAAATAAAACATTTTTAGATGAGAGGTGGAAAAGTGTACGTCCAATTCCAAAACTCCGAGAAAAACATTATTTTTGTGGACAAGGCTTAAAAGTAATTTCTACAGGTGTGACAGCTTTTGATAGATTAAAGAAATACAAAATTAAAAAATAAACATATTTTTAATGTTTATAAAGTTATAATAAAATCTTCTTCTTTATATTATATTGTGTTTTTATTCCTGAAATTATCCCTTTTAGAGTCTTTGATTAATTATTCATGATCGATTTGGTAAAATATTACAATTTGTTTGAAATATATTTTAATATTCATTTTATTTGAAACGATGTCACGTACGTTACACAAATATGTCACGTACGTTACAAAACTTGATTTCAATTATTTAAATTATTATGAATTATTTCAACCAAATTATTTTAACAATGAATTTTGCTTAGTGATTGCTTTTTGTTACTAAACAAATTTTTACCATCTTCATATAAAAATTTTAGGAGATACTCTGGAACAATAAATGTTTCAACTTTCGGCAAATTATAACTGTCACATACGTTACACATGGTTACACTTATTACTTTCATCATAAAAATAAGATTAGTTATAATTGTTATTTTTTTAATTTAGCATGTTTTTGTCTTAATGTTAAGGTAGAATATAAAAACAAAAGATGTGTAAAAACTGTAGTTTAAATAACTAAAATTTAACGAAAATTATTTTTTAAGAAGTTACTATGTCACGTACGTTACAATGGAATTACCCATATATAATTGTATAGGATATATAATAGGATTGGAATAATGATAATAAAAATAATAATAATTGTGCATATACATATGTGCCTGTATATAGTTATTTTGCATATCACATGAATATAAAGGTTATCATCATCTTAACATATACGCGAGTTAGGCATATGAATTTATGCATTAAATGCAATGCATGCATGATACAGATTATGTATATTTCATGCATATGGATTTGTATATCTATATACATATGTACGAGTATATGCATATTAACCATTATCTAGTTTTTGTGGTGCAAGGAATAATCGAATAAACAAATTACACATCATACAAGCAATACGCGAATATGTTATGTATAGTACTGTATGTATCGTATACGTATGTATGAAAAAACTTACGGAAAATTTTTAAACGCAATCCTTAAACGAATAATATATAATAATAATACATCGACGAGAATAGTCTGTTATAATATCAATTTATTCAGGGCGCATGCATGTTATCTATGCAGATTTTTGTTTTGTTTTTCATTTCATACACACACATACACATACGAGTACATACCCGCATACCACCTATCATTTCTTTTGTTTCTCTATTTTTTTTTTTTAATATCTTTAAAATTTTTGAATTTTTCTTTTTATTTTTTCTATATATGAAATTATTACTCCAGCAACAATTATTATATGTACATACGTATATACAGATATATACAATGTGATATACAATGAAATTCACATACACCACACACATCATATTCACATACTTATTATTTTACATATACCGTACATGTATGATTATCGGTTTTTTATAATTTTTTTATTTTTATTTTTTTCATTTATTTTTTTGTTCTATTATTGCAAACAAAAGTAGTATAATTTTTTCATGCATGCATTCATATGCGCATACGGACGGATATATGATGATGAGGGGGTATGCATATACATACGTACACTTACATCTTGCATTTATATTTTTTTACAAATTGTATGAATTAACATTTTGTTTCGATCAAGTATAATATGTTTGTTTAGTACGTGATCCCAACTGGAGCCGGTGAGATCCACATCATATTGTTTACACGGTCACGTTTAAGATAAAAAATATAAAAAAATTATCCATATGTGAAATGAAAATTACAAATTTACCGCGTGCGATACAATTTTTATTATTGCACAGGTACCTTACCTACCTATTCGAGTACATATATGCATACATACTTTTGATAACATTTATAGTATATATGCTTGTATGCCAATTTTTTTTTTTCTTTTATAAAGAAAAATATCTAAGAAAGAAACATATAAAAAAAAAATTAGAATCAGATGAGTGAGTATATATATGTATATGAAGTAAGTAATGGAATACAACGAAAAATATATTTCATGTGTAATTTCTTTTAAATATTTTTTTCTTCATTCTTCTTTCAATCTATGAGAAAATATATGTACATATACATAAATAGTACCTAGTACACCTCGTATTCGTACATACAAACACATAAGATTATTCGCTTTTATTTAAAGCCAAAGCTATTATTATTTAGAGTAAATAGTTTTTGTTATTTTTTGCAGGTTTTTTTTTTAATGTTTTTTTCTGTTATTTGTACTAAAACTACACAATATAGAACGATATTTTCTTGTTCTTTTGAACAATTTCAATTTTTTATTTGATAAGTTGTTATACTATGTATTTATGTAAGTTTCTATATGATACTCAAACTTTACATAGTATACATATTTTCTTTTAAGATATTCTATACCATTTTTGTATACACACAATCAACAGATCACTTTACTGCTTTATACTGTAAAGTAAAGATTCAAAACAAAACAAAATATTAGAAACAACAACAACAACAGTTTCTTATGCATTGCATACATACAAATGAAAATATATATATACTGATATGTACATAAAAATCTTAAGAAATAAGTCTATAAAATGTACATACATAAATATAGTTCATCGTCTCTCCTTAATATTTGAACAAAAAATAAAAATTTTTCTTTTCAGTTTTTTATAGATTATTTTAACTGATCTGATTTTTTTTAGTCTAGTTTTTTTTTTTTGTTTTATTTTTTCGTAATTGTTTTTCCACTACTTTTTTAGTTTTCTTACAGTCCTTTTATTCTTATATACAGTGTTCTTATTATTTTGCTGCAAAATAAGAATAAATGTATGTTACACGCGAAGTGAATATATGTACATATATAGGGCGTCATGAAATTTACACACAGTGCAAGGTTTTTCCTTTTTATTTTCTTTTCTTTAAATTTGTTTTTTTTTTGAAAATATAATAAAAATAAAATAAAATGAAAGTCAAAAGCGTTTATGTATACAATTTTCTAACATCAAAAAAAAAATGTTTTCTTCATAGACGTTATCGCATTCTCATGAATGAGTTGAATATGAGCTTATAACTTGTTCTGTACTAATCGGATTTTATACACATGAATTTTAAAAATACATATACACAGTGTTGTTAAAAACTAAGGGAACTATACTTAGAATAGTAAAGCAAATTTGGAAGAGCTCACAAATTTCTAACTTGACTAAAAAAAAATGACTAAACATTATCAAGTAAATTTTTCGATTTGAACACGAATCACAATATCCATAACCTTTGGCGAAAATTTGGAGTTTTAAAATGGAAAGTAACTTTCAAAAGAATAAAATTGAGTTAAGAAAACCTCCCAAATTGTTAGGGAGACTGGTAAAATGAATAAAGGAGAGAAATATATTTGCAGGTGAACTAAATAGAAATTACAAATTTCTCTGTCCATGAGTATCAAAATTTAAAGACAAAACAAGAAATTGATTTGCGGTTGCCTCAATTTCTAACGTCACTGTATACAAAAAGTTTGTATTGCTATGGCCTCTGATTTTGTTGCATTCATACAACAAATTTTATTTTTTATTTCCTCAATGTTTTTTATTATTATTATTATTATTTAAGATACTATTACCTCTATTACTATCAACAAATATGTGGTTATACATTTATTTTAAGTGGCGGTTAATTCAATTTTGATTGTACTTGTATGTACACAGCTAAGTACTATAAAGATTCTATGATTCTAGTACCATATCTCTACCGTGTGTCTGTGTGTAATATAATCGAATCTAGGTACATAGCTATTATTGGATTTAACAGGTATTATAGACCAATTTTTTTTTTTTAATATATTTTATTCTATATTTTGTTTTGGTGTTTAGTTTCCTTCAAATTAAAGTGTGTATACTAACAAACAATTTTGCCTTTAAGTCATTTATGGGTGCGATATGAAATTATTTTATTTTTGTTTTTTTTCATTTTCTCTTATACTTATGTGATACTAGTAATAATATAATCGTATCTCTAAAATCGTATTATTAAACGTATGTATATACAAACTCAGCGCGTATATTATATGCGAAATTAAAGCTTTCCTTGCACTCTACAATAAAATTGGCATAATATCCGTATTAGATATGTGTATACAACACTTTTAGTAGACATTAAAATGTTATGCGATTATATACGTAAGAACATAAGTACATATGGTACCTGCCACTCATGTAATAACTATTGTCTGACACTTTACATCTTTATAGTTTTTTTTTCTTCTCTTTCTTTACTCTTTGTTTTAGTTTATTATTTTTAATAAATGCCCAAATGCCCATATATACATGCGTATATATTTACAATTACTATACAATTGTATCCGTATATATGTAAGCACCAAATGTTATTAAAATTGTTTTTTTTTTTTAATTTTTTGTATCCTTCAGGAAAAATGAAAATTATCTTTTGAATAAAGCGGTAAACAGTTTCATGAACCTAAACTAACAATTTCTTTAAAAAAAAAAGAAAATATATATGTATCTGTTATTAAATTTATAGAAATATAAAACTGAAAAAATGAAAAAAAAAGCCGAAAAATAACAACTTCTACTTCACTTCCTGAAATGAAATTTCAATAAAGTCAAGGTTGAATAAATTTTATGCTCATAATAGCTTTAAATTGAATTTTAAAATGAAAAATGATGGAATACATTTTATCGAGTCCTCTTTTTCGTTTAGTATAAATAGAAAAATTTTCTAGATTATTTAGTGTACAGAATACAGATAAAATTCAATATTGCACGCACACAATTATGGCGGTATGAATCATTTTTTTTCCATTTTAACAGTAAATCATGATATGAAATAAGAGTTAGATTCAATGTTTAATTTTTTCTAATATTGCAGAATTAATTGATTGATAGAATTTTGACTTTTCTGAAACCAAAAAAACATTCCTTGGAATACAAAAAATTAAATATTGATGAATTAGAAACTGATGATTGTGTGTATAAGTATACTTTTCAACTTACAGACCCAGGAACCTTTGACTAGAATCTATAACTCTACTTTGAAGGACCAAAAATGTTTAGTATAGAGACCAAGTAAGACGCAATTACCACTAATTTCTGTAGGAAAAGTGAAAATTCTACATTGCATATTCATCCACGTTCAAGGATAAAAACTATATGTATCTGTAACTTTGATGCAACATTTTTCGTCACTTTAAAGAAAAGGAAAGTGTAAATCTGGTCCATTCTTACTGTACTCTACTTTTTTGTCCTTTTTACTTAGGATTGATCCTAAATCATACACATAAATGACACGAAATGAAAAGAGAAACTTTTTCTTTATCGAAAAGTTTTTTCAAGTTTTCCAAACTAATCTTTCTTCGTGAAAATACACACACATAAAAAATATATGAATTTTGGACATTGTGGTATGTCCTTTAATTTTTCAAAGAAATTTTTAAAAGACTATAAAAAATATGCGATACTTTAAGTAAAAATCATTAAAATGTATGGTTGAACCTGTTGAAGGAAAGTCAACGAAATTCTTCAAATCTCCCATTCTATCAGAAAGGAATATAGTCAAGGAATAGGTGGATCTAAAGTACATCTATAGTATAAGTTCGTGAACTAATTTACTATACATATATTTTAGTCCTTGGATTACACAACTGCATATAATCCGTGATACTACCTCGCTTTACCCACACCCAGCAGTTTTCGTTATCAATCATAAGAACTTATTGACTTCACCCCAACCTAATTTTACACTAATATTCTTCTGGATATCATGTTTGAGTGAGATAATAATATATTTTCATTAAAATGAGAACAGACACTGAAGAGGAAAAATAAAATAAAGAAAAAAAAAAATGAATGAAAATTCAATCATAAAAAGGACAATAACTTTTTTATATGATAGAGACTAGCTACTTACTTACTTACTTACGTATCATACGTAATATGAAAAACTAGAATTTTCCTTTACATATTATCATTACTTTGATATTTTTATTTTTATATTTTCAGTTTTTTTGTAAAAATTTCAATATGTATGCACATGCATTCTGAACCTAATTTATATCTATACCATCACCTGATACCTATAGCTACTTTATACAGTTTGTTATTTGAAACAGGATATTATATATACATTAGTATATGCTGGAGAAAAAATTGAAATTATTTAAAAAAAAAAACAGATAGGAGAAAGCTACTATAGAAGAATGTAATTGTCCTGTTTTTTTATATTACGTAATATTATGTATCCATGATCTATATCTATAATATTGAATTATCTGATATTTTTTGCTGAATAACTAACTATCTAACTAACTAACTAGATAACTGTAGTGTTGCTAATCTATCATTACTTGATTCTGTATAAATGAATTCTATCCTTATCCTATATAATGTCTAAAATAGATGTGTTGTATTTGTATATATATGCACTTCTGCATTTCGAGAACACATAAGTGAATTATTATATCATTAGAATTTATTTAAAATGAGTAAGTAAGTAGTAAATAGTAAAATGAGGTTATTATGGCAGCTAACTGTAGTACGATATATATACTAACAGTTCCTTACATACCATATGCACCCATATTTTCATTCATATGAAAAATCAATTTTCTACTTCTACTAGTTCTGCACTACACACCAAGAGAAGTATATGAGAAACAGGAAGAGACAATAAATAGTATCGATGCAGTATCGAATATTTTATTCATGAGAAAAATTCATTTTCCCTTTATACTTGTTTATATTTGCTATCACCCAATAACAAGTATACGAGAAACATGAAGAGACAGTATGTAGTTAGCAATGAGAGTACAATCTACACAACTTCTACTAGTAGTACCTTACATACCATGTGTAGTCGTGTATTCGTTTATGAGAACAATTCGTTTTCTCTTTATACTTGTTTATTTCCTACACCCAATAACAAGTATACGAGAAACAGGAAGAGATGGTAAGTAGTAGGGTATGGTAGCAATGAGATTGTAGAAAACTCTATAAGCAATATTTCTTTGATAATAAAGTCACAGATATAAATATGTATGTGTATATAAAAGATGAAGGAATATAGGAAATATATTGAATTTTTTTGTATAATTAGTATTAACTTCCTACAATCTATCATACTGCTAATTAGTATATTTTGTATTTAAGTATGGATGTTTAATGATTAAAAATGATAGAGAAAATCACAGAATTTATACATATATACTAAGTATATATATATAGATTTATGGGCAAATACATACACGAAAAATTAATTATAAATTTTTTTTTTTATTCAAAATTAATGAAGAATTTTCAACGTACTTATACACACATATGTAAGAATATTTAGATTATTTAACTCCTTATATAGCTTCCTTTTAATAAATATACATACACATATATATAAACTTTCAGTATTTATTTAAATTTTCTTTTGAAATTTTATTTGAGAACAAAATCTATAGATATAATGTTATTCGTGAAATAAAAGTTTATATTTGTATATCTTACTTTATCATACAAATACAAATACATATTATATTCTCGGATATGCTATATACATAACGTTTTGTGTATCTACATATATACACGTTAAATACTTGTATAAAAATAAAGAACAAAATTAAAATCAATTAAATGTCAGTAATTTCCTTTAGAAAACAAAATTTCATTTTATATTTTAAAGATTTATTTTTATATATCCTGTGCCTATGTACATATACATACACACATACCTACTATACATATATAAAAATGGCTTTATTAAACAACCAAAAATTCTATTCAATATTTTAAGAAACGTACACTATACAAAATTAATGAAAATATAATAAAGCCGCAACACAGCTATAAGATTTTCTTTATTTGCTTATCTTTCCTAATTTCACATTCAGTATACATATATAGGATAGATTTGTTCTTTATATATCTTTATTATGAAAGAGTATAGAGTTGTAAGTATATTAATAAAAACGCTATAATATCCTTCTAATGATATAAAAAAGAAAAACATAAAGAAAATGAAAAAAAAAACATGAAAAAAAGGATTTTCAAAACAAAATTTAGTTTCTTCTCTTATTTAAATTACATAATTTGATGGTATATAACTCTACACATATATAATTCGCACTCGTACATAACACAAATATCTTCGCATCTTCCATGTTAATATACGTATTGTATTTTATCTGTATATATACACAAATGTACGCCTTATATTGATGGATAATTTTTCATTTAAGAAAATTCTTATAAGTATATAAAGTAAACCATCATTAATGATCCATTTTTTTTTCATTCTGATGCTGATGGATACGTTACAAATACGATATTGAGGATATTATGATGCTACTAGTATTCTTATATTATATACTCGAATATATACATACATACACTCATATATTCGTTATATTCTATATTTGAAGTATACTGTATGTGGATATCATGCTTTTATTATTTTTAACGCACAAATAATTTGCATCATAAGAAAAAGTCCCTTATACACGCAATAAAGGAAAATAATGATTATGGATGATGATATACGTATACGTGTTATTATACACCACACATAAAATTAAATTACATACATATATATACATTATATTAGAATTTTTCAGGATTATGGAGTGAGAAGATAATAATCATCAAAACTTAAAAATGAAACGATAACAAATTTTTTTTTTTTGTTGGTTGGTTTTCTTTCATTTCTTCATTGTTATCTTCGCATCTGCAAAATATAAAAATTGGGCTATTTATCCACACATCCATCCAAACCATCCATTCATTCATCCATCTATCTATGTATCCATATCCATCCATTTATATTCACTCATCCATCTTTTCATTTATTCTACACTATATAAAGATATTAATTAATTCAGAAAAATGAGATTTTTGTGTTTAAAACACCATATATATAGTACACCCCATTCTTCGTGTACACATCAATATATTCATAGTAATATGTAATTACACCCACATATACATATTTTCTGGATGTATATATGAATAAAGAGATAAACTACATATAAATGTACATGTACATTATCTAGATTGTGTGTATATAATACTTATATTTATATAATAAAAATTTTTATTATATTTTTAGAAGGTTTATTTATATTAGGACGAAAAGAAAAAAAAATCTTAACACATAACAGTTATATAATACGAAAGCTTTTCATTTAAAGGATATAAAAGGGTTTTTTATGTGTATATAATATATCATGTAGTTGATATTCCTCATATTAAAAGTTACAATTTTTTTTATATGTGTATCCTACATATCTATACATATTCTATTAATCAAGGATAGATTGGGCAAAATATAAAAAAAAAACCCATCATCATCACCATCAACATCATTCAATATTTAACATTTCAGTTAGCCAGCCAACATAAGTCAAAATCCACGCCCGTTATTCTTACGTTTTTTAATAATGTCTTGTCATACAGAAACAAAAAAAAAAATCATAAAACTTTATTGCTGTTACATTTGATAAAATAATGAATACCAGTCTAAAAAGGAGTAAGGACCAGTGAACGACTTTCAACATTTTTTCTTGCTTCTTTTATTTTTAACGTAGTTTCGTGTAAAATACGTGAACACAGAAAAAATTATTCTTCTAACTAAAAGTAAAATAACCACCAGAATTTGCAGTAAGATGAGTAATAAAATGGGATCCATAAATAGTATGTGATAGTATGTAGCTACCAATAAAGTAAATAAATTATAAAATATAAATAATCCTAGTAAATTTTTGAATTTTTTTTCTTTCTTTTAGTGCACATATTATGTACTTTGTTTTCGTTAAGATATTCACAGGTTCATCGCAGTCATACTCATATATTCACAAGAAAATTTTTAGTGTAAATAAAAAACCCATTGGAATTGGAAGTAATATGTACTCAATTCTTCACTTTTCATATTCTAAAAATAAAAAAAAAAACTATAAAAATACTATCATGAACTATTATGCATCATATACATACACACTTCACTTACACATTAAAGAACACCAAAATTATTGAAATATTAAAAAAAAGGGGGGGGGGGTGTCACAATTTTGATATGATGGAGAAAAATCTTTATGCACTATTCCAGCTTCAAAAGCTTTCGTATTTACATCTTTTAAAAAACATAAAGATACACTCTTATGAGAATGAAATGTTATCTGTGTGCTTCTATATAGATATCTGTCTATATCCATATCTATAATACCGTTGCATTTAAAGGAAAAATGTTAAAATTAAGAAGTAGATTTTTTTTTTAAATGATTCCAATTTCCAATCAAAGTCTCCGCAATTTCTGGTCTGTGTTGCATTTTGATGGATGAGAAAAATGTTGTTTCTAGACAACGTCGTTGCTATTTTCTCAATTTCCAGAGCTTTTCTTCAACGCTACGCCAAGCTATACGCTAACTTCTGGAATGGAGCAATGGAGTTACTTGTTTGGAATGGGATGGAGTTGGGATGGAGTAGTTTTCTGTTTCTGTTTTTGGTTTGCTTTCTGTGGAGCTTGTGATGGAGTATGCATGCATTCATACATGATAACATGATGAATGTTTATCTTTCCACCATCGTTAGATTATATTTACGTATGTATGCATGTGTTGGGAGCAACAAAATACCAAAGTAGAGTAGTAGAGCAGAGAAGATAGAGATACGAATAAAAGTATATGGACGCTATATAAATCAGAATCCAGGTTAGATAAATTTTCATATTTTTCGAAAATTTTTCAACTGGAAAAAAAATACTCTTTCTATCATTACATAGCTTTTCCATGTAGGTATAAATATATCATTATAATTTTATGTGCATCTGTCACATGTGTATGACAAACAAACATAATATATTGTGATTAAAGTATGTATGTGTGTGTATGTATATAAAAAATATATTTTTTCGAACCCACTTTCGCCTTCATCATTATATTTCTTTCTACTACTTATATGTACGATTACGTTCTCACATTCACATCGCATGAAATATACATCCATCCATACTTCAACAAAACACACCAGTTCCAGTCAACAGCAGCCAAGTAAAGTTAACAATTTTTCTTCTTTTTATTTTTTTATTTTTTTTTTGTCAAGAAAAAATGTTTTCACGAAAAATATGTGTGCTTTTTATGTGTTATCAGCGTTTTATGTACACAGAAATAAAACAAACAGAATCCAAAGAACGAAGAACGATGAAAAAAAAAAATAAATAAATAAATAAAATAAGAAACCATAAAAGTTAAGGAAAAATCTTAACGTATATACATACCATTTATACATTTTCATTTGATAACAACGTTAGATATTGTGTTATGTGTTATATTTTATGTGTAGATTACATTCATAATATGTGTGTACACATATCGACTTTAGTGGTGGCTGGTGGATGGATATAAAATGTACACACGTATTATTATATCGCGTATGTAGATGCAAGCATATATCTACATATTATTATATGTATGTATATGGTCCCCTTGTTTATGGCTCCGCCTTCATTCAATGCTTAATAGCTTTTTTTATTTTTGTTTTTAATGTTTTTCTGTTTTTACATTTTATGTTTTTTACTTGTTGTTTTTGTTGCCTTTTCCCACATTTTTCTAGTAGCAATATATAATATAACAACGTAGCTATAGCTCCATCAGCTCCATACATTTTTTAAGAGAACCTAAAGATTTTTCTTCATTTAAATATTTACGTTCATACATTATGTTATGTGCATTTATATAGGTATACGGATGTGTATTTATGTGCTCCAAAGAAAATTTATATATGATACATATTATACGATCCGAGAAAATTTTTTAATCGTCACGTGTAACATAAACATTTACGTACGTACATACATATGTATGTACCCACTCACATCTATATATATATATAATATGTACGTGTATTCATACGGATGCATGGCATGTATACATAAATAGATATTCACATATCAGATGGAAAAAAGGGGAGAATATGTAAAAGGTAAATATTAATTATGGGAGGCCGTGCGATTGATATAATGTATAATGTACATATATGTATTTGTTATATATGTTTGTACGTATATTATGTGTGTGGGTTCGCCCATATCTTTTCACTATGCCAATAGTTACTCAGCTCCATAATATAGTGTTCTGGTGTAATTCTAAAAATGATGAAAATGATGAACCCAGTCAGTATAACATATATGTACGTATGTTGTATATATACATATGTACATAAATTCTACATATATAGTATAACATATGAATAAAAATTACATTGGTATATACATCTATTCAATCTGTATCTTCAATGTGTGTATGTATTTATGTAGGTAAGATACAATTCTGGATAGGTTTTTTCCATAAAAATCTTAAGACATTTTTTTTTAACGGAATAAATGTATAAATGTGAAGCATATATGTATTATGTTAATGTCTACCAAATATGTATACGGTACATGATAAAATTTTCCATACCCATTTCTGTACCAAACTTTTTGTAAAATAATCTGAAAGGCTGAAGAGATTCTTCATTAATATATGTAAGGATTGTAGGTATAAGAAAAATGCAAGACGAACAACATGAATGAATACAAGAAATTAATAGAATCCTTGTTCATTTTTAAGCAAAAATAAAAAAAAAAGGATATCATTCCAATTCTATGGTAAGAAAAAAATTATTGTTTTTTTTCTCCTACTTTTTTGTTTTAATTGAAAAATGTTCGTATGGATTGAGCAGAGACTATATATGTAAGTATATGCGATGAAAATGAAGATGATGTCGTCTACATTTAAAATGAGTACAAAATAAAATTTTTCATTTTTCGTCTGTTTTTCCTTTAAGAAAAACATTTATATACTTACATACACTATAAGTATAGATAAACGGGATACACCGTATGAGTTTTTTTTTTTTGTCTTTATTTCCATAGATTTTCGAATTCACTTAAGTTTACTTCCTCTCTTGTTGAATTATGATTTAAAAAAAAAAATACAATTTTATTTTTATTTTTATGTACATATTCACTTCACTTCTTACATACATATTTTTTTTTCTATTCTTCTTCTGTCTGAGTTTTATTATTCTTATTGTTCATCATCTTCATCTTTATATATATGTATTTTTTTCAATTACTTTTCATCTCTTATATATTCCTTCTACAAAAATGTATATATGTATATAGGTACCTACTTTTTCTTAAAGTTTCTTATCCTTAATTTAAAGAAAATATTTTTTAGGTACTTGAAAAATAAAAAAAAAATATTTATAATTATCAAAAATGTTGCACGATTTAGTGGGATTTGGAATATGAAAAAAAAAACAAAATTGTATTCTTTTGTTTTTAATTTTTGCAAGAAAAAAAAAATGAAAATAAGGAACAAAAAATTTTGTTTACAAACTGAAATATTTTCGGTATTGTGTAGATATTTTTCGAAAGAAAATTCAATAAATTTTATCTTAATTTTCATAAGAAAATACTTTAATTTGTGATTGTATAGATACATATAGGAATATAGAAAATAAAAAGAAAAGTAATTCAGTGAAATTAAAATGAATTCGAATTAGAACAAAAATGTCTACACTTTAATTAAACATTCAACCTAAAAAAAATTTCTAGTTGTACGAGTACAAGATGAATCTTTAATATCTAAGAAATATGTACATAAGTATAGATAATTTGTGTTGATTTCGAAGAAATTATATCATTAAATTGTGATATCGATTATTTAATTTCTCTTTGTAGTCTATTTTACTTTTAAAATCTAATTAAGCAACAGGCAAATCGATTTGGTCATTTTTTGGTAATTATCAGTAATTTTTGGTAATTTATCTAACAAATATAGTCTCCCCCTCCTACAATTTTTATAGTATTTTCTGTCTGATGTTGTCTGACTGATTTTAGTAAAAAGAAAAAAACACAATGGAAAGATAAATACTCAAAATTTTAAGTTATCTATATTCTCTTAATAAAAAATATAAAACGTTTCGACTATCGCAAATGAGATGCTATACTTATACTTAAATACATGCTCACAAAAGCCATTGATTGTTTGTCCTATTAAAAGGTCAGTTTAATTCTAAATTTATGAAAATGATTTGTTAATATTTTTAAAGATCAAAACAATAATAAACTTCAAACATATTTAAAAATAATTTTTATTTTTCATTTTTTCCTTTTGTTTTATTATTTTTTTTTTCTCTTTAAAAATATTACGAAATATATTTTAAAATGTCGATTGAAAGAAAGAATAAAGTTTATAATTTAAAAAAAAAAAAAATATCTAGATTAAGTGAGAAAATTACTATTAAATGTATTTATAGTATAGGCAATACAGACAAGAAATATGTATATCATGCAGTGTAAAACCATATCAAGGATGAATAAATAAATATAAAGCTACTGTACATTTTTATTGAGGTGATGTGTGAACTCGCATTTGCTAATAACTTATGCATACATACATAGATACATATTTTTACACATGCACGTACTATGTGTATACTTCTCTACTCTATATTTACTCTACTGTAGCTGAGAAGGTCACTGACTATAATAGTACCTATAGTATACCTATACGCTACGATAGGACGAGTAGTTATTCTGCACATCATGAGTGTAATCGTATTTTCCTTTTTGAAGAAAAGTTGATTTTCTCTCTCAGTATATGATACGAATATTATACATAACGAACACAGAAAATCAACAAGCAACATTTAATACTTGCTCGTTGCTCCTCTCCTCTATATACACTCTATAGCAGTGGAGGTTATTGACTACAACAGAGTCTATAGTATACGTTACGCTACGATAATACGAGAACTATTTCACACATCATGTCTATGTGTAATCATTTTTGAATTTTTATTTTGAAGTTTCAAGTAATGCCTATGGAGTATCGACGCTTTGTTGAGAAATGCGCCACTGAAGAGGCGATATCCTTATCAAATAGATTCCCACAATAAAAATGAAGTCTTTTTTATACTATGTAAGTACGAGTAATATATAACTTACTAACTACCATGATAAATTTGTATTCACGACAGTTTTATTTTCCTTTCAAATTTTGTTAACTATTTGTAGATATCAGTATGTACATAATATGTATTTACTGATACATACGCTAAACTTTAAATAGACTGTTATTGACTATATAAAATACTATACATCATATATCCTATATATATATACGTACATACACCTAGAAAAATATAAAATAAACTGACATTCCTTTCTTAAAACCAAAATATCGCGTTCTTCTTTTGAATCTCATACAATATTTAATCTGATTTCAAAAAATTATGACAAATTAGTACTAATCGAATCCATTTTTTTTTTCCTATAATATTATTTATATTTTTTTCTTTCTGTTTAAGTTCAAGACATTAAACATCATCAAACATTAATTTTTTCCGAATAAAATTTTTCATGCTTCCATATGAAATGAATGCATGATAAAAAAATTTTTTTTTTATTTTTTTCAGTTTTAATTTTTATTTTATTTTTTTACCCTTTTTTAAAAAAATGATATTCAACTTAAAATTACAATAAATAAACCGAAAATTTATAACTTTTATAATATGGTAAATATACAAAAATTTGTATTGTATCTATAGATAGAGGGATACATAAAGTGGTGTATACTTATAGGTATAGTATACCGACCGATCACAAAAATATCAGTTGGACCATAAATCAGGTGTGAATTTGAGATCACTAAAACCGATATTTTAAAGGAGAATAATAATAATAAACATGAATATATACACGTGTATGTATACAGTTATGAATGAATGTATGTATATAAAGAACGTGTATAAAAAATAGCAAAGAGGACAATATTACCAATAAATGAGTAACATATATTTGGTTGCTGCTGGCTTTGATCTGCTTTGATGCTGCAAACAAACATTTCATGGTACATATGGTATAGATATTACTATTAAGACTATGTATTAAACTCCACCAGATATATAATCTACGCGTGAGTAAAACGAATACAAAAAGAAAGAAAAAAAAACAGCAACATGCAGTTAAAGTTAGTAGAAATCTGTATGATCTTGTGACTTTGGTTGAATAACAAGATCAATCTTGAATTACATTACGCCTGCCTCTGACTGTAGATATATATGTACATGTAAAATTACTGCAGGTACATTTATTTATATACACAGACACAACACATAAGTACGTATATATGTATATATATACGTAATAGTAAATTTTGCAGTACAAAAGGTGCGCCATCAGCTATATTATAACGACGAAATCTTTTGATCATCAGCATCATCATCATCATCATCGGACAAATTATTGAATTTTCGATCATCGATGACTAATTGTTATTTTTCAGGTTGGCACCTATGTGTCTTCTTTAAACTTTTGGGATGTAAATTATATAATATGTACATTATGTACTCAAATATGATTTTAGAAAACCAAAATGAATAACAACGAAAAGAAGAAAACTAATACATAATAAGAAAACGTGAAAAACTTTGTAAAAAATATAAAAATTTAATTTTATTGTAAGAAGGGACAAAAAATGAATAGAATAGGACGCACGTAAAAACTATGAAATCTATTGTAACAAACACTTTTGCTGATCTACATAATATTATTTTATTTTTTTCTTTTGTTAAATCGTCAAGGCTATATTATAACTATAGATAGATGGAGCTCCAAAAGAGAGCCTCTATTAGATTGGGATCGGGAACATTTTAAAATAATTCATGAGATATATTTTTAATGTTTCATCTTTTTAATTTTATATCTATTGCACACAGACAGCAGTTCTTTGTGCATGTAAACACAAATTCGTACATGAATACGTAGTATTACAATTGTGTACATATCATTTTTTCTTGTTTCAATAATTTGTTTTTTTTTTTTTTTTTCTGAAGTGATGTTCTCTTTTTAATAATTTGTTTTTTCGTTATAATGTATTTTTTGTAAAGATTTTTTACTCAACAAAATGTCTTTTGATGGGGTCAATTGATTTGCATCAGCGCAACATAACAGAGCATTAATAGACATAGTAAAAGAAGATTCTCTGTTGCTGACTTTTTTTTTTGTCTTGTTACAATGTGTACATAAATTTGTATACAGGGTGTTATATGATCATGATTTACATTACACATATACCTACATGATACACGATCATTTCGAACAAAATAAAATGAAATGAGTGAGATGGAAGTAAAAATAAAAATATACATACATGTCCGTATATGTATGTTTGTTGTTTTTAGTCTCAATTGCACAATGAAATTACAAATAGAACAATGAAAGAAATAAATGAAAATGAGAAAAAAATTTTTAGACTACTACTACTCACAACTTATACATCATGTACATATTATATTATCATTATCATTACGTTTTACGTACGATTATGATTATCATTATTATTTACCATGTAATCTTTGATGGTGTATATGTGTGTGTTTTTTCATATTATGTATAGGTATTATGTATATAATTTTAATCAATGTACAAACACTACACATCACAGAAATAAGATGAAGAGCTTCGTGTTTTTTATTTATTTTTTTTTTTTCAATGTTTTCTCATAAAGCTGGAGCATCAAATATGTATGTATGGAGCATATATTTAAAAAAAAAAAAAAAACAAATTTCAAATGAACATTAAACATATTACATACTGCAATACTGCATACAAGAGGATTTTAAATATTTTCTTTCATAAAAAAAAAAAAAAAAATTATAATATTAATTCAGAAAAGTTTAATCAATCTTGATCTGTTTGTGTAGCAGTTTTTAAAGTCAGTGCGCGATCTCGATTTTTCATTCTTATATTAAATGGGTATTCCACATAATATGTATATATGTGTATGTACTTACGTATACAAATGAATAGATAAAACGAAGAAGAAACATTTAACGTGTATACAAAAGTACATACGTAATATTATTTGATCACACGAAATTATTCACTGATCTGGATATGTAAATACCTATATGTGTTGTGTGGAGGTATAACCACACATTTTTGTACCTACATTTTGAAAAAAATATATATTACTAGGTAGTAATGAAAATTATTATAAACACATTGTAATACTTTTTGAAATACCTTCTTCATGTTCGTAATGTAAAATAATAATATGAGAAGAATAAAATTAAAAAAAAAAAAATAATGATAAAAATAAATTGAAAAATCAAGACTTTTCTAGATCATATTATACATATGTACATATATGTATATAAAATACCTATCTTCCTATACATAGATTATGAGTAGTATATGAACAAAAATGTTTTGTGTATTTTGCCGAAAAGCGAATATGAAGAAGATCCCTCAAACAAAATGAACCAACAAACAAAATAACATAACACAAATCACAATACATTACATATATACAAAAATTGATAACAATAACAACTGTACAATAATACTAAAAAAAAAATAATATGTACATTACATATTCAAGAAAAAAAAAACAAAAAACAAAAACAACAAAGAAACAAACAAAGTAAAAAACAGTTCAAAACTTTCTGTATAACAAAAGGTGTACATGATCTCGATTGCAAAGAAATCGTGATCATGTGGTCAAATTGTACTTTAATCATACTCGAAATAATATCAAAAACTTATATGTATATACATTACATACATGTACATGTAAATTACACATTGACATATAATTTTTACTATTTGCATGAAAAAAGAGATCTACCTACATACAATGTACATAATGTAAATCCGAATGTAATGTATGTACGATGTACGTTATGTACATATATTTTGATAACATATTTTGAGTTTATAATTTATATTTAAGTATGTAAGTAGAAGTACGTATACATAATCATTAGATTTTGTGTTTCCAAATTTCATTCCAATCTTTACTGAAATAAATGAGACAAAACGGCAATAAGACAAACTCGATGAAGTGCTAGAAGTCTCCCAGTAGGAGAGAACAACGTTAAATGCTACGTTGGTTAGATTAGATATTAAAATTTTAGCCTGTTTAGCCTTTCTAACAATTTCATTCCATTTATGTAATATAATATAATTAACCATTGCGCACATTTCATCAGAATTTTTGTGAACTCTGACGAACGTTGAATGATCCAATTTTGATGGCGATCTTTTCATACGAGTTATCAAAAAATTCTAGGAGTTGCATCGATTTTCTAAATTACTTACAATTAATAAAAATGTAAGAAAGATCATAGAATCATGTAAGAATTAGAAGATTGTACAATTAATATCCAATGAATTCCATCTTAATTATTTCACTAATTTATCTCAATTCTCAAGCATATATAAGTACGTGTAATATGTAATATCAAAAGATTTTAATAAGAAAATTAAATTATAATAATCCCAAGAATCAATTGTTTACCATACTGTATGCACTTTTATTACTCAGTAGTTTGGAAGTACAAAGTACATACCTACATATTATAATTTTCATAGTTTTCCAAGTAGGTACATTGCGATTGCAATACTCAATTCTTTTTCGTCAATTAGGTGCATATGTATAGAATTCTAGAATGCAAAATTTAGGTAGGTTACATTACATACATATGTTAAAAGAAAACACATTTCATTAAAAAAAAGTATCTGGAAAATAAATTGGTACCTTATCAAAAACTGTAAATTATTTTATTGTTCATTGCATGGTAAAATAAAGTACATATGTATTTGCAATAGACTTATAATGTATGTACATCTGTACAGATATAGGTACTTAAATAATAAATGATTTACCGAATAAAATACCGTTTATCTTATATACACATTCGTGCATATTATTCGCATTTTTACATTCGGTCATATAATAGGCAAGTAGACATTAGACAAACAACACGTGCAAAAGAAAATGAAATCAAATTAGCAAATAAGAAAAATGTTAATATAAATGTATGTATGTAATTTGAATTCAATTTGGTCACAAACAATGAACATACATAATGTATGTTGATTGTTTGTGATTTGGTAAAAAATGTTTTATGCTCTTTATGATACCAGATGCAGATGCAGAGCAGATACCAATAAATCGGTGTGTACTTTTTTTTCTAAACATTTTCTCTTGTTTAGAATTCTTTCAAAATGACAGTTATAGATCAAACAAAAATATTGCCACAATAAAATATGATTTACAATAAAGTAACAAACAAAAGAATACTGAAATTTCGGAAGTACGAACTAGGAACTGCGAAGTATCTAAATTTGTACAATAGCATAGAATATCATCTCATCTCATCATATCATATACATTCATTTCATATTATACATTATAACAAAGATTATAGAACTACATTTAGTCTTTGATTATAATGTACATGTGTATACAAAAAAAATGTTTTCTTGCATTGCTTGCACTTGCATTTTTTCCTTCAAAATATAATTGCACATGTACACACACATCATACGCAAATCTACTTCAAAAGTTAATTCCTGTAAAGAGTTAGGACCACAAAAAAGTCAGATATATGCAAATGCAAGTAAAAACACAAAGGAGGTGTGAGTTTAAATTTTCATAGCATAGTAAGTACATAGTACAGTTGGTCTCCGACTCTCCGTATAGTCGTATAATAGTCCTTCTATACTATTATAGATTTATATGTGTCACCATAGACAAACAAAAGGACTTTTTATTTGTCCATGGTATATTACTTATGATTTTTGTTATTGCAGTATCATATACATATTGATATTACATATTACATTTTATGTGATGTACTGTTTACAGGTTTTTATTAGTACATACTTTACTTTTATGCTTGCTGCTTGTTAATGTGTTATTCCTTTGTTATTACTCTTATATTTTACCGCTACACAAACACAATGTACATACTTACCACACTATGTATATTATCAGAATCAAATTATTGAAAAAATAGTCGTTTATTTGTTATATTGTAAAATATTGTGTATAAAAGTTTAAATAAAAGTTAGTATATTGTATACCTAGTATATTGTTTGTTTGTAAGCCATGTTTTATAGTATATGTACATAGTATGTTTATTTCACCGCTATATATTTCTTTCGCTTCTATACATGAATATGCATATACATTTAAAATTTAACTTTTATACCTTTTCTTTTATATTCATATCTCTAAACTGAAGTCAAGTCTCGATCTCGAGTGAGCTCGACTTATTTTCATTTACTCTAAACTTTACTCTACGTCTGCCAGCCAACACACACGTATATATCTATAGATTTACTTATTCAACAATACAATACAATGCACAATGCTTTGCTATATGAATATGATTTGATTATTCATTATTATTATTATATTCATCCAGGGGTTCCAGCCAGTCCAGTCCAGTCTCCAGTCTCTCTTTTATTGTTACATTATACTTTACATTATCTACAATAACAACAAATCGAATTGAAATAATTGTAAATATAATCGTATATTCGTTTTCATTTTCATATCCAACCAAAGTAACGTAAACGTAATCATGTGTACTTACTACTTACACAAGTGTTTGCAAGTGTACATTACATACATTATTACATTTTTTAAATTTTAAATTTTAACTTTAGTTTGATGATACCCGGTTTAGAGTTTAGTTGAAACATTGAAACGTTGAAACCTTCTTTTAGTTTGAATTTGAAATTTACGTTTTATTTTTTACTATGTAATACTACCACAATAAAGTAAACAATTTGTTTTTCGGAAAAACAATAATAATCGTAAAAATAAGAATTTAAATAATAATAATAAAAAAAAAAAAACAGGAAATATCGTAAATTAGACAGTGAGAAATTTTGTTTTTCAAAATACCTTATATTAATTATTGTAATTGGACGATTGGGCGGGTGTGTGTGAAACAGTGTGTAAAATAGAAAATAAAAGGAGATCAAATTCTTGATTATTTCAATATAGAAAATTAACTAAATTCAAATTTTTGTTTGATTTCAGTTTATAATTTTGAGTAAGAGAATCAAACTACATAAGTGAAGTGGATCTAATGTGATGATATGGTGATATACATACATATGTATCTAATGTATAATTTGACAATTTTTTGGAAAATTATTTGAAGAGAAAAAGTGAAACACATAATAACAAGCATCATTGTGTAAAATCAAACAATATTCAACAGAATTATCAGTGATTTTTGTGTAGTATGTGTTTTTTATATTTTTGAATTTTGTAAAAATAAATTTTGTGTATGGCATTACGTATGTATTTACATACGTATCATATCTACATACATACATATATGTAAATGATTAAAAAAGAGGATAATACCTATATATTTTTTGTTGTCATACAATATTCTGAGTTAAATAATTATCACTAGTTCAGAAGTTTTTATATTATTATAAAGGTAGGTACTCATTCATATGCGAGTATGTACCACTAAAACCTAACAAATTAAATCAAAATTGTTTTAATGGAAAAGTGTTAAAAATTAATTATTAATTTTCGTTATTAGTTAATTATAAAAGTGTGAATTAATTCATTTTTTTTTTCATTGATTTTCTTATGTGAATCAAAAAATTTAAAAATTAACAAAAACAAAACAAATATAGGTATAAATCTATTTATAAAAGTTAAATTATATACATACATACGAATATGTATAGTATATTGAATTAGATGTGAATATAATTTGTATTTAACATTATGTACATTTTACAGGTAATATACGATGGGAAAAAATTATTAATTAATTAATTCATTCATTCATATTAAAGAAGCATATAAGCACGAGTACATAAACGTACATACATTTATCGAATTAGTATATTGCACAGATTGTAATTTCATTTGTATGTAAATTGATCATGTCAATGATGATAATAATAATGATGATAAGGGTGACGATGATGATAGCAGTAATGTGAGTTGATACGATTACTACCTAACTATAATGTTGTGCTAATGGTGTTTTAGTTTCTTACCTTACTTAATTAACTAACTGAGATATTGTATGATACATATTAACGTACATTTATCTAACAGACTAATTGCATAATTCTAATTTACGCATGAATGTTTTGTATACACTCATTCATACACACGTAATGTAAATTGTATGTAGGTATATATACATAAGTATATTTCTAGAACCTTTAGAAAAACATACTATGTATAATATTTTTAAAATAATAAAATCTAACATAAGAAATAAATTAATTTTTGATGTTCGAACGCGTGTGTAGAAGGACGACAGTTAGTTTAACGTGTAATAACGTGTGAAGATTTTAAACAATACAATGTAGTAATATAACGTTCATTTAACGTGAATAATGCAAAATTTTTATAGTTGCACTCATTTATACGAGTACGTATATGTACATATATGAATAAATAATTAACATTGCAATAAAAATGAATATCAAGATCAAAAATGAAATGAATTTTAACGTAAAGTAAATAAGTGGTAGTATAAATTAATTATAAATTATAAATTGGCAACGAGTTTACATAAAATATAAAATTTATTAATTTTCAGTATGTATGGATATTTTATCATTTTTTTTACAAAATCATTCTGAAAATCTTTGTTGTATTTTGTATTTCTTTCTTTGGCCACACATGAACATTAAACTGATTGAGTCATTACACTTTAATTTACATATACGTTTCCATATTTGGACAATACTATAATAAAAATATTTCTGTACATAATCATACATTGCACATAATATTCATCATATAAATATGCAAACAGTTACAGTTAAATATTTCTAATTTTTGTTATAAATTTTATCGATGATAAAAATAATTGCACTTAACACTCTATATACAATAAAATTTTGTCATGTTCTCTTTTTAATTAAATAACAAACAAGACGATGATATGTACTTGTATGTTGTACGTATTTGCTACTATAGGTAGTAGTTGTAGGTGATCGTGATAATTTGTTTATGCTTGTATATAATTCATTGTTTATAACTATTATTAACGGCAAATAAATTACTATTAACGACATTACAAATTAACAATATTTATGAACAATAACATAGCAGGTATTGGCATACGTATATATACATCACATAAAACATACATATGCATTATGTGTATGTACTAATTCATGTAGGTAATTAAATTTAAAAATTAAAGAATTAAATAAAAACAAATAGGTAGTATAGGTATACTGTATTTTTTGTTTTATTTGCATAAAATTTAAAAAAAAAAATGCATATATATTTTTTATGTGAAAATTTGTGAAAAATTATTCTTTGAAGGAGAATACAATCGTAAAGTAAATATAAAAGAAAATATATGTGTTTTTTAAATTATGAATTTATTGCTTTTATTATTAGGTTAGGTATATCATTATTATTATAATGTATACTCTTACTATGTACATATCTATACATACATCTATACGTACGAGTATAGAACATACAATATACAAATTTATAGTAGAAGTGTTGTATTAGTGTAATGTTAATATAGTTTGTATATAGTAATAATAAATGTAATAAGGAAAAAAAAATTCAAAATAAAAATAAAGAAAAAAATAATTTAGGAAAATAATAATAATTCAAAAGAAAAGAAAAAAAGAAAATACAATTTTTTTTTTTTGCATTTATAATATGTACATGATTGTTCACACATTATATACATACATAGCCAGAATAGCATCATGCTAAGGTCTCTCTCATTTGAACAAAATGGCAAAAATAAAATGCAAAAAAAAAATAAAGAAAAAAATACACACATAAAAAAAGTAACAAGCAATTTAATGCTAATATAAAATGTATTACACTCATATAAAATGTAGTATGTAAGTATATGCATGAAGGCATGTATAAGAATATATGTATGTACATACATACTTACATTTCGTGTATAAAAAATAAACATGCTCATGTATTATTGTATTTTTGATATTCATAAGTAGATAGGTAGGTATACTTACGTTCAATTTCAATGATAAAAATGATATGAATATGATAAATATAGATATGTACTACGATAATGATAATCATATTATGATGATGATCAGCTTATCGTTATTTTAATAATAATTAAAAATTCATAACCATTATTAATACCTATAGTAAATTTATTTTTTTTTTTGCATTTTTTTTTATTATTATTTTGTTTTCTTATATAAGTCAAGTGCATTTTTTTTTCATAAAAATGTATAAGTATATGTATATAGATGCATTCGGATATATATAACCACATATGTACATTATACGGTTATTTAATGTATTTACTAACGTTGTTAAGGTTAAACTCTATCATCATATCATCATTGTTACTATTATTATTATTATTATAATACACATCTTAGACATCAAAAAATTATATTATAATACGTATGAGTTATAACGTTATACATGTATATACCTATATGTAAGTACTCGTATAATATGTGTGTAATGATAAAAGTTAATAAATTATAAAATAAAAATTAAAAAAACACAGAAAAAATACATTTAATAGAAGGTTAAAAAATTATAATAAAAATTTCACATAAGTAAATATTATAAAAAATAGTAAATACAAAGAATATATTCAAATGTTAATTTTTGTTCTTAATTTGTTCTTAGATTGAAATGTAAAAAAATATATTGTACATACATACAAACATACATACATAAAATGTATGAAAAATAAAAAATTAAAATTAAGTGATTACATATTATACAGAACCTTTAAGTGATTATTTAATTAATTTAACACATTTAAAAGCACGTGCGTGTTTAGAAGAGATATTTAGTAAAAATGTAATACAAATGCATATATGTAGATAACTACGTATTTATATTACTGGTAGGCTCTAAGGAATTGAATTCAATTGAATCATAATCATATGAAAAAAAAAAATAGAATTAAATGAAACAATGATTAATTTTTCTCAATAATATTTTTTTTTCCATCGTGTTATTGTTATTAATGTAATAGAAGATGATATAACATATACCTATATATACTTATAATATCTTTTAACGTTTTTATATTTTTAGATTTATTCTTGAAGAATTTTCTTCAGAATACCTACAAGGTTTTCTCATATAGTAAATAGTATACAATAATATGGTAATATTCATGCATACTTACAGAGCTATTTGACAATATAATAATAAAAATACATTAAGGAATATAAACTTGTACACATACATATGTTTGTTACTTATATATATTTATGCGTAACTAATTGTCACGTGCGTATACACCTTTGTGCAAAGAGAGAAGAAAAACCAACGATTAGAATTGACAGATTATAACTGACAACAGAACGATTGTAATCAAAATGAAGGTAAGCTTTTTTCTTTTGAACATAATTTAAAATTTAAAATTTTAATAATTTGTTATTTGTAAATTAATTTTTTAAGGATTTATCAAATAAGAATAATGTGTGTGTATTGTGATCGTAGCCTTTTTATATAAAAGAAGTTTGTTGATTTGTGAAAATTTTTTTAAATACAAAGAATTTTAGAAACCTTCTAACCTACACTATTTAAAAAAATATTGATAAATTGTTTAAACGATAAGAAAACAAACACATGTAAGTAGTATATGTAATTTGAAAATCACACGAAAATCTATTTGA
Source organism: Villa cingulata (assembly GCA_951394055.1). Lineage (NCBI taxonomy): Eukaryota > Metazoa > Arthropoda > Insecta > Diptera > Bombyliidae > Villa > Villa cingulata. Next base: position 829,460 of record OX596019.1, on the reverse strand, counting down.
ATGAAAAGTAAAAATCATTCGTACCTACTTTATATATTCACATTTAGTGTACCTATCTTCTTTTTTTATTATTATTCCTCATCCTCACATTTATTAATACCAAACCAATGTATAGGTATACTCGAGTTATTCCTCTTTACAATTTTTCTTTATCGTCATATCATAATCATCTTCATCTGATTATCACCATCATCATCATCATCATCATCACAGAAGTCATTTAATATCGATTTGATGGAGAATCGATCCGATCGTGATTGTATTATAATTGATTTTGTTGTATATATAAATGAAAGACAATTAATTTGTTCATTGTCTTCTACACATGGGTACAACACCAATAGTAAAATATTAATTTGTAAAAAAATATATACAGGTAGGTATATCAGATAAAAAAACCAAAATATCTCTATTTAAAATTTAAATAAGTAATAAATAACCTTAAAAATTAATATTATAATAATTATCATTTCAGTATAATACGTACGTATGTACATACTCGCGTATATTCGTATGCGCGCATATCTGTCACAATCAATAAATAAGACCTTTAAGCTATTTTATTTGAAACGAAAAAAAAAAAACAATAAACACAAACATAGAGAGTAGATGAAAAAAAAATATGCCTAAAAAATTAAATAAATAAATATATAATTTGAGCCTATTTATGCTAGTATGTATGTGTACGTGTAAATATAATGTAAACATGTAAAATATCAATTAAACAATTATCACTGTACTTATGATTTTATTTCTATATTAGTATCAAGGCTTTAAATTTCCGTTCAATGAATCATATTACTACATATTCAATATTTGTATACCTACATACACATATAATTTTTCTAAATACTAAATTATTTACATATTAATATTCTAATAATCATAATGTATAAAAAAAAAAAAAAATGTAGGTACATTTTCATTCTTGAAAAAATTATAAATTTATTTTATGAAGGAAAAATATTCTGATGAACCATAAAATATCAACGACCGAAACTTAAAATTTTTCATTGTCATAAATTAGTGTTGTATAGTATACATAAATATATTATGTGTGTTAGATTGTATAACTTATATGTACATACATATTTCAATTTGTTTTTAATAATTTTCTTATTACATTGTTTTTTGTCAAAATATTATTTACAATTTGTTCATTTTTTTTCCTTAATTTTTAATCATTTTCATATACAATTTATAATCACATACCACATTTTTTTATACAGAATTTAATTAATTTTATATTCAGAAAACTTTCGATTTTATTGAGAATTTTTCTTATAAAAATTTTCTTTAAATATTTCACATTTTTTTTTTATTTATTCTTTCTGTATTCTGTGCTATCCCATATTTTATATAAACAATTATTACTGTGTCTGTGTGTATGCACATCGTATGAATATACATACCATCATACTATGTACATAGCGAGTGAGATTATAAGATTTTTTTTTTTAATTTTTTTTATTAATTTTATTTTGTTTTCATTGTTTACAAGAATAATACACCTGTTCATTGACACATACACACACATATACAAACTCACACTTGATATTTTAAAGGTTGGAAATACCATGTGGCATGGCATGTATATTCGGCCTTCAATATAAAATTTTCTTCTTATTTTCTTATTATTTTTTTTTTAAAAATGTTTTTCATTTTTTTTCATTATTGAAGTACTATCTGATTATGTTGTTGCTATTGTTGTATTTGTTTGTTTATTATGTTTTGTTTTTTTTTTCGTTCAAAGGTGTGGTAAATTCTAATTGATACAAAGGTCATCCTCATCATCTTCATCATTTCCATATCACCTCATCATCATCATCGTCATTATCATGATATCATAACTTTTACTTGCTTTTACTATTGCAGGCTAATCCTATTTGTGAATACATTGTTTTTCTTTTCTTCCTTTACTTTTCTTTTCGTTTTTCTATAAATTTGTAATACACAATATTGATTCCTTAAAAGGTATTTCTTGAAATAATATCTTTAACTACTGTATCTTAAAATGCACGAAATTTATAGAAAGTATACTTAACTGAAAGTATGCTCTGAAGATAAAGTTGGCTAACTTGTACATTATACCACACATACGTATATCTATATACGGTTATAATCCTTCAATTATAATGTAACTTTATTAGTGAAATAGTTGTAATCGAATAATAACCGATAATAATATAGGTAACTTTTTCTGATTATAGCTTCTTATATTTTTGGAAAGTTTTACATCCATGTAAGTCGTATTTATTCGTGTAGATATGTACTATGAAAAGGGATAAAATATCTTAGGATATTAGGAGATACACTTTGGACTACTTTTAAGATCTCAAATATGTAAGTTTACATTTCATACAATTTACACATCGATTAAAATTTTTCAAAATCTCCTCGAAAATAAAATAATATTTAGTATAATTTTAATCATCTCTCACCTTTAGAATTAGATTGAATACCAAGTTACAAAGATCCTTGTAACAGTTCAACAAACTCTTGAGTACAATACAGAGCATTCATATGTATGAAATCAATCCTCTACTATACATATGTGGATGAGAAATGATTGAAAATTAAGTGCCAACGTAGTAAGTAAAATACAAAAATTACATCATTAAAAAATTCATAAAAAATTCTGACCAAATCAAAAAATATCCAATACACGCCTATTATATTGGAAGGCACTAATCAAAATCAAATTTATTGCAGTTTGAATTTGAAATCGTAACTGAAGATCGAATAAAATCATCGCAAAGCTAGTTCCTAATTGCAATTGGCAAGGACAACGTATGTATAAGTATAATACATACTTTAGAAACAACAAGCTTAAATCAAAACTACTGTGTGATCTTTTACAATCAAGACATTTTTCTTATTCTTTCAATTTAAGTTTAACTCAATCAGATAATTTTCATTCATTTCATTCATTCATTACAATGCAAACGTACAATTAAGGCTTTAAGGTGTACGCGAACGCAATGAAATAAAATCAATAATAATAATTAATTATCTATGCATTTTTGTAAAGGTCATCAGTATATCATCATAGTCGCTTGTATCATTTTATAGATGTTAACAGGCCAATCAATATTTTCAACAAATCATTTATCATAGATTGTTTTTCATCATTATTTAATCGACAAATCATCAAATTTACAATACAAATTTAAATACCATCTAATTTGAATTGCACACTAACGATCGTTACCAAAACAAAAAAAAAACATTTTGAGAATATACACGAGATGTACACATATATTTGCGTTAGATTCTTATGTCTGATAAGGAGCTTCTAGTGTTTTTTTCCCCCTTCTTCTTCTTGTGCAGTTTCATGTATCAGTATCAGTAGCATTGCATTGTGTGTACATGAAATTTATTTCGTATTCATGAAATTTAAGTATCTAACATAAATAATTTTATATAGTTTCGAATTGATGGTAATTGCGGGTTATTAACGTAAAATTTCAAATGAATTCTAATATTTTCATATGAAAATCAATTGAACAAAAAATTTATTTTCATTTTAGTTTTATTTGTTTGTAGTTTGGTTTTATTATGATGGCGCGGTGGTTTGTCTGTTGATATGTGCAGTAGTTGCACTGGCAGTAGATATGATTGTATATGTCATCAATTCATTTTTAAATAATGCAAAAACTAAGACAAAATCTAATATCTTCGAATATGTTTTTCGGCATTTAAGTGTGTACACAAATGAAAATAAATTTCATGATTATTCAAAAAGTATGTAATATAGGCACATATACATATTCGTATGTCATATTTATATACCTACATAAGTAATGAAAAATCTATAAAAGATAAATGAATGATTCATTTATATATTTTTATTAGATTTGATATTTCTTGAAGGTAAATTACACTCTTATTATTACTTATCTAAATATACGTAATCATCATTTTACATTTTTACCTTACCAGAAAATATGATATATGGGCATTTGCCTACATCAACATGCATAGATACGTACAATTTTAGATGTGTATATACCTACTTATCATTTTTCATATGTGCTTATACGAGTATTGTGTGCAAAAAATGTACACATTACATTATATACGCGAGTATGCAGCAAAAATGTGCATTAGTATTTGTAATTATTTGTGAATTTTTTTTTTTTTTTTGGTCAGTCAGTCATTCAAATTTGTTAAAGTGTTTAAATGGCACAAAATTTTATTGAAAATGAAACGGTAAAAACGAATTAAATGGAAAAATTATTTGAATTTTGACATATATAGTAGTATGTTAATCCGAAAATGAAAAGAACAAAAAGTTTTTAAGGATAATGAAAATGTACACATACACATATATTCACTTACATAAGTATTCATATGTAACTACATATCAAATTCAAATTTAATCATAAAGCCTTTTTAAGAAATATGATATCATGTCCTTAAGGTTGAAATATAAGATATATAATAAACCCACGTAAGATAAAAAATAGAAATAGTAAACACGATCTAGGTGTTTGTAATATCTTCAGGTCACATTCATATACACAAAATATATGTATGTCCATAATGTACATAATATGTATGTGTTTTAATAATCAAATAAAATTGAATTCAATGGTAGCTCTATAATATATAATATGAAGTTATATGATCTGACATAAAATACATACTTCGTTTTATTTGCATTCAGTACTGAGTATACAATGCTGCTAGCCTAGCACGCATACAAAAAATTTCATATACACATAACACTACTTGAAATACCCGAAAGAAAAAAATAGGTATAAATACATACATATAAATAAATTATCCTTAAGGCAAATACTAAAAAGAAGAAGTCACATTTTGGCCTACGAAACTTATTACAACTTTTGAAATTAATTTCTTTTTATTTCATTTTTTTTTGTGCCCTGCTCATCGCTATGACGTTATGTATTGCATACATGTAGATGTATAGATTAGATTATGGATTTTGAACTTTTGACCTTCTTGATATGAAATGATGATGATGATGAGTTGAGGATATATATGAATTTATGTGTAATATGGAGTGATAATTTTCTTTATTTTTTTTTGTTTTCATTTATGTGAGCATATGCGAGTATGTATGTGTAGATTATTCAATTTTATTATTTATTTTTTTTTAACAGAAATACAGAAAAGCAATTTATATTGTTCTGCTATTTGATTATGATATCTTACGCAGTATTACATATTTTCTTTCTTAATTTTTTTTTTCCAATTTTAATTTTAATTCATTAAATGAAAAAAAAATCATTTTATCCGTTTCACTACATGTACTGTGTATATACCATATTATACACATTCGATGTACACATTCAGTACTCGTATACGTATAATTCAACAGTATTTTTTTTTTTTTTTTTGATATTCATGTAGGATGTGATGTGAAATATATTAAATTTTTTTCTTTTTTCAAAATTCTGTGATCAAGACATGTACATTAGTACATATGTACTTACATGCATACATGCACTCTCATATTATACCTGACAGCCAGTCAAGCAAAACTTTTGGCTTCCGGTTTGAGGTTGATTTTTTTCTACCAATTTTTCTTTTTTAACCGATTTGAATCAATTTGATTATTTTTATGTATCCATTTTTTTTTTTTTTCGTTATCTCAGCATGCTCTGGTTTTTCTCGCGCTTTACTCATCATCACTATCTTATGAAAAGAAAAAAAGATGAATACAAAAAAAAATCGTATGCTAAAAAGAATTCCCAATTTATGATTAAGTATGCATATATACATGTACACAGATAGAAACTAAAATGTAATAATGGTAGATACACTGACTGATGACGTTGCATCATGATCATCATGATGATGATGACCTTCTACCTATATTTATACTGTACGCAGTATGTATATAACGTATATATCTATCCTCAACAGTATGCGTTTATAAAATTCAGTCACACAATTAAACTGCTAATATGTATAGTACGGTAAGTAAAGCAGTATATAATACAGTGGTACAGATACAAACGTACATACGTATGTAATTCTTTTGGATGGGAAAATTTTTAATTGAACCTCCATGATAGTAATTAAATCAAATAATACGAATTTAATAAAATTTAACTAAATAAAAGAGGTGCATATATTGCATACATACAACATATATGTACGAGTATTGTATTGTACGTATGAAAGATATAAAATTAAAGAAAAATATCATGTGTACATGTATACAAGACATTTGAGAGAATGAATTAAAGAAAAAGTAAAAGAAATTCTTGTCCTACATGCAAACATTTGTTTGTTTGTTCCTTTCGAAAAGATCCGAGTGATATAAAGTGCGAATCGGAAGTGGAAGTGCTGTTTTAATTATTTTCATGTTTTCTGATTTTATTTCATTTCAATTTAAGTATATGAAATTCATAAACTTTTTTTTGTCGATTCATCATCAACATAAATAATATTAAATTAATTATTGGTACATACGATCAATTGATCACGTATCAGTTGATTTAGGTTTATTGGTCTCTATATAGACATTAACATTGTTTATTTTTCCTTTTTGAATTGATTTTTTTTATTCTTAGTACAGATTGACATTGAATTGAATTTTACGCGTATTGAATGTTGTTTACATATATCCACTACTGCCACTACCCTATACTAACAATATTATAAATTACATCGTCATCAAAATATGGTAAACAATGATAAAACATAAATTTATGTACATGCATATATGTATCTAGTCTGTACATATTTACTACATATTTTCTTAATAAATTGTACCAGAAAAAAATTAACAAAAACGTATTTCATTTACATGCATTGAAATACATTAAAGGTTGAATAAAACAAAACAAATCTTTAAATAGCAAAGTACAAAAATATTAATGGTAAGAGAAGTACATATTTGACAAATCATGTGTACTAATATTTTCCTTTTTGAAAAAAAAATTGGTATTCTCACTCTGTAGAAAATGCGAATATTGTGTTCCCCCCCTCTTTACATATTCTGTAGCAGTGGAGGTCATTAACAATAACAGTACTTATAGTGTACTCTACGATAGTACGAGTAGTATTCTACCATTCTACACACCATATGTGTATTCGTATTTTCTTTTTATCCTTCTTCAAAAATGTTGATTTTCTCTTTGAGTAAAATACGAATATATATTGTACATGAAAAACACGAAAAATCAACCAACAACATTTTATACTTGCTCCTTCTACTCTATTCTACACACCAATCACCATGATGTATACTCGTATTTTCATTCTTCAGATAAAGTTGATTTTCTCTCGCAGGGCAGTATATGATGCGAATATTGTACATAACAAACACAGAAAATCAACTAACAACATTTCATACTCGTTCCTCCCCTATATACACACTCTGTAGCAGTAGAGGTCATTGACTATAACCACTAAGTTATTTATCTCTGTGCTATAACAGTATCTATAGTATACGCTACGATAGTACGACTACGAGTAGTATTTTACACATCATATGCATATCTACTCGTATTTTCAGTCTTCGGTAAAAGTTGATTTTCTCTTTCAGTACAGAATGTGAATATTGTACATGACGAAACACAGAAAATCAATAATCAACTAACAACCACTGATTGAAGGAATTTATATATACACGTTATAACATACATGAGGTGTACAATAAGCAAATAACATGTGCTTTTATATTTGTACATATGAAAGTGTACGCGCATATACAAATGAATTAAAAGGAAATTATTTTAGCGATTTTTGTATCAGTGAAACAACAAAAATTTGAAATAAGAAGAAAAATAAATAAAATAATAATTGTATAAGTATTAATAATAATAAAAAATCGAAAAATTTTCATCTTGTTCCACATGCACCCACCGAGCCTTTTGACTAATGATAACATGAGTTTACAGTTCATGCTCATAAAGCAGCATGGACTTTTTCTTTTTTCTTCAAAAAATACAATCATATTTTCATATATCTATATTTACATAAATACATACGTTTTTACGCATACACATATACGATACATCTATATATAGACAATTAAACATATTACAAATCAAAAAAACATATAAAGTTTTATTTAAGCGTATACGTACATACACATTATTCTCGTACATGTAGCCATGTATTTATACTTGTATACATTTATTTTTGATCTCCTCTACACGCCTTCGCACGCAATTTTATAAGCAATTCCATAATATTGTAATCATATGAAAATTTCGATACAGTATAGATTGGTATTATACTTAACATAGAATTGCCGCTGTGAAATATATGTAGATTTGTAATGTTATTATTTTTTTTTTCATTTCGACCGTCGCTTATAATATGTAACTCTAATTTTTTTTGTGTACACATACACATGTACGTAGGTACTGTGATATATACAAACATCTCAAAATATCATAAAAGTAACAGATATTCGAGTTATACTTTTTAAAAGAAATCAAAAAAAAAACATTTTCTCAAAAAGAAAATAAAAATTGTATTACAAATAAATAAAGAATCAGTTTGTGTTTATGTACAAAATGAAAATATCATACATTCGTATCAAAATGCATATATGTACGTACATACTACTATTAATGTTCCATGGTCATATATGGAGTACTCATGTATTTATACGTGTGTGTGTGTGTGTGTGTATAGTACATTATAAACGAAAAATCCGAAAGCCAAAAAGCTAAAAAATAAAAAGACATTCACATTTTGTACATTACATTCAATAAACAAATATACATATGTATGTATGTAGATATAGGTACCGTACCTACCTATATATAGGTATTATTGCATCAAATCAAAAATGTAAACGAAATATATGTACATGTGTTCATTGTACTTACATAAAGTTGATGTGTAGCCAATTATTGCTTTCATTTGTTAACCGCTATTAACACGATTATTAATCGATTCGCATGATATTTGATTGATCCTCATTATTGTTAAAACAAGGAGAAGAATAAAGCGTGGGAAGTGACGTAATTTGTCAATATGTTTTTAAAAATGAAAACTACACACATACATGCAAACATATAAATTCGTATCTGTGCTTATATATCTATAAAAAAGCAACAATTTTTACATACACAAGTATAAAAGGAAAAATTTACAAATGCATATATACACGGATATTATGTATATAACAGAAAAAGTATTTGTGTATCTTACATGTTACATGATAGTACAATAACATGGAATATGTTGATTTGTATGTAAGTAAATGTTTGAAGAATGAAAATATATTTTATTTTTTTTTAAATTCTTATATCCTTTCTATGGACTATTTATATACACGAGAATGTTAAGTGATACACACATTAGATTTTAATGATATATAATACAATCTCTATACAATATTCCGTATTTATACATAAGAAATGTACATACATATATAATGTATTTACTTTTAAAATGTAAAGGTTTGAAATAACATACTCATATATCATGCCATATATTATATAGAAAGTATAAGTATTTACATATGTATATACAAATTATAAACGGAATTTATCGTATACGAAATTTTAATGTGCCAATATTAAATAGTATCCATAATATAAGTTATAACTGCATTAAATCTATCAATGTTACAAATTATAATATTCATAATATTTCATTATCTTTATAATGTACAAAATATGTACATATGCATACATATGCATTCATATACGTTAATATATAAAAGACGATTAATTTAATTATATGGTGTGAATATTATATTTATGCATGTTTTTCAACGTTAATTGTATAAAATAAATAATAATATGTATGTAAGTAAGGTACGTACATGTATAAAATGTGCATGCATATCAATATTTCTAAGTTCGGACTTTAGCTTTTTAGTTTTTTCTTATTATTTCTATTATTGTATTTTATATATTTTATAAGTACACACTTATCGATATTTATTAGAAGGTATAGGTGGAGTATATTGTATTTTTCCATATAAGGTATCTTAATAGATAAAATAAAATTCTTATAGTTGCGTTAAAAAAGATAAAATGAATGAATAAATATTATTGATGGTGTGAAGAAAAAATATTTGAATTGGTGCTTATATAAGAATTTTAGAATTTATAGGAAATTACTTAGGTACATATTATATAATTTTTATAGATAAATTTTTAACGACACTTGGAATGAATGATCAAAGACTTTGACACAGACGTTGCAGTTATATACAAATATGACAAATGCGCAAATGCATGTTTATGTAAATAAAGAAAGAACCGAAAAGTTTTAAGTTCTTTATAAAATGCATTAAGGCTACATTAACTTCACAACAAGTCATGTACGTCAGTTTATAGTACAGTCACAATGCAAAGAGAATTGACGTTTAGAAATTCATCCGCTATCACGATCAATAAACACACAGCAGCATAAATGTCAAAGTTGTAGATATCCCAAAATTTTGTGAGAGAAAAATGAAAATTAAAATTATTTATTTATGTAACAAGTGCCCATTGATCACTCATTTCTCAAAGATAATCATTCTTGGTTGGGGAAGTAGCACAAGTACGAGTATATACTAAATTTACACTTCAGATATTATATGAACTGAACTTCTTGTGAGTGAACTTTATGTGTTTGAAAATGCTTTTGCTTTTCTACTATAATTAACTTTTATATGTACGTTACCTTTAATTTTCTTTAGTTTTCACCTGCATTCATTTATAATGAATATTTACTTTTAGTGTAGGTGCTATGAATCTCACTCTCGTTATTTTTAATTTTTTATTAAAAAACTTCGTTTCCTTTTTAAAAACGCTCATTACAATCAAATCACATACACATATAATGTATGCACGTAATACAAATGCAATGAAATCCCTTCACAACACACAAATAATTTTCAGATAACAATCACCAATTTAACCATGATAAAGGAATTTTTCAGCTAAAAACGTAATAATATCAGAAAGTACATATATAGCAATACATCATAAACAGTTCATACATACATGTGCACAAATAATTTTTGTTAAAACAAATTTCATATTTACACCACTATTAAAACATAAAATTTAATTAAATTATTCAATAAATTGGATGCAATTTCAATTTCAATTTAAATTTTAACACCTAATCGATTTGAAAATTTGTTATTTTATTTTTGTTTTCGTTTTTGTTTTTCACGAAAAATAAAATCAATTTTCAAGTATCATAGATAATAAATTGAGTATATCTTTGATTGTAAATTGCTTCTGTTTCTGTTGATTAGTTCCTTTTGACTATCAAAAGTAACAGGTAGCTTTAGAGTTGCAGTCAATATAAAAAGTTTCAACACTCTATATTTATTTAGTAAAACATGTGCATGTGACTTAATTCTGTACTCAATTATGAATGTTAGAAAAAATAACTGAAATTTATTCTGCACTTACCTTAGATTGAGGCTATTAAATTTTGTACTCTGCATATATGATCATGTAACCGTTTAATTGATCCTGCAATTGAAATTATTAATTCCGATCTATTTATTATCAATTTGGGACAATTCAATAAAAAATTATTCAGTAAATATAAAAGTTATTCCTAAAACTACTTGATGTGGAAGCATTCAATAAAATTCATTACTCAATTTTTTATTTGTTCTCATACAAGAATATGTTTGCTTATTACATTCACATTATATGCATTTATGTATATATATGCACTTAAATGCAACAACGAACAAACAAACATATAAATTTATCAAAATGTATAAAAAAAAATTAATTTTTTATTGTAAATCAAAATATTAAATAGAGATCGTGATTGTCACTATGACACGAACACCCATTGTGATTGATCTCACAATTTAGTAAACAAAAAAATAATATGCCTTTGACGGTATGTAAGGTAATATGTGTAAAGAGATAAATGAATGAATACAAAAAAAAAACAACTACTTCTACTAACAGGGCTGGATTTACACATAGGCTAAGGCGGCATATTTTGGGGGGGGCTACAACAAGTTCTCGTATTTACAGTCTTCAGATAAAATTGATTTTTTCTCTGAGTATAGAGTGCGAATATTGTACATGACAAACACGGAAAGTCAACTGACAATACTTGCTCCTCTCCGCTATAGTATACGCTATCCTAGTACGAGTATAGTATTTCGCACATCATGTGTGCTCAGTTTTGAATTTTTATTTTGAAACTTAGGAGTGATACGTAGGAGCGCTTATCCGGTAAATCCGCCACTGGATACTATGAATGTTTGAATGTGCGTTTAGTGCTCGTATTATATGGTATTTATGTAAAAAAAAAACAAACAAATTCGTATATATAATCAATTTTGAGAATAAAAATGAATGAAAGGAAAAAAATTATGTTACATACATACAACGAAAAATGACAAAATAAAGGCGCAAGATGCCAAACACCTTGTTGTTATTTTTGTCTTGTATTCTTTATAGTAAATGGTATTATTGTGTAGCATTTACTCGGTACCAATTGTGGGTAGAATACATACAATCATATGGTGAATGGTTAAAAAAAAATGTTGTAGCTACTTACATATATGCATTTTCGATCATAAACAGAAAATAACGAAAAAAATTTGATTCTATCATCTATTTTATATATACGAGAGTGTAACGTGGTAAATATAAGTGCATACGTCAAAGTATACAATTATTATTATTTTTATGGTGGTGTTCTATTACATATTTGGATTTGATTTTTTGTTTAATCTTTTTTGTTTTTTTTTTGTCTTTTATTTAATACTTTTCAATCTTCTAATGTTCAAGTACGCATCGTTATACATTTTATATGAATAAGTATATGTACGAGTATGTAATCGAATGTAATGTAATGTAATACGTTGAATGTTGAATATAATTATTTATATCTATCTAGTAACTCTTTTAATTATTATAAACTTCTGTTCTGTACATTTTTTTTTCCTGTTTGCTTCTATTGTTGATATGTTTATCTGGGATCGAGTTTTTCGAAAAAGAAAAATAAATAAAAAAAAGGAAAATAAAAGTTTATGTTTTTGAATTATAGTTGTCATGGCTATATCGAAATGTTTAACACATGAACCCATACAGACATTATACATACATACTTATAAAATACTTGAAGAAATATACAAGGTACATATAGGTAATGTATGTATAGTATACGTTCATATGAATTCTTAAAAGTAATTAATCACCGACCTATTCTTTATACAGATATACCAATGATTACTTAACTATGGTGCTAGCTAATTTGGTGCAAAAGGAACACGATTAAATGCACGATTATTTTATTTAATTTTTGTAATGTGATGTGATGTGATGTGATATGATGTGCTGCTGTGTATTACAATACATACATATTTATGAGTATTTAATAATATATGTACATATTTTCATGTAGCACAGAATGTACATATGTACATAGAAGCATATGGATGAGAACAAAATCACAAAAGTGAATACGTATATCATGTGTACAATGATAAAAAATGAATTTAATATTTTATCTAAATGTAGGGATATATACTTGTATTATAGTTTGATGTGAGTTTATCTATACCCACATATACACACATATATGTATGTATGCATTACTTAATTCTTTATTGTATTTTAAGATTTTCAGTATACATTATGTAGATATTGAAGAAAATAAAAATGCTTCTTGACTACTATATTAACCACTGGTCACTGGATATTAAAGTGAAGTCACTTATTTATTTTTTAAACTTTTAAACTTTTAAATTTTAAACATTTTTGTTTTTTATATACTTATTTGATGGTACTGACATTAACACTGCGGACACAAAGACCGTATATTTTTAGTATAAAATCTACATATACACTCTAATATATGAAACGTCATACATTCATTAATGAAACAAATATGGGAAAAATTTTTTTGAACACAAAATAAAAAAAGAAATTAAACTAAACACACACACATAATAATAGCCAAAAAAACATCTTTAGGAGAAGAAAAGTTTTTTTTTCTTCTTTAAATTTTCATATAATAAGGCGAATAAATATTACATATTACGTATTTTTTTTTTTATGATTCAAGGGAATCTGAGTATACGTTAGGATGTTAGTTAGTAAAAGTGTACAGACACGTATGTATATGGATGTGATGAGTAATTGTATGATATCGCTTATATACGTATACATAAATAATAAGTATGCGTATATACGTACGTTGGTACATTACATACAAGAGCCCGTTAGATATTATTTTGATAAAGTGATAAGATCAGGTGTGTCCGCTCTCTATCGTACGCACTTAATACTTTTGTTTTGCTTTCTTGTTTTTTTCAGAAATGAGAAAAAATTGTTAAGAAATAAAATTTTTTTTTATATTTTCATTTTTATCCACACTTTTTTTTACTTTAATGTACATTATATACTGCAGTCAAAGTTGATTATTCTCAAATGTTTTTCCTACGCGCAAACACAATGTTTGATTTGTGTATTATACAGCATTATAATGATCGAGCGTATGTTATTTATAATTGCAAGATTCCTTTTAGATGGTTTTTATTTTATTTTTTTTTTTTGAAAATTTTGACAAAAATGTAAATGTATAATACATCTTCCTGTATAGTATATTTATGTGTACATACATTATGTGTATGTATGTATGATTACCACATATATTTTTTAGTGGGTCATTAACAGAATTTTTAAAATAAATAAAAACAAAAAAAAAGGTTAGAAATATGTATGTAAAAATTTGGAAATGTGTGAAAAATGAAACACATTATTATATTACATACATAAATTACGCATATAAGATACATTAATGTAATATGCACATATTTATATTATTACTACGAATATGATTAGAGAAATAACAATTAAATGATGGGAATTTTAGGCCGGTACAAATTTTAAGAACAATAGATAGGTACCCATAACAATCATACATGTACTTACATATATGTAAATCTTCTTATGATATGCATTACAAAAATTTGTACAATAATAATAATAATAATGATAATAATTATAATAAATTCCCAGATTCACTGATTATTATTTTATTTTAACTTTTTTTTTTTTGTCTTTTTTGGCTCATCATATATTTATCTATGTATGTATGTACATTCAATTTTTGTATACATTATGTACACATATGTGAGCATGACCAACATTTTATAATGAGAGATCACATTCGAATTTTTTTGAATATTTCTATCCTCCATAATTTTGCTTAGATTTTAAACTAACAGAAAAATAATAATGTAAATTTCATATACACAAGTAAAGTATCTACACATATCTACATTATTTTATATGAAAAAGTTTGTTAATTTTTTTGGATAGTTGAACATTTTTTAATAATTATTATGCTTACAAGAAAACTAATATAAAAAAAATGCATGTGAAAGGCTATTATTACTAAAAATAAAGATACATTTATACTTAAATACTCATATAGGTATATACATACATAAACAATGTACGTATGTTTTACGTGTACACATATACATATTTACACACATCAAATGAATAGCTATGTACCTACTATATGGTAATACTGGTACACACAGATTATAATACAGAATGTGCATTTAGTTTAATGTATTTTTTAATATTTTTTATTTATTTTGGATTTTGGAAAAATAAATTTTTTTAATAAAAAAAAAAAAGACTGTAAGTAAAATTTAAAAGAAAATAAAAATAAATAAATTCACACATAACATATTCTCTACATTTTATAAGAAAAAATAAATAAAATTTGTTCGTATATAAAATACTCGTATTACATAGTATCTACAGGGTATGTACATGTATACAAAACTTTCAGATATTATCCAATTGTGAAAGCCTTTCACTAACTCCACATTATTTTATTGGTGAATTGAAACAAACGAAAAAAAATTTTTTTTTTGTATAGATATTTTTCTTCTATACCATAGCCAATATCATATATTATAATAATGTATGGTACACATATAATGTACGATATTTGGATATATGTATCTAGAATGTGTACATGTACCTATCCTAGCTATTTTATCATTTTGAATGAATAATATTTATGCTTGAAGCCACACACTAAATTTATCTAAGTACATATACATATAATATGTAGTACATTAATGTATAAAAATTCACTGGTATATTTATATGCAAAAACACACATATGTTTATATATTCAGATATACCTATATATGTGTGATAAATGTGTATATATATACATACATAGGCTTTCTTTTCTATCTTTTTCTATTTTTTCACTTTTTTCTCACATATATATCTACATTTAATATTACACATGCGAGTACATGCACCCATCGTAATATATCTCTCTACATCTATACCATAAGAAGTCACCAAAAAACTTTCTATATGATAAATTCAAAAGAAAAAAGATATAAAAAAATGTACACATACTATGTATACGAGTATCTATACTGCACACATGTCATTCCCGCCCATATAATCGTACACGAGAAAAATATAAATGAAAATGCAAAAATACTGGATAAAAAAAAGGAAATATAACAGAAAATAAAAAGAGCACAAAAAAAAAGGACCAATCCCCCAATAAGTGATGAGATTCTTCTATATATATTTATATGTGTACCTAACATATACACTTGCTATGCGTTGCTCCATTCGATATGGTATTTATGAACGTATGTACGTTAAACGTATATACATAGTATATGCTCGTACATATCCATGTATGTATACACATACATAATGTATGTTTTACACATCCTTTTTCATTTTAACTGTACTTACTTTTTTTTCTATATTATACATACATATTTGTATACATTTTCACATAATATCCTTGCTTGATGGAAATAAATAATAAGCAAACAAATATACAATCAAACAAACATATAGCACATATTAAGTATACACATACGCATTAATGTATGTATATTATATCCAATGTACATAAAATTGAAATAAATTTTAAAAGTATGTATTTCATATACGTTCGTTGTACCTATGCGAGTATATTCTATGTAATATTGGTAATACATATATTTATGTACATATCATTATGATGTAAAGAATTTTCTTTCTTTCTTTCTTCCTTTCTTCATATGATTATAAGAAGTGAGTATACTCACATACTTTCACTTTTTATTAAATGTGAACATAAAATATATGTACATAAAAAGGAAGAATATTCCTTACGCGATAACTGTGATATATATGACCACCCCGCTACCATTTGAGTATACATAAAAAGTAAGTTACTTCTATATATTATGTACATGAAAATTTTTTTTCGATTTTCATATCTCCGTCGGCTCTGCTCTAAATACTGTAAAGTACACGAACATTATAAACTTTTTACGTCCCAAAACACACAAAAAAAAATAAATAAAATAAACCAACACTACAAATAAACAAACAAACAAACGAACTGAAATGAGAGAAGAAAAAAAGAAAATTAAGAACATTTATCTATCTACCAAAGTAGTATACATAGTAAAGGCACTCGTAATTCGAAAAGAAAATTTCTTCATATCATCCTTTTACCACATATTCGTACATACATTCATTATAGATATGTATGTACTACTTTTGTATAGATAATGTACATAAGTTTCACCTAAACCCTTGATATCTATCAAATCACCTCTATCCACCTATCATCCCACACTGTGTCCTGTAATAAATGTTTTGTATCTATACACCACCCTTTTTTTTCGTATTTCATACTATATGTACTGTTATAGCAAACTGTACATAAAAATAATAATAATAATAATAAAATATATGTGCGAGCACATTCATATATGATATACACGTATTTGTATACATATATATTTTTTTGCAAAAACATACGAAAAGAAAATAATCACAAAAACAATAATAACAGCGACACCATCATCACCAGCAAGCAATCACCACATAGAAGAAAAATTCTGTATGTATGGGTTTTGTCCTGTGTTAGCTAAAATAAGATAGATACCGTATTCATAAGGATATGCATGTATAGATATACATATATCTCCTTACATTTTTTTGTATATGACATCAGCATCCATCTCCCTCCCTACGATAAAATGTGTACAAACATATTATAGGTATGCTATACAATACATATATGTAGTCAGTTATTATGTATGCGCGTTAATTATTGTACACGAAACGAAACACTAAAACAAAACGACGAATAAAAATACAAAAAAAAAGAAAAAGAAAAAAGGATGTACAGAGAAAAATTGAAAACTGTAGGAGCATCGTACATTTTATATCTCACGGAAAATAAAAACACAACAAAAAAGTCGAAAAAAAATATATTCACACACATATATACATTGGTACATATATTAGACTCACATACATAATAATAATGGGCATATAAAAAATTTATAAAAAGGTGTAAAGGGACAAAATCAACAAAACATTGTATTCAATCTCCCACAATATATATAATATGTGTATATCCTTGTTTTAAATCATAAAAGAGCGAATAAAGAAGTAAAAGGATGTCATTCACATATACCATACACATACATATAATGTATATTAATTTTTCTCATACATACATATTTAGTCACATATTATACAAGTAGTATATACGATGGATCCTATTCCCGACGTTGTCATAACGAATACTCGTATGTAGGTATTATAGTACATAAAGAGTATAGGTACCCATTCAATTCAATTTATATCCTGCTGTGAATGTGTATACACACATACACATGATGACAATAAAAATTTATGTATAAATGTATATATACATATAGATTGTATGTAATAAATAAACGCACATAAAGTCCTTTTAATATGAAATGTATGTATAGTACAAAATTTTGTTGGTTCATTCCTACTTTCGTTTTGTTTGTTTGTTTATTATCAATTAGATTTCAATATAAAATCGTACACACTATTTATATTATATGAACACAAAAACAAAAATCTAAACATATCATATAAGTACTTATATGTAGTCTCAATAACGCAATTTTTACTTGAATGAAAACGACAACAACAACAACAACAACAGCACGTAAAAAATACAGACACAAAAAAAATAACCACCGGTCGGGTATTTTCTTTCGGTCACTTAATGTATAGAGATTTAATTAGTTGTCCAGTTCCGTTTTTGATAGTGTCCTTAAGTTGACTGAATAAAAGAAATATTCAAGTTCTTTCATCCTTAAAAATCGCCCAAGATCGACAAAAATATCACACTACAGTACAAACTTTTACTATATATATAGTAAAGACTACATCAAATATAATAATTGGTCTATGAATTCTATTGTTAAAGGACTACATATACATACATAAATATATAATAAATATAAATATATATGTAAAATATGTAATATCTATAAGAATACTTTTTTAATTCCCCTCTCTATTCT
The DNA here is from genome assembly GCA_951394055.1 of Villa cingulata. Classification (NCBI taxonomy): domain Eukaryota; kingdom Metazoa; phylum Arthropoda; class Insecta; order Diptera; family Bombyliidae; genus Villa; species Villa cingulata. The sequence continues at coordinate 810,181 of OX596019.1, read as the reverse complement.
ATTCCAATAATTGTAGGAGAAAAGAAAAAAAAAATGAAAGAAAATTAAAATAAAATTAAAGAAAAATTACTTTTTATATTTTCGGTTTTTTTGGTCATTTACTTTTGATTTTAAATTTTCATTAAGAATTTTTTACAACTTTAACCATTACACCGTAGACTTTTGCTTTATTCTTCTTCTGAAATATTCTAACAGTCAAGTTTAAAAGAGAGTTATTTTAGAATAATTGACTTTTAGATCAAACAATAATTTTATCTATTACTTTGAAGTTTAGATATACGTCGAAATTAAAAGGAACGATAATGAAAGTTATGAATAAACCCTATCATAATATTATAATTCAATTAATCACCCGTCATGGATTAACTTCATGGAAATTTTTAAGTAGAAATCGAACACTACAATACAATACTTCACATTGTATTATTAAAGAAACAGTGAAGTTTTTAGGGGAGAATACGAATTCATCAAGTATCATCCAAAATTGGAAAGGACAATAGAAAAGAAAACTGAACATATAATCTGATTGTATCTAATGAATTCAAGAGACTGTAAGGTCAAATTTTTAATTATATATAAATTCCTAATTTTCAGACAGTGTAAAAAAAGCAAGTCACAATGATGAATGTAGAATGAAAGTTTTTTTTATTTTTTCAAATTTATTTTCATTTTAAATTCCAAATTATTAGGAAAAAAAAATTTTCCAATATCCTATCAAATACATACAGTTATGTACATGATTTTTTATTACGTCCATAGTGTTAATTCATATTATGGAAATTTTTCGGAAAAACCACGTGCAAATATTAAATTTCAATATTGAATTTGATTCTCTTTCAATGCAAGTTTGAAATCCTTCTCTCTCTCTCTCTTTCTCTCTCTCTACTATATGCTTTGATAGTATTCGTGATGTGAAATAATGAAATGAGGATATTATTATTTCCCCTAGATGTTATATTTCCAATTAGAAAGGATAATACAGTGCAGTGCGCATTCTATAAGAATTTATTCAAGAATAATGTGTAGGTGTAGGATAACAAAGCTTTTCCTAAAAATAATTTTCCATAAACAAAATATTTTCTCTGTCTCCTTTTTATTTTCTCTCTTTTGGAAATAGTTTTCGGAATCCTTTATATATTCACAATAACTGATAATAATAATAATACATAATACCATATTATATGTTATGTAAAGGGATGTCCTTTTTGACTTATTCTTTTTTATTTTCTTTTTTCTATAATAAGAAGATATACTGTATATTTATTACTTTATTATATTCATTCAGTAATTTTTTTTTTCATTTCGATTTTTTTCAGGTTCATTATTTCTTATACATTTAGCAGTTATTCTAAATAAAAGAAAAAAAAAATTAATTTTTGATGGCAAAATGAAAAGTTGATCGAACATTAAACAAATAATGCCCATTTACATTTTATTTATGTAATTTTATAGAATTTCATTTTTATATTGTTGCGTTCATAGTTTAGTAGTTTGATGTTTGGTGTCCTATTATACTTATTTATCATTCCAAACTCAAAAAAAAAAAATCTAATTTTCAAATTAATAAATACTATTAAGGACAAAAAACAAATAAAAGGATAATAATTACTATACGAGATACGAGAGAGAATCAAATTTATCTACCTATAGAAAAACCTTTCATTTTCTACTTTTCTTCGTCCTCTTATTCTCGTTTGTTCTTGTTTGTCTTATTTTATTTATTTTATAATCTATTCTATGTATCGTTTATTTTTTGTATGTATATAACATATACAATTTTTTTTTCTATTTCAATTACGTGTGAACCAAAGGTATGTATATAAATAATAGAGATAGGATGTAGGTGTTTTGATTTTAACTCGCCAAATTCTACTTTTATATCATCTTACTCGTTCATTTCGTATAACAATAACAACAACAGCAATTAATATCATGATGATTTAGTAACAAAATTCTAAAAAGCTAAAAAAAAAAAGAAAATAAAATCCAAAGGACTAAATGTGAAACAACAACAACAACAACAAATTTTTTCGTTCTGATAAGAAATTGAAAGAAAAAAAAATTATATTAAGGATTTTTTGTTTCTTCTTCATATATTTCTCTGTTTTGCATATTATTTTGAATACTTATATGACGAAAAGTTAAAAATGTAAACGCCGTATTCGTAAGTGTATACGTTCCGCGCAAGGATGCATGTGTATGTATAACACATACATACATATGATACCTCGTATGTTTATGTTCTTATCACAAATAATAAAGGAATACATCATTTACATACAGATATGTAGGTAGATATCCATAGATAAATATGTTTATAAATAAAATATATTTTCATATGTGTATTATTATACATGTGAACGAAAAATGATTAACAGTGTGTCTGTATGGATTTACACATTTTGGTTGTGTACATCTAAATTGTGTATGTATACGAGTTAAAAAGAACAGATATTATATATGTTTTGGAATGCGTAAATATATATGCTTGTATGTTTGTATTTTCTACCATATGTATATGTGCGAGCATGCATATGTGGATGTGTGTGTGTCTGACTTTTAAATGATTGTATAAAATGTTTGTGTACACAAAAAATAGGGGATATTATTATGTAAGGGTACATATATTATACACAACATATGAATATGGGGGGTGGTATACATACATATATATAAGAAAATAATATTACCATGTTCTTTTGCCTTAATTCTTTCATTCTTTCTTGATATTTTATTCGTTTGGTGGAGTTATGATTATTCGGTTTATAGAATATCGTCGTATGAACATATATGACACGTATGTGTATGTGCAAAACGTTTGTTGTTATTTTATGCGGGGGATGAGAAAAATTTTCCTTTTTCTCATGTTCATTTCTTGCAAAAGTTTAATATGTGTATATGTGTTATGTTGTGCACATATGCGGCGATAAAATAAATATGTAAATACATATGAAAAAAATTTACACATACACACATATGTGTACATTATACATATATATATAAGTATATCTCATTGAAAAAGTTTACATATTCGATTCGAATTTGAATCCTTACACGTACTATATTTACTAAATGTTGTATATTTATGTAAATTTAATGTTTTTTACTGTTTTCACAAACGTACGTATATTTAGGTATAAATGCTATTGGATTTCTGTTATTTATAATATAGGTAAACGTACATACATTATATATGTTAATGTCGAATCAAAATAAAAACAAAATTCACATTCATATACCATCATATATGGTACTCGCATATACTCGCATATAATAAGTAGTATCATATATGTATATACACAAATAATATATGAAGAAACGAATGATGTGATGTGATGATGTTGATGATGATGATGATATACGAACAATAATTTTTCCTGCTGTTGGTACGTTCAGTCGGTTAAAGTCAGTCACACGACGCAAACATCACAAAAAATATGTGTGCGATACATTCGATATATTATTATTATTATTCTAATACATAGATATTTTGTTAAAAATAAATTAAAAACAAAGAAAATTTTTTTAAATTACATATACGACTAATCTATCTGTGTGTGTATATTTAAATAATTACTTTTATATATATATATATATATACACAATATAATTAAATTATAGGTGCATTTGTGTATAAGTGGGCAATGTGCATTCATTAATGTGTTATTTTTTTTTTTTTTCAATTGAAAATTTATGTAAAAGTGTTGCACAGTTGAATGAAAATTTTATAGGAATTCAAAATTTGAATAATTAATACAAAAAAAATTTTTAAAAATTAAAAGTTTTCGGATTTTTTTTATTTAATAATTTAATTAATTTTCTGGTGATCAATAAAATTTACAAAAAATAAGTAAGAAAAGAAAATTAATAGATTTTTTCTAAGGATCCAAAAAAATATATATAAACACACACATGTAAGATATATAAAGGATACATGAATAAGAAAAAAATTGCAATAATATATGTAGTTGTGAAAGTAGAATAAATTTTATGATCAATCGTAAATAATAATTTGAATGTAAAGAAGAAGAAGAATAAGGAGAAAACGGAAATAACGAATAAAAATTTTTAAATTTTATATGAAAGAAACGAACAAATAAAGTGCAACAAAAGAAAACAAAACGAATGAACAAGGATAATTACATGTAAAAATATAAATAATTTCTCTTTCAAAGGATATACATGAATGTACCAAAATAAATGTTGAATGTGTTCTCAAATTAGAAAAAATTCTAGACACCTGTGTGTGTAACATGTGAAAAATATACTGTGCGTATATATGAGAATAAAATTATATCAATGTCATTAACACATAAATAAGTACAATACATGGCTATGCATTTTTTGTATATTATGCAGATATAGGAACTAAAATTAAACAAAAAGAAAATAAATAAAAATTGAAAATTCGTTGAAGAAAAATTAAAAACCAATTTTTTTTGTGTTAATACACTCAAATATATTCACGTTCTCATTCAAGGATATTTGATAATAAATTGAAAAAATTGTTTTATTGTTTGGTAATTGCATATATGTAACTATGTACCTACCTGTGATTACTACATATGATATGTGAAAATTGTACAATAAAATGTGCATACCATTACACCTACAATCAAAGAAAAAATATTAAAATATTGAATAAGGAGCAAATTTTTATAGTTTGCTTTATTATTTATATTGTTCTATTATTCATTTCATGCTACATAAACAAACATATGCATGTCCGTTACATATGTAAATTTTGTGAATAGTTCAAACATATGAATATTATTGTACCTATTTCTTGAAATTATTTTTTTATGAAGTGTAGAAAAAAAAAATAAAAATAAATGAGTGAATGAATGAAGAAAAAAATAAACACAAGTGAAATATTGATATTTTCCATGTTCATATATTCATCTATGTAAAATGTAGGCATAAATATTCTCAATTTGTTTACGAATATGTTTAATGTGTAGTACAAGAATCATAAAAATCATAAATAACGGTTAAAATTTATGTACATAATATGTTATGTATGTTACGTGCTTTTTAATGTTTACATGAGTGTCCGTAGTCAATTATTTGTAATTCACAACAGTGAAGACACCCGTAAAATAAAAAATCTTTTCCTTTGAGAATTGATCCTTTATTGTTTTATTGTATTTTTTACTTTGTGATAATAATGTTGAGTGCATGTAGTATGTAAAATAATTTATTTTTTTTTGTCCTGGCTGTTAGAAATGAACAAATTTTGAAACGTAAATAAATTGAAAAGTGCATTTCTGCTATATATACTATATATACACACACATGCATACCTTCTATCGTATTATTAATTATACAGTGATGTATGAACGTATATGTATGTGAATTTTTATTTTTAAATTTTATTCACATAATATTCATAAATCATTCACTATAAATGCACTCGTATGTGTAACAAAAATTATTGATAGTGCGTCACAAAAGTTGTGTTCAAATGTTCACATTAATAAATGTATAGTAATATTATTACAAACATTCTTCATTGACAAATTTTTAATTAATTTTATTGTGATTTTAATTTTAATGTTTTTAGTGTAAAACGCATATATAAAAATAAATAAATAAAAAGAAAATTATTTTTTTTTTTTTGTGTGGGTGATATTAGAAAAAATTTTGTGCAATTTTTTTTTTTTTGGTTTCCTAATATAATTTGTGTTATAAATTTATAAAAATTATTAATAAAAAAATAAATTAATAAATAAATACGAATAATAAAATAAACAAAACAGTTAAGTTAAAAAACGAAACTAAATTAAATTAATAATAGAAAATTCAAAGAAAATCTTTAAATTTCAATTAAGTGCAATATTTTTACTATGAAATTAATTATAATAATTATAATAATATAACGCAAAACTAAATTACAACAAAAAATCGTTTCTAAATATAAAATTACATAAAAGAATAAATTTAAATTGAGTTGTATAGCAGTGATTAATTCAATAGTTTCTCACCTAAATCAAATAAATAATTAATAATAATTAAAACAATTTTAGAGATAAATTAAAAAGGTACAAAAATAATTACTATTAATATTTTAAAAAAATTTGTATTTCTAAAAATTCGAAAATTTGTAAAATGATTTTACGAATTTAACATAAAATTACATAGATACAGTAGAATTTCGATGATAGTTTCAATTAATTTAAATCATCACTTTTAAAATTTTTGAAACATTAACTAAGTATTTTCGTACTAACAATATAAGATGATCAAAACATGAAATAATGGATATATCTGTTTCAAGTTCTAAAATCCAATTTGCAATAAATGATCATTTGACTTAAGTTATTTCTGTAGTGATTTGCCAAACACTAATATTTGAACACAGCTATCAATTTTGAAGGAAGTTCGAAATAAATCGTGGCTGCTATGATGTTTAAAAAATATCAAAAGTACTAATTTGATCACCCAATATTATTAGTTTCTAATCAAAGAATCATTTAATAATATTAAATTAAGTTTACATTGATTTTTAAGAGAAAATAAAAAAATGATTGCCAGAAGTTTTGGCACTGAAAATGCAAGTGATTGAAATTATCGAGATTCTGCTGTAGTTTGAATTACCCGTATTTGAATTAAATTTAAATTAAAACACAGTGTAATTTGAACTTCCTTATACCTGCACACATATGTATTTTCATCAAAAAAATAATAATTGATCCTCAATAACAGACACATTCATGAGTGTTTTTAAATAAAAAAAAATGCTTATGTTCCGTGTAGAAAATTTGTGGGTAATCATTACATTTTTTTTTCTGATACAAATGTCACTTTGATTTATAATGTGTTGATACTTCAAATCAGTGAAATCGAAATGAAAATTTTGGTTCATACTTCATAGAAGTTTTGTCGATTGACAACAATACCCGCAAGAAAAACAAGTTGAGCGTGAAAAATGTTTTAAATCAATTTACATACTCTACGATATCGAGAAGTTATTGAACTTTTATATAAAAATTTGAGGAAATTGCTAAACAAAAATCGAATTAAAAAAAAATTATAAGGAACATTTTGTGAAAAATTAAGCGTGAAATGCATACATTTTTAAAAATTAATGAACAAACCTATATTTCAAACCTACATATTTCCATAGAAAACATACATACGTGAATATTTAATTTCGGTAACATATTTACATTATTCATAAATTGTGTGAAAATTTTAAAATTTAATTTGAATAATTAAACAAAAATTGGCAATTAAATAAATAAAATAAAATATAAAAATTTATAGGAGAGAGAAAAAAGTTCTACATCACATAATTCATTTTTACTAAAAAAAAAAAAAAAAAAAACATTCATACACTTATTAATAAAGTATAAACTTTTATGTTGTGTTATTGAATGTCTCGATCTAAATGATCACATCACATCCATATTCGTATGTGTGTTGCTGCACATAGAGTTTCATAAAAATGATGTTTTATATGAGCAGATATGTACATTCTAACTCACATCTATACATAATAGTCCTAACTGTGTGCTGTACTATACATTGTTGTTTATTATTATTTTATAGCCAACTTTATTTTATTTTTATTTTTATTAATATTCACATGTTGTTTTCCTATTAAAAACCGCAAAAAAATATACGAAATATTATTATATAAAAATACAATTTAATGTGAATCTTCTAATAAACTACTGTCTACTACATGTAAAAATGAAAAAAAATTCAAATGCAAATAAGTCAACAACAACAAAAAATCATTAATTTATAAATATATGCACATTACATTAGGTGCTTTCGATTTGGCAATTTCAAGTACTTGCGAGTAGATAAGGTAAATGTCTGTGCTAAACCATCTACTCGCAACTACTCATGAAAAATTTTCCAAGTAGCTGGAAGTAGATGCAAGTACATAGTTACGAAAAATTTTTGTGTCGTTCGTTTTAACAATTTATCCTAGGCACATTTTAGTACTCGCAAGTACTTGAAATTGCCAAATCGAAAGCACATATTGTTTATAATCGATACACGATTAATTCTGTAATATACTAGTATTATATTATGTAGATTATAATCGTATAAAGTATAGAAATAAAATGATCGATCAGACAAATTTATTCAACCCATACGCCCCCATACATTATTATCGTTCGGATGTGATTGATATTGTAATATCGTATGTAACGTATCATTATTTTTTCATATTATTATCATCATAATTTCCAGATATTTTTATAATTTAATCTTTAAAATTAATTACATCTCGAAAACAGGATGTAAGGCCTGGATGATTACACCTGTAATAATATGGATAATATATTTGAATATTAACATAAATAATATTAACATAAAAATACACAACGTATGTGTACTCATGGATCCTTTTTTGTTTGCTATGCATGTAAATATGTACTTTGATATAAATGTATTTTCGCTTAACGCATTTAATATCCTTTGACAGTTAAATATAAAATAACATGATATAATATATTCATTTCTCTTTATAACATTTCGATGATCTCTTCTCAAACATATTCATAACCTATTTTATATTTTTGTTATATTTTCTTAAATCACACACATATCAGGACATTTTTTTTTAAAAAAAAAAATCTTAATCTATGCACATACATTATAGATATTATATGTTATATATTATATACATATGCATATATCCTTCATTATTATTTAAATCTCTGCTTTAGTCGAGTACATATTAAATGAACTATGTAAGCATCGATATATGTCAAATGTATATAATAATATATAAATATCATACGCATATACAATTTAAAAAAAAAAAAAAAAAAATTCAGAATAATACAAACATCCAAGGATAATAAAACAAAATAAAAAAAACATATACATACACATATAATATAAATGTTATAAATTATATAACATAAAAGTAACCGTAATTTTTCTTAGTATTTAACGTATGTACATGTAATTTTTCTTTTCACACTGTTTACCTACATTACATTTTTTTTTGTATTATATAACACGTAAAATCGTACATATACCGTATAGGACTTTAAAGTTTAAATAATAAACATCATCGTCTACAAGGAAAGAATTTTATTTAACAAAAAATACGACGAAAAAGAAGATAAAGTAGAAGAAACGATCTGTTTTTTTTTTTGCATTTTTTTTCCTCCTTATATGAATAAACAATACAGCAGTTATAGAAGAAAATTTATAAACGAAACCAAAAAAAAAGAATAAATAAAAAACGAGAAGAAGATAGTAAAAGGATAAATAAGTTAAAAATGTAAAAAAAAAAATAAAATAAAATAAAAAAATTGTAAATGAATTCAAATTTTCGTGGTTACATTGTTTAAAGCATAAATTTTGAAAGTCATATAATACTCGTGTCTTCATCATCATCATCATCATCATCATCATCATCGCCATCTACTACATCGTTAGAGTGAATTTATTTTTGAATTGTGCAAATATCTACGTACGTACAAAATCCATATTCACATGTATATACATATATACATACATGGAGCATATATTTAAATAAAGAAAAGTGTATTTTATTGTTCATTATTTTTACTGTTATTCATCATTTTTTTTTTTTTGTTTTATTTATTTTTGTTACAAAAATTTTCTGTAATATAAAATCAGAAATACGTATAAAAACATATTACATACATGTATTTTCTTACACGTACGTGTACATATGTATCATAAAGATAGGTACCACCAAAAAATTTGTATTTTCAAGATAGGTACACAGATTTTTTTAAACGTTTCATTCATAATCAGCAAAAATTTCAACGAAAAAACAAAAGGATTCAAAAACTTTTTCAGGTCACATACATGCATAATCATTTCGTTAATTAGTCATCCACCGTATGATATTGCTACACATTATTGTGTACTGCTGCATATGTTATACACTTTAGAACAGCAAAAAATACCTGTAAATGAGTATACATCTATTTACATATTTCTTTTCAGCATTTAAAAGTGTATGGGAAATATAACTTGTGATTACAAAAAAAACACGTATCTTTGATTGTTTTACGATTTACGTATACGATAATCACAATCATATGATAGCGAACACAATAACGATGATGATGAAGATGACGACAATGGTTAACAAGAGTATGAAATGTTGGATGGGGTGTTGTGTTCTTTTTGTCATGCATCGCATACTCATATACATCTTTTGTTATTTGTTATAATTTATACGCTTATCAGAAAACAGTAAACATTTCTTAAGTGAATTCAATCTTGATTCAAGAACTTTACTTTAAATATAATGCATTATTACATGAATTTATCATTTTAAAATGTGTCTAATTTTTTTTTTTCTTTTTCATTTCTTCTATATACACAGGTACTTCAGTAAGAATTACAAGGATGAATTATTAATTGCTGGAAAATTCGTATTTACAATTAAATAGAAAATTTTTTTCTGAGAAAAAAAAAAATTTGACTAAACATTTATGAATGTTTTGATCAATAATTTAATTTGAAATTTATCTGACAAAAAAGACACAAACAAATGAGAAAAAGTCGAAAAGAAGATAATACAACGTTAGTTGGCAATATGACGGCACAGGATCATTACAGTTTAAGATGGAATAACCATCAGAATCATATATTACGTGCATTCGATGCATTACTACAAACAAAAACTCTGGTTGATGTGACATTAGTTTGTGCCGAAACAAGTATACGTGCTCATAAAATGGTATTATCGGCGTGTTCACCATTTTTTCAGCGAGTATTTTCTGAAACACCATGCAAACATCCAGTTATTGTATTAAAAGATTTTCGCGGATGGGTTGTACAAGCAATTGTTGATTTTATGTATCGTGGAGAGATTAGTGTACCACAAGAAAGATTACAAACTCTGATACAGGCAGGTGAATCATTACAGGTACGTGGTTTAGTTGAAAATACAACAGTGCCTGCAAATACACCAACACCAGCTGCATCACCAGATGATTTCGGAATAATGGATAGCTCAATGTTGGCATCAGATTTAGAAAGATGTTCAAATTATGATGATGGTGATACACCACCGACAATGGTTGATTCATCGTCGAAACTGATTTTACCGTCACATGTATTCCCCTCAGATACAAATCAAAGTGGACCTATAAGTAATCCGGATTTATGTACATCACCGATGCCAAGAAGAAAACAAGCCAGACCAAGAAGAAGATCTGGTGAATGTGCACCACATGATCTAAGTAAGCCTTCATCTCCCACACCAGACGATATGGAAGTGAAATCTGAAAGTGAGAAACCCGAAAGAAAAGATAGATCGAAATGTGATGATGATGGTGATGATAATGACGATGATGATGACCAAAATGAAGAAATTCGTCCTCCTTCAAGTATGGATTGTGAGGAGGTCATCCCAGAGAACGAAACAATTAGCAGAGTAGTTGATAATTCAGAAGGACCTGAAGATTTATGCACAAAAAAAGATTGTGAAGATTCAACGCAGAACGATAATGGGCCTAATAGCAACAATAACAATAATTCGACTAGCAGTAATAACCTCAACAACAACAATAACATTAATAGTAACAACAACAACAATAGCAGTAATAATCACAGTAATAATAATAATAACAATGATATCAACAGTAACAACAACAATAATAACAATAACAATAATCGAATAGTATTGTCGCTGAAGGATTTTCGGCATATAAGTAAGCCTCAAACATCAGATTTACGATCACCGACTTTATTTCCGCCACATCATTTGAATATTCGGGGCAGCGGAAGTGGAGGAGGAGGTGATAACCAAAGCATGAAAAGTGAATCGATGGAAGGACGAGGCGAAATCGAAAGCCCATTTCATATGGAACAAATGGATTTATCGATGGCTGCTGCTGCAGCCGCTGCCGCACAACATCATCATCACCAACAGCATATGTCAGCTAACAATATAATGGCAATGTCGAATGCACACCAATCGCACGGACACGATCGGTTAGATGATGTACAAAATCGAATGAGTAAAGAATATACACCGAGTTCACCTATGAGCCTTCCATCACATTTTAATCCACCCGATGGTCCACCACATCCGCCTTCACCACTGCCATTTCCAGGCATGTCATCAGCGCTGGCGCTAACACCACAAAACAGTAAGTACACATATGCATACTTTACACATAGTATTAAATTCTTTTTTTTTTTTTTAATTTCATTTCATTTCATTTTATTATTAATTCTTGTACCAGTTAACTAGAAACACAGCGCATACAAGCCTGCATCTTGTATAACAACATGTTTTTGTTTATAAGCATGCATAGGTAATATTACAAGCGCATATTATTATGTATGGATAGAAAAAGTAGGTCAAAGTTTGCATACCTTTTTAAATCTTTTAATATTTATACCGTATATATGTACATACTCGTAATTATGAATGTATGTAGATATCCACTTATAGCCTTAAGAAACTCGCCCAGAATATGTTATTATTTTACGAGTGTATATTTTTAAGACCTAAAAGGTCATCATCATAGCTGCTTTACTTCCTCATATCATTACATATACTCACAGATTTAATAAATGAATACATACAGGTATCTAACTATAAATTAAAAATAGGCATACGTTAATATACATGCAGCTATATATGTTAGAGAGACAATGAAGCTTTGTTTTGATTACAAAAACAATAAAATTGAAGAAAAATTAAAAAAAAAACAAACACACATATTTCGAACTTACATAAAACAATGATGGGCGGATGTGTTAAGATCCAAAATAATGATAGAACATGGGTGCGAATCTTTCATATGGACGATCGTGTACACACTTTATATACATAATGTATGTTTGTAAATCAAAGTACGTACATAATTATATATGTATGCAAGATGTTGAATTATTACATTATCGATGTTTTCATTTTTTTTTTTTTTTTTTTTGATTTTCGATTTTAATTTTGCAGACGATTGACGAGAGATTTATATTGTATAATATACTAACAATAATATTCGACATACCTAATACTCTTTTACATATGTATATATGCATGTATGTATGTATGTATGTAATATCCAAGCCCAATAAAATCACAGCCCAGTTATTAAATCATGTACATTTTCAAAATCGAAAATGTAATAAAAAATCTAAAGAAAAACATAAAAAAAATATTTTTAAAAAATCCTATTATTATGCACACATACACACATATTCGTATGTAGTTAAATGAAATAATGCATTACGTACATTGCCTTTATACGTCATCAAGATTCATATACGATTTATGTACGTGTACAATATGCAGAATAGATAATATGGTTTGAGAGTCAGTCAGTCAGGCAGTCAGTCGGTCCCTAAGGCAACTAATTGTTTCTTTATTATTATTATTTTTAACATATAAATATAAGTGCATACATAAATATTCATAAATAATGTATGTATGTGTGTATTTATCGCTATATTTTGTTGTATAATACCATGTAGGTACCGATATGGTTTATTTATACTATGCTGACTTAGCATATGGAGTTTTAAAAATTTTAATATAAGTTCAATGGGTTTGTCGATCATATACATTATATCCATACATACACACACATGTGTGTGTGCGTATACAGCAAAATATACACACAATCTAACATTTTTAATAACACAAAACACAATCATTAGCAAACTTTTTTTCAAATAACTTTCATTTTTTATAATAAAATTTTATTTTATTTAGAAAATTTACAATCGAAAGGAAATCTTCATAATATTTATTGCATATGTACAAACCACCTCCACTCTACCATCACATCATCATTCTCATACACCATTCCATTCAATTCTGTATTTACATATCCACATACATTACGAATATATCATCTATCTATGCATATATCTATATGTAACTATCGCTTGAGACTTTCAATTTATTATTCGAGAAAAATTCTTTTGAAATTCTATTTAAGGATTTTTCTTTACAGTTTTGTTTTTACTTTACTTAAACTTAACTGTTTCTTAAGATAATTAAACTTAAAAATGAAGAAAAATATAAAATAAAGAAAATCCTCAACGTAAAGTATAAGGGAAATAAATTAAGAAAAAAATATATCGAAAAACGGAAACAAAATTTTTCAATTGCTCTTACGTATATACAAAATAAACAGATACAAGTCTGCATATGATAATGAACACATACGAATTTGTTGATATTTTTGATTTTATATAGGTGTGTATGTACGTAAACAAAAACCTTATTCATTCTTTTAAAAAACTAACTAACGAGGCACATTTAATGTTAACGACGAATATTTCATACTAACTATAGCGGTTACATGTCTACATACTCTTCATACAAAAAATACGTATATACGTATGAATGTGCATCTGCATATGTAGATTTTATTACAAAAAAAGTGTATTTTTCTTTAATATTTTTTTTCCTTCTGTTCGCTCTATTTTTTCTCACCCTACTTAGCCATCTTTTTTTTTTTTTGGATCCTTAATACACATTTTGATTTTAATTCTTTTCCATTTCGAATATATATGATGATGATATGAAGAAAAACTTTTTCAAAAGAGGGCGATACTATCATTCCTGCCTTTTTATTTATTTAATGATATATGCATGCATATGTGTTTGTATATAACAACGTATATATGTAAAAGAACCTACATTTATGTATACATACACACACATAGCTAGAACTTTTTTTTTAATTTTCTACATAAGTACGTATAAATGTAATGTGTATCTAAAAAGAAAAGATTTACATTAGGATTCGAAAACATTTAAGTGTCCCAAAATAATATGAATTACTCAGTATATATGTATGCAAGGATTATTTTCTTATCATAAGAATTATAATAATAAACAAAGCTAAAAGTACATGCACACAGTACGGTACGAAATTATTATAACCACTTGGTAAAATTCTAGTTTTTATCTAGCTTTTTTTTTAAATAATTTCAAGAATGACATTATTCAAATTTCAAGGTCATCAGAAAATTGCAACTCTAAAGTAAATAATTTCCTATTTTATTGTATTTGAAAAATAAAAAATTAGAATTTTGCTAGATGGTTACACAAATCTGACACTGTACTGTATACATACATCATTTATTTTCTCTTAATTGTAGATATTATTTTGAATTCACCTACATATAAGAAGTATGCAAATCTACCTAGTAACTACATCCTGCTTATTTTATTCCAAAAAAATTTTCAAGTAAAATTTTTAACATCCTGGCACTTTTTAGTGAATTACTGCCATATGAACGTATATGTACGTATTCTTTTGTATTTTCCTTATGCCAAACATACGAGTACCAAATATACATATAATACAAGCTTATACATATACACTTATACCTTTATAAACAAAAAGGAAGAAATTGCAAAAATTTCATAAATCTTAATATCAATTTCGTATATGTATAGATACATACTCGTATTTGTAAATTTCTTCAAGTATTCATATACATTTATATATCTACAATTCTACATAATATATCCTTTTATGTATAGATACACATTAGTTTGTTTGGATGACGTCTGTATCTGTTTTATATATGAAAATAAACAGAAAAAAATTAAAGTTGCATTTTATAAGAAATCAAATCAAACATAACCACTCCACATTACATATACACATTATAACACAATTACACATTTTTATACATGACTACATACATATGTATGTGCTTGCATATATGCAATGCAAAATTTTACTGTAGTTCAACGTATACGGTGGCAGTAGTATTGGAAACATTTTTGTTTTATTTTTCTTTTCATTTTTCAATTCTTTTTCCTGCAAGGACGTAAATTTTAACGACACAAGATTATATACATATACACGTATAATAAGGTAGAAAAAAATTATATTTGCTTTTCACGAAAATATACAAAAACAGAAATACTTACAAAATATACGTACATGCATGTGTATACGACAAATTCATACTCTGATATAATGAATGCTAACCTGAAAAAAATATACTAAACGAAACATTGCCTGATGCATAAACATATATACGTTTGTTTTTCATATACAGCGGTTTTACCTACGCTTCTATGCAAAACATACAATTCTCCCCAATGTGCATATATGCAAAAACATAAGGAAAATCATAAACAAAACCGAATAAAGTCAAATAAAAATGAAAAAATAGAAAAACAAAATTCAGAAATTTTAAATTGACATTAAAAAAAACAAAAAACCTGAAGACGCACATGCAGTCATTATATTATTGAATTTTGAAAGAACGTTTTCGATAGAAAGAAATATAGAAAAAAAAGGAAGGCATTTACATTTACATACGCGGGTAGGAGAGCGGGTATAGGTTTAAATACTGTCGTACAAACATAATTCTTATTTGTGGCTCGAGGAAATTATCACGGAATGATGAGTTCATTTTTATCTACTGCATACATGTTTGTGCATTACATGTATGTACATTATGTATGTATGACATATCCTCGATATATAAAATTGTGAAGATATCTGTCATCATATGATTTTTTAAACTGTATTTTTAAAGATCAACCATTCAACAATTTTTACTCTTTCTCTCTTTTTCTTTATTTATTCTTTTTATTTATCCCCCCCAATAACCTCTTGTTGTCATAATTTACAATTTTTGTTTTTATTTTGGAAAACATTGAAAAAAATGTTCTTCCTCTCTGTGCTAAGAGAAAAATGAATTTCTTAAGTTTTATGAATGTACGTGTATGTATCCAAATGTACATGATCTCCGAGTGTACAGTATATACTCGTACTTCTTACATACATATGTCGCAGTATAGAATTTTTCGTTATTCACTGAAAATTCATCTATCTATATACTAACATAAAAAATCTATGCAATGTCTCTGCAATGTTGTTATACGTTCATAAATGATTTCCGCGAATGCAGTTTATTTTATATATTATTTGTAAATTTTGTTGTTGTATTTTGGTACCTTACGAAGGAAATTTCTTAATGATTTAGCTGTCTTCCTTTGAAACAAACAAAATAAAAAAAAACAAATTACAACAAAAAGAAAGATACAAAAAAAATAGTCATTTTTTCCGTGATTTTTCTATCATTGCACACATAACATATGTATGTACAGATATGTACATGTATGACATTCTGTTTCCTTAATGTCATTTATTTATTTTATAATTTTTTTTTTTCAGAATAAAAATACACATACATACCATATATGTGAATGTATGTATGATACGAGTATTTTGTAAAATTTATAAGGGAAAATCTAATTTCATATATTATGTATGTTTTCATTTATTTATTTATTTATTTGGCATAGGTACATGTATAAAAAGTTTAAAATTTATAGTACCTATTGAATGTACTATATGTTTGTACGTGTCTATGTATAAACAAAAAAATATGAAGGAATAAAAATTATAAAATTTTTCTTTATTTCGATTTCGTCATATGGTAGGTAAATGGGTGTATAAAGAGCGCCTTCATCAAATAACCCAAAATATGAAAAGATAAAAACATACATACATACTACATATACATATATACCAGACATTAATACACAGGATATACAATCGCATACTCATACTCATACATATAATATGTATATGTAAGGAGAGTAGAATGAATTTTCTTTTATTTATCTTTCGTTTTGATTTTTTGCTGTTGATGTTGTTGTTGTTATGGAAAAATTATTTTAGATCATACATATACACATACACACATACAAACAACTAACTTTGAAAAAAAAAATATACGTAGATACTCGAATGTATACATATGTTAATAAAATGAGTACTTACAGATAATATATTGTGTAAGAATTAAAATATTTACATATACATGCATGCATGTACATTACACAACATTACATTAAAAATAATAATACAGAAAACGCACAAGTGTATGAAATGCAAATATTAAAATTGGATCATATATCATATCATATAAAGTTTTACAAATTTATTTGAAAAAAAAAAAGGATGAAAAAAAATTGTAAAAAACTGACAAAAAAAATATACATTTTTTTTTGTTGTAGTTATGAACTTGGAAAAGTTTTATTTTAATGTTAAGCGTTTTCCATTTCGAATTTTATTTTGTACACATATTTTTCTTTTAAATCTATTTACGAATATTTCCTTCCATTGGAATTACTTGAACAAACAAAAAAAAAATGCTTTTGTTTGAATAACATTTAGATATACATAGTATATACGAATGTACATATGAATGTATGAATGTTGTTAAAACAACGAGGAAAATACAAAGTTTACTACAAACCATGGTGTATATAGAGTAGATAGGGTATGCCAGTTTATTCATAAGAGAGACTAAAAAATGTTCTAAGCAAATCATAACAAATCTACTTTATTATTTAACATGCCGTGTACTTACTCGTATTTTCATTCATAAAAAAAATGCATTTTTTCTCTTTATACTTACTTTGCACTACCCATCATAAGAAGTATACAATAAGAAAGAAGAGACAGTAAGTCGTGGCAACGAGGTTATTGGCAGCTAACTATAGTACGATATACGAGTAGTTTACATACCATGCAAACGAATTTTCATTCATGAGAGAAAACCATTTTCTACTCCTACTTGCTCATCACTACAAACGATGTGAAGTAACAAAGAAACAGGAGCAGACAATATGCTACTACTTTGCATACCATGTACTAGTATTTTCATTCATTATGAAATTCGTTTTCTCCTTCCTTATACTTGTTTTGCATTACCCACTACACACCATACGAAGTATACGAGAAAGAAGAAGAGACAATAAGTAGTAGCAATGGGGTCCAGTGTGACAGCAAGTGTCCCAATCGGGTCAAAGTGTCCCTTTTGGCAAAAATTGTCCCCGTGTCCCCCCTCTGACACAAATGTCCCTTTGATGTTCCACTCGAGTAAATTATACAGATACAGCTAAGGCAAATTCTGGATAAATTAAAATGTGAATCTACTGAAATTATTTTTGAAGAAATTAGAGAGTTGATTGAATTCAATAAGCAAGGCTTAATTAAAGATGAAAATTTTGATGATTATTGGAGGTATGTTCAAAACATTAAGAATTCTTTAGATCAACCAATGTTCGAAAATAATTCCAGGTTTGCACTTTCTTTAATATCACTTCCGCACAGCAGTGCTCTTGCTGAGAGATGTTTTTCACGATTAAACCTAATAAAAACTAAAAAGACAAATAAGTTGAATTACGAAACAATTAATTCAGTTATGTCGTTTTTTCAACAGTTTTTATCATCTTCACAGAAGGACTGCACGAATTTTCAACCACTGAATTGATTAATTGTTTAAATTCAAAGTAATATTAAGTAGTAAGATATTTAATTAATTTCGAATTTATTAATTTTGTTTTGTTAATTGATTTCGTTATTAAATAATTTTTTATTTCTTACATAAAAATAAGAATTTAAAATATACATTTTAAAAAAAAATAACTTATTCTCTCACTCTAGTTACTAGTGTCCCAAAAATGTCCCTCAACGGTAAGCTTGTCCCACTATCAATATAAATGTCCCCTTAAATTGTCCCTCTTACAAATTTCTCAGCTGTCACACTGGGTCACTGACAGCTGACTATAGTACGATACACGAGTATCGCTGCTACTACTAGTACCTTACACATGAAACATGTTTCATTCCACATTGTACCAATCATACCTTATCTACTCTATAATCATTCTACTACCTACCTATCTATGCGCATACATACATTGTATAGTTACTTTCGTATAAGAAGTTAGTCAGTCAGTCAGTCAGTCGTTTACTTGTTTATTAATAATGAAAACATTTTAAAGGATCATAAAAGGAATGAGCACCTGATGATTGCAATAAAAGTATAGTTAAAATAATACCAAAATTATATGATATGCACACATATATTATACATGATATGTTTTTAAAAGAATAAAGGATTTATAAATATTTGTAGAGAGTGAATATATGTATATGTAACATGCATACCGAATACATATATTTGTAACATATGAAATAGATCCATTATTATGCATGATGAATATATGAATTCAAATATTATAAGCACATTATGTATATTCATTTACATACATATGTATAGAATAGATATATACGATTACAAGTAGTTAAAATCTTATTTGTTGTAGCAAAAATTATGAATATGTTTTCTTTCAAAAAAGAAAAAGAAAAATACAAGTATTGTGAATTAAAAGAAAGGAAATGAAAATCTTATTGTAGACAAGTTGAATTGTGTAATTATTATGGTATGAGAATTTCATTATTTTTATTATTTTTTTTTTTTGTACGGATAGAAAAAAAAATTCTTTATCTATGAGAATATATTTACCAATTACCAAATATCTTATAAAGAAATTGATAGATTGTTGTTATACTGAATGATTTATTTTCATCAAATTGTCATCAATCAATTAATTGAATTATGATTTATTTTCCTTTGGATTTGATTGTACTTCAAAATACATACATATTGTAATTTATATCCTAAAATATTAAGTGGATTTTATTAAAAATAATGTGGTAGGTACCTATCGAATTATAAATTCAAAAAAATTAAAAGCTACTAAATTAATAAATTAAATTAAAAAATTTTTTTCTAATCAATTATATTTTTCATTTCATTTTATTTTTTCAGTGTTTGGTTTTGATTCACCGCTAGGACTTTTTCCACCTGGAATGGATCCTGGAAAATTATATAATCCATTAATGGAAATGTCAGATCCACGTGGTTTACCAAATGAACATCCACCATTTATAAAAAAGAAAAGTAAATACCGTAAGTATTTTAAGTATTATAATAAATTAATATAAAAGCGATCAATATTTTGTTTTTTGATCAATTAAGGATCACTGAATTCTTTACCTTTGTATGTGCTCTGCCTAATCCAAGTAAAAAGGAACAAATTGGTCGGAGATTATTTTCTCAATAGTCTCAAATATATATGGCCAAACTGAGTTTATCTCTAATTCCCTAAATCCCGTAAAAGTTGTGAGATCAAAACGGTATATACATTAGATATGCTAATTACTCATACTTTCGCATTTTGTAAGCGAAGGTACAGCCACTATAACCACACACAAATACATATGAACGTCCACGTATACGTGTTACCTTTTAATTTATTTCTTGTTTGTATAAAAAAAAAATTAATAATTGCAAAAATTTGCAATTATTTGAGCTGTCAGTTTAGAAAATTGATTTATTTCCTAAATATTATGTTTGAATATCATAATTTTTTTTTACATAAAACAATAAATACAAATGTTGAAATATATGTATGTATATACATATATGTATATTCCTTTCACTAACTAAAAATCTATTTTACTTATTTTGTATAGAAAAAAAAATGTAAAAAAGAAAACCCAATTCGATTTTCTTTTTATAATTCAATTTCAAAATATTTCAAAAAAAAATAATAAAATATAATAAAAGGAAAATCAAATCACATAAGTATGTATACTTAATATGTTACAATATGACAATTTTATTCGGTTTTTCTTCACGTAACAAAAATGCTGTCAACCGATTCATATATACGCGTATGTACTTATATGTAGTATGTAATGGACAAACATACATATATAATACAGTTCGATTCCATATACACTACCTACATATACTTTATATATTTTTAAAATATATAAACCGATGAAGGAAAAAAAAACGCAAACTCATTAAGTTTCTCCTGAAAATTTCTTCATTATTATTTATTAGAAATAAATTTTATAAAAAAAACTTTGTATTTTTTTTTTTTTTTTGTTTCTTATGGTTTTACTGTGTTTAGTTTTACCGTGACGTAAAACAGAATGCAAATTTCCGGTTCATATCGTATACATATTTTATGTGCTCGCATATTCAATTGCTTTATACCATACTTTATTTTTTAAAATAAAATTATATGAACGATGCTATACATTATATAAAAATAATGAATATAAACACACATACACACATTGATACATATTATATATTACGTACGTATATGTTCGTTATGTTATTGATCTGATCACATTTCATTGATTGACTATCGATTTCAGTTGTTTTACTTTATGGCCAATTTTCGATCGATCACTATTATTATTATTAGATCGATATATAGTTACAGTATCTAAACATACGTACGTATATACTAAATGCTCTATACATACATACTCATATATGTATGTATATGATCTTATATTATAGTAAGAAAAAAAAATATTTAACATAAGATACATATACTCGTATGCTTGATCGGTTGATTAATTTTTCTATCGATCGCTCTTCTAGATCAAATTTTTCGCATGTTTACTGATGCTAGAAAATTTATAACGTACATTATACACAACCTGCATATATGTATACACAAATAGTTAGTTATCTTTCATACAGTGGTGATATAACGTATGATATACAAAAATAACGAATTTAAAAATATTACCATAAAAAAAAAAATTCTATGATTTCATACATATAACCTAAAACATATAACTGAATTTCAAATCAACAACTACTTTCCACACTTTATTCACATCACTATATGAATGAGATATGTATGTATGTGTGTCTGTGTATGTATATTAATTGTTCGGTTGATTTACTTTTTCATAAGATTTCTTGTTTGTCACCTCCTTTATAGTACATAATTGTATCGCAATAGAGATTTTATATACATATGTACATAGTTTTCAACTGTTGCTTTTTTTTCTTCCTCATATATATACATACTCGTATATTTATGTAAGTAATGTTAGTTACAAATTTTCACGTAAAAAGTATAGTATGAAATCAAAATGCATATATCCCCACATAGATTACATGTAATGTTTTTAAGGAAAATAACAATTTTTGAATTGGTTTATTTGTCGATTTTATAGATATCAATTATATTTACGAATGTTTGTGTTTAGTGTGTGGTACTATGTAAGTATTTTTTATAATCTCTGCACCTCATTCATAAATATGTATCATTTGTACTCGAATATATAGTACTTACATGTTAGGCTCTAAAGTCTAGGATGGTGGTCGATCACCTGTTCAATGTTGCGTACATTACTATATTTATACAAACTTAACTCTATTAGCTACATTACATATATAATTCAATCGTACATATGTATGTCCATAAATGTATCTATAATTTTAATACGAAAAACAAAAATACAAAAAAAATCTTAAAAACCACATGTGTCATGCACGAGTAGGCCAGAGCTCTCGTCAGGCGAAGTGTCTCTAATATAATAATGCTCGCGCACTTTTCATGTAGAACAAATTAAGCAGGTGAATGTGGTATGATATTCGTATTATTGTGATCGTTTTTTTTTTATTTTTCTCTTTTTCCAAATTGTATTTTTTTCTTATACATTTTTCTTTACCTTATGGATGGATTACGATGAATACAAACAGATATGTATGTAGATATGTATATTTTCATAGGTAAAGTATCGGTACATACATGTATGGTTTCATCTTCATTTTGATACGCTATAAAATTGAAATAATATACGACTTCATGTATTAGTACATATAGTGTTATATGAAACACTGTACACACATCATATCATTTATATAAATACATATACATAAATGTGTGTAATGTATATTTGTAAAAGAATTATTGAGCATAAAATTCGATCAGTGTTTGATTATTGATCATTAATTTCCCACAATGCATTAGATATTATATGATGTGTGTTAAAACTTATAAATTCTAAGATCATCTGCCGCCGCGAGTGTTTAAAGAAAAAATAAATGTGTAAAAATATAAAAAGAAAATTTTCATTTATTTCTTTAAAATGTACGAGTATAAAACTGCATGAAAACAAAATAAGTAAATGTAATAATAGTACAAGCATCTACATAAATGAAGGATGTTAGTGAACTGCTGCAAATAAGATTTTTTTTTAATTATTCAACACCGGGGGGTATATTAACAGACACACCCTTTTAAAATATACATTTCAAAAATACGATATATTTAACACATTTTTCTATACATACAAAAAATCATACATGCTGCACCGTTCAAAATGCTTTTCATGTTTTAATAGTTCATTGAAGAAAAAGACAAAACAGAAAAAAGAAAAACAACTAAAATCAAATAATTCACGAAAATGAATTTTGCAAGATTGTAAAAAACTAATCAAAAATTAACCTATCAAATGGTGGTGTTAATCAAATTAGATACTACTGCATATAGTTGATTGTAAATTTTTTGCAACTAAACTCATTTACTTGTTAATTTTATTTTTTATTTTTTTTATTTTTGCATAGTTGACTTATGTATAAACGATCTACAATATACAAAAATACTTATATTTCTTCGTGGTACATTACCGTTTTGTGGTGACGATGGTGACCTCATTTTTAAGAAAATTAGAATCCTTTTCGATTATACTATATAGACATTGAATGTGTAGGCGTCTGACCATAATCGTCTATATCAAAAATAAACAATCAATTAAAATCATATAGTAGATGCAGATCATAATAATATCTCACTATCACCTGACATATTTCAAACACACTTTACTTACTTACCGATACTTCAACCAAAAGAAAAAAAAAACATGGATACGATCATGGATACATAGTAACAACATCAACAATGAATATGTAAACATAAACGTTTTAGAAAAGAAAAAAAAGGGAATTTGTTAAAATCGCACCGTTCCTTAAGGTCGTTCAGTGTCGTAAAAGGGCGCAAAACAATTGCATATTGAAATCCTACAACATAAAATTCGTGACGATTTGTATTTTTCTCTGTATACATATAGCTGCATACAAAGCTGCATTCTGTAGGATATTATGATGTAGTATTCATACTGTCGTATATTCATTCATACACATATCTACATACTTGCATGAATATATACACAAAACACATGTACCAACGTATATGAAATACAAGGAAAAATAACGGTTTATGGATAAGGAGCTTTGGGGAGAAGATAAATTAATCGTGGGTGTGACTATTTCTCATCTTATATAAGTAATATTATGTTATGTGTATCTATCTCGTATGAGTAAAATCTTTTTATAAAATTTTTTTTTTATCTCTTTCTCTGTATAGTAATTTTTAATCATGTGCAATCACAATCGTAACAATTATTTTTCTTTTTTTTTTTTACCTACATGTATATAGGTACTCGTTTATGCATTGTAATGTACGTGCAGATATATGTGTGTATGTATGTATATTTGCAGGAATACTTACAATTGCAATATATGTATGGATTTACCTTCAATTCAAAAACAAATTCGCAAATTGAACTTTGATATCGTTTTTTTTTTGTTTTGTACTTTTTTATTTTGTATAAGAAACCACACATGAACTCGTTTTTATTTTACAATATGCGCATATATTAACTATATAAAGCGAAAAATAAAATTGAAAAATTAAAAAAATAAATATAAAAACGTATAAGCATAACCTATTATTGAGTTCTTTTCTTTTATGTATGGAAGTAAACAGTATGATCATATGCATATAAGACTCATAATAAGAGCAGTGTATAATGTATGAACAATATAATGAAATTATTTAAGGCGCCCCACATTGAAACACATTAGGTACTCAACAACAACATCACGGATGTACCATATACTCGTATATATCCTTATAAATGTTAAACAAAAATTCAGAAGAAAAAAAAAAACAAAAGGAAAACTAAGAAAAAATCATGAAAATTCTTTTAGTTTTCTTTTCATTTTTTTTTATGGTTTTGGTTTTGTTTTTGTCTTATGGTGTTTCTTATTTTGTTTTGAAAAATTGATACAATAGAACACCACTTTGGTGGTATACTAAAAATCGTGTAGTTGAGGGAGTAGTATATTGATATATGGGTGTGTGTAAAAAAAAAAAAATAACAACAACAACCTGTACAAAAAATTACATTTTTTTTTTTCAACTAAATACATATTTGTAGTATGTACGAGTGTAAGTAAACTTATATTGTGTAAGTGATTGAACAAAAAAAACACTACGAGTACATACATTATTTAAAGAACAGGCGTACGAATAAATTTCGATTAAATCATTTTATCTGATTTATTTTTATTTTATTCTTTTTCAAATGATAAGATTTCTTTATATCTTTATATGTGTTTGTGTTCATATACGAGTAAATATCGCCTATAGATAATATTGTCCTGAATATTCATGATTTACCTTCTACATAAATTTGAACTTCTCATATATGTGTGTACTGTGTATAAAGAAGGGGGTGGCAATTCTAGAACATGTATAAACATAGCACATTAAACCATTGACAGACATCTAGTCTGTCATCTAATATCCAGCTTTATACCATACTACGAACAATCTAAGCATCAAGCCGATAATGAAATTCGTGAGATTTTGCTGGTAGTGACGTCGTGTACATACAAAATTTATTCTGTGTGAAGTGTAATTTTCTTGACACAATAAAATTAATAAAAATTATAACCTTACGCTTGCTAAATTGCTTGATATTACGTTTATACCACACAGGATGTGTGTCATCTATCTGAGTATAATATATAGTATATACCATGGCATCGATACTGGATGTCTGTCAATGGCTTTATACCAATACGAATAATATACAAAACTTTAGGTACTTATTGCATGTAATTACCACTTTGTTGCAATCGCTATAGTTGTAACCAACTAGCAGCAATTAATGTGAAATGACGACAAAAAGAAAACAAATAAATTGAAAAACTAAAAAATAAATACATGCCTATATATGGTGACTTTTAAATGTAACCGAAAAATAAATTAATGACAAACATTTTAAATTGCAATGATCTCGTAACAATTTCATAACACACTCGCACAGTTTCAAAAAAATGACTGATTTAAAGAGATAATAATGTAATCACATCCACATCAAAAATACTACATACTTCTCTTGTAGATATACTTATATTACATTTAAGTAAATTATTGGCCAAAAAATTATCTCTGCAACTAAACTATAGGTATCGAAAAGGCAATCTACTTACGAATGTGTCTACCTCTACATATATGCATTACAAAACAAACTACGTATAGCTACTTCTTGTACATTCGTGTAAATGATTCTTCTTTAAATGATATTTTCTTATATGTTTCGACATGTATGTTTCTACACTTTAAAATGTAATCAGATAAAAATCAGTTTATACCTGTCATATTTTCATTTTCCATCTCATATTATTAACTGACTGACTGACTTCTTTTTTTTTATTTTACATTTTTCATCATTAGGCATTTAAGTTATTTCACAGGTATGTAGATGATGATGAGAAAATACATAAATATTGTTCTAATCTTGTCATTTAACCGTCGATTATAATATGTATGATCATTGTCATCATTTCTATCATACATACATACATATATACACAATATTAGGTATATTTACATATCAAAAATCATAAGTCAATTTTTAATTTTGAAACATCAAAAAATCATAATTACAGCCTTATGCATGTTACTTAAAAAATAAATATTCACTGATTTTATCTTACATCCTACAAAGAAAAAATGAAAAAGACTAAAAACACTACGAGAGATAATCGTATAAGTAAATAGGTATATATGTACAATTTCACATATGTTTGTAAGTACGCGTCTTCAGAGTCAGAGTCAGTTTCATTCAAGTTAAACATTTATTGTTTTTTGAAAAAAAAAAACTAATGATTAAGAGGATGAAATAATAAGTAAAAAACAAATAACTATAAAGAATGTTCCAAATAAAATATGTAGGTATATGTGCATAAATTCCCATCCCATCTTAATTTGTTGGTATCTATGAATACTGTTTAGGTTTACCAAGCAGTACTCATTTCTTACATGTGCTTACATTATATTAGTTAATGACATTTTATAAAATAAAAATTTCCTCCCAATAATGAAAAAAAAAAAAAAAATTCAAGAATACCGCAAAATAATCAACGGAAATAGAAATGGTACGATGACCAGAAAAAAAAACAAAAACAGACAAAAAATTAATAATGAAAACATCGTATGCGTACGCAACTAAAACAGAATGAAATCTGAAAAAAAAAATCTTGTTCATTCTTTTTTATTAGATCATGTGAATGAATTTATTTTTAGAAAAAAAATTCTGTATTTTTGTATTTTCATTCATCCAGCAGACAACTTTTATATTTCACACACAGGTCAGGTACAATATAATGCTCATGCGTATTGTAATAATCCTCAGAACTCTACCGTACTCTGCTCCAGTAATAATCATATAATCCGCAGTACTCTTATGATCTCTGTTCTCTGTTGATCATTCATTGATCGATAACTAATGCTGACTACTTTATCACATATACTACATATATTCATGATCATCATCTTTATCATATGAGAGGAAATTTAAATGAAAAATATAACAAGTGAATACATCATTAAGCAAACCCTTCGTACACATATGAATATAGAACATTTTATAGATACAAATGTATAATGCAAAAAGATTAAGAAAGATTAGATCCTTATATAAAAAGTACAGTAAAAGTCGTACATCATGAACATTGTTCGATCAGATTTGAAGGAATACTGACTGATTCGAGTTTACTTATGTCGACATAAAGTAACTCAAGTCATGGACTGTCGGTTTTACAACTACTATATGTTATTAGTTCGTTACAAAGGACTTTCACTGTATCTGTTTTACACATTTGTGTTTTTTTTTTTTTTACTGTATACACGGTTATTGTTTTTTATTCCTTATATACTATGAGGTTATCATTATATTGTAGTTTAATTTCAAATTCAATTTTCTGCGATTGAACATGTATTTTGTAATTATTATTATCAATATTTCAGTATTTTTATAGTTACATATTTTTTTTTTTTTTTAGTTTACCTCCATAAACAACGCATACACAAATATAATCTCATACATTTGTTTTAACGGATATCCCAGGTGCGATATGCATAGGTGATTACTGATCATCGATGATCATGATCAAATCGCATAAAAAATATATACATATATTAATGGACATATATTGTACGTACATGTATTTATATAGAGATTATGTACAGCGTGTAGTTTTCATGAATTTCTTGATCTCAGTCAATCAACCATAACAAGATGCTTTTTATTACATTACATTACATACAGATATTATACTGATACAATATACTCGTTCGTATGCTTTTTGGTAATTATTTTCATACACATACTGTCTGGATTTGATAGTATAGAAGATAAGTGAATGTTCAAATTTCGTATTAATTTTACTTCTTAGCTTTATTCCTACATGTAAGGCTGGATTTACGCAGAGCGACAAATGCACCAAACTTTTTTATTAGAAAATGTAAAATGTTCATGTACGTCGAAATTCATAGAAATCGCAATTCTATGTACTTTGCTTTAACGTAAAAGTGAAAAAAAAAATTATTAAAATTGTACGATAGTACCATTGTTGTATTTGACACATCATGTTTACTCGTGTTTTCATTCTTGAAAACAAGTTGATTTTCTCTCTGAGTGGAATGCGAATATTGTACTGACAATACAACAAGAAAAAACAACTAACAACATACATACGAATACGAGTGGTCAAGTGGTATTCTACACACTACACATCATGTGTACTCGTATTTTCTTCTTTCAGATAAAGTTGATTTTCTCTCTGAGTATAATGTGGATATATCATACATGACAAATACGGAAAATCAACTCAAAACAACATTTTATTCTTGCTCCTCCCCTTTATACATTACATACTCTGAACTCTGAAGTAATCTACACATCATGTCTACTCATATTTTCTCTTTTCCTTCTTGAAAAAAGTTGATTTTCTCTTCCAGTATATAATGCGAATATTGTACATCATAACAAACACGAAAAATCAACTAACAACTTTTTATACTTGCTCCTCCCCTCTACACATACCCTGTAGTAGCTCAGATCATTGACTATAATAGTACCTATAGCATACGCTACGATAATACGAGTAGTATTTTACACATGAGTATGAGTAGATACTCGTTCTCGTCATATAAGACAGGAAGTTGATTGCAGTAAAATACGGAAAATAGTCGAAAATATTTCATTTTTCGTTGATTTTAGTGTTGAGCGTACGTGATTGTTTGTTTATTTTTCTTTGCTTTATTTTATTTAAATTTTATTTTATTTTCTAAAATACAAAACAGGGAAATTTCACAAACTTGTATACTATTTATAGGAGTACATTTTCTGGTAGCATTTTATTCAGTTTTATTGAAATCGGTTAAATAAAAAATAAAATAAATTTAAAATAATATAATTTACAGAAGTCCAAAAAGAAAATATCAAAATAAAAAACAAATAAAACAGCACACAATAAATTCAAGTGTGAAAGTCTCACAAAAATATACGAATAAAACTCATGTAGTCTCATGTGTAATATAATTTTTCAATGCATATTTTTATACGCATCTCTGTACCGAACATATAAGTATAAATATCATGGAAGGTGAGATCATATATGTCCTACTATATGTTCATAAAAAGATTATATTTGTTTAAATTTAACAATTTTTACTTTACGTACACATTATACACATTATTAATGATGAACTCAATGAAATGAAGAATGAATTCTCTTGAAATTGACATGTGTGGTTTATATGCGTGCATATGAGCATTTGTGTGCAATATGTATATATATGTGCATACAATATAAATGCATATTACCATCTGTAATGTGCGACGCGACTACATATAATACGGTAGATGATCAAAATCCTCCTTATAAAGGATCAATTAATCATACAATAAAAGGTCGATGTTGTTAAATATCATGTATTATTTTTTATAATTTTTATACTCTTAAATTCACATTATTTATATATGAAACACACGGAAAAAAGTGTAAAAAAGGTGTGGTCGTTCATCATCCATACATACACTGTATACGATCATACATGAAAATTTATTTTACATATTTCGGCTACCTTTTTTATAATATTCAATCCAAATTATAAATGAGAAAATACTATATGATATGGTTAATGTCAGTGTACGTATGTAATATTATTTATCATGAGTGGTATTATGTATATGAGTACAAGAATATAATGTTTTTTATTACTATATGTACATCTTTTAGATTTTTCTTGTTGATTCAGAGCTACTTCATTTTTTTTTTCAATGTTTTATGTCAATGCTGTCTGTATACGGAAACAAAACATTCAAAGATAAAAATACATGCAATTGTTAGTATATCCAATTCATTTTCTTGTTTTTTTTTTTTATGTAATCGTATGTGCAGATGAAGATCGCCGGTTATAATCTTTTCATTTTTTCTTTTCAAACAAATTATCACAAAAGAAAAATTAGTAAATGAAATTTAATTGAGGGAACTTTTTAATTACAAATTTGTCTAAACATCAAATTGTCCCATATACCATTTACAAAGACAAATTAATCTCAAACTTATCTTCTTCTTCGTTTTAGCCTTAGTCTTTTCCCATTTCTATTTGAGATTTGCTACTTTACTTACTATCCTCTCTTATATTATATCTCAATTTAAGTTGTTTCATCTAATACCGTTCTTTATTTTTGTCATCCACTTCAGTGTGGATCGTTTCATTTTCCTTTTTTCTTTTAAATTAATTTCTAGGATCCCCTTCATAAAGTTGTAGCTGTCTTTCTTTATCACTTGAAATACCATATTAGGCTTTTCTCCCCTGCTTTCCCTACTATTGTAACTACGCGCACTACCTTGAAAATGTCCTCTAAGTAGTTGTTTAAATTATTTTACATTTATTTTTTTTTAATAAAAAAAATTAAAAAATTTAAATTATAAATTAATTATCCTGTTTATTTTTTTTTCTCATTTCATATGTAATTTTTTTGATTTTTTTATTTACTATGTACCAAATAGTACCAAGACCGAAGGGACAGCATTCAGCACCACGTGGTGGACCACCAAGATCATGGACAAATGCTGAATTAACTGAAGCATTACAACATGTTTGGAATAAAAAAATGACAACAAGTCAAGCATCTAGAATATTTGGTATACCATACAATTCATTATTAATGTATGTACGTGGTAAATATGGTAAAAGTCTGAAATTAGAACAATTACGAAAAGATTGTATAAGTGGTCCACCAATTGAATTAATAACAATGGGTTTAAGTAAAAATGCTGATCGTAATAAAGATTTACATTTAAAAGATCTTGATGTACCAATACCACGTAGTTCTAGTTCAGAACCAGATCTATTATCCAGTCCGAATCCATTATTTAATCCATTTCCACCTGGTTTTTATCCAGATTTTCCAGGTGGTTTTCCTGGTTTACCATTAAGTATGTTAAATTTATTACCACCAGAACGTCATCAATCATCTGGTGGTATGCATATGAATTTGGATGAAGATTGTAAATCGGATAGATCAAAACAATCATTAGAAGATGATTTTTCGCAGCCATTAGCATTGGCACGCGATGAACGGCGTGAATTACTGCAGCAGAACGGGCAAGATTGAAATTTTTGGCAAGATTGGGCTAACATCAACCCGATCTCAACAACACAATCTACAGCATTAACTGGACCAGAACAATTTTTCTCAATACCACCACCACTGAGAGTACCACCACCACCACCGCCGCCGCCTCCTCCACCTCCTCCTCCTCCACCACTATCATCATCGTCATTATCATCATCACAATCACAATCATCAACAGTAGTACATCATCCAACAACATCAGGTACTCATAGTAGAAGCAGCAGTAGTGGTAGTAGAGGTGTTACTGGCAGTATATTTCCATCATTCCCAACGTCATCATCATCTGCATCATCAGTACCTTCATTTTTATTTCATAATCCTTTTTTTCCAATGACAAAAACATCAATGACATCAACGAAACGTAGAATAAAACGTATTAAGAAAAAACGTATTAGATGCGAAGCTGCTGTAGGCAATAGTAATATGAACATGAACATGAACATCAATACAATGAACATGAATACATGTAATGGTAACAGTACAATATAAATATAAAAAAAAAATTCACAACTAAAAAATACAATAACAAGGACAAAAATTAAAATTATTTTTTTTTCTTTTTTTTTTTAAGTAAAAATGAGTGACAAAATTTATTTAAATTTATGCCTTCTAAGTTGTAGGTGTTTGTGTATATACGAGACTATTATTTTATAACAGAGTTATGTACTACTAACATAATGTACTTAAATACGAGACACGTACATACCTCCTTTACATATAATATTTAATATTAATATTTGTATGTGTATATTATAAGGATATTTTACGTTCATTTAATTCAATTAATGAATTTTGTTATATAAATAATTTTTTTTTCTCTAATTTTAGTTAAAAAATAAAAAAATTGTTTTCTTGTTTTTTTTTTTTTTGTTATGAATTTCTCAAATTTTAAGGATTTACCACAGTTAAATATATATATATTTTTTTTTCTTATAAATTTATTGGTAATTCTTAACGTTTTTTTCTTCTTTTTTATAATATTAAAACTGTAATTCGATTTTATATAAAATATCACATATGTCCAAAATATTTCTTGTATATTTCTTAAACACACCCACATAGAGTCAGAATGCTTTAGTGTAGGCGGGGTACATACATTGACAAAAATTTGCATACACTGCAATATTATTTCATTCAGTGTTATTTTGAAAAACACAACAAATACACATATAAATAATTACACAAGTAAAAAAGTACAAGCAATAAAAAAATGAAAAAATAATAATCTTTATAGATGTGTAATTCGATTTGAAACATTTTTAAATTTGATTTGATTCAATTTCCTATCCGTTTTTTTTTTTGAATTTCATTTTTTATATTTTATGAATTTTTTTGAATTTGTTTTTTTTTTTAACATAAATACAACATTTAACATGTTATATACGTCATACATTGTAAGTATGTAATGTATATAAAACTTTATACATAATGTAGAAATATTAATAGTAATAATAATGTTAATGTAAATGAAATTAAAATAATAATCACAAAAATCGTAAATACATAACATACATACATAAATATATTAGAATGTGTAAATTAAATTCATTTTTTTATAAGTATATATATAGATACACATACATATATATAAATGTATATAAAAATAATTATTAATGTAATAAAATTAAAATAAAAATAAAATATAAGATGAACTATTAGTGAAATTAATTAAAATAATAATAAGTACATCTGTATTTAAGTATCTAGTTATAAATTACATATATATACTAGTATGTAAGTCCATTACATAATATATACATTTATACTATTATATTATAATTATTATTATTATTATTATACGCAATAAGGAATATAATTATTATCCTTAATTTTTTTTTCTTGTTCCATTCTATTAGATTTTATTTTTGTTGTTTTCCATTTTTTTTTTTACTTAATTACTATACTTTTATTATTTTTTGTTTTTCAAATATGAATTTTGTAAGATATGATATTATAAATTGAATTAAATTTATGTAAATAAAATACATGATGTATACATAGTAAATAAATGAATAAATAAACGCGATAGTACTTACTACGAATTATATGAAATAAATATAGATAAAATATCTGTACAGAATATTGAGTAAGAACAGTAATATTTAATTTAAATAATAAGAAAAACAAAAGACATAAAAAGAAATATTTACGAGTATGTACATATATTGGCTGAGTTCTAAAATTCAGCTTCACAACACAATTTATAAATAATAAGTATGATGAATTATGCATAAATGCATTTATGTATACTGTAATACATTTTATAGAGAACTTAACAATAATTTTAAGAAATAAATTTAAACAAAGAGACGAAGAGAAAAATTATCCATTATATAACTATTACAATATTATAAAAAAAAAAAAATAAGTTAAAAAGGACTATTTTTTATTATTTTCATTATTAATACAAGGGGATTCATATCACTCTTTTCAGTTCGTTAAATAGTTTTGAAGTTTCGTACAGTTCTGTTGACATGAACGAAGATCTCGATCTTAGACTTCTTCTTAGTTTACTATTTCGTTTCGTAGTTGTTTTCATTTCAGCTGTCATATTGCAATTATTGTGATATGAGAACTGTCAAATATGAGTAACGAATGTACGAAAGATAGAAATTAGAAAATGCGAAACATTTTATCTTTGTGGTTTTTCGAAACTTTCATTAATTTGTAAATGTATATGACAATGAACTGTTACGAAGATTACGAAGTTAACGACAATTTGAAAAGTTAAATTGAATCCTCTGATTATTTACAGTGTTATATTAATAATTAAGTATACATATGTACATACATACTTAAGCATAATGTATGTATGTGAAATACGTATGAAATATAATGCAAAAATAATTAAAAATGAAATTAGTGCAAAATTAATGAAATTATTTCAAAATCGATAACGTTAATTAACGCAGTAATGCATAAAATATTAACATAAAATTTATATAAAAAAAAGAGGAAGAAAAAACAAAACAATAAAATGAAAAATACGAAAATACAATTTTAAACTTAAAAACTCTACACACTTGCGATGATTCTTTCCTATAGATTGTTGAAAAAAAGTATGCTTAAAAGAACCGAAAAAATCTATTAAGAAATAGCCAACGATTTTCAATCGAATCACCAATCATAATGGACGCCATTTTCTAGAAGAAAAAAAAATTGTTTCGACATTTACATATATGTACAAAATGAGAATAAAAAGAGCAGACATCTTAAAATATTTTATACAAACAGTTTACGAAATATATTCACTTACGTATGTTAATATCAAAACAAACAAAACAGTAATTCTTAATAGCTACGTCCTTTAAATTCAGATTATTCAACTAAAAACCTCATTTTTTATCTACAGCATTAACAATTTCTTCTTCTTCTCTGTAATCACACATTTTTAAAAATGTAGTTCGACAATTGAATTTTTTTGTGCTTGCGCAAAAATCGTAGAAAACAAATTCTGGACATTTTCAAAAATCTCTTGCATAAAGAATTTTACATGTGATGAGTGTAGATACATATATTACATATTCCATTTAAAATTTGTGAAGATTTTTTTTTTATTTTACATTTATACAAGTAGATACATCTACAAATGTAATACATATAGTACTACGTAGAAGAGTTGTAAAAATCATTTTTGAAAAATGAAAATGATTCTTCTTAAACAACACCAAAAGAAAATCTCTTTTTATTTTTTTCACATTTATCATTCCAATTCCAACCAACTATAAAATGTTATGTGTTGTAAGTACTACATTTTACTGTACGACGATATCCTATTTTCATTAAGATTTTTCTTCATTTTGTTTTATTAAAAGAAAAAACCGATTTCAATTTATTTCATTTTTTCATTCCATTTTAAAAACATTTTTATTTCGAATCTTATTTAAAAATCAAATTTTTGTTTGTTTTTTTTCACCTTTTTTTTTAATCTTTTCATTTTACTTGTGTTGTATTTTATTTTTCATTTGAATTTTTTTTTTTTTAATAATATATTTCGAATTCAAAACGTTTTTCTTTATAAAACCGTTTCCATTTTAGTACGATCATCGTGTATAAGTGCACATGAAAAAATATTACACTTTTATCATTACTATTACAAGACAAAAACGAAATATCTATATAGACACACATATACATGCGAATATTGTACAGGATGATTCGTAATAAAGTGTTCCAACATAATACCAATCGATTCTTTGATGTGTTGTGATCAACTTTTACGATGAGGCATTTTTTCGAAAAATCCCTCATTCACTCCTTTATTAAGGGTTGAAACATTTTCGTCTGTGCAGTGAGGTGAACTTATATAAAACGTTCTAACTTCTGTTCAAAACACGATAGAAGAACAAATAAGATTTCGATAAAACATATGTATTATGAGCTTTCCAAAAGTATCTAACATGTCCTTGATACGTTGCCAAATGTGGCAGTGGCAGATATGAACATTCATACTTAAAAATGTTGTCTGCGATCAGCGCTTAAATGACAATTACCTCTTACGAAATTAATTGTTGTGTTTCAAACCTTTTTTTTTCCAATTTTGTGTTAATAACTTTTGAAACACGAATAGACATGATTCTTGTTTTTATTTGAAAGACATCTTAAGGATGCATTTTTTTCTTTTAGAAAAAATTATATCCTTTTTAAGGACGAAGGATAAAAAGTTAAATTTTTAACCAAAATTTTTTATTACAAATCACCCTGTACATAAATGTACCTACAAACATATATAAAATATTTTATTATTTCTGATTTATACTTTAACTTTTATTTATTATCTTACGTGTTTTGTTTTTTACATAATTTTTTTTTTCTTTCGATTTTTAATATTTTTACAAGGATAAATTTAATTTTTATGGTAATATGTGTAAATGTTATTTTTCATTTGTTTTGTTTTGTTTTTTATTTCCTTCTTTAATTCTCCACTTCTATATACATACTCGTACATGTATGTATTCATAAAATGTAACAATCATCACACGGTTATGCATACACGTGCAATACAAATTGTATGGGATTTTAAAAGGATTCGCCTCCTATACATTTTCTTTCATTTCAATTTTTTACATTTTTTCAAAAAAAATTTAAAAATAATAAAATACAAATGGAAAATAATATAAGTTTGATGAAAACTTGATGATAAGAAGAAAATTCTTTTTTTTTATTTTTATATTTATTTTTCGATTATTGTTATTACGAGTAGGTGTGTACATACACACTTGAATGGTGCTTTAAGTTAAACAAGAAAAAAAAAAGGAAAAATTAAACAAGACAAACTGTCAGTTTTATGTTATAAAGATATAATAAAATTTGTATCCTTATACATACACATAAACACTTTTGTTTGTATTTACATTATATGATGTTATGTTTTTGGAAACAAAATTTATTTGTACGCAACAAAATGTATTTGTTTTAAGTTGGAAAAAAAAAGCAGAAAAAATTTATCGAAAACATCAATCGAGAACATAAAATTAATTAAGTAACGATATTAAAATATTGTGAACAAAATAATAAAAATCAAAATAAATAAGAATAATAATGAAATAGATGTTAGAATATGAAACAAAAAAAAAAAAAAAATGTAAAATTTTAAAATATTTTTAGACATTTTAGACATCTATTCTGGACATTTCGTATTAGTATTCTTGATGAATACTAAAGAAAAATATCTTTTATAATTAAATTTATTCAAAAACAGGATTTAAAATATCGCTGGATAGGATATTAAAGTATCTAAGTCGATGAATTGAAAAAAGTCGAAAAAATTGGAGCATTTTTTTGTTGAATTTATTGTTTTTTTTTTCTATTATATTTTTTTTTTTAGATTTTAAGAAAATTTATGAATTATTTTTAGTTTCTTATTATTATTATTATTATTATTATTATGAAGTAAAGTTGTTTATTTTTCTTTAAACGAAAACATGAAAAAATTTTGTTTGATTTATTAATGTGTTTTTATTTTTATTATAATTTGTTATCTGTTCGTATATTTTGTTACTACTTATTTTATTTATTTTATTTTAGTCCTGTAAGTGTTTTTAATCATTTTTAATTATTTCATTATGATCAACCGGATTTTGGTTTTGCGAATTTATTTTCTTCAGTTTTGAAGTGAATGAAAGTTCAATTGCAAATACAAAATACTATTTAGTATTTTTCCTGTTTTCTTCTAGAAAAGTGATTCTATTGAAAAATCTATATGTAAAGAATCTATATTAATTGATATAATTCTCATCCCCTTTGGCCTAGTTTTTATTCTTAATGTTTTAAGGACTGATGCTGTATCTGTATCTATAATACGGTAATGTAAATCTTACAATTATTATTCCTCTTAATATTTACATTTAGATTTGATTACAATAATCTTTCATTTTTTATAAAAAAAAAAATAAAATAAAATCCTGAATTATTTTATTTGAAACAAAAAAAGAAAATGAATAAATAAAAATGGATGCGCTAATAAATTACTTGTAATTTTAAACATTTTGTTCTTTTTCAATTTTTCCATTAAACAAATAAGCGAAATAAATAAATAAATACATAGATTTGCATATATGTGAAATAAACAAATTCTTAATATGAACATAAATACAACATATGTATGTATACCTATTATATATTAAATAAATACAAATTGTAATAATGATATAATAATGAATTGCTGCAACAAAATACAGGGTATCAAAAAAAAGAAAAATATAATAAAATTTTTGAAAAATAAAAAAGTTCAATAATAATAATTATTCATAGACCGTAAGATTTAAACATTAAAAATAAAATAAAATAAAATTCATACAAAACTATGTACATACATGCATACACATTAAAAATACATTATGTGCAGATGTATAAATTACAATATTTTAGAATGAAATTAATTATAAAAAAATACAAAATACAATATTTAAATGAAACAAATTTTTTTAATGTAAAAATCATTTGTGTTATGTATAGGCACATGTTGTGTATACATTTATTTGTATTTATGTATATGAATTTAGAGCAATAATGAAATGTACATACACAACATTTATACGTTATGTAACTTTTATACTATGTACATGTATGATTTATGCCGATTGTACATTCAATGCAGTGCAGTGACTTCAACTTCGACTTTAATTTAATGGATTTATATGTATTAGACCTTCTACATTCAATATTCAATGCAGTAGTAGACTTGACTTGACAACTACTTTTACATGTTAAGCTTAAGAATGATGTGAAGTCGAAAGTCGATGTCCAAGTTGAAGTCACTGCATTGAATTTAGAAGCGGCATCAAATGATAAATCGGAAAAACAATCTTTTATGTGAATCACAAATATCATAAATCACTGTAATTTCATGAAAACGAAACGACATGAAAATAAAAGAAAAACAAAGGAAATTATTATTATTAAAATCACATAAAATTTAAATCAACAGTATATAGTGATTAATAATCAAAAAAATAAATAATAAAAATATTTAAACAAAGAAAATACGTTACAAATTGATATGAGATTGAAAACAAAACAAAAAAGGTAAACCATCATATAAAAATACATAATTATATCGTATCGTATCGTATGAAGAGTACTTCATATGGATTGTCTTTACTTCCATGAATTACATTTTGAAACATTTTGTGTAAGATTCTTCCTACATAGGTACACGAAATTCATTATAGATCGACGGAAGTTTAACAACAACACATAAACGGATACATACACAAAATACAAATGACAGATGTGTAGATACAAAAAAAAAAATAATTAAAATTAAGTAAATAAATGAATAAAGTATAACGACAATACCATAATATTAAAAATTAATAAAAAAATTTAAATCAATATTTGTGTTACCCAAAATTGAAAAATAAATTAATTAAAAAAATATTTAACAAAAATCTACCAAATTTACCTCAATATTAAATACTTATGTATGTATATGTATATAATAAAAAAAATATATATACATATATACAATTGAATATATGTATGTATATGTATATGTAAGTTAATAATATTATGTGCATATATAAATAACAACAATAAAATTAAAAAAAAAAAAATTTACAAAAATATAATTACATATTTTAAGAGTATACCTACTATACTTTATCTTTATAATAAAATATGTAAATCTAGATTCAAGTACACAGTTACTTATTACATGAAATGATTAATTCAATGAGCAAAATAATAAATTTTATTATTTTATTTTTTACTGTTTTTTTATTTATTTATTTCAAAATTAAACATTCCTGTATTTTATTTTATGGATTTGAATGTAAAAAAAATTTAAAAATTTTTAATTAAAATTATTTTTAATTTTGTTCATAAAATTTATTAATATATGCGCACATTAGTAATTATTATTATCAACAAATAACATAAGAATGATAAAATAATTCAGGATCATAACCGATTCTTTCATATATTGAAATAATTTTACTAAAACCGCGAGTGTCACATCTCTGATCCGCGAAATAAGGATGAAATGAAAGTCATATATCCGTTTTTAGAAAAAATAATTTTACAAATTATCACAGTTTTTACTGCGAATATTGACTGCGAAAATTTTCTCCTACAAAGTTGTATAATTTACGTAAGAAAAGGTGTAGGAAAACTTACTACTTACTTGCGTTTCTTTCTACTTTTTTATCTCTTTATATACTTCTCAAATAATCGAAGAGTTCGATGACTGTGTTTGATTACACATGAAAATATAAATCAAAACATTTATCGCTTTTTGTTGCTCACACGAATCTTGTTTCGATCTGATATTCTTCTTCGTACACGCCCACTACACTGCAGTACCTAGTATACACAAGAATATAAGTAGAAAAGCTACTATTCGATTATCTTTCTACTTTTCTTTCCACTTCTCCTTCTATATCTCATACACTTGAAAGTTAAATGACCACATTTGTTTACAAATGAAAATATAGATCAAAACGTACACAAGAAAAGGAGAAGAAAATCTAGACCTCTGTAAACAACAAGAACCGATTATTGTTTTGACCTATATTTTCATTCATAAACAAACATGGTCATTGAACTCTTGAGTATTAGAAATTTTTAAAAACTATGTAAGATCTTCAATGAGTCAAGAATGAGTTCTGCAATTTGTTCTACTTACTTTCATTATAACTTTTAAAGATTTTCCAATTTTGGCTTGAAGATTTCATTACCATACCTCTCTGTCTGCTATAATTTGGACATACCAAGTGCGCTCAAATACGAATAACAAAACAACATAAAATAAAATATTCTATACTTGTACATTATAATAAAAAGTTAATTCTTAAAACAAGTTAGAAGAAAACAAAAACAAACTTAGAATAATTTCGAGTAAAAAACGAATTCACAAAATTGTATAAAATTAATACAAAAAAAAAATATATATTAAAATAAAAACAGATTTTTTAGCTTTAAGATGTAATAAATAATTTAGTAACTTAATTAAAAAAATATATATATATAAAACAATTAATAAAAAAAAAATGAATTAATTTTAGTTTTAAAAGAAAAAAAAAAAATATGAAAAAAAAATATCTTGAACAAAAAAAGAAAAATAAATAAAGTGGGAATCAACACTCGCATTAAACAAAACAAAAAAAATGAAAAAAAAAAAAAAACACAAAACTAATTAAACAAAAGGAAAAAAAAATATTAAAATGATCATTTAAAATAATTAATTTAAAAACAAATAAAAATATGAAATATTAAATAAATGAATAAATAAAAAAAAAATATTGAAAAATGAAAAATATATAAAATTTTTTGTTTGTTTATTATTGAATTTCATTGAATTTTCTGCAAACATTTTATACACAAAAATAATGTATGTATGTATAACAGTTGACAGAAGAAATTATCATAAGCAGATACCTAAATGAATATTTTTTCAAATTTCGTTGCTCCTTCCCTCTATTACACACTATTCTGTAGCAGTGGAGGTCATTCACTATGATAGTGTCTATAGTATATACGCTACGATAGTACGATAGTAGTATTCTACACATCACGTCTAGTCGTATTTTCCTTCTTGAAAGAAAGTTGATTTTCTCTCGCAGTTCAGAATACGAATATTGTACATGATAACCGTCAACTTTTGCAGTAGTGATTGTTTTTCTGTTGCTTTTTTCATTTCTTTTTCCTTATTATTTCATTTTTACTAACAGAAAATACACAAAATGATTCCTTAAGCTTAGTACGGAGTTCGATGGAATTATTTCGTGCAGCATTTTTGCTAGAAAAGAAAAGAAAATGTGTATGAGTGATTTTAATGTGTTGTAATGAAAATGACAAATAATATTACTTGACAGCAACAGCTGGTTTTTTGTGCTGTCAAAATTATCAAAGAAACCCACGGAATCCAACTATTTATTTCGTTCTAACATGAACGGATATAAAAGTCTTTTACTCGATATTTTATTCTGTTCGAAACGTTGACTCGCATAAAACAAAAACGTATATGGAAAAATTGAGTGCACGTAATTTCATTTGGGGAACGAAATTCCGTTCAGACTCCGTACTAAGTTTTAAAAGTAAAAAAAAATAATACCAAAACACATTAAATGATGCAGATGAATGAAATGTAAAACGTAATAATGTTAAAAAAAATTTTTTTTTATGCAATTTTGATTTTATTTTATTTTATTTATAAAATAATAAAGTATACGGTAAAACCCCAAATGTACAAAATAAATACAAGAAAAATATATAAATAGGAGTTACACATACATTCTATGATTATGAAAAATTTATAAAAAATAAAAAAGAAAAATTACTGAAATTTAAAATTATTCAAAACAAAATAAATAAATCCACATACTCATCGTATATAGTCATAAAACTATAAAAAAGAATTTTTTTTAAAGAAAAATATTTTTATCTTTCATTATAGAGAATAAAGTCCATTAATACACTCGTGACAGACATGTTGTATTAATTAATACTGCGTATCCATTAAAAGTTATGTGTTAATGGAGGCATAGAATTCTGTTCGTTCAGACATACTTATTTGTCAATTGTACTCAATAAATACCCCTGTCTCATTTTACTTCTCCATTTTCCTTAGAAAGTCGAGTATTTCGATATAATTTTATGACGTTTCGGTAACATAGGAGCATGAGATATATGACATAGCACAATGTACATAGGAAAATATGAATATATTTACTCATAGCTAAGAAAAAACAAATCATAACTAACAATATAAATAAGAATCAGAAGACAAAAAAATAAATCACACATTACCTATAGGTACTAATAATTTTCTATACATAAAAAAAAATAATATAATTCCAATAACAGGGTAAACTTACTTTATATTATATACAAACACAAGTACATATGTATATGTAAAATAATAATTAAAGGAAATATAAATACAATTAAAAAGAAAAAAAGTTTTATATATTTAGAATACACACATTTAATAGTATAGAGTGCATGTATGGAGTGAAGAAATATAAAAATACCGTAATAAATTACATTGATACATACAAAAATATACATAGTATAATTAAAATTAAAACAAAATTTACTTAAAGCCAAAATAATTATGAAAAATAAAAAACAACAAATACATGTAATAATAATAATCATAAATTTTACATGCATATTAGGTACTTTCGATTTGCAAATTTCAAGTACTTGCGAGTAGAAAAGGTAAATGTCTGTGCTAAACCATCTACTCGCAGCTACTCATGAAAAATTTTCCAATTAGCTGGAAGTAGATGCAAGAGTAGTTACGAATAACTTTTATGTCATTCGTTTTAACAATTTATCCTAGACACATTTTAGTACTCGCAAGTCGCAAGTACTTGAAATTGCCAAATCGAAAGCACCTATTATATACATAAACCACATTATATATGATATGTAGATACTATATATGTATAGTGATAAATTTTCATATACTTATACACGTGTATATATACTATATAGGCTATTTAAATGTAAATTACATAAACAGAATAATGAAAATACAAAATGTATAGTCAAAAAATTAATAAAAAAAATAAAATAATTAACGAAATACATACTCGTATGTAATGTGACATTGAGCACAAGAAGAAAAGTAGTAAAAGTGAAAATTAACAAAACAAAAAAATATATATTGAAAAATCTACAAACATTTATAAGATATAAAAAGATAAATAAAAGCTGAAATTGATAAAAATCACTTACATAAGTCTATATATGTATAGATAAAACAAGGAAAATATACTCGTATGTACTACATGTAGAATATAAAATAAATAATTAATTTAAAATGAATATACCAAAATGGATGTATATGGATATTGATAATTTTTATAAAAAAATAAAATGTAAAGTAAAAATTAAATAGAAAATAAAATAAATGAATTTAGTGCAATATTTGTAAATATACATATATACAGTATCCATTACATACTTAATTATAATAAAAATTCATACATACATACTACATAATTAGGATACAATTTATAATTGATTCGTTTAATAATTATGATTTGCATACCTCTTGAATTATAGTTTTATTAATCTTTGTATGCAAAAAAAC
Organism: Villa cingulata; assembly: GCA_951394055.1. NCBI lineage: Eukaryota > Metazoa > Arthropoda > Insecta > Diptera > Bombyliidae > Villa > Villa cingulata. The sequence continues at coordinate 765,220 of OX596019.1, read as the reverse complement.
AATTATCAAATTTTTAAGTTTTACAATTTTTTATTTATTTTTCATCTTATTTTCAAATGGTATATATGTTCAATCAAAGAAAACCGCATTTTTGTTCAAGAAAAAATATTTTTCAAATGAATTATTTACGCATAATTAAAAGTATAATGCGGCGTATTTATGTATTTTATTATTTTAAACGTCCATATGTAAAATTAAAATGAATAAAAGAATAAAAATTGTAAGAATTAATCAATATTCTTACAAGATAATACACAAATAAATATCTACAGAATGAATGTGTATAGAAGTATAGACAAAATAACAATAATTTTAGAATTCCTTTTTGAATAAAAATTCATCTGAATAACATTTTAAAAGAAAGTTCAATTTGTAGAAAAATCAAAAAACCACACATACGACACTAAACTGTAACGCCCTACACGATCAGTGATAAAACGAAAATGTCACCAACGACAAAATAAAATATAGACTTATACATCCCCGATAAGCGGCACTGTTTTGTGAAATTTTATTCGAATAATATGAAGATGTCAACGATTATTTTAGTTAATTCGTATGGTGATAGGCGAAAAATTAATGATGAATTCCTGTAAATAATCATTAGGGAATTGCTGTTTATTTAGGGTATATAAGTTGAACGACAAAACATCGCACTATGTTAGCTGCGAGTAGATGGTTTAGCACAAATATTTACCTTTTCTACTCGCAAGTACTTGAAATTGCCAAATTGAAAGCAGCTATTATTGACAGTTGCCGTTGACAGTTGTCGTTATCGATATCACTGAACGTAGAAAATCACTGAATGTCGGTCGATAGAAGAAATGTCTCTACGTCTACACAATTTTATCTTTTTCACAAAATGGTCTGAGCATTTCATTATCGTAGTGGTACAACATTTGAACCACTAAACCTTAACCTAAACTATACTCTTATACGTACGTACGGTTTTTTTAACGATCAAATCAAACCAAAATCATCATCAAAGTTTTGAATATACGAAAAATAAAATTTAATTACATATTCACATATTAGCAAATTACACATGTACGAGTTTGTATATACTCATTTGAAAAAAATGTAAATACTTTCCTTTTTAAATTTTTTTTTCATTTGTCTTTGTTATTGGTATTGATATTTAAAAAAATAAATTAATTTAATTTAATTAAAAAAAAAAAAAAAAGAAAGAGTAAAATATAAATAAAATTAATTTTTTTTTTATGTTTTGTTGTTTTGTATTTTGTTCATGCACTAATGCGTCTTTTTTTTTTTTGTTTTTGAATAAAGACGCATATACGTTGTTGTGTGTGTCATGTGCATGTAAAATTACTTGTAATATACTATAATAAGTATAATGTAAACATAAGTAAATTAAAAAAAAAATAAATAAATACATAAATAAATAAAAATGCACGGTGTATGTATGTATAAATTTTAAAATGCATACAATATACTATTTAGATTTAATTTACATGTAATGTTAATTGTATACGTTTTATATTTATGTATGTGTGAATGTGTACAATTGAAATATATAATTTTCTTTGACAGAAAGAAAAACCAAAAATTGTATTGAGGATATCTTGTGATAAGATGGCAGATGGTAGTACTCGTGTAGTATTTGTATACAGTATCTGTGAATCCTCATTTTCATATACATCAGTAAAACATGATAAGAAAATAAACAGATGTCAAAAAAAATAAATTTTCATAAATAATACCATTGACACACTGACAGTAATTATGATTAATTTGACATTCTATTAATTTTCATACAAAATTTTTTTGAGGGGCTTGAATAGCTCGATGGTTGGGTGTCGGTCTTGTGATCTTGAAATCACGGTTCGAACCCCAGCCAGCGCGCTACTCTTGCCCAAGTCGATTATTAATTTTTCCCATCAGCAATGTACACCATCAGTAACTGATTACTGATGATAAACTGGATGATATATCTGACAGAAATTACTGATCGGTTTCAAGAAAAATATTTGTATGCGAGTAACAATATTGGAAATGTCAAAATGTAGAATTTTCACCTCAAACCGCATAGACGAATGACAGATTATATGGTAATTTTTTCACCATTTTTAAATCATGATTGAGATAAGTTTTTAAAATCAAAACGATATGGTTACCATCATAATGACGACTGTTGTGTCAATGGTAATGGTATAATTTGTAAAGATATGTGCACTAGTATTCATTTACGTTAAGTACACGTACAACTATATAAACGTATATAATTAATATAACTAGTTTAGTAATTAAAATTTTATATATATTTTTTTTTTTTTTTTGTTTTCTTGTTATCGTATTAATTAATATTGATTTATAATTAACTGATTGGCTAGATTATATAAAAATATATTGTAAAATGCTTATAAATTATAAATTTGAATTAAGAGTTTTTTTCTTTTTACATGTATATACGTACAAAATGTACTAAAGGTATGTATATGTAGATACATTTAATGTAAATGACATTGTAAAAAAAAATATTTATAAATTTTAGTATTAATTAAATTAAAAGAAATTGGAAAATAAAAATTAAAAGAAAAAACATTTTTTTTTTGAAATACATATTTAATAAATTATTATACCGTCATAATACGTGATGCTTGAGTTATATGTGGTTATGTATCACACACATACCCTCTTGTTTCTATATGAGCCTGAGTTTACCAGTGGTGGTGGATTCTGATGGGAGGTCTTTCATATTCATAACATATAACGACCAAAATATGTATTTTTTTTTTAATTAATAATAGATTAATAAAATTTAAATTTTAATTATTAAATTGGTATTAAAAATAAGAAAAATATAAATTGCGAATTGATCATATACATGTACATAAGTACATATAATGAAAGTTAGAAAATAAAACGAAAAAATTTAAAAAACAAAAATAAAATACAAAAAATAATAGATACGTACGTAGATACACAATATTTACACACTATACATTTAAGCGAAATTGAATGAAATTTTTGAAAAAAAAAAAAAAAAAAATATAATAAAATATTTAAAAAAACAAAATGATGAATTGAAAGGATAATATATAAATATAGAACTCTTTTTATATACAACAACTATACTATGTATTTATGTGTATTAAAAGTACATATAGGATATAGATAGATTTATATATGGACGTATATTCGAAATTAATAATTGTGAATGTTTCTTTCTAAAATTTTAACACTGCTTTTATAACTATATTACTGCTATCATTATCACGTCACTCTATATGTATATTATTAGGTTACCTATGTGTAGTAATTTGTATTACATAATTTTGTACATTTACTAAAAAATACATAATGTATTATAGCAATTTATGAAAATTTTTGTTAAAGGATAACAAAATTATTTTAAATTTTTTTTTTTTACTTTCAACATTATATTTATTATCATGTATGTATGTATATAGAAGAAGAAAAAAATATTATATATATGTATACATATTGTGTATGTTTGTTTGTTTATTTTTTATTTCATTTTAATTATTATTTATTTTTTATTCCTTATTACATATAGTACATTCATAAGAGTATTTATATATAATACATATATGTATGGAATGAATAAAATGATATACGCATATTATTATATAAAGATGTAATATCATAAAATTGAAGTAAAAAAAAAAAAATAAAATAATGAATTATATGTAATTATAAGAGTATACATTATTTAACTGTTAACAAGAAAATAAAAGAATTAAGAAGAAAAATAAATAAAAAGAAAAAATACGAAGAAAAAAAATTAAATAAATTAAATAAATAAATTTAAAAATATATATAAATATATAGATGTTATTTTTTTTTATTAATTTCTTATCCTTTAAAAAACTGTGACTGAATTCGTAATGAAATAATTCTGGGGAAAAATTCAGATGCACTATACATCATCAGAAATATATGAGAAACAGGATCATACAGTGAGTAGCAGGGTAACAGCATCACTAATGAAATTGTTGGTAGCTAACTACAGTATGATAATGATGTACACTAGTAGAGTAGTACCTCGCATTTGCATACCATGTAATCGTATTTTGTTTGATTCAAAGGAAAAATCTATTTGCTCTACTTTCACACGATGATAAGAAGAAGTTTACGAGAAACAGGAAGATACAATAAATAAATTGTAGTCGCAATGAAGTTATAGATAGACAACTAACTATGTTAAGATAAGATAAACAAGTACATTAATAGTAGGTTAGTAGGATAGTAGCATACCATGCACTTGTATTTTTATTCATGGAAAAACTCATTTTAAAATATTTTATTAACTAATTGTGGTGAGTTTAATTTTACGTTACGTTTTCAACGGTTCTCAAAATTCCCTTCAAAAATAAAATGTCTACTTTTTTTTGTAGATTATTTCCGATACCAAGTGAGACATCTATCGATGTATAGTTTAAAAGTAAAAATTTATTTGTTTTATTTAAATTTAAATTTTAAACAGAAAATGTTTGTTTCATTTTCCATAAAGGGACGTCGTATTAAAAACAGAGTAAAAATCATAGAAAATTGAGAAAACATCGAAACAGCTGATCACTGATTTGTGTTTGATATGTTTTTTTTTTAAATACATATTTATGTGTAGTGGTAGTGTGTACATTCAATCCAATTATGATTAATTCATTTGACATTTTCAATAAATCTTTATTTTTTTTTTATTTTTGAAAACAAGACTTTGATTTGTTGATGTTGTACACATTACACAAATTACCATGCAAATCAAATCACAAAAAATTATCTTGAACTTCATTGCTTCATATACACTCATCACATCAACGTGAATTTAATTCAAATTATTCAAACATCGATTTTTTTAATATTTAGTTCAAAAGTTTATCATAAGTTAAAAGGTTCTAACAAAATGAAAACAACAATATAACATAATTAAAATTATTTTATCTACTGTTCTACTAATTTTTGACAAAAAAAAAAAAAAATAATCTGCTCATACTGTGCAAAGTATAAACTATTTATTGTTAAACGTAAGATAAGTAACTTTAAAAAAAAGAGTTGTTAAATTAAAATTATAAATGTTTAATGGAAACATAAAAAATCTAAAATAAAATGATGACGTCGTCGTCGATTATGATAATAAAATAGAGAAAAAAAATACATATATGAATAAATTAAATTAAATTAAATTAAAATCAAAGTATAAAAAATAAAATTATTGTGTGTTGTGTTTATGTGTGTATATACTTATATACATATAAGAGGCGTAGCTATACGTCTACGTCTTACATAAACACTATATTAGATAAATAATTTAAATTAGTTAAGTGAATGTATGAATGGTGCAATAAAATATATCTGTATCTTTACTTTAATACATAATTTAATCTCTCTATAAAATAACAAAACCGAATTTATAATCTACATCACCATAACTACATATTTACTCAATCCAATATCAATTTATATATGTATGTAGATAAATTGATACATATAAGTATATTTCTTTATTTATAATTAAAATATTTCTATTTTTAATAAAATCAAATTTATGTATGTGTTTGTATTATATACATATGTAATAAAAAGGAGTACAAAATTATAATTAATTATCTAAAATAACTGATACTTGCTGATACTATCATAATGGCATGCTTTTTTAAATATTCAAATGAAACATCAGTTCATATACCAAAAACGAATGAATTAAATTGTGTTATCTACTATGAGATTCATGTTAAAGTTAAAAATGTTGAATGGTTTGTTAGTCATAGATATCGGGATTTTAGTGAATTACATGAGAAATTAATAATTGAACAAAGTATATCTAGAAAATTATTACCACCAAAAAAAGTAAGATGAAAAAATGAAATTTTTTATATGTATAACTATGATTCCATAATCAAATTTTAATTTCAATTTTAATTAATCTAATTTTTAGGTAATTGGAAATAAAAATCCAACATTTATCGAACAAAGACGTAATGATTTAGAAAAATATATACAAAATTTATTAGGATTATTTCGTATAACAATGCCAAGATTATTTGTTGAATTTTTAGATTTTAATAAATACGATATAATTTATTTATTACATGATTTAGCACAAAATTGTTGTTCATTTGGTGATTCTATATTATGTACAAAAAAAGAATATACATTTTCTGTATTACAAGTAAGTGTAACATTTTTATATAAAAGTTCACAGTTCATATAAAAATGATAACTGAATGCAATCTGTAATATTATTTTTTTAATTTTTTTTTTATTTTCTAGTTATATGCAATAACTGAACGTATGAGATTACCATATCCGCCATGCGAAGAAAAGGATACATACGATTTTTCACATGTTTTAGATTTTTGCAGTCAATTAGAAAGGCTAAATATAATTTGTGTAAAGGTATCAAATCGATAAATTGACTGGTCGCTATTTCTGTAACATTTTCAGAACACAAACGTAATTTTTCGAATCAAATGCAATATTTTTCGTACCAATTACAAACGACGAATCCCAATTGTGACTGCAAGCTTCAAGCAGCAGGTAACTAATTGCTGGGTTCTTGCAGTTGCGGTTAATAAAACGACAACACAAAATTGCAGTCGTCATGTTGCAGCCACAATTGTTTGGGGATGTGGTTAGCTTCATGTAGCTGACTTTGTATTGGTTCGGAATGTGTTGCAATTCATACGAAAAATGATGATATCAGTTCGAAAAATTACTTTTTTGTTCTGAAAATGATATGTATTCTTTTATTTATGCACTTTTTTTGGGAATAATTTTCTTTTTAGATGCGCACAATAAATAAAGAATTTGATACAATCAGTGATCTAACAATCGGTCGAAGTAATTTAATACCATATTCATTATGTTTTGATTTGAATGCATTCCGTAATATAAAAATATTAAAAATTTCTGGTATATCAACAGAGAATATAACTGATATTTGTAAGTTTTAAATTATTTCCATTTCATATTACGAGCATTAATTTACATATTTTCTACAAAAAAATAAAATTAATAAATTTAATCAAATTACATACACAATATATATTATTTTTCTTTAATTTTAGCTACCGTTAAAGAAACATTACAACAATTTCATGTTCATAATACAATTATAAAAAATTTAAATCAAATAATATTATGTGATAATGTACATAAAAATAATACAGATATTATTGATCCAAAAATTATAAAAAATTGGGAAAATATTGATTTAATAAATTTTACTGATAATGCAATTGAAACAATAGATAATAGTATTATATTAGTACCAAATATAAAAACATTAATTATGGATAGAAATTATTTAAATGGTATTTCAAATTTAAATCATTTATCAAAATTAAATATATTAAGTTTATCAGAAAATTTAATAAAAGATATTAATGATTGGCATATTGAAGTTGGTAATTTGATAACATTAAATTTATCACAGAATAAATTGAAAACATTAAAAGGTTTAAAAAAATTATATTCATTAATTAATTTAGATTTAAGTTGTAATTTAATTGATGATTTAAATGAAATCGATTATATATCTGCATTACCATTATTAGAAAATTTACGTTTAACTGGAAATCCATTAGCTGGTGGTATTGGTAATTATTTATTTTAAAATGCTTTTTTTTTTATAAGAAAAAAATATTTAAATAAATTATTTTCACTCTTTTCGTTATTTTCACTTTTTTTTTAGATTATCGACCAAGAGTTTTAGCTAGATTCAATGATAGAGCATCAGATATATATTTAGATAATGAAAAAGGAACACAAAAAGAATTAGATATGGCATTAGTATTATCAGCATTAAACCAATCTAAAAATTCAATTAATGTATCATAGTATCGTGTTATATTTTTGTATTATTTGAAAAATATTTCAATTATTACTCATCAAATGCAAATTATTATTATCAATGTTTATAAAATAATTTTAAAAATATATAATTTTATTTTAATCTACTTCTACTACAACAACAACTACTACTACTACTACTGTTACTGTTATACGTATAGCTACAGTAACTACTATTCTATTCTATTAAATTATTTACTATTAGCGGTTAATGGTTTTAATTTACAAAAATCTATTAATAATTGTATTTTATTTTATTATTTCGTTTTAATGTGTGTAATAATTATTATAAATTTTATGTATTTCATATTTATTTTATGTTTTAATTGTAATTATTATTATTATTATTATTGTATATATTATGATGTGAATAAAATTATTAATTGGTTTATAGAAAAAAAAAAATAAATAAATATGTAAATTAATTTTAAGAAATATATATATATTTTTTGACAATCAATTGTATAATTGGTCTGGATGAAGTTTCAGTAAAGAATGGAGTCGAAATTTTCATAGTAGTCAAAACGAAAATGTACCAAATTAAGACAGTATTCATTAACATATTACACAGTATTCATTGCGTAGAAACATTACCACTTTATAAGGTTGAATTGAAACAGATAACTTCAGCACAGTACACCACCACCACCACGAACATTTTTAAATGTTCAAAACGATCATGGTGGTATCTGTTTGCTTCTCGCTTAATTATTATAAATGGAATCCAGAATTTTTCAAATTCTGTAAATTGGTTCGTTCGTTCTTCAATTTGACTAATTTCATTTAAAAAGAAAGTAGCAATAAATTTTCCAATTTTCAAAGCCTGTAAGAGAATAAGAAAGAAAAATATACAAATAAAATCACAAAAAAAATTTTATAATATTTTAACAATAATTATCAAACATTTCACTAAATCTTCTTTTTTGCTTCTTTTCCTGTTGTCATTTTATTATTACTTTTGTTTACAATCTACAATTATGTGGATATCTTGGATATGGTATTACATCACGTATATTTTTTATACCGGTTATCAATTGTAGATATCTTTCAAAACCCATACCGAAACCACCAGTCGGTATACTACCATATTTTCGTAAATCTAAATACCATTCAAGACCATTTGGTATAGAATTTTTAAGTAAATCATAATCGTTTTCACGTAAACTACCACCGATTAATTCTCCAATATTTGGTGCTAATAAATCAACAGCATATACCTTTAAAAATACAAATAAATAAATTGGAAAATGAAAAAATTTAGTATTTTTTCCATTTTACGTGCTTACCATTTGTGGATCATCTGCTGAAGTTTTCATATAAAATGGTTTTATTCGTTTTGGCCAATTTACAACAAATACTGGTACTCCAAAATATTTAACTAATAATAATTCTTGTTCTTTTGTTAGACCTTCATTCAAATTAATTTCAGTTTTTAATTCATTTTTATGATTTTCTATAATTTTAACAGCATCATTATATGTAATTGTCATCCATTTTTTATTTAAAAATTCATCATAATTAATTGTTGTCATTAATGATAATTTATTTTTACAATTTAATAAATCATCTTTACATATTTCAATTAATTTTTCAGTTATATTCTTGATCATTGCCTCAATGAAATCAATAATAACTTTTAAATCATTTACAAATGCTAATTCAGCTTCTAACATATAAAATTCCGATAAATGTAGTGGTGATCTTGAATTTTCAGCACGAAATATCGGTCCAAATGTGTATGTATTACCTAAACTATGTGACATTGCTTCTAAACCAAATTGTCCAGATACCGATAAATATATTTTTTTATTAAAAAATATTTTTTCTATATCATTTAGATCAGTTTCTTTATTCATTTGATTCATTTTCTGTTCTGTAATATTTTCTCGTTTCATATTTTCTAATAAATTCAAATTATCTGGTCTAACAATGAAAATCTTAAAAAGAAAATATTCAAAAAAAAAAACATTTTTTTTCTAAATAAAATGAAAATTATGAAAACATTTCTTACTTCACCAGCACCTTCACAATCATTTTCTGTTAAGATCGGTGTATGAATATGAAAAAAATCATTAGCATTGAAATAATCATGAATTAATTTTGTTGCATTATGACGAATACGTAGTATTGAGCTCATATATGATATTCTTGGTCTTAAATGCAAATAATCTCGAATGTATTCTGGTGGATGAATTTGTTTCAGTGTAAATGGATAACTTTCAGTTTTATTGCATTTACCTTTTGGTAATTATTAGAAAAATTAAAATATTAAATAATTTTACAATTTTAAATTCATTTTTAAATTTACAAATTTATGAAATCTGAATCTGAAATTTATGAACTGAAGCAAAGCCAAATGAAATTTTAATCATAATTTGAATAAATTCTGAAAACAAATCTGATAAATAAAATTATAAAAATTTTTCTTAAGATTACTACACTCACTACTAACTACAAAAATAAATCTAAAAATTTTGTAATTTTATGGTAATTTTCACTTGCTTTTATTTTTATGTCATGTATGCATTTCTTACCGATAATGCTGATCTTTTCTGCATAAATTTCTGCATTACCCTGCGGTGATGCATTCAGATTACCAATAATTTCTAATGAATCTCCATATCCAAAACCACCGCCACCACCTCCTCCATCATTATTGTTTTTACTATTCGTTCTGTCGTCAATTTCATTTTTATGATCTAATTCTGTAATCAAAGATTTTGGTATTACTACTTGTAAATCTGTACATGATGATCCATCATTTATATCGATGAATATATTCTTTTTTAATTTTCTTATATTCTGTATCCATCCCTAGAAAAATTTAATTAATTTTAATTTCATTTATTTACATCTGTAATTATTTATATTGAAGAAAACAAAAATTATTTATAACGCAACGTACCCGAACAGTGACTTTTTCTCCAATTTTTTTAAGTGAAATTCTTGAAATACGAGAAACTGAATGAAGATTTCGTTTCATTAAATTCATAAAACCAATATGCATTTTAAATTTTTATTTTAACAAAATCTAAATAAATGTAAAATTTATTTTTTTAATTTTAAAAATTTTTATATTTTCACTTATCACTTTTGTTATTAGCAGGGTATTATAATGAAAGTTCAAAGTAGTTCAACAAACAAGAAAATTTATTAGCTTTTAATTAAGGTTATGTTTTATTTATTTACATTTTTCCGCTATGTAGGGTGAACTGAAAGAAAGTAACCACAATTGTGGAAAGTGGTAGTTCGATTCGAACTGTCAAAGTCATCAAAAAATAATCAGGGCTGTTATAGAAAAGTTTGAATTAATTTTCTTTTATGGTTAGTAGTGTCATCTATATTGAAGATATCATAAAGTAAGGGAAGGTTGGTATTTCAACTAAGTTTCAAAATTTCATTCAACGACTTGCAGTTAAATTTGAAAATAAATAACAACCTTTGTAGGTGAAGGTGATCATTCAGTTCTGTATTTGAATTCAGTTTTTTTACTAAATTTTGATTAAAATTTAATGAATTTTCAATAACAAATGATTATTTTCACTTTTAGCACGAATATTTTGTATGTTCCTGCATTAGTTCATTGAAAAATATAATTAGTCCTACCATCAGAGAAGCTGAACTCCGAGAAAAACGGATCTATAATCCTACTTCTTGGGTGACGTGAAAAGGATGTAAAAAAGTTTGAATTAGTAAAGTTTCAACCATAAAGAGCGAACAATTTACAAGTTTTATGGGACGGGGTGCGCCCATAAGAGTCTAAAACCTGCACTAATACGATGTATACCTTTATCCTGTACATTAATTAGTTATTTTTTTTTATATCATTATTCATTTTCTTTTACCTTTAATTCATTTTTATTCTATTATATCTTTTCTTCCACTAAAAATGTAGTTTCTAATTATATAGTAATTTATATTAGTAGAAGAACGTCATTTCTTGGAAAAAAAAGATACTTTTTTTTCTCTATACTTAATCAAAATTCTAATATGTGTACAACAAAATTAAATGATAAAAAAAATTATATACGAATATTAACATTTTGTATTATTCTTACATTCATTTCGTTTATATAGTTTTCATTTTAGTTTTTTATCTATACCTCTATTATAATGTAGCTAAATTATTTCTAATTAACTAATGGTATTTTCGTATTTGCATTTTCATTTTAATCAAATACAGACGAGAGACAACAACACAACAAAATTAAAAAAAAATATATAATAACGAATTAAAGGAAAGTAGAAAAAAAAATGTTTTTCTAGGATATGTTTTTTTTTTTTCAACTGTAATATGATGAGTACATACATACTTATAGGCACGTATATGTATGTAGATATATGATTAACATTCGCCGTATATCCTTTTCTAAATAAATCATATAGATTGTATAATAAACTATGTATATACATACTATATATGGATATAAATAACACGTGTGTATATTTTTGATACAAGATTATAAATTGTATATATATTATAGATTTGTACTGCGTGCAAATATTGAATTATACTCATGTATATGTATGTATTTCCCAAAATATTTTATCGCACGAAAATATAATTTTCGATCTAAAAACAAAATTTTACTAGAATCTTTTTTTTTTTTTTCTCATTATTGGTCTTTTTCTATTCGTTTTGTTAGTCATTCACTTTCAATATTTATATACATATAATGTACATTTATAAACATTAAAATATTTATTACATACACACACCAACATAAATTATAAAATTAATTTAAGAAGAAGAACAACAAAAACAAAAAATATTTCGTAATTCCGCATTATTTCATTTTCATTTTTATTTTTTAATTTTTTTTCTTTCATGTTGATGATGTTTTCAAATATTTTATTTATATATATGTATTTGATCTTTCGCCACTATAAAAATAACACGCAATTTTGGGATAGTTTGCTTTTTTCAAAAATGAAAAATACATGCAGGTATAATAGCTACATGCCTAAATGGGTGTCAAGTACATAATTATACGTGTATATGAAGGCAATCGTATTATAAGTATTTTCATGTGTATTTTATTATCTAATGATATGAAGGACATTGCGTAGCCGTTATTTTTTTCAATATTTTTTTATTTTCCTTAAATTATATTTACTTTATTCAATTTGATTTATGTATGTCTGTGTGTTTTAATATTTTTTTCTTTTCTTTGTTTTTTTTTTTTGGTCTTGTGTAGTTTCGTTCATTCAATATATGTATTATGATGGTAGTATATTATTATTTGTTCTCTTTTTTTTTGGTCATTTAGTATATTTCACTTTTAAAAGGTGTGTTCTGCAAAAGAACAAATAAAATAAAAAAGAAAATGCCGCAAAAAAAAATAATAATTAAATGTGAATGCGGAAAAATGAAAATGTCCTACATACACGTATATAAATTCGTATTTATTATTTTTGTCCTTTTTTATATATATGTATATATGTATATTTTTTTTTCATTTTATTCTTATATTTGTAAACATTTTATGCGTTTGTTTGCGTGTTAAAATTATTATTTATCGTTACTTTTATCTCGCACCAGTTAGTTATATGTACATCGAAACAAGAAAAACAAAATTTATTTTTTTATTAGCAAAAAAATACGTATACGTTTAATGAAGAAAAATATTTGAAATTAAAAGCAAAAACAAAAAAAGAAAATTGAAAATAAAAAAAAAAAGTTAATACAAAATTGAATAAAAACGACACATCCTGACTTTTGTAAATTTTTATTTTTTGCTTATAAAGTTATATCGTATTTATTTAAGATAAGTAGATTAGATGCTGTATAAATTCAAACATTGAAAATACGTTTTTGCTACTTAATGTCATTTAATTTCCGTATGCGGTATACATGCGTAAATGCTTCCAGTACCGTTTGCAGAAGGTCTTCTCAGTAAGGGAGAGTTACTCCTAATTAATTTCAGACTTTATTTCTCTTTAACACAGCATATCCCATAGAACAGACAGAATGAAATGGAAGACCTTTGAAAAGAGCGAAGCTACAAAGATTTTTGGGAGCAAGAATAAAATTTTGTTTGTTGATTTTTCATGTTTTTTATGTGCAATATTCGTATTTTACTCAGGGAGAAAATCGAATTTTTCTGAAGAATGGAAATACGAGTACACTTGAGCTGTCTGTATATGTTGCCTATATATGCGTAAATTCAGTCATTACTTACATTGGGTGCGTTCAGTTCATTGCAGCGATGCAAGTCAGCAATGAAAATGTAGCGATGTTTAGATAATCGCTATATACAATTTACTGAACTGTTTACAGCGTAAACCGCTGTGAACAGTGTTGATGTTGATAGTAAGTAAGTAGGTTGATATTAATGCAATGAAGTTTTTTTTATAATTTTTTGCTGCCTAAATTCCTGAGAAACTTGGAATTATTATAGCATTTTAAAACCATCAAAATGAAAAGTAATTTCATCACTCTCATAATAAAAAATTATACAACCCTGCTAATAAATACTCGTATGTATTAACTTTTCAATCATTAAATTCATCTTTCAAACATGTCAAAATTTGTTTACGATGAATTTTAAAGCGAACTTTTTTTCAGCTACAAAATATTTTCATCGCTGCAAGGTAGCGACTATGCAGCGAAGTCGTTCAGTAAGAGAAATTATTGCAGCGATAGAAAATTTTACATCGCTGCGTGCAACTGAACGCACCCAATATCATACTTAATTAAACAAAAATAAAAAATATATATATACATATAGCAAAAATCATAACATTATATTGTGTGGGTGGATGAATGAACCTATACATACGAGTATTTGTACGTATACGCGTGTATATAATGCATATATGCACTTATGCAAACGCATATGCATGCTTGTTAAAATGTAAATAAACTATAAACAAAATGTACTTTACATTCATATGTGTTCATTTTATTTACAAAATGTACAAAACTTATTTATTTGTACATTTGATGTGTGTGTATACTTATTTATGTGTATATAGTTTATTATGTGCATATGTGTTCATTTTTAAATTCATTTAGAAAAAGAAAAACATTAAATTAAAAAAAAATAATAATAAAATAAAACTAGAACTTTTCATCATTGTTTATTTTATAACTTAAAAGGAGTGTACATACATACATTTATGTATATTCTAAAATATGTATAGATACACACATATGTGTAGAAAGTCAAGGTATAGTTTTTTTTTTTCTCATAAAACTGATATACATATATGTATTATATATATATACACCATGCATGTGTGAATGTATTGTATTGTGTTGTGTGAATGCTTAGTTACGCTTTTTAAAAGTAAATATTAGACTCTTATTTATTTATTTATTTATTTATTTATTTTTATTTTTTTTGTTTTATAAAATTGTAAAAATCATAATATGAAAGCGGAAAAGTAATGATACTTTTAGACTAAAAGCATTATATAAAATACTCATGTATACACATGTGAAATACATACATACATACATACATTTGCATACCCCGACATACATATTACACTTACATGTATATATATACGTATGTATATATGAAAGTATTTTGGTAAATAAAAAAAGGACTTACATTAGTATATTTCACATATGGAAACACCCGTATACCAATATATGTGTATAACATCCTTAAAAAATAAATAAAAATAGCATTAAAAAAACAAAACAAAACAAAATAAAAAGGAAAATAATAAAAAAAATATATATATAAATAAATAAAAGAAAAACTACATACTATACACAGCATACAGTTAAATAAAGTATGTAGTACGGTAGTACATACAAAAACGAAAAATTCAAAAATAAAAATAAATTGAATGCGAATAAATACACACTCTCTTGTTCTACATTATGTAGATAAATGATTGTGTTTATGTGTAGTGTGTATTTGTATATCGTGTGTATAGATGTATGTATTTGAAAGTCATGTAGAACAAAAAAAAAAAAGGAAAAACAAAAGACAAAAACAAAAAATGCAGAAAGCAAATAATATATGTATGTACATGTTTTTCTAAGGACTTTTTGAACTTTAAACTAATGTAAAAGTAATGTTAAAATAGCACAAAATGCGTAAATATTATAATACACTATAGTATATGCATATATGTACATGAGAATGTGAATATACTGTAAATGAATTGTAAAATATCAAAGTATGTAATAAATAAGGGACAGGTAGGGACAAGAAAGTAATATAAATTCTTCAAAAGTCACTGTGACTTTGTTCTTTTTGATTCGAATTTTTTCTTTTATGTGTTTATATACGTAGGTAGGTATAGTTTCTGCCCTAGAACGATAGAACTTACTTGTGTAATTAGCATAAAATTTTCTATACATAAACGTCCTAAATACCGTTAATAAACCCTAGTTATTTATTTAAAGATCAAAAATGCATAAAAATATAATAAAATTAAAACATTTAAATATTCGCATATTCAAAGTGGAATATGTATGCACTTGAATTACTTATGAAAAAATATTTTTAATCTACTCCATATACGATTCAATTTTAGAACATATACCAACATACCCGATTCTTTTACTCTTTTATAATAGGTTCACTAAAACCGGTAGCCAAATCTCGAGTGAGAGAATATAAGAATATAATGAAAGTTACAAGCACAAATCATTCTCAATCTGAAATTCTTCTCCGTACTTACCTACTACAGTGCAGTGCATAATTTACACAAGAAGAGGAGAAGAGAAATTACTATTCACGTATCTTTCTGCTTCATTTTCTTTTTTCTACTACTCATTTACTCAAGAGTTTGATGACCATGTTTGTCTACACATGAAAATATAGGTCAAAACATTTATCACTTTTTGTTGTTTACACGAATCTTGTTTCAATCTGATATTCTTCCGTGACTTCCAAAATGCATCTAAAACTGTTTAGATACAAAGTCGTTTGTTCCGAAATGTCAAAGTATAATATTTGATGATGTCACATGTTCCAAATCGTTTGGGAAATGTATTCAAAACGCATCAAATGAGCAAACAGCGCATCTACTATATAATTGATGCTTTCATGATACAATGTATGTATATATGCATCATAACTTTGTATTATGACAGTTGTAATACTGTATCACAACCTGTTTTTCTACATTTTGGAAGTCAACCCTTCTTCGTACACGCCCACTACACTGCAGTACCTAGATAGTATGCACAAGAATATAAGAAGAGAAACTGTACTATTTGTTTATTTTTCTAATTTCCTTTCTGCTTTTTCTTCTATATTAGTGTACAGTGCACTGTAGTGGGCGAGTACGAAGAAGAATTTCAAATTGAAACAAGATCCATATGTGAACAACAAAAACCGATTATTTGTTTTGACACATATTCTTATTTGTAAACAAACATGATCATTTAACTCTAAAGTATTTGAGATACAGAAGGAGAAGTAGAAAAAAAAGTACAAAGATACGCTAATAGTAGTTTATCTTCTTTTTTTCTTCCTAATTTTTTTTTTACTATTTCTCAAATACTCAAGAATATTTATATGACTTTGAGAGGCTAAAATCGGTACTGCATACCATCCATGCGATGAAGAGTTCCTTACAATGTTCTAAAGTTTATTTCGAAGACTATGTAAAAGACTATGTGTACTCATACAATCGTATATAAATTAAAAATCGAATTATATTACATAGAAACAAAAGAGATTTTTCTAATTTCCAAACATACAATTTTCAAATAGGAAGGTGTACTTTAATGTTAATGAAATTTGATTTTTGCTTTTCAATTACGAATGCATTACTTCTTTAAAATCACATACCAAAATACGAAAATTTTCTCTACTTTTTTTTTCTTGTATTTTTATAGTGTAATTTGAAATCCTGGGAGAAAATTTATTTCATTTTATGTTCTTTCTCTATACAATAAGATATGACTGTGACTACCTTGTATACCAGATACAGTAATGGTACACCTCAGATTGCAAACATTTTTTGATCATGTAGTCAATTTACTTAATAATTTGCTAAATTTATTTCATCATTTTATTTTATTTTCCTCTTTTAGTTTTATTAAATTTTTAGTCAAGGTTCTTTAATTTCTTTATACTCGTTGCTACTTTTGGTATATGTTTTTCGCTTTTTATTGTTTTTCATCTATAAAAATTCAATAAAAAAAAACATTAAAATTAGAAAATAAAATAAAATGATTCGTATCTCGTATTAAATTTTTTACATCAAATATCAGTATACTATGTGCGTAGAGTTTTTCAATATGGGAACAGTTTAGATGTTAAAATTGAATAAATCATTCTCCTAAAATTACACCATAAATTTTAATTCAATTTGAATGTATCCATAGTTTTTTCAATGGCGCTACTCTGCTCCTATACATTACAAGCCTGGGTCTCCAATGAAATGATTTCTAGACTTATTACTATTACATGTGCACCTACATTTTAATGCGGATTACGTACTAATGATCTATCCATCCATATACTACATATACAGTCTACAAACTATCTTGTTCTCTCGTACCTTCTTTTACTGGACAGTTATATGGCCATTCGCGCTTTATTTAATTTATGTTAACAAGCATATGTGTACCAACATTTTCTACTTAACTTCTCTAGAGCATAAAACAGTAACAGACCAATAAAATTTTACCAACTTAAAAATGACTTTATTGCGATTCCAATTCTATGACTATGATCTCTCGAACGTAACTTATTTTCAGTGAAAAAATTTTTGTTTGAACATTTAATTAATTATTAAATTTTTTTTTTTAATATTATTATATTTTCAAATTTTAATTAGAAGAACAAATAAAAACTTTTTTTTAAAAAAAAATGAAGTTTATCCTCATTTATTTTATTTAAAAGTTTCATCTTTTTTTTCTTTTTAAAAAAAAAAAGGTCATCTCACTTTAAATTATGGTATCGATTAAAAAAAAGTTTTTCAATTAATCGCACTATATACTGTGTGTACGTCAGTGTACGTATGTATATGTGCTTGTGCACATAATACGATACCACCATCACCGTCTTCTAGAAAAAAAAGTAAGTAAGAAAAGATAAAAATGAGAAAAACAATATTTTTTTATTTTTCAAAATTAGTTAAAAGTTCATGAATTGTATTTTTTTTTTGTACAATGAAAAAATATAAAATCTATAGACCAATTAGAAAAAAATTGAAGAAAAAAAAAACAAGAAGAAGAAACAGAGTTAAATAAAGTTTGGAAAAAAACAAGAAAGAAAGAAATAAACACATATGTAAGTACATACGCTTATTCAATATTTCATAGCATATACTTAAGTATGAGCATATATTCACTGGAAACAAAAAATATTGTAGGAAAAACCCAAGAAAAAAGTAAAAGAAAATTATTGAATAAAAGTTTTAATATTATAAAAATTGATTTATACCATTCATATAATATTACATAGTAAAAAATTAAAAAAATAAAAAAATTGTTTAAAAATTTTTCATTCATTTTTAAGTTTTTTCTTTTCGATTGATTTTATTTATGTTCTTGCCTAGACAGAGATTTGTGTATGCACTATATACATGCGTATGCACAGACACATTTATCCGATTAGGGTCATCTCGCATCTTCATCCCCCTAAGATTACTTGAATATTTTTGATTTAAAATGTAATTAGAATATTTTGTATTCATTGGTTAAAGGATTAAAGTAAAATTAAATCAATTTTCAAAATTTTCTCTAACCACATATTCGTGAAAAGATCCATCGAACACTGTGATTTTAAAGGTGAAAGGGAACCTTGAAAAGTTACCGTGCACCGCATCGATGTAAGAAACATAACCTTAATACAAAAAATCAAAATTATAATAAATAAGAAACCAATTGAAATATCACCATCATATTTTCTTCATTCGCCATAAAATGATATAGGTAACAAATAATAATTTTATAATTAGACAATGATTAACGTAATTTAGTCTTTCTTTCTGTTACCTGATAAATAATTCTAACATATATGTATGTACACACTTTGATAACATAATAAAAATTACTATTTTTCTTGTACAAATATATATTATTCATATTACATCCATTTTATCACATGTAATTATTGCATGAATATATTATTTTCTGCTCTTCTAAATTATATATTCGAGATGTTAGATATCGGATAATAAGCTATCATGATGCGTGTATAATAGCCAATTATATAGCAGCTAATGTGTAATAATGAATTTGTTCTAAAAAAAAAAAAAAATTAAACAATATATCCTTCATTATATACAAACACACATTTTTATAAATGCAAATATGTACATACTTAAAAATATCTGCATACATATCTATTGTACATGGGGCCAATAAGTCCCGAGACTAACTACCAAAACAACAACAGTCTTCTGGAAAAAATTTTCTTTACATTCACTCTAACGCTTTTCTATAACTTTTCTATTCCGGCGGCCGTCAAGAACGATTTACCTAATTATTGATCTCAAAACAAGTGTCATTTCCGGCGATAACTTCTTCATTGTATTCAAATATATTTCCCAAAAGCATTTTTTTGAAGTCCATGAACAGCCAATAATCGCTGGAGACCAAATTTGGAGAAAATGGTGAGAGCATGGAAGTAATCTGAAGCCCAATTCGTGCAGCAATTTTGCCATTGTTGATCCGTTGATTGAACCAAATGATCGAAACGTTATAAAATTTTGAGACTTTACTCTCAGAAGACTTACGTGAATAAATAAAGAAAAAGAATTTCGAAGAAATCGTTGTTTTGTTTTGTTATAGTTTCGCGACTTATTGATCCATGTATATTAGATGGAAAACACTTACTAGTGGTATTATTATGTACACACGAGTATATTTCATGAAAAGGTGTAACCTCATTAGTAATGTTTTTGATTTTTTATTTTGTGCAAATATATATATGTACGTATTTCATACACACATCCAAATATAGATACACATACCTATTAATAGCTGCCGTGCATGTATAGTAATGTCATATAAGTACACTCATGTATGTCTAGAATGACATAGTGATGTGTACATTTCATAAGAGTTTTTTTTTTTTTTTTAAAGTAGGAAATGTGTTGGAAACTTGGAGTATATCCATAAAACCATGCATAAAACCAAGCAAATAGCAATATCTACGCATAAATGCGAAATCTAAAATGAAAAAATAAAAATAGAGACGACACTGTATACAATGAACTTATGAATGTCTCTTTATTACATATGTATCTATAAATTGTATATTTACATTCATATGCGTATCCACGTGTGCACAATCTTTAAGTGGCGACTGGCTGGTATTCATATACATACATAATTCGTATTTATATCTTATTCCATGTAGCCTGTTGTTGGGTGGATGGGGCGAATGATATTATGTCATTATTGGTACTACATGTACATATATATGTATATTTATATTATTTTTTTGACGATGATGGTATATACGTGAATATCATTAAATTAAAAGTATAATCTATAGAGGATAATAATAACAATAACAAAATGTGTATCAAATGTGTATGTATAAATGAATTTTGAATTTTATTAAAAATTAAAAAAAAACAATAATGTATCCTTCAAAGGATATTATTAAAGGCACATATATACGTTTTTTTTACTATTTTTGTTACTATGCGTACTCACTGTAAATTGCATTAGTTTGTATAAAAAATTGATGCAACAAAATACAGTGATTCCAATAGAATTAACTGCCATATTATTGCATTATTTTTCTCTCTTTTCTATTTTATTTTGCTTATCATTTTCTTTTGTATACTTTCAACGGTGTGTATTGCAGAACAAGTAGGTATAACGAAAAATTGGAATTTTTCTCGTGAATGAAAATACGAGTACACGGTCGGTCGGTATACGATGTGGTAGTAGCTTTCTCGTGTATCGTACTATCATAAATAAACTATTCTAGTTTATTTATGGTACTATAGTTAGCTGCTAAGTGCTCTAATAGTCTAATTGCTACTACTTATTATCTCTCTCTTTCTGTTTCTCGTATATTTCTTATGGTGTGGTGTGGTGTGTAGTGAAGAGCACATGGCATGTGGTATATAGAGTAGATTTAGATTTGTTATGATTTGTTAGCTTTATATTGCCTGTCGAACAACATTGTCGACAAAATTACGTCACTTTTTCTCTCATAAATTTACTGACAGACCATGGTATGTGCTATATAATTATGTATTTTCTTAACATAGAAAATGCTTACATATTTGGCTAGTGTTATGAATGTATACTCGTACAAGTATTGTAATATGTATATGCTATTGGTGGATTAGATTTCATTTATATTTATTCTTTTATCTATTTTATGTATGTACATATATAATAGTCTTCTATGCATTTAGTATACAGTGTACGGAAAATTCTAAAAATTTTCTTGTTTTTCTTTTTTATTTTTTTCATTTTTCTATACTGACAATCATTCTACTGCAAAATATAGTCAAAGCACTATTTCTCTGCTGCTATATAAACTATTAAATATATAATGTATGTATGTATGTATGTATAATAACAGTATATGTCATAAACACTTGAACTGCATCTCTATGCTGCATTGCGATTTTCTCTACCACTATGATCGATAAATTTTTCTTTTGTATGTTTGTTCATCCTTGGACGATGATTCCATTAGCGCGAAGCTTTATGAAATGGATACCTCTGTTTTTTTTGTATGTATGTAAAGTACATGTTTTTATATTATTTTATATGTACATAAATGTAGATATGTACATACATAAATTTACATTTATGTATTTATTTAGAAAAAAAAAATAACACCTCACTCGTATATTTATATTCATTCATATATGCGATGTAGGGTATAAAAAACATTTTCTTACACACATTACACATTTATACCACTTCTTATACGTTCATGGATGCATTTTTTTTTTTTTTTTTTTTTTTTTGATTGAAATAGCCATATTAGGTACGAACTTTAGAAGTTACATAAATACCTAGAGCTGCTGCTGTTCTATTCATATGTAGACTATCTGCATACAATTTACTATTCAAATTAAAATAGTTTTATTTTTCTTCTTTACATACGTATATTTTTCCCATATTCAAGCATGTATGTGTTGTGCATAAGTAAAACTCTGTATAATGTATGTAGTCAATCTACACTGATTCTATAACCATCATCACATCACATCATATGCGTTATCATCATCATCATCATCACCATCATCATCATCATCTGGAGTATTAAGATTGAAAACAAAATTTTATATTATTTTCTTCATTTCACTTTTTATTATCTTAAAAGTCTTTTCTTTAGTTTTTCTTTCTCATATGATTATTCATATATGTATTCATATGTGTATGTATGTATGTAGTCTACCTTAACCTTATATAATGTGCACATTTATTCATACGAATGCTCAGTGGTAAAACTTTAATTATACTGCAATTTTTATGTTTTATTACTGCAAAAATAAAAATAAGGATAATAATGGTGTACTGCATAAAATGTTATTCCATAAACTGTTCTTTTCTGTTTTATTTTTACATTACAAATACAAAAAAAAAAAAAATTGGAATACGAAAAAAAATAAAAGGAATTGTCGTATTTTCCATAATAGAGTACATAAATATACAAGGAGTACACATAATACATGGTGCAAATCTTCAGTGATAATTTCCTACTTATACTCGTAAAATAACAAATAATGGTATTAAAGAGAAAATAAGTTTTTAATGATGATTCCTTAATACTGTCATATATAAAAAATATATCCTTATTTGTAACAGTTATCTCAGATCCTGAATATGAAATGAACTGTGTAACGAACATAATGTCGTAATGTGATATAATAAAGCTGAAAACCCATAGCACGCTGCAAGCCTCACTCTGCAAGCTTTTGCATCTCGCTGTCAATTTAAACATAGGAAAATGCGAAGAAGCGTACCAAATACGTACTTCATGTGAAGCATGCCTCACGCCTCATTTGAAGCTGAAGCGCAGGTTTGTAAAGGTGAAAACCCATAGGACGATGCAAGCTTCAACGCTGCAAGCCTCAAAAGCGAAATTTTAAACGCTGCAAAAGTTTGAGGCTTTACAAATCCAAATCAATACCTCATGTATACCTAAAAAACCACAATATATTTGTTTAAAATGACAACTCATGTGATGTGACAATAACATAAAGTTGGGCTTCATGCCGCAAAATTTAAAATTTTACAAACCTGCGCTTCAGCTTCAAATGAGGCGTGAGGCATGCTTCACATGAAGTACGTATTTGGTACGCTTCTTCGCATTTTCCTATGTTTAAATTGACAGCGAGGTGCAAAAGCTTGCAGAGTGAGGCTTGCAGCGTGCTATGGGTTTTCAGCTTAAAATTTTAAATTTTGCGGCATGAAGCCCAACTTTATGTTATTGTCACATCACATGAGTTGTCATTTTAAACAAATATATTGCGGTTTTTTAGGTATAGATGAGGTATTGATTTGGATTTGCAAAGCCTCAAACTTTTGCAGCGTTTAAAATTTCGCTTTTGAGGCTTGCAGCGTTGAAGCTTGCATCGTCCTATGGGTTTTCACCTTAAACTCAGAAAACTGTAAGAAAGAATCAAGAGCTTTTATTTCTTACTCAAATATGCTTTGCAAATTGTAAGTTGAATGAATCTGAAATTTTTCTCTGTACTCGCTAACTACAGTGCAGTATATAATTTACACGAGAAAACGAGAAGAGAAATTACTATTCACGTATCTTTCTACTTCATTTTTTTTTCTACTTCTCACATATTCAAGAGTTCAATGACCATGTTTGTTTACACATGAAAATATAGGTCAAAACATTTATCACTTTTTGTTGTTTACACGGATCTAGTTTCGATCTGATATTCTTCTTCGTACACGCCTACTAAAGTGTAGTACATAGCTTAAACAGGAAAATAAGAAGAGAAACTACTATTTGTTTATCTTTCTAATTTCCTTTCTACTTCTTCTTCTATATCAGTGTACAGTGCACTTTAGTATATAGGCGAGTACGAAGAAGAATAGTAATTTCTCTGCTCCTTTTCTTGTGTAAATTATGTACTGCACTGTAGCACGCGTGTACGAAGAAGAAGAATTCTAGAGTAAAACTAGATTGGTGTACACAAGAAAAACTGATAAATGTTTTGACCTACATTTTATTTGTAAACAAAGATGTTCATTGAACTCTTGAGTATTTGAGAAGTAGGAAAAGAAGTAGAAATATCCAGAAATACGCGTATAATACTTAGTTTCCCTTTTTTTTATTTATTTTAACTTACAACTGACGTGTGGTTTTGTATGAGAATTCAGTATCTTTTTTTATGATTTTTTTTTTTTTAAATATTTAAGTAACAAAATATGAATTATCCTTGTTTTCTTTTGTACAATGTTCACAAATTTTTACAAGGTAATATATGGTAATATGATATAATTTGTAAATTCCTTCGAGTCATCCCCTGTACCTTGTGTGTGAGATTTCGTTCGATTCGTTCGAATAAATTAACGATCTTGTCATAAATAGTCTCGATAATCAATCACTGACGAACTGATAAAAAGTTTTTTTTTTTGTTTTAAATTCAAACCAAATTTAATTTCTGATGAGTACAATATCAATTCGTTTACATATACATATGTACCCTCATGTATTGTTGACAAATGAGTTAAATAATCTATATGGTATTACGTATTTTTTTTTTATCAATCCATTAATCATTGTCTTATATAATTATAAAATGTATATTCGAATTCGATTTACAAACACATCATCGTTTGCATTATTCCTTCATTGTATTCCATTCTCAATATTTCTCTAAAAATATTTATCTAGATTTTTATTTGTCAATTGATTGATCTAATTTTCCTTTCATTCATCTACGAATTGTCTATACATATGTATATACACTACAACATCTTTTAAATCGCAATTCAATCAAAATCTTATTTCACCTTAATCTCTATTTTTCGCCCAAAAATCAACAATAAATCAAAAGCGAAATAAAATAGAATAGAAATAAATTTTTATTTGCATGTAATCAAAGTGGAATATCGGTTAAAACAAATTTCTAGAACAGAATTATACTTCGCTTTAAGGTTCTAGACAATTTTTTTTTTCTATCAAGTCACGGTATTTTACGTACATACATTTATGTATGTATATGATGGATTTATTTATATTCTTAAAATAAATATGATACCGTACGACACCATTTTTATTGTTTATTCATATAATCGTACGACACGATAATACTTTATAATGTGTTTATAACATATTGTACATGCTAAATGAAAAAAAAAAAAATAAACTCATTTTCACTCTTCTTTTTCTATATATCTATTTTTGTATATATTTGTATTATAAATATCCTTTATTTTTATATCATTTTCATTCATTTATTTTTACCTTTATATATATGAAATGATCATTTTATTTATTATAAGTGTCCTGTAGAATATAAATTCTTCCTCTTTCCTTTATTATTGCTTCTGATATGTATCATTCTGGTATACTATATTATGTATGTGTGCGTGGATAGTCCCAGAAATACCCTGCTTAACAAAGAAAACACAAAAATTTTGGAAAAATATATTTTTATTTTCCAAAATAGTCTCCTTATAGTTCGATACAAATTTCGCAGCAATGCTCAATAGCTTGGATATGCTGTTTATAATAATAACTATATCGAACTGTTTAAAAATGTCCATCTAGCTAGATGTTGAAGAGATCTACCTCTTCATGCTAAGTTTGAAAATAATATGAGGAGACTGTCTGGTAAATGGGATTTGAATCATTGAGTTAAACTTTAACGGCCACCCAACATTTTATTGTTGTAAACGAGGCAGCAGACTCCTACAAATTAAAAGCTTTGATATTAGTTGGATAGAGATTAGAGACTTATTAAATGAAAAGACTTATCAAACAAATATTAAACAACGTAACATCTTGAAACTTCAAACATAAAAGCTTTACAGGGCTAGAACTGGTACTTTCTGTCACCATAAGTTTTTTTTAATACATATCGTCATTTTAATGTCAGGTCTGGTACATCTGGAACTGTCTGGTATTTTGTGGTACTCATATTATATTATAATCACGTCAAAATGTATCGATAATTTTATCACATTCTACAACAAAAGGAAGTGATTCATACATACAAATTCATATTATGTATATATATGAAGATGTGTATATGAATATTTTTATACATTTCATGATTTTTGAATATTTTTTGTGTTTTATGTACGTATGTATGTGTTCCAAGTGTTTCACCAAATATTCAACGACATTTATCATCTACGTATTATACGAAATATCGACAAAACAATCTATAAAAAAATATTCTGTTTTTTGTGCTTTCATTTTTATTTTTCAGATATTTATTTTTTTTTTGGTTCTTCATTTTTATGTTTTATTTTTATATCTTTTTACGTTGTTATATAATAGTAATAACAGATAAAGGATAATTCATGTAAACTTACATATACTTCTGTATGCTTCTATTGTAACGTAAATTATACAAAAATTAAATCTCCGCGTGTAATATAAATTTATGTTTTTATATTTGCTTTGTAAACATTTCTTAATTTAATTCAAACATTATACGCCTTTTTTTCATTTTATCATAAATTTATTGTGAATCCTTATTCCTTACATCTATGTTTGTAATATCTGAAATGCTGTTGCTTTTATTTTTAAGTTAATAAATTTATCATAAAGTAATAAAAAAAAACCATTACCCGCGAGAACATTAAAATTTCATTGAGCTTCTAAACTTAGATTCTTAAAGATCATTAAACCTTGATTAGTTTTTGTTTTGTTTTGTGTTTTTTTTTCAGATAATTTCTATTGGTAATTTTTCATATTTTTTACAAAATTTTTAACAAAACAAAAATGAAAAAGTAATTTTATGTTCATCTGTATAATCTCTAATCATTTATAGATAGCATTTAACAAAATAAAAGTTTGCAGATTAATGTGTTGGATTCATTATTGGCAATACCATCGCGTAACCTCTATGTCTATATGTATCTGTTTCAATATATTCGAATATAACGATATAAAATTTATTGTCTCTTTTAAATGTGTTTTGAGATTATATTTTAGAATTTAATACACGCACAGATATGTATATATTTATTAG
Source organism: Villa cingulata (assembly GCA_951394055.1). Classification (NCBI taxonomy): domain Eukaryota; kingdom Metazoa; phylum Arthropoda; class Insecta; order Diptera; family Bombyliidae; genus Villa; species Villa cingulata. Next base: position 737,308 of record OX596019.1, on the reverse strand, counting down.
GATAATATGAATGGGCTTATATAATTTTCTTTGAAATTGGAATTACATATTATACTTACATTTTAATCTGTTTACCGTTTGTCTGGAGGCTGATTATTTACTTATATATGATATACTAAATGATATACTCAAATGATAAAAAGTTTTCTAATCTGTTTTGAATGTTACATAATTTACAGTGGTGATTTGTCACAAAGAAAAAATAAACATCAAGATAAATGATTTCAAATTTTATTTTTATAAATATTATCCTTAAATTTTGCTCTCTGTCTTTCTATGGCACGACTATACAATCTTATCGATCTCACTGTTAGCTTTGTACACGGTGCGGTGAAGTATAGTTAACAGTACGCAAAACCCCCCAATTTAGAGAATCATTATTACCCTCTTTCATTTGTCCCTAACTTAGTCTTCCCTGAGGTTGCTCAGGTTAACAGACTCCATCACTCATGAAAGTTAGAGTAGAATTGTTTAGATGGAGCTAGAAGTGTAATAGTATACTAGCTGTCAAAATGTTTGCATATATGTGCAGTACTTAAGATATTTCAAAATGAACAAAATATGGGCATATTACTCAAAAAGATAAATTCCCCAAATTTTTCTTAATATTACGTAATATTTTTTTCTTTTATTTTTCAAATAATCAGAATAAATCCCAAAATACCCACAATTATTAGCCAATATAATCCTTCATTTTTTTCGTTACAATTCAATGCCACACAATTTAGCATCAATCATATGCCCGTATTGACATGGATCCATAGGCGAGAAAAGAAGCAGTGTAATAAAAACAAAATATCAATTAACCATCTACTAATTAATGCCTCAGTGTAATTTTCTGAAAATTACGATGATGAGATGATTCGTTGCGATGATATCGTCGCAAACAAATTATACAAAATTTCCTTCTTGACAATAAGCACCTTTATCTCTTTACCATAATATATCATACATATGCATACATAAATATACATACGGGTGTGATGTACATATACTCATCTCTAAAGATGTGATGATATTGATTATGATTCCGATGTAATTAGTTACTAGCGATGATTTTATAACATCAAGCATGTTATGTACTTTTAGATAAAAGAGGGTTTTATCCTTTAATTCTTATTCAATCTTTATCATGTTCGTTTTCTTATAGATAGATACGAGTATAATATGATGAAATTATGTAGTACATTATGAAAAAGTCGAATACATATGTATGTTTGCCTGTGTACATAAATTTATACCCCTTAATATGCATGAAAGTATAAAGTATATGGAAAATTAAACAAAAGAGAAAAGATTATTGCTATGCTGATGGTGATCATATTATGTACGTATGTATATCCTTTAAAATTATGTTCAATTCAATGTACATGTAAATTATGTGATGTAGTTTTTAGTTTATATTTTATGTTTTTAATAATATACAAATATCCGATACCTAATAATTTCAATTTACTCGTACCACTCGTACACACATGTATGTACATATACATACTTCTATATATATGTATACCTTTCACGTGTCATTAACTACAGTGCTACAGTATAGTTATGAGATTCTTATATGACATTATTGCTTTTGTATTTTTGTTGTCTTTTGTTTGTTCATTTGCTGTATCAATTTTCATAGTAAATAATGAAGAAAAATGAAGATGCGAATAAAATGATAAAAATTCGCAAAAAATTTCTTACATACATACATACCTAAGTAAATAAATATTTTTCATAATGTTCAATAAAGCTGAAAATTTTGTTTTGTCTGCGTGTATGAGATTAAATATGAATTTATTTGAATTTTATGAGTGATTTTATAGCAACAAAATCTTAAATAAAACCAAAATTCCATAAATTTTCACTCATTTACAAATGAATTTCTTGAATATACATACATATACATTATCCTTTTTAGTTATAGGTATATGTAGATGAATTCGAATTCATATAATTTATCAATTTTATGCGCATTATGTATACATTTTGTTTTTGTATATTTTTATTTCTCTTTCATTAATTTTAATAAATTATTTTTATATTTAATACGGTTGTTGTTGATTACAGATTTTGATTTTTAATAAATTCTTTCAAGAATCATCAACATTTAATATGCTTTCTTTATACATTCATTTATGAATAAAATGAAAATCAAATTCTCAAAAAAAAAAAACGAAAAATATAAAGAATATAGAAAATTTCCGTATAATATAAAAATATAATCATGCGCTCTCAAATTATGTCAAAATAAAAATTTTTATTTATTTTTTTTTTATTTTATTTTTTTTCTTTTGCTTCTTTCATATTTGCATATTCATTTATTTACTTTTTCATTTTAATTTTTTTCTTTTTTTTTTTTTTGGTACTCGGTAATTTATGTACATATTTTTTTTTTCCATTTTTCATTTTAATAATTTTCATTTCTTCTTTTCGTTTTCGTTCTAAAAATTCATTTATTTTTCTTTTCATTATTTAATTAATTAATTAAATTAATTAATTAATTTATATTTATTAATAAAAACATAAAAAGAAAAATATTATGCATGTACATAAGTATATACGTTATAAGTATATATAATATATTCTGATATATAATTTTTTTTATACATTTTTATATGCATCCTTACTCATAAAATATTTATGTTTGTATATTCTGGTTCAAATATTATTATATGTATATTCTTATTGTTTTAATTTTTTATTTTAAATCTTACGGTCTAATAACAATAGATTTTTTTTTTTTTTTTTAAAAAATATGAAAATTTCTCTAACATTTTTTAGTAAGTATACATAACTATATATCATAATAATAACATTAAATACAATATACTTACGTATTTATGTATTTGCATCCAATATTATTTTAAAAAAAAAATTCAAATTAAATTAAAAAAAAAAAATAATACTAAATTTCAAGATTATAATATGTATGTACGTACTCGTATGTATATGGAAATGTACTTATAATACCTATGTATACATACATATATTTATGTTGTGTGGTGGTACACTAGAGAAATTGAAGAGAAAAAAAAAACATTGAAAATCCATGAAAATAAACAAAAAACATTTAAAAAACAAAATGAAACAACATAACGACCTTGACTCCTTCAATGTTATACATATATGTACATATACTTATACATACATACAATTCTAATAATATGAAAATTTATATAAAGGTATATATTATATATACTCGTATATTTACATATGTATTTACCTGGTTGAAATCGGTTTAATATAATGTATGTGATTTTGAATATTTTATACAGGTAATAGAATAAAGAAATTTTTTTTGTTTTTTGTACATAATATCCATGCATACATATGTAGAGTAGAGTATACATATACATACATGTGTACATAATTGTGAAATGAAAAATATGCCAAAAATATTATTTCGTATGCATATGGGGGCTATTGTATATATGTGTAACATACAGTGATGACAAAAATTATTTTTGCATTACAAAATAATTCATATTTACTATTGCAAATCTTCTTCTTACAGTACACTATAAGCTGTAAGTAAGTTAGGGCTTTTACAGAAGAGATTTTATGACCTATTACCACAGAGTAAAATAACTATATACAGAGTGTGCAATACAATCCTTTACATTGCCGAGCTAATTTTGGAAGTGGATTTAGCGAAAATCCACCTCTCTCAAAGCTTCTCTTATAAAATGAGTACATTTTGAAAATTGAGAGTAGAAAATATAAATAAAACAAAACAAAACAACACAGTTTCAAATATACATTCTTACATACACGTAAGGTAATGTACAATTGCTTATTTCTTGTTTGCGTACATATTTTGTATTGGGCAATAGAAATATGTATGTATGTACATAAGTATATAGAATATGTATGATACTGGAATATATACTGTTTTGTACCATAATGTTAGATATAATATATTTATGTATATCTACGAGTAATATGTATATATATATACGCACATTATAGTTTGTTTTGGTTTGTTTTTGTTTTCGACCCTTTGTTACTATTTCATTGTTATTTTCGACCCTAAATTTATGTTTGTTCGATTATGATTTCATTTTTTCAAGTTAATATGCATCTTACAAATTATGCTGCTTCTACATTATATGTGTATACACATTATATACACATGTACAGTAATCACATAAAGTATTTCTGCATAATTAAAGTATCGTAATTTGGATTTAGACACTTGTAATACTAATAAATTTTTATATTTATTTTTTCAAACTTTAATAAATACAATTTCTTAAAAAAAACCATAATTATTCTTAGAACAAATATATTATTTGAATTATTCCAAAAATTATTCCTGCATTAACTCTATCGCAAAAATTATTATGAATATTAAAATGAAAATAATTGATTTAATTTTGACTTTCAAGAAAAATACCGAGGAAATTTGAATTATTTAGTAAAAATTTGAAATTTGTTGTGCACAAGTAGCACCAATAATTTTTGTGATCACTGTACATACCTATCAATTTCTTCATATAAACAGAATCTAAAATCTAACATCTACCAACTATCAACTATAAAATCCGGTATTTGATGTAAGTCAAAATAAAGAAAAGACAACCAAACCTCCTTGTATACGAAGTGACAATATAGTTGCGTTCCTTTTGACCAATTAAAGTACTTGCAAGTACTTGTAGTCGTGATCATCTACACCGCCTCTTGTATTCGAGTAATTTACTTGACAGTTGCATGGTTAGTTACGCCAAAATTCGCCGTCAGAGGTGTTTGTGTTTTAATCGTTAGAGATTAAAGAAATATGTTTAAGTCTATAATATTTTTATTATACTTGTTATTCAATAGGTGGCTTTTTATTGTTTAAGGTTATGGAGAATCTAAAATCAACAACAAAATAAATTTGAAATACATGACAGCTTTAAATTTAAGTACGGCCAACTGTCACTCAAATATTTATATTGCCTTAGAAATGTGTATGCCTTGAAATTTGAGGCTACTTTTTACTTGCAAGTAAAAAAATTGCGTTCCATTTACAATATACTCCCGAGTACTTGAAAGTTCTTTACTTGGTCAAAAGGAACGCAACTTATGTGTAATGATAAAACCTGTATGTACATTTACATACATCTATATCTAGCTATTGTGGTATGAAAAAAAAAGGGTAGCAGTATGTATGAATAAAAAAAAGTAAAAAAAAAACATTTCTTTTTTTGGGAGAGAATTATTCTCACAATTTACGAATTTTAAGTTTCAAATCAAAAGTTTTATAGATGAAAATGCAAACTTGAAATTTTTTAAAATGAGCTTTGCGATATTGGCCTATCTGTGTATCGTTATTTAGGTCTGTGCTATTACTATCCTGTCATGCATTCAGTTCACCTCTTTTAATGTGAATTGTGAACCACCGAGTTGCTGGTAGATAAGACAGCTCATATAGTTGAATGAGCTTTGGTGGTAATGAAAGTTGGAGAGTAAGCAACGAAAAATTGAAAATTATCTTTCTAAATTTTGCCGTAGCCACGTGAGACACGATCGAACCCGCAACTTTAAGAACAGAGGGCTGGATCTAAATTCAACTATTACGCTACTCAGCCTTAGCTCACTCAAAGTTGTAGTGCTATAGGAAAAGAAGAACTTTGATTTAAATTTGTAATGCACAAATAATTTTTATCATTACTGTATGTAGATGAGGTGTATTTGTATACATATTTTCAAATGTAATGTACCTTTCCTATACTATATTGTACATAATTTCATAAATTTATCACATCTTTGGGAACTATAAACATTCATTGAATATATCAAAATTAAGCATGAAATAATGTACTTCTTATGTACAAGTTTATGAATACAGAATTGTGTATACAAGAGAGTATATATATGTTCATATATACATATTATACCAAAAAAATTCATATTTTACTACTAACAATACATAGAAAATATTTTTGTGTTGTGATTTTTTATTTTTCATTTTCATGTTTTCTTTTTTTTTTTTTATTATAAAATTACATACCATAGAACACACATAAAATTACTCGTAATTTTCAAAGTTTACATTAGAAATTACTTCCATATTACTTGATCCATTGGGAGAACAATAAAATAATAGGCATCATAAATGTATATTTTCATGATTTTGTGAATTAAATTTTTCATTCAGAACCATATATACTTGCATATATGTGAGTATATGTACCCGAAAACCAAGTGAAATGGGAACTTCCAGCAAATCTCTTTATAAAATATAATTTAGTTCGTTAAGACCTTTTACATGCTGGTATAAAAATGAAAAGAAAAATTGGAAAATTTTTTTCCTTAACACGTTCATTTGTCATTTGTCTTGAGAAAGACGGTTCTCAACTTTGTGATTCGTTTCACACACACACACACACAGAAGATAAATGTTGAGAAAAAATAAAATAATTTTGAGTGTTTTCAATCAATATGCAACAATATTTCAAGGAAAGGACTAATGACATTTAATATTCAAAATATGATATTGAATTGGACGGTAGACTAGATATCCAGTCATACATGTTAAGCTAGCAATTTCCTCAAGGGTATATCATGTTTTAGAATTTATTTTCTTGTTTCAAATGAAAATGAAAATTATCAAAAATTTGAACAAGACTATTCAGCCAAAGGATAACAGATACGAAGATTCTCGAATGTTCAATTAAAAGTGAAAGAATGTGTATATGTACATCATTCAATTCCATTAAATACATACATAATGTATGCATCATACTTGTACAAAGCATAATTTCTATACGATATATATTTTTGTTACATACACAAATCTAGTGTGTATTATGTATTGAAATGCATTAAAAAGCGGAAACATGAATTTGAGATTGAAATATCCTAAATTAATCTCTTTAATTCAATTTCATGTTTTCATTTTTATCCTATAAATAATCTTGTTAGTGTAGGAATCCTTTTATGAATATCTTATTCAAAAGATTATTATTTTTTCTTTTCATTTTAGCTTTTTAAAATGTACAATATTTTTCTATTAAAATCTTCTTTATATATATTCGCATTAAATGCAGTGAAGTTCTTGTAAAATTTCCGTTCTTTTTTTTAAATATATAATGTTATACTACACTCTCATCTTTTATCATATTGATAAAGAATATAAATGAATAGAAGAAATTAGGCATAAAAAAGTGTTTATTTTTTTATTTTTTTATACTTATTTTGCTGTTAATTTTAAATTTTTATTTTTTCGTATTTTTTAAAATTTTCAATAGAACATAATTTTATTTTATATTGAAATTTTTGAATTATATACTGCATACATATATTCGAGGATATCTAAATATAATTTGATATGCATATGGAATATAGTGCACTTGTATTTATCGCATATATACTTCTTATATGAATGTATCTACATTTATATAGTATGTATGTCGTCCTTTATTCATATTTTTTCATGTACATACGAGTATATAATGTACGTACATACATAGGCGTAGCCAGCACAAACTATTAAGGGGTGCACTATTGAAAAAATTTTTCTTACCAGTCCCCCCACCACCCCTGTTTTCCATAGAAATATTTATTGCGGAAAAGCAAATTTGAATTTGATAGGAGGGTTATGTAGTTCGATAAAAACGCAAGTAAAAAAATGTTACAATAAACTTACTATATTATAAGAATATGAATATACATATATATATGTATATATGTACATACATTATTATTGCACGCACGTAACATTTCTTTATAGATATTTATAATAATTGTTTTTTTATTATTATTATACGCAAATACATTAACTATAATAACATTCGTCTATCGAAATTGACAATATTCTTAAATTCATTAATAACTTCATCAATTGAAAGTGACATTAGAATTTCTTTTTCTATATTTAACAATATCAAAGCCTCTAATCGTTCTTGTTTTTGCGTTGTCCGTAATTTATTTTTTATTCTCGCTAACGCGGAAAAGGTTCTCTCGCAAGTGCAAGTAGAGATTGGAATAAGAGCAAAACTTTTTACGACTTGGAAAAATTGAGTAAATATTTTAAATTTGTCTGAGCCTAGAAGATATTTACGCCACTCCTGTAAGGAGCAGACAGATGTGCTTTTTGGAACTTCAGGAAAACCTTTCAAAAGTCTCACTTCACACAGTAATTTGTCTGATTTTATATCAAACTTACGAGCTAAAATATTAACATTTTTTTCACTCATATCTAAATTTAATAAACTTGCCATGGCCTCCACAATCTCCATAGTTTCTTGACTAAATCTGGTATTTAAGCTTGAAATAAATTGATCTAAAAGAGGATAAAAACACGTTATTTTCATTTCAGTTTCTTTAGAAATTTAGAAATTAAATATTATATGGTAGGATTAGATATAATATAGCATAGACAATAGACATATGGCTTCATTATTTTTTAAAAACAACCTTTTTTTAAGGCAGGTAAAACAGTAATTATTTTAAGTAAATATTATTATTTTTATGTTTTGCATCGATTCAATTCGAAGTTGCATCGTTTTTATTTTTTAAAGTGTTAAATATTATATAGAAAATTCTGTTTCTGTATCTATTTTTGAATTCTTTTTTGCGAACACCTGTGTTAGGTAAGGGATACAATGCATTGAGTTTTTTGATAGTCGGTACTTTGTTGTTTATTACATTTTGGTAATAAATATTGATAACATAGTCCGACTAAGTAGCCCATCAAAACAATGCGACGAATGTGTAGTATGTATGTATATGATGTGGTATATGATACATATGAAAGAAATACATATCTAGTTGTACGTATGCATATGCTATATCGTACACTCTATACGATAGATACATTATATGCTACCTATGTAACTACGATTGTGTGTAGGACTTAGTACATAGAAGGCATATCTTTCTACCTAGATGGAAAGCTAATAAATATTTATTACGAAATTTATAAAGAAACTAAAAAGAAAGAAGTACAAAAAGATATAAGATCATATTTAAATACAAAAAGGTAGTAATTAGGACCTTTTTAATGTACGTGTACTTCATTGTTTTATACCTGTTGATAAAATCAATTCAGACGATTTTATTTTCTACAAATAAAGAATGATATATATTATTATAAATTCTTTGGTATAAGTGTAATCTATTACAACAACTATTTTAACAATTAATATGCAAATTAACCCATGTGTCTTTATTAAAAATAAAAATTTTTTTATAAACATTAGGGGGTGCACGTGCACCCAGTGCACCCCCCGTAGCTACGCCTATGCGTACATATATATACTCGTATTTATTTTATTTTATATATTTTTTTATAGTGTTCTTCTTTATAAAAACTTGGCAAACTTTAAGAGCAATCATACTTTGTATAATATAATGTATTTTTCGTTCTGCAATAAAAAGTGAATTCTTTTTTATAAAGAAAAAAAACAAAAAAAAAATGCAAAGAAATATAATACAAAATAAAAAACAGTAGATAACAAAAGGATAACATTTAGTGAAAAAAGCATACATATATATATGTATAGAAGATGATGAAAAAGAAGAAGAAGAATAAGAAAAAGAAGAAAAAATAAGCAAAAACTAAACATCGTTATCAAAATCATTATTATTGTATATGCAAAAGAGTGTACATACATATTGTATGTATAAAAATATGAATAATAAATACATACAGCTACATACACTCATCTCATATATATACATATATATATATAACAAATACACACATTCAATACATACATGTGCACATAACATATCTAAATATGTTTGTATTTCTTAGAAAATATACGCATACATCCGCATATAAGTATATCCTTTTAACATTCGTTTATTTTATAATTTTATTTTTTTGTTATATCTATACATATAGTATTTTGTTTTTTTAATTTTTTCAATGTTTTTTATATATTTTTTTGTTTTGTTTTTTTTTTTTTTTTTTTTTTGCTGTTGTATTGTTTTTGTTTCACTGTAGTACTTTGCCCTCAAAAAGCTTTTTTAACTTGTTCATTCTTTATTATATCCTGCTGTTTAGTTTTATAATAATAATAAGCGAACGCATATTATATTTTGGCTTGCTACACATACATATGTATATCCATACACATACATTTACACTATAAAAGACGCACAGTCAGATTATATATAAATACATCATATAACAAATGCATAATGCATTCATGTATAAATACATATAATATGTTTTACTCGTAGATATGTGCATGTATATAGCACGATAAAATGTTCTGCGCTTTTATGCAGCAGCATAGTATGTACATTCCATTTCATGGACATTATACTGAATGATGTAGAAATATAAATGAATGTGCAATAATAAAATGTATACATATATTCATTGAAATTTTGCAATAGTTTAAAGAGACAGAAGGACATATACCTACCTATTATATTCTATATAATTACATACGTGTGTATATGTATTTTGTATTATAGTTTGCATGATAAAATGGACGAAAATCATTATTAATGTAGTAAGTACATATGTATATTTCAAGTTGAGCATTTTATTGTATATCAGATCACTCCTAAAACTATGCAACTATACATATACTACTTTTTACACAATAATACATAACAATATTATTCATTGTTCATTGCATTTTGCATCATATAAAAATGGATAAAATTCAAAAACATTTTCTCACAAATTTCTCATACACAATTCACTCACATATTATTATTATTATACATTTTTCTTTCTCTCAATATTTTTCTCTTCTCCTCTGTGTTTCTCTCTTATTCAATTTGGTAGATTTCTTTTCTTTTCCAAATTGTTTCCTTAGTTTTTTATTGCATTTTATTATTTTTATTTTTATTTTTTTTAAATTAAAAGCACATAATAAGCATATTCAATTCATACGTAAAGTCAGTACTTTAGTGAGCATATATATTGTTGTAAAGTAAAGAAAATACATTACCATACATTATATTACATAACAATTTACACATATATACATATAATATACTTTTCATTGTATTTATTTTAGTAGAATATTTTTTTTTTCAGACTTGACGACAATATATAAAGTCAATGGCGACGGTCTACATATTCGTATATACACGTATCCACATGTACATAATATGTAAATAAAAATGGTAGGTACTACATTAAAAAAATGCATACAAAATTATATGTATGTGTGAGTTCTGTATGCATATATTGCATCTTTTACCAATCAATACATACAAATGCAATAATATGTGTAAATGCATATTTTACATATATATGTGATGTGAGATGATTATAAATATACATTTCCATGCATAAAAATATAATCGGATTTTATTGTACATGAGTTAGGTAAGAAAGTTTGCTAGATACATTGAATCGTATTACATACATACATATATGTATATGTATGTGCATCTATAAAAATAATATGCACAAACACATGTACGTATGTATATGTGTACATTTATATGCAATTAGGATATGATAAAATGCAAGCTTTTGAATATTATTATTATCATGATTATTTTTTTTTTCTTTTCTTTGTTTTTTTTTTTTTTTTGTAGTCTTGCTGTTTCTGTTCTTTTTTTTTTTCTATTATTTTTTTATTTTTGCTTTTGGTGCAACAAATTCTGCAAAGCAGTATCTATAAACGGCAGTGTACGTATATTGAAAAATTTTAATGTATTGCGCTGTTAATATTGCGCATTTTTCATATGAATATATTAATCGCTATAAATTTATATACATCATAATATAAGTACATTTATAATAGTCGTACAAATTATTTTATTATTTTTTATATGTATAGCTAGATAATACGTACGTATGTACTACATGCATACAAATATAAAAATACAAAATAATATAAATTCATTTTAACAACATTATAAAAAATTCTCGTATAATACACATTATATGATACGGAAGTACATACAATTTATTCATATGATGCCGTCATTTACGCATATTATATATAGAAATGAATTATATACATACATATACATGTATAGGCATTTATTAATAATCATTTGAGTATTGTATATTTAATGTTCTTTCGTTTTACATGTAAATTCAGGACGATGAAATTGAAAATTTAAATGGATAGCTGTATTATGATAAAAATTTTATAAGATGTTATTAAAATTTAAATTGAAAACAAATTAAAATTCAATGATAAATAATATACTTATACTTATGCATGTTTTTTTATACATATAATATGTGTATATGTATATGAATGAAAATAATATCGTTACTCTTATAAAATTTAAAACAAAACAAAACAAAAAAACTATGGTCATTTCTATTTAAGTACAGAATATATATAGGTATTTAAAAATATTATATTTTATAATGCATATTTTTTTCCATTAAAAATATGCAAGGATAAATTTTCATTGCATTCCATAGGAGAAAATTTCAGAAAATTTATAATACTTATTTATTTTTTGATTACATGTTTGTTTTGTTCTTTAATTGTAAATGCTACACATTACACATATTATATACAATTCTATGATAATATTGATGAATGTTCTAATTGTCATATTTTTAATATTTTTGTTTTATACGCCTCATCATCATCATCATAATATTATGTGTTATGTGCTTACATGTGTAGTAAAAATATGTCACAATATGCTACCGCAATGAAAACATAAAAAATATACCAACTGTTATTTTTTTCACCTTTTATAATTTTCTATATAATATATGTACGTAACCAGCTACGTGTAATATGTATTTTCATTTGTTTGGCTTCATTTTTATTGATTCAACAACAGCACTATGACAAAATAGAAATGAATAAATTGTGCAGATATATTAATTATTTGCACACTGAATGAAAAGAAAATTTAAACATTAAAAAATGAAAGAAAATGTCATTAAAAAAATATTTGTGTATAACTTCACCTTCTAGTTGATGGTAAATATACACAGCACCCGAGTATGTACGAGTATGTATATCAATTTTGAATTTGATATTTTTCTTATTGTTATCCTTTTTAAGCTTTCAGTTTCTGATTTTGGATTCTTTGAATTTAATCATCCTCTGATTCTCACAATATGACTATCACATTTGAGTCTATATATTATATGTGGCAATATAAAGTTGATAAGCCTAAGTGTGTATAATTTTGTTTTATTTACTTCAAACCTAATTGGAAAATCATTGAAAAGAAAACTTAGAAAAATTCTTCGAAATTTTTCATTAATGTTTATAGGATCGGCCCTTCTGTATAGCCCTCACATTATTTTCTATGCAACTTGTAACTTTGTCTACAAAACTTATTTTTTATTATTACTTCCAACGATTCTTAACTATGTATGTTGTTTCGGGACATTTATAACAGTACTCCTTCATGTCTCGGCTCAATTCCAAAGATAATAAATAAAACTTTCAAATAAATTTATATTAAGGATGTATATTATATTGACAATTTCATCAATTTCTCTTACCTATACACCCCATAATTTTCTATTAAAAAGTACAAAGGTCATTAATTACACTTTTTTTCGGGCACTTTATATATGTACACATACAGTCGTACTCATGCTTATATGTACATATTTTATTTATAACTTTCTAAACGTTACACCTCCATTTCGTCAATAAATAAAATATGTCATGTAAATAATTATTTTCTATTCTAACTGTAATATGTATTTATATATTTGTATATATAATATATTAAATTTTATGTAAATACGAGTACATGTTTTGATACTGTTTTTTTATTAATTTCATATCATAGAATTACAAGAAAATCAAATAAATAAAAAGTTGAAGATTGAGGTATGATACATATACATACGTGATGTATACTCATTAAATGAAAAACGAACAAAATAATTTCAGTCTATATAATAATGGCAAGGTGAGATGAATAAAATCAAAATTTATATGAATATGTTTATGTATATAAGCACAAGTGAATACATGAATATACATATAATATATATAAAGTTATGCATATATACAGACATCACAGGTGTGGATAGTATGTGATATACAAAAGTATTGTAAAATTGATGAAATAAAATGAAGGTTGTTTTGTTATATCACATCATCACATCATTCTTTATATAAAAATATGTACCTGCAAAAACATATATGTATATACTTATCCACGCATATGTATACAAAATTCATATTGATATTGCTTTACGTATGTCTAATGCACAAGTGTACAATGTATAGTAAATGGTATGTTGTAGGTAGTGGGTACATCCTGAATATTATTTAAATCTTGATAATAATAAATTGCGTATAAAATCATATACATTAGGTACAAACATATACCAGCATGTCTGTATGTATATGTACATACATATATAGGCACTAAAAAGGCTAAATAATTGTAATTTTCAGTGAATAAAAACGGACGTAGAGCTCTATATGTGTATTTTCACTTTGAAACATAATTCTAAAAATTATATATATGGTTGTCATATACGAGGATCATGTGTATATTTATTTTATGTACATACTATGTATTCATGACGAAAATATACAAAATTTTAGTAATTATATCAATGAAAAACAGATGAAAACAAAAACAAAAGCAAAAACAAACAAACTTTTACTACACTCATGAACTACTATATGAAACTTTTTCCTGTTGTTTTACACAACCATTTTACATTCTACATATGTGTACATAGTACATACATACATTGTAATTTCACCAACAAATATAATATGTAATATGAAAAGCAACACATATACACTTCAGCCATATATTTTACTCATTTAAAATGTCACAATTACGTATATTTACGAATATGCATATGTACTAGTATGCATGAAAGTATGTACATAATATTTAAAAGGATATGCAATAAACACGTTATAATAAGCATTTCACATCCTGTTTTAAAACATCATAACACTTCCTTTTTCCTGTTTTTTCCATGTTATGAGATGAGAGCGCCTACATATTTAATAACTATGTCCTTTTTTTTGTTTTATACATGTTATTATTTACTGTACGTATGTACATATTACATATACTTATATTCTGCGACTGTATACTGTTGTACATAATTCGTGTGTGTACGTTTTAATTCGCGTGGGTGTATGATACAAAAATAAAAAAAATTACTTAATAAACAGTAAAACAAATATGTACCTATTTTATGCGTTGTTATAGGAATAGAAAGCCTTTGGAGTTTACTTTTTGTAAAATGAATTACACAGATTTACAAAATTCTTCTATCGGGCAGAATCAAAAAAAATTATAAAGCTCTTTGTATGGGCATGAGATTATAAAACGGTAACATCTCAGGGCTGAGTATATAGACGAGTTACATCGTACCACCATATTGAAAGGAAATATCTTTACCTTTGACAGAGTCAGAACACATTTTGTATAAAAGTAAAGTGCTCACTTTATTGGAGAGCTTTTTATTGGACTAACTAACGGAGAGAGTGGGATACAAATGTGTCATAGTGCTTTCGTCCTTCCATTCATATATTTATTCATTTTTCTATCTAAATTTGACATAATTATCAGAACACTACAAAAACTTGATTATGTAATTGTAATTGCTAAATCTAAAATAAAACTGTTCATTTATAATTTAATTTTTTCCAATTATACACTTACAAACTCATTGGACCATTTCATTTTTTTTTTCTGAATCAGGTTTTCAATAATTTTTATTGGAGATAAATTATCAATCTCTTTTTCTTGTGGGCGCTACTGACCAATTCAGAACCGGGCCGACTTCAAACATGACCTTCGATTTTGTCCTGTTTTCCCGCTAATTATATCAATCAATTACATCGAAATGCAGACAATAGAATGCAGTATCTACACATAAAAATAAAAATATATGTATATAAAAAAAATCTAATTATTCTAGTTTCTCTTTTTTTTATTGCTGAATAAATTGCTGTGTTCGATGTGGTATGTATATTTCAAATTTATTAACGCGATAACGAAAAATCACCAACTTGTGTAGAAAATAAAGAAAAAAAATTTTTTTTTTTCAATTTGCAAATTATTTGCGCTAAATATACTACAGACATAATTTAGAATTATATGTATATTACATACCAATGTCCTTATTGTATATACATTCATTTATATAAGTGTATATAGTAATTTTATATACGCGTTAACATTCATATACTACTTATAATACTAACCAACCAATCTGTTTATAATAAACTAACCTTTTACAAGGACAATTACGTTGAGAAGTTAGAAAATCAATAAAATAAATTATGCTGAAGTTCGTATACATCAATTAGGACGTTTGTTTTGTTTTTGTTTTTGTTTCCGTTTTTTTTTTTTTTTGCTTTCCTTTCTGCCTCATGGCCTCGTGATATAGAGTACTTGCAAATACTTATATACATATTTAATGTTACACGGTTGTTATACGCAAATTAAAAACGAATAAATTTTACGAAATTATTTTGTATTTTTGGTAACAATATAAATTATAAATTGTTATGATTTTTTTTTTTTTTATATGATTTGTGAAAAATAATTTTCTACAAAATTACATTTGATTATAGATTTTTATTTAATGTGCGTCTATTGTTTTGCAAAATATTTCTATATATGTAATTTAATTTTCTAACAAAAAAATTTTGATTATATACAATGATTTTTCATAAAATTATATGGAAACTTATGAACAGAATTTTTAATTAAATTTGTTAAAAAATTTTGATTTTTTTTGTAAAAAATATTTTTATCTACTTCTATATAGAATGTAATATACCTATACATATATAGAGTTTTATGAATGATATAAAATTTAAACAATAAGATTTTATTATATAGTCTTTAATTAAATCGTTAAATCGTATTGTAGGTCCCACCCATCGTATATTATGTACCCGCAGTTATGATTCATTCCATGATAAGATGAACTAAGAATTGGTGCGTTATGGATACTCATATTATATGTAGATAAATTTTTGAAATATATGCACCTATTTTTATCTCTGTTCCAGAAACGAAATAAAATCAGAATTATTCATATAAAATGAAAATTTTATAACGCAATGATGTTACTTGTTTACAAGTATACGACCATTGTATGGGTCGTATAGCATTTATAGTATATTTCTATATTAAATAAGTAACGTATATGTATGGATAGATTTACATATGTATTTAAACTTAAAATGGACGTACATTAATCAAGGTTACTATAAAAATAAATACATACCATACATAGTATAAAGTGTATTTTATCATTTTATTTTATTTTTTTTGAAATTTTATACTACACATCATATAGACATCAGAAAATTAATAAAATATTAAACTATGTATACATTCAATAAATTTTTAATATTCGTGAGATAAAAGTAAAATGTTTTTAATTACATATTAAATGTGTATCTACCAATACGTATATCTATCTATACGAACATATTTACCGATTTATATACATTATATGCATGGATATATGTATTCTACATAAAAAATACATGTATCTACAAGATATTTCAATACTCGTATATGTCTATGTGTATATGTATAACCTCATGTTTTATGTCCTATATATTATAACAGTATACTTATCGTCGTACACTCCTATAAACTTAAAAATCATGAAATTTTAACGATATGACTTCCATTTATAATAAAATGAGAATTGATTTAGGACTACATAAGTACCAATAGCTATACTGCACACATATTAATGACTATGTTCTTGTATTTCTTTTTTTTCCTATATAATAATTACTTGTACATTTTTTATATACATACATATAAAAGGTATGAAAAATAAAATAATTTTTTATATATTTTTTTGATATCGATGTTATTAATAATATATTGGATAATAAATGAATTGAATTTTGTATATATACACATTTATATGGTATGTAACTTTTATATATAAAAATTGATGGATATATGTACATATATACATATTTATCTAATATGCATAAGCATTCTGTATCAGTATATCTACATACATATGTACAGATATTATGCATATAAGGTGCTATAATCATAAATAGTATCCGAATATGTCTGTAATAAATTATATCCGATAGTTAATTTTTTTCCAATTCAACTGACATTCATTCATTTATGAATAAATGGACAGGGAATATACATACTACATGCATACATATTTTTCATATTTACATAAATATACATACATATAACTTAAACCCATGGTATATAGAGTAGAGTAAATAAATATAAGGTATATGTAAGTTAATTTATTATAAAAGACAATGTGACGTAATTGTATCGACTGTTGTTCGATAGGAATATGTACGTACGTACATATATCTATGCATAGAGCGGACACAAATGATTCCTGAATTTTAACACGATACATATATACATATTATAACATATAGAAAGGATACAATTATTTATTCGAATTATTTTGTTCGTTTTTGGGTTTGGAAAATTTTTGCTACAAATATTTTTCAGTCAATTAATTCTGACCTGAACTGTTAATGATGTTCATATACAAAAATATGTTATTACATTAGTGTACTCGTACAGATAGATAATAAAGTGTTAACTATGTATATATACGCAATTTCACATTATATAAATATATTGGATGTTATATAATGTATATACATTTGTACAATCTATATACTTAAATTAAAATATTTTGGGTCCCATCTAGGATAATATATGGTTTATATATATGGTTATAATTTTTCGTATGGAAATGTCAACATAGAGTCCCTGTTTATTTGTTAACACCACTCACACATTGTACATTTTATATTATATACATTATGTATATTATGTATAAATGTATAGGTATGTAAATAGGTCAGTCTAAAAGTTTTTGGAAATCTAATATGAGTTCAGCTCAAAAGTGATTAACTTTTTAACAGTATAAAATTTGTCGTTTTGTTATAATTATTTTCGTAGTTCATTGCATATTGCTGTCATTTATATATATATTTTTTGTGATGGAAGTCAGAACTAAAGAAGTTCAATATATTAAAAAGGGAGTTAAATTGATAAAATGATCGTGCTATCTACTATTATTGGATTTAAATCAAGACCAGTGCAACAATCGGCTAAATCAAGCTGTTGGTGATGAAGCACCATAGTATGTTTATAGTTGGTTTAATGGACGTCCTAGATCTGGAGTCATTTAATTTGAAGAAAATGTTAAGGGGCAAGGCTGTAAAATATATGATTCTGATAGACAGAAAATGTACATGGGATAATATTCTGGCTTCTCTGGAAGTAAGTTTCATCTACATTCAAGTTAAGATAATTGCGAATATTTCAAAAACAAAAAAAAAAAACTAAAACAATAAATATAATAATTTTATTTAATTGTTTTTTCAAAACTTTCAGACTGACCCACGTACTAATATTTATATATTTAGGTCTAAATACATAAATATGATGACATATATTGTATTAGGATATTAGTTTGAAATAGTATACGTGTATGTACATACATTATGTATGTTTAACTTTTGAAAATTTAATGTAATTTTTCAACTGGCTATATATACATAAAAATAAAAAATAATTGTAAGGTTACAATTTTTTTATTTACTTTGTAGGATTCTATTTAGTTAGTTTTTTTTTTTTTACTAAGGCTTTTTTTTATATTAATTTATTTTATTCAATATAAAAATAAAATTTTATATATGATCCTAAATGGTATAACAACAGTACGACGAATATGTATATGCATATACATACGAAATAATAAATCAATTCCATTTCGAAAATTATTTTTTTTGTAACCGAACGTATAGATAAAGTAGTTAGAGACTTTTTTACAAAACACAAAAAAAAAAAAATAATAACTAAATAAATAAATTAAAAAATAAAACCTAATGAAATTCAATGGAATTACACAATATTGTTAACAAGAGAGTAATAATGTAAAATTTGTTGTCAGAATTGTCAGAATAATATCGATGTTTTAACAAATTACCGCATTATTGCTAACGTGCTTTTTAAAATTTTCAATATAAATTACATTTTACATATTATGTTTGAATAACTCGGTCGTAAATATTTTTTTTTAACTGAAATAAAAATTAAGTTTTAAAAAAAAATAAGATCCGAGTATTTGAAAAACAAAAAAAAACATTCACGCACAAATATTTTCTTTGCTGTATTCAGTGTAATTAGAAATCGGCCAAATTGAGACTAGTATAATGTTTTGCGATCTCGGCACAGTAAGTATATTACCAAAATGTTTTTATATACAGTTATATAGACATAAGGATATTTTGTAAAGGAATTTTGTGGGTGAATTCACAGAATTTTGTATAAGATTGAATCTATTTCTATAAATTGTAATCATATTTGAGAAACATTTTTTTATGATTATAGTTAAAGGGTTTTTGAGAATTTGTTATGTCATTGACATTATACGGTAAAGATTCAATGATCTTTGATTTTATTTCTTTCATTCTTATTTAAGTGAGCAAAGCAAAAAAAAACATGTAAATGGAGAATAAGAAATTTATATCGGTGACAAAAAACAAAAAAAAAAAACAGGCAATTTAAAGTGACAGAAACAATGAAAACTGATTAGTAAAAAATAAAAATGGTTGCTAAAATTTGCGTTGTGATCATCTCATCCTTACGTATAGTACTTATATTTCGATTTTTTTATATGTATATATTCTATTTAAATATAAGGACACAATAATATGCATATATATATGTACAAAATTTAAAATATATATGGTATATATACATATAATACGTATGTATATATTTTCTGGATAGGGATGTTTTTTATCCTTTTAAAATAGTTCCATATACTTGTATATTATGTACTTATATACATTATCTATATTAAGTATATAAATATAGCTTATCATTACATATTACATACATAAATGCACTATTCCATATAATGTACTCGTGTTTTTAAATATGTACATATACATAATAAATGCTAGTACTACATATCCTATACATGTGTTCAGCACTCATGTCATTATATAAAAAAAAAAAAACTGAATATATTATTGTGCTACAGTACATCAAAAACAGAATAAAATTTGATAAATTGCTTATATCTTAAGTCACGAAATATTTAATGTGAACAAGCAAGCATTTTATGTTTTTCTTTATATTGCTGGTGAATGATATGTATTTTTATACTTTGAATTATTTTCTTTTTCCTTTTTTTTTTTAAATAGTACATGCAGTAAAATATCTATCAAATAAAATGTAAAAAATGATAAACTCTTATTATACATATATAATTCATACATACCTATATGTATTATGTATATACAATGTATATACACGAAAATAAATTAGAATACAAATTAACAAATTAAAAATTCTTTGTGGTATCACCTCTACAAATTCATAATTTAATGTATTTGAATACAATAACCGTTATATTTTTTATATTTTTCTAAATAGCTGCTGATATCATACATAAGTATGCATACAGATATGTAATTTTGTAATAAATAATAAAATGCTCAGGATTTTATTTATGCTTATATGCATGATAAGTTATAATATTTTATTTTATAAATAAATGTATAAATGCCTCGCATCAATTATAATATTATACAGTGACGAGGGAAAAAAATATCGTAAAGGAAAATGAAAAAGAAATTGTTTTTCTTTCATTTTTATTTTTGTTATATTATTATTTCGATTTTAATACAGCATTATACCGCGTATCAGTTTTATACAGTATTTTAAATTTTTCTTCATTAAGCTATGTGCGCTTTGTAAAATATAATTTATGTTTAATATGATATGAGATAAACTATGTGAAGGTACATTACATATATGTACGATGTACGATTAAATTTTGTCAGATCTTAGAAATTGTGAAACATCTTAAACGATGCTTCTGGGAAAAATGCGTAAGAACCATCAAATTGATTAAATCTATACGTACCCATATATACTCACTCGTATGTATGACGCAGATATATTCTGTACAATATCCTCGGGACTCATTACTACTACTACTACTGATAATATTAGCTCCACGTAGTAGTAGTAGTCGTATAGGATATACAGTGAGAACAGTGTTTTTCACGTATGTACAATATTAGCGTTCTTCAGAGGAAGAAAATCAACTTTTTTTATGAAAGAAAATTCGAGTACACATGATGTGTAGAATACTACACTCGTGCTCGTACTATCTATCGTAGAGCATACTACAAGTACTGTTATAGGCAATGACCTCCATTGCTGCAGAGTAGATACCTTCCTATATAGGGGGGAAGGATCAAGTATAAAATGTTGTTGGCTGATTTTTGGTGTTTGTTATATACAATATTCGCATTCTACTCACAGAGATCAGAGATTCAGAAATCAACTTTTCTGAAAAAAGATAAAAAGAAAATACGAGTACAATGTAGTAGAATGTACAATACGAGTAGAATGATAGAGTAGAATACTACTCGTTGTTTGTTGATTTTCCGTTTTTGTCATGTTCAATATTCGCATTCTAATCAGATAGAAAATCAACATTTTCTAGAGAACGAAAATACGATTACACATAATGTGTGAAATATACGAGTACATACTATGTACTCGTAGTTCTTGCAAATTATGCAATCCTTTTTTTCAAGGTTTTCCTATGGTCTTTCATTAATTTTATTTACAAATTTATAGAAATATCTGAAAAATTTTTTTAATCACTGTTTTTAATTTAAAACGAAAGAACGTCATTATGCGTATACGTACGTACATTATATCGGTTTTGTTATTTAATTGAATGATTTATGTTCTTAATTTGCATATGTACTTTTCAAAAGGTCAATTTTAGAATAATTTATAAAAAAACAAAATGAAAATGAAATAAAAATAAATTCACTTCATTCGCTAACGTTAGTATTTCTTTTGATTCATTTTGTTCATGTGTAAATATAAAGTGCATCATACATACGTGTATGTGCATATATAT
Source organism: Villa cingulata (assembly GCA_951394055.1). Lineage (NCBI taxonomy): Eukaryota > Metazoa > Arthropoda > Insecta > Diptera > Bombyliidae > Villa > Villa cingulata. The sequence continues at coordinate 714,504 of OX596019.1, read as the reverse complement.
GAATATGTGAACATTTATAAAAATATAATAAAAGTTCATTTTTTTTACGTGTTATAAAGTAATTATGCATTTTAAATAAAATAAAAATGCGTTACATACGAGTACATATTTATGAATGCAATGAATAATTATTCAGTTCATTATTATTAGTGTATAATTTAAAATTTAACATTATCCTAAGCCTCTATCGTAAAATTTTTCGTTATTACTTGTACATATACACACTTACTTATAGTATACATAATTGCACATACATTTTTGTATATACATATCCTGTATTTAAATGATTTACATAGAAATCGTAATTTACTATTTTGAATTTATACGTGTACGTATAATATTTCAACATATTATATGCTCTAATTACGCAAATTTTTTATTTTTATTTTCGTGCATAAAGTTAAAAACAACGAGTAAATTATATAAGTGTTGGTATATGTATCGTATGTGTGTATTGCTTAGAAATTTAAATTAAAAAAAATAAATTTGAAAGCTATTAGTCAAAGGATTTTATCGTTGAAATACTGAACAAAAATTAAAATATATTTTTTTTTCATATATTTTTAATGCACGTATATGCATGTAAACATGCCCGGTCCTTTACCAAAACTGGGCGTTAAATATCGGGGCGCAAATAAGGACAAAATGGTAGTCACATATCCATTTTAAGAAGAATAATTTTACAAGAATTTGCGAATATTTTATCTTACAAACAATTTATCGGTTTTTTATCTTGTTTACACGGATCTTGTTTCAATTAGAAATTCGTCTTTGTGCTCGTCTACTACAGTGCGATACATAAAATACATAAGAAAATAAGAAGAGAAACTACTGGTCGAATATCTTTCTACTTTTATTTCTACTTTCCTTTGTACTTCCCCTCCTTTATCTCATATATTCAAGAGTTTGATGACCATGTTTGTTTACAAATGAAAATATAGGTGAAAACGTACAAAAGAAGAGGAGAAGAAAAACTATAGATCTGTGAAAACAACAAAAACCGATAAATGTTTTGACCTACATTTTCAAACGTAAACGAACATGGTCGTTGCACTCTTGAGTATATGAGAAGTAGAAAAGAAGTCGGAAGCAAAGCGAAAAGATACGCGAATTGTAGTTTCGCTTCTTATTTTCTCGTGTACATTAGTTCACTCGGCGCCCATGAAGCTATAAAATTGAGCGCTGCATGTAAGATATGAAACTGGATATAAAAAAATGCTGTTGGTAGCTATATACATATAGCATATTTATGAAATCCTTGAGGGAAAAAGCCTTCATTTTAGAAGCGAACAATTTAAATCAATGAAATTAATTGAATTCTCTCAAATTGAGAAATAATATCCCGTGTACGTTAAATATAATTATATTAATTAGTAATTCAACTTTAATGACAAATTTTCAATATTAATTCTCATATTTTAAACTGTAAATCATACATGTCTTTAGGGTCTTTTATGTATAAATATTCTCGATGGTTTAGAGACGAAAATTCTATGTGGTTATAATTCATTATTACATCGAGGAGCATAAAGCCTGCACAAAACATTTTCCATCGGATTTTGTTAGAAGAATAACTTCTTGTAGAAACGTAAATAATAAAAAATAAAAAACAAAAGCCATATAAGAGGAATGTTCTTATACATATGTAGAATTTAGAAATAAAATAAAATTACAAAAAATCGTTACAAAACAAAAATAACAAAAAAAAAATCAAATTAAGAGGATGAAAACAATGCAATACTTGTATATTTAGGAATGAAAAAAAAAAACAAGCAAAAAATAAAGAATTTATTTGACCTTAATTTTTTGCTATACTAAAGTATAATACACAATATGCGAATGTATTTTAAGTCAATACTTTTTTACGTATGTGAACGAATACTAAACAGAACACATATAAATGTTGCATTAAAAATATTTTACATTATATGAATGTATGTGCATATATATACTCGTATCAACGTTGTAAATAGTGGGAGTGTGTTTGTGTCTTCTATTTTATTGTATGCAAGCAATCGCATTATTTTTGTTTTGTTGTTCTTCCGTCGTACATTTTATGTTTCATTTTACATTTTTCTCAATATTTTCTTATTTTCTTATTAAATTTTTATTTCTATAATATCAATAAGTAGCTATGCTAATATAAACATGAAAATAAGACAATACATGTCATATTTTTATTTATTTTTTTTTGTTAGACTAAAAACATTATTTACTGACATATTATTGGCAAAAATTATTCAACAAATGAAGAGGCCATTTTATAAATTAACCAATAAATTTTTTTTAAAGTGTGACATAAATCATTTAGTACTGTTTCAGTTTGTATAGTTGACTTAATATTACAAAAATTCATTTTCCAATTTCAAATCCAATTAAGAATTCAATGACTGTTGTTGTGTGTAACTATGATGAGACATTTTCATTTTTCTATTCTCCTAATATTTTGGTTTTTCTTCCATGTAATGTACACGCACATATGTACAGTGCACACACATATTTATGAGCAAATGCAAAGGATAAAACATACTATATGTATTTGTAATAATTTTTGTTCAAAATATTTTTGAATTCAAATAAATATTTCCATTTAAAATTGTCGTTTCAATGCTTACATGTATAAAGTATATACTACACAGAAACATGATTTCTTTTATTTGTATGTAAAAAAGAGTATTCAAATCGGGCATAAACAATATTATAATACTCTTATAATGGTTATGTACGTAACATTTGTATTCCCAAAAGTATAATTAAAGTTATGTTTTGTTATGCATTGCATATAGACACACATAAAATACAATCTTAATCATATGATATAGATAAGGATAGTGCAAGTATATAGTATAGTGCATTTTATGCTAAATTTTATTCAGTTCCTATATAATATACGCTTCTTTTACAGAGCTGTTAACACAAATTCAAAAAGGATATTATCATCATCATCATCATCATATCATTTAAATTTAAATGATTTTATGTATGTTCATACAAAGATTTCTAAATTATGTATATAATATATGAATATAGTTAGCTATATAGTTTTATAGTTAGCATCGTCGTTATCATCATCATTATCCTTTATTATAATGTGAATTCAAATCTCTATTGCATACAAAATTATTTTTGGTTGGTAACGAAATGAAAATACTTTAGAGAATTATATAGAATATACGGATTCGAGAATGTACTAAAAATGTTAGAAAAACATTTAAAAAATTGTAAAGTGAAAAAAAAAATGATGTGAAACGTGATAATTTTTATACACACATAAAATAAATTTCTGTTTTTTTTTTTTGTTATTATACAGTCATGTACGTTTAATTTGATCTTAAAAATAGGAGATGTAGAGTTAAAAAAATTTTATAATTGGAAAATTGTTTTATATTTTTAGAACAATTAAATAGTAAAAAAAAAAGTATTATTGTTCGTATGAAAATATAGTCACAATTATAGTCACACATAAGTATTTCTACAATGTATTTAGATACGAACACAAAATTTTAAGCTTCAGTATTTTTGGAGCTCCATCCCAACTCCCCATTTTATTTTAATATAATATTTTTTCTATTTGTAAAGCTATTTTATAGTGTAATTTAGGTACAGATGTAGATCTTATATATAATATGTATATGTATACTTTTATATATTTATGTAGCTAAAATATACACATAATGAGATATCTACACTTTTATATATTTTTGTTCAGTCTAGTCTAGACATATAATCATGGGTGGTCATTAAATTTGCATTAAGTTCTCTTAAAAATGGCTTTGTTTTTTCTACCTTTTAGGCATTTTTCTCTATATATAGGCATAAAATTATACACAAATACATATTCATATCTACTGCAGCTTATGAATTGTATATTTCTTTTTTTTTTTTTTGTAATAATAGAAATTGTACGAACTTTACTCATCCCTTCTTTATCACTCTATACATCAAACCAATACAAGAAAATATCATAAAAACTCATCTATGCTACTACTACTAACTAGGCACTATCTAGTATCTAGCTATACTTATACGAGAGCTTGCTGATATGATATGATATGTAGTTTCGTGTCTATATAGTAACAGAGAGATATACTTAATACCATAAAGACCCACACACACACATACACATAAGGACATGAATATAATGTATGTATATGTATAAAAATATAAATAAATATCTGAAAATATATTCAGTCACCAATGAACTAATTTTCCTGTCTGCATTCAATCACATAATATTAATTTTTTTTTTTTTGTTTTTTTGTGTGTATTTTCATGCCTTATTTTTGGTATACGCATTGTATTAGACATAAATATCATAATATCTTTGTATTGTTTTTAATAAAATTTAAATATGCAAATTTTCTGTAGAGATAAAAATAACAAACGAGTGTGTACGAATATATGTTATTTTACGAGGATAAACGGTAATAAAAACATTCTAAATAAACAGAGAATTATATTACATTCGTATGCGTATAGTATGGTTGTATGGACTTTAATTCTATCTATAATGTAGATAGTAACAAACCAAAAACAAAATCAAAATCAAAAAAAATAAATTGATAATGTCCTTGATTTTCTGATAACTTTTGGAGAGTATGCAAAACATAGTAAGTACATGCATGTGTGCCAGATAATTTTTTTTTTAAATTACATTTTATATTCGTGCTACGAATTAGAAGATTACTAACTATGTTCTGTTACTTTATCCTTAGCAGAATTTATTAAATTTTATTTCATACTACAAACATCAGATATTATGTGCCGCGATATAGTATGTAACGATAAAGACGGCTCAATTATTTTTATAAATTAAGTAGAAAATTATTACTGTACTCGTGTATAGAAAAAAACAAAAACTGCTATTCTTTTATTTTCGTTTAAGATTTCTTTTTTCCCAGGACTTCTTTCTGATATCTAAAAATGAAATCATACAAAAAAATTATAAACAACATGATATATGGTGTGATGTGATATACTATATTTGTTTTTTTTTTTATTAGCATAAATTTGCAACTGCACACTCATACACAATTTCTCATTCTGATTTGCAATTTTTGTTAATTTTTTATAATCCTTCTTAAATGAATTTTTTGCATTTGAATTTTTTCAAATACTTTTTCTCCAAAAATAAAACTGAAAAAAAGATAAAAAAAAAACATGGAAATAATCCCAGAAGGAAGGAGAAAAGAAAAAACAAATAATATTTTGTTTTTTCTTAGCTCTTGTATTTTTAATTTTATAGTTCATTTGCGACATATCACGTACACATCATCAGCCTATATAATATGTATAGTACCAGTACATTAGTATATGTGTTTGTGTACATGTAAACATCTATGAGATAGATGGTAAATTTTTGTATACTTACAAAATTTACAATGTTTGTAATTTATATGTAATATAAAAAAAATGTGTACGTGATGCGAGACAAATGGCAGGCAAAGGATAATGTTACGTGACTATATGTATACGCATACAACAATAACATAACGACAACGATTTTATTGATATATATATACATATATGGATATATAGGATATAGGATATAGTAAATATATGAATAAATATGTATGCGCATGATCTAATATAATTTTACTTGTTGCTGCTGCTGTTATTGATATGATATTATTCCATTTATCATAGCTCTGACTCTGACGGAGTCTTTTATAGCTTTTTATACATATGCACAGATAAGTGTACAGTGTACAGTGTATAGTATATGAAAGTTCATAATTTATATCTTTGTTTTTTACGTTGTTATCAGTATCATATTAAATGATATTACATATATGCACATATAAATTTATATTAGAATTATATATTTATGATGATTTTTTATTTGATGAATAAGCAAACTTTTTGTAAATATCTCGAATTATATTCTTTGACCTTCTCTATATCAATAATAATCTAAAACAATAATATATCTTCCCTAAATGTATCCTTTTTATTTATGTACATGTATGTATTTAAATAAATATTTTTTTTTTTGCTCTAATTTTATTCTCAATATTTTTTTATTTACAATCTGCAGCTTTGTTTTTTGTTGTTGTTTCAAATTTAAAAATGAATACATACATACAATTATTACAATAATTATTGTTCATGTACATACATCCTTTTATACGTACGCATACATATATGATGTACCTGCATATATCCAAACATGTTTATACATATATATACTTATATAATCCAAGGTTGAATATACAATTTTGTATAAAGGACATTTGAAATATAAGGACCAAGACCAGAATCATGTAATACACACAAACTATATGCTACATACTACACATAAACATATTGACGTATTCACTAAATCTCTGAGCGTATACAAAAAACAAGGATAAAATATAAAACTAATAATTGGAACGAAATGATGTTAATTTTGATTTCAGTTTTATCAAAATGGGTTGGGTTGGTTATATAGAGAAATAGGAAGCAAATGCATTGATTGTTTGATAATAATATTTTGTGTACACAATATTGCAAGTATGTACATATTTATGAATGAAGACATTAACGTCATCATTACCGTCATCATCATCATCATCATCATCATCATCTTTATCCTTATCGTAATAATCTTGTAACAAAAATAGCTTTTTAGCTATCCTATAAATATGTAAGCACATATTCTTGTACACACTAAGAAATTGCATTATTTTTTTTATTGTATAGCTCGTTCTGCCTGCAATATCTGCACTTATACTAACTAAAACAATAATATTTACTATAAATGTAGTAGTTGAAAAACATAAATACATTTTTATATGTATACCTATACCAGTATTTATACGAGTATTATGTAGTATTTCGTATAGAAAAACATTATCTGGGAGAACAAAAATATTGATGAAACATTTAAAACCTAATGAATTTATTTTTTTTTTTTTTTTTTTTTTTTTTTAAATATACATATATACATAAATGTATATAGTATATATTAAGTGCACGCGGATACTTAGTCCATGGCACCGCCGATCAGTAATTTTTATGTCAGATATACATTATTATCCAGTTTATCATCAGTAATCAGTTACTGGTGTACATTGCTGATGGGAAAAATTATTGATCGACTTGGGCAAGAGTAGTGCGCTGGCTGGGGTTCGAACCGTGATCTCAAAGATCGCAAGACCGACACACAACCATCGAGCTATTCAAGCCCCTAATGAATTTATTTAAATCTGAAATTTGCAAATATTCAAATCCTGAATTTAAATTTTATTATGTGTATATTTGTTGTCTGTATATATACATATTTGTATGCATGTATGCTAGATTGTATATTTATTGTAAAACAAATTCTTTACGGTTGGATACACATTTTCATTTTCTATTCAATTCTATTTCGATATCTATATGTATTTTATGATTCTATGTTTTTCTTTTACATAATTTTGTTCTTATTTTAATTTGTTGTCTTTTGTTTTTAATATATACACGAGTATTATAAAGAATTCCATGCAGTATAAGAAAAAATAAAATAAAAAATTTAATTAATTTGATATGAAATTTAAAGAAAGGACAATAAAATTTATACAAAAGTTTTTGTTAAAAATATTTTCTTCTCTTATATTTGGTATATTTTTTCTTTTATTGTGGTTTTTGTTAATTCATTTATTTTATTTACTTATTTATTTATTTATTTATTTATTTTTATTTTTTTGGTTTCTTGTTCTTAAGATTTCTATTGTTTTTGTACAATATGTAAGACTAAGAGTAAAATTATATAATTTGGAATGAGAATATATAAGATAAATAAAATAAAATCTAACAATATCTTACGAAATTTGATTTATTTTTAATATAAAAACTATTATTGTAGACACATAATTAGAATACAAGGACAATATTTATATAGTTAAATGTGGTTATGTTGTTATACACTAATTATACATCGGATTACACACATATACAAATATTCGTAAGTAAATTAAAATTTTATAAAGAAAAATTCATGATGATGAAGAAAATCTTTTTTTATTCACATTCTACTCAGAGAGAAAATCAAATTTTTTTCAAGAAGAAGAAGGAGAAGAATACGAGTAAATATGATGTGTAGAATACTACTCGTACTATCGTAGTGCGTATACTACAGGTACTATTATAGTCAATAACCTCCACTGCTTCAGAGTATGTATAGAGGGAAGGAGAAAGTGTAAAATGTTGTTTGTTAGTTGTTTTTCTGTGTTTGTTATGTACAATATTCGCATTCTACCAAAAGAGAGAAAAACAAATTTTTTCTAGAAGGACGGGAGGAGCAAGATTATTAAATATTTTTAGTTGATGTTCTTTAGTTTGTTATGTACAACATTCACATTCTATCAAATACACTATAACTAACCCTAATAAATGTATATAGTGTCATACATACACTCTATCCCTGTAAGAAAATATAAGAATTATATTTTAAACAATTTAATTACACTCGAAAAGATAAGAAGAATGTGTGTTATTAAAATTTTCACTTGAATTTTTATTCACACAATTACATACTAGTACACAATGTTTAAATTAATTTGTTTCATTTATATATGCATGTACATTACATTACATATGTACGAATATGTGTATATAGTGTAATAAAAATTATAGTGAAAAGGGATATGATATTACTCTCTCTGCGACTGTATACATGCATGTTTTAAATGAATTTTTTAATTTAATAATAAGAAAATATAAAATATTTTTGTTTCTTGTCTTTCATAATTACCAATTCGTTTTTCTATTCACATACTATATAGTATATAGTGAGTGTGTTTGTATATAAAAGAAAATTACTTTATATTTCTGTATATTTATAGAAAATTTTAGAAATATCCACTTTGAATCCTTTTCTAATGTTTATCGGCTTAAATAAATTACATATTTGTATATATATATTCTATTATACACAAACATAAATATATAAAACCTTAATATTTTGATTATTAAATTTAATCCCTTATACATATACATACTTTATAAAATGTGTTATAAGAGAATTGTACACGAATGAATATATTCATAAGTGTACATACATTATATGTGAATATACGGATTACTGAATTTACTTATACATATATAGCAATGTAAGAATATATATGTAAGCTTTTATTTACGATGATGCGATAATCCTAAAAGTTAATTTAACAGAAATCTCAAATTTTGAAGTGTGTATAATATCAAACCAGTAATAATACCAACTAGACAGGGTGAATTTTTTTATCTTGAGACACATAAAAATATATCTCATTCAAATCGTGAATCCCTCTTTCTTTTGTATGCTCTAGGACATGGATTGATTCTTGACTATAATAATCTCTTTTTAGAATGATCGATAATGATATGTGTGTTACTTGTTGTCAGCAAGTATAGTCTCGACATAAAACTGTGACTTTGTGACCATCAGTAGACCAGCTTGCTCTATACTTTTGTGCCACCACCAAATCCACAATGTTTAAGAATTATATATACAGTAGTAATTCGATCACCCTATGCAAGCAAAAATTATGTGTTAGCTATTAAATATCTACACGTACATATATATAAATAGAAAGTTTTAAAGAATTTTTAATTAATTTTTGATTTAAAAAAATACTTTTCTATTACGATTTCTTGAATAAAAATATTTTACATATATGAATATGAAATATGTAACCTATACGTATGAAGAAATAAATTAATAAATACGTTCATTTTATTTATCTCTGCGTTTTATATGAAAAAAATAAAATAAAAAGAAAATGAAAAGTAAATAAAAGGAAAACTATACAAAAGATATTCCGCAATATGACGTGTCTTGAATTTTATAGTTTTTTGCAATATGCTATTCGGTTTTATTTTTTATTCTTTGGGCTTTGTTCTGTATAATTTTTTCTTTTTTTTGTCTGCGCCTAACTTACATATGTATATGCTCACCATCATTTTTCTTTGTGCGGAACAAAAAAACAAAACATAGAAAAGAAAATTTACAATTATTCACATATTGATTCCTTCTAAGTATACGACTATACCATTTCGTTTTTTCCTAACTGAAATTACTAAAGTATAGAATAAAAAAACAGCAGCAGAACACAATACATAAATCTCATTTCCAATTTGTAAAATCTCCTTTTTTTGTAATTTTTTCTTCAAAAGAAAAAAAAGGGACATGTGTATGTTAAGCATACATTTTAATTTTACATTTTACTTCACAAGCCATATAGAAGCACCTCAAATATTTTCTTATTCCTTTTATACAGTTTTTCACTTGGAACTGTGGAGGCATCTAATATGTGTATACAATATACTCGCAGTTCTATATCTATATATTCTGTACACCTATTCTATGTATATGTATGTGCCTATTTTGTCTATATATTATCCGAAGTGTATGTGGCGATATGCTTATACACAAGGTACGTATACAATTTACGATGTCGACATAGGAACAATTTCCAATCATCCATTTTCCCAAAGGTATTCAATGTTATCCTTTTCTTGTTAAAAATAAAATTGAAAAAAAAAATTCCTGCAGTCAAACAAAATTTTCTTCTTTTTTTTTTTTGTAAACAGAGAAATGGATTTTATGCTTTTCTTTCTTTCTGATTCCAGCTTGCTTCTCTTATATTATTTTTATGTTGAATACGATATACGTGTAACATAAAGCAGCAATAAGCATCTGCATGATTTCTCCAAACCTCAAACACCTTTAAAAAACATTCAGTCGAGACAGCCGGTTGGTATCTGTGTACCCACATGCGGTGCTATAATGCCTATGTATTTTAGCCATTTTTCATGGAAATATAATTTGAAAACGCTAAAAAAAAAGAAGAATGATTAACATAAATGTGCATTCATGTTTTTCCATTGAGCTTGATTTAGTTGAAAGAATTTCTTGAACAATTTTTTTTCCTTTATTACCTATACAAAAAAACAATCGACAGCACATTCCACACTTAACCTTCTTTCAATTTTCATCAATTTTCTTTTGTTTTTTAAACACTCGTCCTCAACCCATTTGTATTCAATCCGAACCTGACTAAAGTCAACTTCGAAGTCCAAAAAGAAAAAAGCTTAAATGGATGGGTGACGACTGACGAGTATATGCTAGCACCCGGGCCGGGTTACACGACCATATACCAAAATTCAAGCCAGAACCAGACTATCAAAACGATTATTGTCATATCAAACTCTGCATCATCAATATTCTCAATGTCTTCTCCTTATTCCATTTAAGTTTCCTTGAATTGAACATACATACACACATGTACATATACTCGTTCGTATATAGTACATGATGTATATTTCTTTAGTGCGGAAAAGGAAAAAGTAACAAGTGGTTGTGTCGACCCTTGCGTATATACATATGTACGTGCTATGGGTACTGTAATGTATATAGTGTAGTGGTATATAAATTCATGGCTTTTCATTGTACATATATATATGTATATATATATATATCGCGACACCAAACAAATAAACGCAAAACGTATTTTTGTATAATGTTAAAAAATCTGCAAAACACATTCACATTAAATACAATAAAGGAAAATGGAAAAATAAGGATATATCGTATGTAGAGAAAATTTGTGTTATTCGCATTGTCGAAATTTTGCTTTTATTTACATCGAGTTTTATTGATAATTGCAATTACGTATATGCATATGCATGTACACATATTCACTTATGAACGTATGTATGTATAAATGAATGCGTATAGAAGGTGTTTTAATTTCGAAATTCGCATATTCGATATTTTAGAGTCCATTTTTAATCTCTTTTATTTTTTTGTGTGTTCAAAATTCAAGTATTTTTCGTCTATAGTCCTTTTAGTTTTTTGTTTTTTATGTATGGATATACATTTCCGTAAATTAAAGCTTCCATACATATACACATGCATATACATATATGTACATAGCTCGTATGTATAAGAAGTATGAAAAGAAAAAATGAGAAAATAATGAACAGGTGAATATTTATATGTATGTATAAACTATATCGTAAATACGAGTAGCGCGAGTAGTATACCTATATATACATTTATATGCCAATAATTAAAAAAATAAAAGTGGTGTTAATTAGCCGCATAATATAATATGTATGTGCAGATATTTATTTATCCGTATTTTATAGAAATATACCATATATAAGAAGCATATTGGATTCATGTAATAATTTTTCCATATAAATGTACTCGTATCATGTATATAGTCACACATAATGTAGATAGATATAGATATAATATAATACATAATGTACATAAATAGCTACATTATATATCAACAAAGATATATAGATTTTTATAACATTGAAATTGGTTTCCTTTAATTATTATTCTCTGCAAAAAAAAAAAACGGAGAAACTTTTCTATTTGTTTTTATTACTTTTTTTTTATTATAATTTATTTGAATTTTCATTGTTCTTTTCTATTTTTAGTACAATATACACAATATACAATAATAATAGGATCTTATATTGTTCTGGTTTTTCTTCATTTTTATTTCAACATTATAATATGCATAATAATACACATACTATGTATAGTTTTATACATATTATACATACATATATGTGTAACATTATTACATATAAAGGTGAACAATAAGAATCAATGTTACCTGCGCATAAAATGAGTCAGAACCCAAAAACAAAAAAAAAAAAAAAAACAACCATGTATGTAATCATCATATGAGTTTTACATTCTAAATGATATAATGTATGTGATGTATGCATGTATTTATGTAGGTACTCTAATGTAATATGCATGAATGTAAAAAATAGAAAAGAATAAAAATAATTCAAGGAAAATTTTCGGAAAAAAAAACATTACCTACTCTTAATTTATATATAGTACCATAGTACCGTATAATATACATTATTATATCTAATTCATGTAAAGAACAATGCAAAAAGAAAAATAAAAAAATAAAAATAAAATTAAAAAAATATAATATAGTTTATAGTATTCGTTATATTCTATTCTATATTCTATTCTATGCTAATACTATATACGAATACTATACATGCGTTGTGTATAGAATAGAATTTGCCAAAAAATGAAGAGAAAATTTTCCATTTTCTTCTATAGAAGTTGTTATAATTGTAACTATGTAGCGTCTTGTAATGTAGTAGCGTGCACTTGTATCTTGTACATTATATAGTGGAGTGGTAAATAAGAATGAGGATATGCATAAATAATAAAAAAAAAAAAAATTTGAAACGATTTTGAATAATAAGATTTTAAATTTTTTATTTATGTACCATGTAATGTACCCACTATATACATATAGAAAGTTGTACATATGTATATCCTTTTATTTATAGTATATTTTATAAACTTTGGAGCTACTCGTATACGTATAAACGTAGCTACATTTAAATAAAAAATATGTAAAAAACATTATAGGAAATAAAAATACTTAGATGGACAAAAAAATTTTTATTGGAAAATTTAAGTTATAAGAGAAAAAAAAATTTCATTAATTTATCATTATACAAAAAAAAATTAAAATGAAAATATATACAATAGAGTGTCGGTATATTTTCAGTAGTATAATTGTTGTAGTACTAGTATTGGGAATTATATGACAACAATATGTATATGATATGATATTTGATGACAATATTGACATAATGATGATAACGCAAAGACAACAACGATGACGTTGAGGACGTCAATAATATACAAAACACATAAGCATATAGACCGTTTTCGGTAATTAAGATTTTACTATAAGATCTGAAAAGTTAGTCCATTTAATTAAAAAGATCTAAATGAAAAGTCAGTTCGGAATGTCAGATATGAATTGGCAGTAAATTTGATAAAGCAGATCTGAAAATGTAAGATAGTTCGAACATTAGATATCTAAAATCACTGATATAGATAAAATAGATTGCAAAAAGTATATAATAAGGTACTCTTTTATATAATCTTTGAGATTATTATTATTGACGTCTGAGTCTGACTTTGACTGACAAGTAAAAAATATCTGACTATACACAACGCTTATTGGTTTGACTTTACAATATTGCAATGTGATGTGATGTCAATGTTAAAATAGTCAGAATTTACTGGAAAGTCTGAAAATATCTTAATTACCGAAAACGGCCATTGTAGTGCAGTAAATTTTATACTTGGACGGATGATATTATATATACCTAAAAATGTACATTAATATGTTGTACTTGTACTAAACTCGTATACACCATAACACATACTATAATATAATGTCCAGTGCATACAGTCATAGAAGAGTAGTTTCATGTGGTATCATCATATCGATGATAAATATAGAGTATCATTTTATGGTTTTATTGTTGCGATAATATATGGCTATGGAATTTGATGGTAATGGCACTAATGGCATATATCGTTATATACAATAGTTTTTTAAAAATATACGAGTATATTTATATATAAAAAAGCTAAAGCTTTAAAGAAAAAAAATAAAAATATTAAGTATGTACGTATGTATGTACCAATAGTATATTTATGCAACATTTTTATACAGTCGTGTCGTGGAGTCGAGTCTGCCTCCTGCCTGCCCGGCCCGTTTGCTTTTATTATGTATTTGGCCTGGTTGAAAATCTTTTAGTTAGGAAGAAGAAAAAAAAAAAAAGAAAAATTCTGACTCTTTTTTTTCCCATTATTTCTTTTTTTTTTATTATTATTATAGAGCAAGGACCGAGAAGTCTCACAAAAGTTGACGCATTGCAGGTGCGTGTTGTCGAATTGTTGCGCAAGCTTATCTCATATTTAAAATTTTTCCAATATAAAATTGTATACAGTATGTATGTGTGTGTATGTATATGTACGGTATTTACGAGTCGACGAGTACATAGCACAGTATACACATTATTAATTCGCTCTCTGTAATATAATTTTCCTTCCATATCATATTATACCTAAAATAAATTGGAAAATGAACAGCACAGCAGCAGTAACAAAAATAAAAGTTAGTACTATAGTGGTATATAAGAACACTAGATACAGAGTATTTACTCAAATATATACACACATATGTATGTGATGTTGATGTATATTTATTATTATAACCTCCTAAAATAAAACAGAATAAAATAATCCTGTAAATTGGTAACTGTCGTATACTATATAATTTTTTAGAGAATTGTGTATAAATTTTTTTATACAAAAACATTAAAAATAGTCGTATATATGGTTATAAAAAAATAATGATAAAAAAAATATATTAAGGATACACATACGAATGTTGATTCTGCCTATAGTGCCTATATCTATATTTGGTGTTGTTTTTTTTTTCTTAATTGGAACAAAAAGTTAATAGTCTGTCAGTCGTCTTGTTCTTCCTGCCAAGCCAACTGCTGAGCATTACAAAAAAAAGGCAAAAATGTAAAAAAAATAAAATAGAAAAATTCAAACATTCATTATTACTGAATGAAATGGTATATACAGTATATAGAGTAATTGTCCTTTATAAACATACATGTATATATTACGTATATGTATATGTACGCAATTGCGTATGTAAAAGAATATTGAGAAAAAAAAATATCTAAAATTTTCCTATCTATGCCTACATATGTATGTATAATTTGAAAGCTTTTTCTTATTAAAAATTCTGGAATTTAAAAGGATTTTTAATATTTTAGAGAAACAGATAAACTTTTTTAAATTTCACAACAAAAAAAATTGTCACAAAAATAAAAAGAAGAAAAAACATTAATCACATCCTATATTTTATATACATATTAAATCCTTAAATTGATCCAGGAATATTTTTTTACAAATTATTTTCCAATAATAATAAAATAAAAATTTGATAAATTTAATTTTGTTTCAGTTTAATGGTATTTATTTGTAGATGTACGTATTTATAGGTATGAGTATGAAATATTATATGTGTACGCAGGTATATAGGTATGGATTATTATTATATTTTGAACGATGTAGGATAATAATGATAAATCAACAACAATTTTAATAAATAAATAAAAATAAAATTCAATGCACATTGTATAGTTAAGAAAATGCAAACAAAAGGAAAATTGTAAAAATAAAAATAAATACCTACTCTTATTAATAACAAAATTGTATACATAAGAAGTACAAAGATAATGTAATGCATTTTGCATATAATATTATATTGAGTATATTATAATACATACAAAGAGATTTGATGTTATTACAGAGATATGGATAAGTATAATTAAAATGATATCCAAAAAAAGCAAAAAAAAAATTCAAGGTTAAAAATAAAGGAAAAAAAAAAAACTTTTCATTTTCATGAATCATGAGTACCTATACCTTTAGAACACAATATAAAATAAAATAAAATAAAATATATAAAATTGTATAAGAAAATCCTTTATTTCAAAATTTTTGTTTGCATATTATAATATGGCAAAAAGCCTCCAAGGAGGCTAAAAACAAACAAAATAATCATATAAAGACGTTTAAATTTTGCTTCAAAATGAAAAAGAACGTTTTACGAAACAAAATAAAAAAAAAACAACAACAAAAAAAAAAAAGCGTATAAAAGCCGGAAGCAACAGACAAGAGCTTATATGCATTTGTATTATATGGAATAAAACAAAAAATAAAAAATAAAAATAATTTACATTGTGTATGTATAGAATCCTTTTCATGGATGCGTTAAACAACATATGTAATACGTAATACATACACATTTAGTACAAAAATAATACATACATATAATGTATTTATATAATAAAAGAAGAAAATAAATTATTTACTTTTATATACACATATACTTACATACAAAGAATATATATTTTGTACAGAACATAAAGCATGTATATGTAAAGGATTTTTCTTATTATTTGGCTGCTAAAGCTGCTAAAGTTAAACAAAAAGCGAAGAAGAAAATAACACAGCCAGCAAAGAAAACTGTGTAGCATATACGTACGTACGTACACGTATACGTATGATATATGAAAAATCATATAAAGAGGACTTAAATACATTATACAGTATACATATGTACATTATGTTACATTATGTATGTAAATGCGATATTTTCGTAAAATGGTAAAATCGTAAGATACACGGACGGTTACAAAAAAATGTGCATTGCGACATTACGAAATAGAAGAACAACATATCGTATAAGAATAGCGAACTGTATATAGTATATACGAAACATACATTATGGTATGTATGTATTAATATAAATATAATTTAATAAAAAATTATAATTATATATATGTACTTGATTTAATAATGAAAAAAAAAAAATTAAAAATCAACGCAAAATCGCGCGCTAACATACATTTTCGGGTTGACATTTTTGTCGTGTTTCTATACATTTTTCTTCATTTTTTTTTATACTGTAATGTTGTGTTGTATGTATAAACATATGTACTTACACACATACATATTAATGTAAATACAGTATTTCGCATTTCGCATATTTTCTCCTTATTTTGTAAAGAAATATAATTACATATTTAGTTTGAAAGGAACGTTATTATATGGATATCTCCTGGTGGATGGATAATAGATGAATGTATACATACCTATGTATCATGTATCAATGTATGCATTTTATGTATTTGTGTATGTATGTACTTTTATGAATGTATAAAATAATCCATTTCAGGGTATAGTATTTTTATAACGTAAATGTACATGCTATTTTTTTTTACCCTCCCGGAAAACAGTCATGTTAATATATATATAGACTACCATCTACCATATTAGAGTTTGTGTAGTGCTCCTAATTTATTATTATTTTTTTTTATACATAGTATAACAAAAGCATATGAAATATGAACTTTATTTTGGGGAAAAAGCTTTATATTCTGTAAGCTCATATTTTTTTTAAAAAAAATTTTATTGCAAAAAGAAAAAATTCTTATATAAAATTCATCACATCAAAGAAAAATGAATTACTGTGGATTAGGCAAGCATTTTGAACACAAGGTATACACATAATTATAAATTGTAAATTTTTTCTAGAATATCAAAGTGAAGTAATAACTTTGTTGCAAATATTTTACATTGCAAATACCTATACAGAAAAAAAGAAAAGACAAATCGTGGAAAAATTTTTTTAATTTCCGTTTGAAATTCAATACAACACCAAGTAATTTAATATTATTTAATTTAATTTCATTTTTTTTTTTCTTTGCAAATTTATTACTAAGAAATACATTTATAATTTATAGAGAAAATTTAAAAAAAGGAGAAAAACGAATTATAATTGTATGTATGATTAGGATATAATAGTGTCAAGTGTATTTTTAAGTGAAACTGTGCAATTGCAGTTATTCCACTACATATATATTATATATACGTATGTATCTTGCATAAAAAAAACGGAATATTTACTGTAGTGCATAAACAGATTTGGATTTTAAGTGCAGTTCCAATATAATAGTAACAAAAAAAAAAAAAAATAAAAAAATAATTTAATTATAGTTTATCCTTTGATAATAACAGAATATATAGAACACAAAAGATTAATCACGCTTAATTATAAAAATATTTGAATTTGGTGCTTATTGTTCTATATTATTTTATATTTTAGAATAAATAAAGAGAACTTCTTTATGTACCAAAAATTGTACAAATTAATTGTGAAACTTTAAAAATATAAATTTAATGAATATTATATTTTTGAATTGTGTGTACAAAATATACATACCGTACTGTTTTTGTTTATGAACAACAAAAAAAGTACCTAACAAAAAAGAGTGTCTACTTTATTTTTTTACAAAATTTACTTTAGCTATAATTGGAATTTAAATAGCGCGAAATTTTAAAAAGAAAAAAATAATTGATATAGGGTTAATTGTTTGCTACAAATTCCAAGTTTAGCTAAAATTAAAAATTCATTTATTATTATTTATTTATATTTTTATTTTTACATTTTATTAATCAAACAAAATCAGTAAATAAGTAAGGGAACACAACCCGAAGCCGAAAGAAAATTAAAAGGGAAATAGTGTAACGGACAAATAGAATTACCAGCAAAACGAAATAAAAATCATAATATTACAAAAAATACTGTTCAAACAGAAAACAAAATAATAAAAAATTCCATTTAATTGGATTGTGTGTGGAGTTGATTTTATTTCGAGTTGAGTGAGTTGAGAGCTTGAGAGATAAATATAAAATATAAAAAATAAAAACAGACTGTGCCTCTCCATCTATCTCCTCTTTACACTTTAAAAAAAGTGAAGTATATTTTTGTAAATTCAATTTGAAATTTGAAGAATTGCGTGTTTTGCTTCTGCTTCTGTGGTGAGTGAAAGCGAAATCAGTATCAGTATCAGTATCGAACGAAAAACAGAATTCTAATTCAAATCAAATTTGAATTTATACACATATTTAATATTTATCTATCATTATCTCTCTCTCACTTAAGTGAAAGCTTGAAATTTGAAAATATCGCTTTCGTTTCGTGTATCGTCTGTGTTTCGCTTGTTCAATCGTTCCTCACTAACTAACTAACTAGTTCGCCTGTTTTCATTTCAGTTCACACTCGTTCAGTGTTCGCTTGTTCAGTTCGCTCGTTCTCGTTACTGTTCAAGCTTCAAGTCAAGTTGAAATATTGGAATTTGAATTTGATTGAATTTGGAATGAAATGAAATCAGAAAACAGAAACAGAAGTCATTATAAATTATAATCAGTAATCAGTTGATCAGTTCAGTTTTCACTTTTTCATTTTCAGTTGCAATTGTGTTGTCATTCGTGTTAAACGTAATATATTTTAAAATAAAATAATAAAGTTTCTGAGTGTCAATATAAAGGAGAAAAGAGAAGCAAATTTAAAATCAATTTCACTTGCAAAGAAGAAAAAAAATATTTTTTTTCTGAATAAAATAAAATTTCTTTTTGATAAAATAATAATCCTCTTCGTATATTTACTTAATTTTAATAAGAAAAATAGCAACAAATTAAATAGAAATATAGAATTAAATTTATTAAGTGATAGTTAAATTAAATTTTTTTCTACTACTACGAAATTAGTGCTTAATTTAATTATAAAAAATTTTTTATTAATTTTTCTAAACAAAAAAAAATATTAAAAACAGAATTTCTAACGAAAAATTAATCGAAAAAATTACCCAAGGGATTTTTTTCTAAAAGGCGTGTTTTATTTTTTGGAAAATAAAAAAGAAGACTAGAGTTTATCTTATCTTCTTTTTAAGTCGGCAGCAGCAACTTAAGGATAATTTTTAACGTAATTTAAATCTAGCAACCTAACAGAAAAAATGGTAATTATTTTATTTAAAATAATTTTTATATAAGAATTTTAATTTTTCATTTATAAATTAATTTAGTTTTATCGCTTCATTTATTTGAAAACGAGAAGAAAAAAAATTTTCAAATTGGAATTGAAAAATTGTATTAAAATTCAAATTTTTTCTATTTCAATTTATATTACATATTATATTAATCAATATTTATTTTTGTGTGAGTTGAAGAATTTTTGAAAGTGCTCTAAATTTTTGATATCTAATAATACGGTTATAGGCAGGCTAGGCTATATAAAAATTCACTTCACATGTATCAAACATTTTTATATTTTTGGTTATCTACTTTCATTTCAAATTATCCATTCCATAGGAAGAGTAGAATAATCTCAAAATTTTATTTACTATTATAGAGTTTCCGTAAAATTTTCATTTAAAAAATTTGAAAAATAAACGTGTAAAAATTTATTATAAACTAAAAATTCTTAGGTGATAGGTTTCTTTTTTTCTTTTCTATTTAAGATGGCTTCATTATACATTTACAATTTTACACACATTTTAGAATTCCAGATATTTGTTTCATTTTTATAAATTCGTTTTTTTCTGCAGATAATTTTGCTGTTGTGTATTCATGATTTGTGTTTTTCCGGGTGTACATACGTACATACTATTTTATTTCTATTTCTATATAGGTATATTAATCGAATGTGTTTATGTAGATGTAGCAATTTTTTTATTATTTTTCATTTCATTTCTTCAAATTCAAAAGTACAAACTGAAAATGAAAATTGGATTGGATCGAAACGGAATTGGATTCTCATTCGTTTCGTTATGTTCTCTCGTTTTGATTTGCAGCTGCAATCTCGGTATCTCTCTCTCTTTCTATATATAGCATCATCGCTAATCGAATCGCTATGTTGGAAATGAATTCGTCATACTACGGTTTTTTATTTCGATACTCGAATTTTTATTTAACGGTCAATCTCGATCTTTGAATAGTTCTTTAGCTTAATATAGCAGCTATAAATAATATTATATAAATACATACGTACATCAATGCATATTTCACTTCAATCAACTTGAAATCCTAATTGAATTATTCATGTTTTCTGTTTTTTTTTTTATTTTATTTGAATATTGTTTACTGTTTCTATAAACGAAACGAGAATCGAGATTCGAGAATATTTAAATATTGATGACGAAAACAAGCTGATGAAGACGACGAGACGATCTATAACCGACGATAACGAAACGATTATAATATTTTGCCGCATTGCGGATCTTTTAAACTGTCAAAAAGAGAAAGAAAGAAAGAATAAGGCATTTTTTTTTGTTTTTCTTTTCTTTGTTTCTTTTTTGATTTTCTTTTTTACTTTTTGATATGATGATGATTCGAATTGATTTTGATTAACTAAATAAAAAAAAACAAAAACTAATCGTGATAAAATAACGGTGTTTGGCAATAAATTTTTTTCCCTGGTTTTTAGTTTTTTAAAAGATAGGTATTTTTACCTTTATAATAATATTACATACATATAATTAAATCTAAAGTAGAGGGTTTTGTGCTGCATCTGCTTCATATATTATTTAGCAGATCTAGCAGTTTAAATTTATTTCATGTAATTATAAGAGTTTTAATATTCTTTTCCGTTATTTCATGCATTCAATATAGGTACCTACATATTCAATTATTATTCTTATCGTTAAAATTAAGTCCACACGAAATTGAATTATTTGAGTACGTAAACATACATACATTACATATGTACATGGTCATAGAGATATGTGTATACGAGTAAATTACATTACATTTACATATATACAAAGGCATAGGAGAGAAAATGCAGCAATAATACTTGGCAAATGGCAATGGTTTATGAATACGTACATGTACATATATGTATATTAGCAGGCAGGAGACAGTGACACAATAGCAGCTTGTTGATGATTTTTCATAGAAAAGAAAATAATGCGCATGTTTGCAATATTTCCCAGATTCACATTCACATATAATTTTTATCATAAAAAAACATACAGACTGTGTATGTGAAAGAAAATTTAGTTTCCCAATTTTGTGCAATTTTCGAAGTAAAGGTAAAAAATAAATTTGTTCAAAGTAATATAATGGTAAAGTTAAATTTTTCTTATTTTTCAGTTACATATGAGTATGTATTTATAGGAAGATAATAAGGTGCATATGTATGTTTTCTTTTGCATAAAAATTGCAAAACTATATTTAATGTTATCTAGAGATACCTTATGATAATTGCGCATTCAAAAAACGAACAATAATTACATGTAGTAGGTATACTACTGTTATGTAGATTTAATTCATACACATACAGTATAACAGTTGCAATTTTTTCTTATTTTTCCTTGAGAAATTTCTACAACTTTTACCTTCCTTCCTAAGATTATTACGTATTTTATCTACTATATGAACTTGTTACAATCGACCATAATCCAATATTATTTATCTACATACATACATATATAAGTTCTTCATTATGTAGGTACGTACTTATTTATTACATTTGAAGGTGAAATAATTAATCGATTTTGTTAACAAAAAAATAGGTTCTCAAAATGTATCCTTGTTTCAAAATAATGTTTTTTTTTTCTAGATACATAGTTTATTGTTTTAACCTTACAAAATTTAGGCGTTTACTATATAAAGTACCTATCCAACCTTATTTTCACATGTTTAATTTTTGTTTTTCTTTTAATGATGAAATTTATGTAATGTTAATTACTTGTTGAAAAGGTGTGATACCTACCTACCTATCTAATTATCCAATACTATTTAATATGTTATAATGTGGTAAGAATAGGGAATTATTGTGTGTTACTTATTATTTGTTATGGATACCATAATAATTATAATAATTTGTAATTGTTTTTTTATATTTAAAACATTTTTATTTAATACACGTTTTTATTTTAGATAATTTCATCAGTTTTTTTTTTTTTTCAATACTAATGCAGGAATTAAAACAAATTTGATGATCACATATGGATACGTATATGGTCATCAAGTTGTGATGAGTAATAAATAGTTGTGTATATATGTACGTATATTACGATTATAAATTTTTATGATGACTAACTATTTAGCTAACAGAATAAATAAGAAACAAATAACAAAAACAAATTTAACTATATACCTATTAAGTCAATAGCTAAATAGTACCTGATACATAAGCAATATCGTGTTCGTATGTACATATGTTGCTTACTATAGACTATGTAATGTGTGATATGTATTGCATTTGCATCCATTTGACATCTCAAGATAATTAATTATGTTTTTAGATTTTTAGATGTTATGATTATGTTTTAGAAATTTTCAAAATTTTCTTTATAAAATCCTTATTATAAAATGTTTATTTATAACTATTAGAGGTAGCATATTAGAGGTACTACCACTATTAGAGGTGGCATATTGAAATTCTAAAATAACCATATGTGAATATTCGACAAATACTAACATAATTATTGTCTAAATTTTATTAAACAAATTTTCATATATGTAAATAAAATTTGTATTATAAAAAATTAAAATTTAAAATTAATTTATTTTTGTAAGCTGTTATTAGCCAGCGATTAACAATACGCATACCTATTTATTTGCATTTTATGAAATACAGGAATTATTAATTAAATACAGAAAAAGTACCTATATAGCTTACCTTTATAACATATTGCAAATTACTCATCATGTCACCAAATTTAATTAAATTTCAAGTTACAATGAATTTACACTTAAAATACAAATTTATATATTAAAAATGTTAATATGAACTACTTATATTTATTGTTTTTACTATTACTACATAACTACCTACATTATGTTTGATTGTTTTAAATGTGTTTCTGCTTTTTCTTCTCTATTTTCTTCATCATATTTCTTCATTTTTTTTTCTGCTCATTCTTGAAAACTTACCTAGCTAAAAATCAACGAGATACATCTGGATTAATTTTTCATTTCAACTTTTAATTAAATGTTTTAGACGAAACTAATCAATTAGGGTAGGGTACCTACATAAAGTAGTATGTTAGGTTATTCATGTATTTTTTAATTTTACATTATTGTGCAAATATAATAAAAAGTGCCATTATTTTTAAAGAAAAAAAATAAGTGATATGATAATTAACAACAGTAGTGAATATATTCAATAATTAAAAAACAGTCAAATTTTATGTATAAATCAAAAAATAAATAAAATTTATTAAAAATATTTGAAAATATTAAAAAAATTTATTTCATTTTAGTATCAATTCACACAATATCTTCCTATATTTTAAGAATATAAAATATAAATAAAAGAAATTATGATAAATCAATATGAAAATGTAAAAAAAATAATACCTACCTTACATTACCGTATAAATTATGAAAAAAAAAAAAATAAAATATTATATAGGTAATAATAAGAGGATTATTTATATATTTTTGATTATAATTATTATATTATATATACTTAATACAACTATATATACCTACATATTATTATAATGAAAAAAAAAATTATAAAATTCATTTGAAAAATTATAAAAAAAAACTAAAGTAGAACAATTTATTACATTTGTGAATATTTATGTACCTATGTACAAACGTATATATATTTTGTATTTATTTATATGTCCAATGGGATATTTAGCACATAATAATCATATTATATTATAGTACATTATATATATAGAGAACATAACATAACATAAACACATGCACAAATATATGTGTGTTGTATGCATAACAGTTTTATTCCAAGAAAATAAAATATGATCTCATATCTTTTGAAGGAAAAAAAGAATAATTTTTGCTATTTTTTTTTTTTTTTTTTTTTTAGAGCAAAAATATTTTTTTTATATTTTGTGATAATTATTTCTTCATTATTATTTTTATGAATTTACATTACAGTAATTTGGACACATTTGGATAATATACAATACATATGTCTTTGAAGAGAAAAAAAAAACATTTTTCTTTTTTGAAACTTATAAAATGAGTAGCAGTAATTGAATGAAAAAATTTTGCATTCTATGTTATCTTAGTACTTATTAAATATGTATTAAAATCAAGAATATGTTTTACATTATTTATTAATAATAATGTGATAAAAAGAAAGAAAGTAAAACAAAAAAGACAAAGTAACAAAATAAAAGGTTAAAATTTGATATTTGAGCATGTAATAAATTTTTTATTCTCAAATTTATACAATTTTTTTTTTTTAAAATTCAAATAATAAACCAAATAGGTATCATTAAATACTTTCAACCTACATGTATAACTATACACATACAGATTACATATTTATTAATTCTTTTTTTTTTTTTCTTCCGTTTATATTTTATTACTATTTTGGCCACGAGTCAAAATTAAAAAAATACAAAATGAATTTTTTTTTGTCTTCATTTGTGTTGTAGACACACATTTGAAATATTTAAATATCTTATTAAAGAAGAAGATGAGAAAAAAAAGAAACTAATATAGAATAATTGTCAAATTCATTTTGTAGCTGTATACAAACATATGTATGTAATATGTGTTCAATTAACAGTTCATATGTTGTACAAATGTATGTACATTACACTTATAAATTTTGTTTTGACATTTTAATTCTTTCTTTCCATACGCACTCTCATGAACTTTTTTATTTTCAATTTTTTGAATTTAGGACACATTTATACTATGTACATAAATTCATGAATGGTTAAAAGGTACCTACTGTTAATTAAAAATTTTCGAAAAACTGTCGTATAATCTATAAAACTTGAATGCACATCATAATTTTATATTAATTTTGAAAATTTTTTGAGTTCATACCTATGCATGGAATGTACAATTTATTACTCATGTTTTACTTTTATAATTTTAGTAATTTACTGAATATTTTAATTTGGAGTAGGTAGTTATTTTACATTAATGCCAATAATACGTAACTATGAAGGTAAAAAGGAACAAAAAAAAATTGTTTGATAAGATAAAAAATAACTTTAGTATATAATATTATATTATATAAATAAGTATACAACTTATACACTAAAATGTGTGCAAACACAAACATTTATATCATTCGATATTTTTTTATTATTATTATTAGAATGAAGAACAATATCATAAACATTAATAATTAATAAAATGAATTTTTTCTTTATTATACTGTATGCCAGAGTCCAGTACGAGTATACCTATACTCATAAAGTAGGTACTTAGCACCAATATATGTATTGTATGATCTCATTATATAAATTAAAAAAAAATTTCAAGTATTTAATACATAAATGAAATGATAAT
The DNA here is from genome assembly GCA_951394055.1 of Villa cingulata. Taxonomy (NCBI): domain Eukaryota; kingdom Metazoa; phylum Arthropoda; class Insecta; order Diptera; family Bombyliidae; genus Villa; species Villa cingulata. The sequence goes on along the minus strand of OX596019.1, from coordinate 688,034 downwards.
ACATGGAAATTTTTGAGATTATTAATAAAAATTGGCGACATAAAGTAAAATTTTCTATTGTCACACATCCTAAGTATGTCTATTTGGCCAGCCACAGCACTTATACTTAATCGAATTCGAACTCAATATTAGGTGATTTAAAATGAGAAATGTTCATTAGAAAATTTATTATTTTTCGCTTATAATTACATATAATTTTGTTTAATTTTCGTAATAAAATATATTTAGCAAGAAGATTTTCTTCTAATAGATAAATAAAATAATAGTTTATGACAGTAGACATGTAGACATTTATTTGATGTGTTATATATATCCAGAATTCCTTTTTTTTATCGTACATTTCTAATGGCAAAAATCAAAATTGATATGTAAAAAGAGGAAATTAGAAAAATCTCGTGAGATGCAAAAATTTTCATGAAAATTATCACACAATAAAGATTTCTGATATTTATGGAAAACATTTATTATTGTTTGTTTGTTTATGGGGAGGTATGAGCCAGAGCACCCAGACAAACGCTGTCCATGAAAGCATTTATTATTTTTAAACTAAAATTTATGTTTCGATCAATAACAACTAATCGTCCATAATATAAGTTGCAAAAAAAAAAAATAAAATAATTCAAATATCCTGTTTTTTTTTTTTATATCGAATTTAGAAAATTTTTGTCAAAATGTCTAATCAATGTACATGCATACATAATGCTTATACGTACATCGTACATAATATGTGTATACATTATATAAATTTCGTAAGAATTCTATATTATAATTATTTAATTGAAAACTAAAAATAAATAAAATTGTCCGGTTTTTTATTTTTAATTTAAAATTTTAGTTTTTTTATACCTACGGCTACGAGAATCAAGAATTTAATGATACGAGAAACTAATAACATAGACGCATACACATCGAATTAGACTGTTTCGGTTATTCATAATTGAAAAATTCTGTGTCTATGCTTTAAGAAGGTATAAATTTCGAGTCTTTCACGATATTAATTGATAAAAAAAGTTGTTTTCTATGTTTGTTTTTCTTTCATATAATATATATTTTTTAAATTTTTTAAATGTGAATATTTCAAACTTTTACTAGCAGCAATTAATTGGTTAGGTATTCAAGTTTATTTTATTTCATTCTTTTTTCTTTTTCAGTTTGTTAATATTTTCATATAATTATCAACATAAAAAAATTTTTTGTTTTTACTTTAAAAATTCCACAATAAAATCAACTTAGTGGAACTATTAAAATTATCGTTGAAATTTTCGTTTTTCTCTCTCCTCATCATCATCATCACTATTATTATCATCTATTTAATGATTATATTTTACATTTGGGTATATGTGACGTATTGACTGTGTATACAAGCAAAAAATATATAATTTGGAGAAAAAAAAAGACAAAAAATACAAATTCGAACAATATGATTAAACATTTAAATAAAGAGAGAGAATTACGTAAGTTGTCTGAAAGTCTGTATAATAATAATTTATGCTAGATAGCTATGTTTAAAAATTTATAAAATTTTGTTAGAACGTTAAATGGAAATCATCAACCGTAACGTAATATAATAAATTTTGAATAATTTTTTTTTGGATCCAGAATAAAGATCACTCCGGATGTGAAAATTAATAAAAGTTCGTACAACAAAGAGATTTTTTTAACATTTTGCGTTTATAATGAATTTTTTTTCGAAATTTAATTTCACTTTGATGTCATTTTTGTTTTATTTTCTTTTAAATTAGGATATAAAAGTATGCAGAAATTTTCTTGGAATTAATTTTATTTTGTTTTTTTTGGCTTGAGGTGAAAATATATGCTTAAGAATACACGTTAGTAAAATTACATCTTTCAATAGAACCTTCAAATTAGTTTCCTTCAATTTTTCACTTTGTTTCATTTTAAATTTCCTGGAAAAACAGAAGGTAGAAACAGTCGATATAGAAAACATTATTTTGTGTATTAAGTTGGATTTTTTGTTTTCAAATCAAACATAATTATGCGTATAGGTATTACATGAATCTTGAATTGCGTTTTAATTTTTATTACTTGTAAACTTTATGTGGTTTAACTTAATCCTATTTTTTTGTGCTTCACTACTTTTTAAATTTTTACTAAAATATTATTTTTAACTAAAATTACTACATAGTAGAGGTATTCACTCTCTCTAGTATTTGGCCTTGTATATTTATACTCGAAGTATTTTTACTACATTTTGCTAATATACTACGCCTTGTTATTTTCTCCCATATAAAATCAAGTAAGCCAATCATTGTAATAAAACAATAGGGTAAAGGCATGTTTTTTCTGTGTAGTATTTCGTAGTAAATATTTTGACAGTTGAACACACAGTAGTCATTTGGTAAATTTTGATAAAATTTAAATTTAAAAATTTTAAAATTTTAATTGTCAAACTATATCAGCTGACTGGAAAATTTTGATACAACAAGAGTATTTACAAAATATGTTCACTCCACACTAAATTTGATTATGTATTAATACACAATAGCTAAAATACTAGGCTGAGTGAATACCTCTAGTAATTTTTTTTTCAGTTAAATAAAATTCAGTAAATTCCATTCATATTTATATTAATAAATTATAGCTTTTTTATTCCTAAAAAAAAATAACAGACAGAAAAAATTCAATAATTTTTTTGTGCTCGTATGGATAAAAAAATTTTGTACCTAGATCATCGACAACATAACAATGACATATACTACATGAGTAACGTATTATACAATACAGTACTCGTATATGTAAATGTAAATTTTAACAAAAAATACAGTGAGCAACAGAAGTGAATAAAAATACATCGTTATATATGTATATTTTTTTTCTCCAAAAATACTGCTTCTAGTATTCGTTACTACATGATGATAACATTCTTTCAATGGTGTTCTGTATTTAACACAATTTCATGTATTTAACAATCTTCATCAAAGTGATTTTCTATAGACTACTTATGCCTATACACTTTATTATGATGGACTAAGTTTTTACGAGCACGCGTATTGGAAATTAAGTGGTAGACTCGAACAACATTTCTACACAATTTCTTTTTCTCTCATCGAATTGATACTGAGAATGAAATTGACTTTTGCTTACAGTAAATCCTAATCCTACTGGAAGCAATATGTTGTTTGCATGCAATGTGTGTGGAACAACAAAAATTTGGAAAACAATTAAAAATTTCTTTATACTTTATGTGCTTCAAGTTACATATGTATATGTTGTGGTGTTCTATAAGTATAGATAATTATTTTGGTTTAAAATATAAAATTTTTGATGAGTAGGTACCTATATATTTTTATTTCATGTTTTATAAATAATTTAATTATTTAATTGCTATATTTTTGTAATAATTGTACAACAAATAATAAATAATATTTTAATAATTATACATTTTTGTATAGTATTTATTTAGATACAATAGATAAGATAATTCAAATTATAGAAACAAACTAAATAAATAAATAAATGTAAAATGTTTATTTAATTTTGACGCGTACTGTATATGTATGTTCCTTTATTGTTATTTTTTTTGTTTTCTTTCTTTCTTTTTTGTTTTTAACATAATGTTGATAATTTTTGTAAATTTTTTTTCATTTCGTTAAAATTGCGATAAAAAAAATATTAAACACGAACGTAAGTAAAAATTTTTATAGATTGTGTCGTATTTGATATTTTACTACATATTATTATTTTGTCTATATGTGTGTATGTATATTTACGTTACGTATATAATAACTTGTATTATCTGCAATGACGTCTATTTTGTTTTCAGTTATTTTTTTTTGTTTCTTTCCAAAATTTTTTTTAAACTTTTTCCAATAATGTGTTTTATTTTCTGTTTCATTTCTACTTTACATTCATTATTGAAGTACATATGTACATATATGGGTATGGGTATGTTATTTTATGAAATAATAATTCAACAAAAAAAAAAAATGAAAAACTTTTGAAAAGGTGTAATAAAGATTAGAAAACACAATAAATATACATATGTACATATACATATTATATTTATTATTGAAATAATTTTTACTTACTTTTGTTCTTATGTATACATTTAAAAAAAAAAGTTTATTTTATTTTTGTTTAAAAAAATTTTTACAGTAATTCAGTAAAACTTTGGAAAGGAAGGGATGGGTTTACGGAACGTGATTAAAGATATTCACCATAAATTTTCGTTTAATACATGGTGAAAAAATCACCAAAAACTAACCACAAAATGTTGTCATTTTGAAGTGACAGTTTTTGAGGTGTCATTTTTATATGTTTTACTACTGTTCTTCTTTCAATCAATTGAGTTTTGCTGTTGACGCTATATTAATTTGTTTAAAATTATATTTATTTCATCACTTCTTTGTTGATCACCTTACACGAACAATCACTTTTCGGTGATCTCTTTTTAACTAATCACCAATCATCTTACATGAACCCTGCCAAGGTAGCCATTATTTTAAACTTTTCATATTTTTCCGGCAGTTTTTTTTTCACATTATTACCTAATTTCTGTTATCACATTAAATGTTTTTATATTTTTTATGCCTACTTTAGAAGTTCAAATAATAAAATCAATATTAGCCTATCGTTTCGTTTTCTTCTATCTTCAATTTTGCCCTTTAATTTTTTTCATTTTCTTTCTCATTTAGATGCAGTATCTTTATCAATATTTATACATCAAAAACTCTTTAATTTTTAATATGAATTCTGAATTTTTTGCACCTTTATTTATTCTCTTTCGTAATTTTATATTATTTTTTTTATATTAAACTAAGAAATATTAAAAATAATGATGAAATTTTTGTGTCCAAAAAATTAAAAATTGCAAAAAAAAAATACATATTACATATAGTTTTGCAGCATTGATTTGCAAAGTACGCATATAAATAAATAAATTGAATAAATTAACAAAAATAAAATGAATTAATAAATTTTATATTAAATAGAATTTTTTTATGTTTACCTTTACGTACTTACACGTAGATATAGTATGTGTGCATTATGCATTCAAGTAACGTACAAATTTGTGATATAATAATAATAGTAATAGTAGAAGAATTTGTAATAAAGCAAAAAATATATAAAATAAGATACATTTTTTATTAAATGAAATATATAAAATTAGCATTGAATCATAGTAATTTGTAGTTGATTACAATTACACCCGCAGTCATAAAAACTGAAAGACGTTAAGAAAAACTCATCATTTCCACAATAATACTTGCAATATGGAAGAACATCTCTCTTCTATTAATTCTCTCTTAAATTCTATCGGCTATTTTAAAATGATTTTTCAAAAAACATGTTATGAGCTATGTACATTTTTATGATCGCGAGTGTTAAATGTAGTAAATGTAAGTAGATAATGCAAAAACAAATAAAAAATCTACCCTAAATTTTTTTTTTAAATTATTTTATTTATATTGCTAGGTATTATTTTAGAACTTTCAAATTATTGTAATGTAATTTTGTGTATAACAAATGCGCATAAAATAATGTAAAATCTAGTCAAAAAAAAATTATTAAAAAAAATTAAATGAATAAATATGTATGTAACTGCTGGAATAGAAAATGTGTAGCTGTAGTTACATATTACGACGTCTGAAGCATGTATCGTTTCACGTAGTAGTACCTAATATTCTGAAGTGTTGTATGTGGTTGGTGACGAACAGAATGTACTGATGATTCATACATCAATCAATGAGTGATCAATTAAGTGATGAACTCGTTAATTATTTTTTCTGCATTCATCGAACTCTTAATGGTGCCTTATTTTCAATCATGAAAACTGTAATATGTAACGCTGTATAAATTAAAAATTTGTTAAAGACAAGCAGCAATTACGATTACAACATTGGCTGTAGATCAGTATGATTTGTATGATTTCAAACTTTGTTGCTGCATGCTTCAGCTACGTAACTCCAGCTACACATTCTGTTCCAGCGATAATATAATTAGAGCTACATTTATGTAATAGGTATAAACAAGTATTATGTGCTTACATATGTAAATAAATATGTACTTCTATTATGTAATATAAAAATGATTATATTTAAAGCATTTTTCTATTATTTTTAATATACTCTTACACGTATAAATGTTAGAATTTATGTATAGAATAATAATTATTTATTGTGATTATTTAATTAAATCATATACATATATACGTAGCTGAATTTATATTTTCTAAAAACGAATAAAATTGAATATATCTAATAAACACGTACGTAAATACGTAAATAATATTTACCCCATCATTATCTCACCATCATTATTTTTATGATCATTAGAAAAGTTTCATTAATTTTTATGTTATGTGTGTTAGTATTTCAATTATTACACATTTTATATAATATATATACAAAACAACGTGTTATTTACTTTTTTTTATTTATTTATTAAATAATTTTTTATATAAATTTTTACTAATATGTGATTGTATTTATTCATCATATTACTACTACCTAAACTATTATACTATAAAATACTACGGCTGGAGTTCCGAAAAGGTGTTCCCTCTGATCCTCTTGAAATTTTGACCACAGATAGTCCTTGTGACGCAAAGCACAGAACTCTAATATTTTTTGTCGGAAAGCCCTCTATCGGTCACAATTCGCATTTAAAATTTTTTGTCAAAATTCTTATTTTAGCAATATGTCTGTAACGGTACATGATACAGGTATGTTTTATATCTCAAAAGGTGCGTCTTAAGATGCTCTATATTCTGAAAAAAAGAAATTTTCAAAAGCTCCTAGTAGAAGGATAATAAAGGACGTTTTGTGATTTTTGGCTATTTTCACATTTTTGACAATTTCTCAGAAAGGAGTAAGGATAATCGGTTCAAATTTTTTGCAAATAAAACAGGGCATCATGAGCAAGATTTTTCATTCATTACTTTGATCCTAATGAAAAAGGAAAATGTCCTACAGAGAAATAATTTTATTAATGCTGAATTTTGCAATTTTATGTTCGTGTGCACGTGTATGTATGTGAGTATGTGTATTTGTAGAAGTCAAATATATGATATTTTTTGTATGTGCGTATATATGCGTAGATTTGTTTTCTACAAATGCACACACACACATGCAATTACATGCAAACTCTATCAGATTTTCCTTCTACAAGTGCAGACACACACTTTCAAATTTTCCTTCTACAACTGTACACACACACATGCACTTACAAACACACACTATCAAATTTTCCTTCTACAAATGCACACACACACATGCACTTACAAACACACACTATCAGATTTGCCTTCAACAAATGCACACACACACATTCACTTACATACACACACTATCAGATTTTCCTTCTACAAATGCACACACACTACCAGATTTTCCTTCTACAAATGCACACACACACTATCAGATTTGCCTTATACAAATACACACACACATACATTTACATACACACTACCAGATTTGCCTTCTACAAATGCATAAACACACAAACCCGCAAGCGTACTCTATCATATTTGCCGATATACGTGTAGTGTATATGTATGCCTGTTAGAAAATACTTAATGAACACACTGTTAAATTTACCTTCTACAAATGCACATACACACGCATATATACGCACATACAAAAAATATCATATATTTGACTTCTACAAATACACATACTCACATACATACACGTGCACACGAACATAAAATTGCAAAATTCAGCATTAATAAAATTATTTCTCTGTAGGACATTTTCCTTTTTCATTAGGATCAAAGTAATGAATGAAAAATCTTGCTCATGATGCCCTGTTTTATTTGCGAAAAATTTGAACCGATTATCCCTACTCCTTTCTGAGAAATCGTAAAAAACGTAAAAATAGTCAAAAACCACAAAATATCCTTTATTATCCTTCTACTAGGAGCTTTTGCAAAATTCTTTTTTTCAGAATATAGAGCATTTTAAGACGCATCTTTTGAGATGTAAAACATACCTGTATCATGTACCGTTACAGACATATTGCTAAAATAAGAATTTTGACAAAAAATTTTAAATGCTAATTGTGACCGATAGAGGGCTTTCCGACAAAAAATATTCCGTGACTTTTCTGATATTGTCGAGTAGAATCTGTGGTCAAAATTTCAAGAGGATCAGAGGGAACACCTTTTCGGAACTCCAGCCAATACTACTACTAACTTATATGTAACAGCTAAATAATTTTTGCATTTTTATATTATACCTATATTACATGTATTTATATTTAGTTTCATTATTATTATTTAAAAAAAAAAAATTCTTTCTTTTATTATCTGTTACAAAAATTTATTATTAATTCTCAAAAGTTTTCTGATAAATGAAATAATTTTTTATTCTATTGAATTGTTTGTATTATTTTAGAATATGTACTTTGAATACATTTTTAATAGATTATTTAAATGCTAAATAAAAAAATAATTATGTACATAAATTACAACACTAACTTCTAATATAATGATATTTTAATATGTATTCGTTGTAAATGGATACAGTTTTTTATTATTATTTTTCTCATCTCTTGAATTATTGTAATTTTTGTATTTTTTTTAATTCTGAACATCGAATATTATACTTATTTGCTACTTATTTTTCTTCTCTTCCTTCCTGTTCGTTGATATTTTTTTTTTTTTCTATTTCTTAACGATATGATTCTTTAATGAAAATTTTTTAATTTAAAATAAATTATTTAAGTTATAAAGAGCTTAACATATTTACCAATTTTTAAATATACATACATACATATATAGTTTTTTTTTCTTTATATATTTTTTACAAAAAAATCAATGTAGGTATTATGTCTACATTTAAACATGTAGTGTGTCATTTTTATCGTATCGTATTTTTGTTTTTGTTTTTTTCAATTTCTTATCTCTAAAAAAGTTATAGTACATACACTTATGTATATGCATATCGATAAATTTTCAATGACTTTTAGAAATTATTATTAATTTTTTTCTCTACTTATCTATTTCTAATTAATTACTTTTCAACAACAACAAAAATGTTTTTTTAATTTGTTTCTTTTTTTTTGTGCTTTTAAAATTTCACACATTTAATTACAAAAAAAAAATACTAGATAAAAATACATATAATATAAAACATGGAAAAAGAAAACGTAAATAATGCTAGTGCAACACTCAAAGTCAAAAACATATTGAATCCCCCAATAAAAAAAGCCTCTGTAATAATGGATATTCGAAGAAGACTGATAGACATTTAATGTAGAATTGATAAAATGCAACACTCAATTGGTAGCATAGATCTGGAGGAAGAACAAACTTCACCACTGCATGTACTAACTGAGTGTCCGTCTCTTGCCAGAACAAGGCTGGATATATTCAGTCTTCCCTTCTCAACAACCCATATGCACATTCTTATTAGATACATACTCACAAACAAAGGAAAAAAATGTCTTAATTTTAATCGAAATTCATTATTCAGTCAGTCATGATGCTCGTACCGTAATTATTTTTAGCTCGGCTTTAATTAATTTTCCATAATACCTACAATAAATACCACATGTCTGTCAATGGTATAATTTATACAAAGTAATGTGTAATTGATAATCTAAATTCTATATTTTTAGTATTGAATTTTTTGTTGTTGTTCTGTTTGTTTGTAGTTATCGGTTATTATTTTAATATTATGTAGATTAATTATGTTTTATAGAAAAAAAATTTCTATGCATAAATATTATCATCACGTGTTTACAATTTATGAATTTGATTTATTTCATTTACAATTTTTCTTGACTTTTTCATAATAGTTCATAATAAAAAAAATTTTACGTGTTATAATCTATACGTGTTGTGCACATATATGTACATAAATTATTTATTTGCTTCTCATAATAGTGATTAAATAGAAAATTTTGTAATTGGAATAAAATTTTCTGCACGTGTACGTACGTACATGTTCTCTATTCTGCCTGCACTGTAACTAATAATAATACTTACTACAAGAAGAAGTACTATGCGTGTGCATTAAATTATGTAGTACGAGTATACGAGGGAAGAGTATTGCGATGGTTAATTTTTTAATTTTTTTTTTTTTCAATTTCGAAGTTTCTATTAATGTCATTTTCAATTTATGTAGACAATTCTTCTTTTCTTTTCTTTTTCACAGGTAATAAAAGGCAAATGACAAAACATATTTTTAATGATTAGTACTTATGCGATAATATTCGAATGCGATCATGTTGTTTTACCTATAGATAGAGTGTCAAAAAAAGAAATTACGAGGAATCAATTTTTTATAACAAAAAAAAAGTATAAGTACAGTATCATCGATGTACACACAGTTAGTGTATGATGATGATGATGTGTGGTGGTGGTGGTGGATAGTAATTACTTTTTTTTTACCAAATGTTTGTTCCGTGCAGGTTTAAATATTTACTCAAATAAATGTGTATGTGGATACAGTGAAAAATAAAACGGCACGACAAAACTCAAAAACTGTCTGTTCTAATTTTTCTTCTTGATTTTATTTTTTTACTTTCGAATTACTACTTATGTGTATAGATCGGTGCTAAGTAAATGACGGATATGAGTTCTTCATTATTATTTTTCAATTTCAATATTTTGATAATTTTCATTCAATGTTTTTTCTTTTGTATTTTTTTGACTTTTTCTTCAGAATTGTATGTTATTTTTGTCTGATTTAATGACTGCATATATGAGTAAATGTCGTCCTAATTTATGTACATACAAATATAATCACAAAATAAATAAATATAGTACCGCAGCTAAAGAAAATGAATGATTCATTAAGATTACGAACATATGTATAATCACACATAAAGAATTTATAAATTTTTTTTTGTTTTTCTCTCTGTTATTATTTGAATTTGAATTAATATTAGAATACATTTTTCTGTTAATTTATTAATTTTACTCCTAATATTTACACATACATATGTATGTACACATATTATTAATCATATTTTCTTAGAGATGATTAATTATTCAATTATTTTAATATTACGTTTATAAATTTCTTACATAACATACGACGATGGTAATACATATTACATGCTGTGCTGTGATAATGTCTCCGCAATGTTATCTAAATATAAAATATGATATGTACATATAAAGTAATTAAATTAATACGTTTTTGTGCTGTATTGTTATATGAATTGTTTGTTGTTTTTAATATATAAAAATCATAAAAAAAAATGTTTAGTTGTTGTTGTGGATATGATAAAAAGTAAAATATTGTTATAAAAATACACATAACATAATGCATGTATTACATCCCAGCAGAATCATCACTGTACGGTACGACGAATAAACTTCAGAATCATTGCTATTCCAATAGGATACACTGATTTATAGGAGAGCAAGCAGTCAGATTTAATCTACTGTTTAATACGTATTGTGGAAGCTGCAAAGATAAATCAGAAAAAAGAGTCTCTCCTTTATTAGGTTTACAAGTGTCCAGTTTTAACAAGAATTGAACTAAAGGCTTTCGACAAATCTTACGTCGATAATCTCAGAGATGTGGTCAATTTGTTTGTTGATAGTTTGACTTACTACCTCCTGAACAAGGCAGAAAAAGGCTAAAATCTATAAAACTTGAACAACTAAATTCACACAAGGAAGCTTTGTGGTAACAAAATGACTTATTTAATTTAAGATTGCCATAATAAAGAAAATATAGTTAATAAAAATCAACAGGCATTGTTTTTAAACGTAACAAAAATTCTATTAGTGGTTGTAAATAATAATTCAGTATACATTTTTCTTTTGAAATTAGATATCGATGGGATAGATCACAAAACTATGATTGTAACCATTGATTTTTGATTGGAACATACACAAAATTGACTAATGGGATGGTTTTATTCATAAATACATATCATTCAAATAAAAATAAATTGAAAAAGAAAAAAAAAATAACAAATTCATTATGAAAAAATAAACAATTACAATAGAATCAAAAATAATTTAATGAATGGAAACATAATATGTAATTTTGTTATATACTACAATATATAGATTTAAATACATACATATGTATATGATATGTCTGTGACTACAATAAAGACTAGAATCATTTCGATGAAAGCCCTGGGTTGACCTAGAACTATAGCGCTATTTATGATGATGATGATGATGATGATGATGTATGCATGAATGCGTGTCTGTACATAAAATATGTAGAAGCGCCGCGCTGTATATATTTTTTTATGAATGAGTATACGTATATGTGTATATAAATTATCGAAATTATTACTTTAAATGAATTATTGAATCAATATGAAATTAAGGAAATTTAAAAATTTCTTCAAGAGAAAAAAAAAATTAGAACAAAATAAAAATCAAATTGAATTATTTATTAACCAGCAAAACGATTGGGTATTACATTATGAATGAACTTGAAATAAAAATAATAAATAAAAAAAAATTCAATAAATACATATATACCAAATTGATTGAGAAACTATAAATTTATTTTAGAAAAAAAAAAAAAAACTAATAAAAACAATAGAAAAACAAAAATGCCGATAATGTAAATAAAAAAAATAATTTTTCTTTCAAGTCTTCAATATATGTACTACATTTGTTTTTTCTTTCTTAAAAAAAAAAAAACTATATATATAAATTATAAATTGACACATCATGTACGAGTATGTACATATGTATGTAGTTAGTACACATTTAAATACCATATGTAAATATTTTGAAAATAAATTTTTAAGTATTAGAATTCACATATACGTATACGTAACGTACAAATATATATAAGTTCACATATACGTAACGTACAAAGAGTTAAAAATTTTATACATACAGTCAAATCTCGATTATCCGTGACTTCAAGCAATTAAAATTTTTGTTGTCAGTATTAGTTTATTTCATTCATTATCGTATGGGGAATGTACATACGTAGGTCACTCCCAAAGTTTTGCAATATGGCTAAATGACGAAGTGTTCTGCATTTCCTAATAGTTTATTGTTTTTCGAAGTAGTCTCCGTGATATTTGATACATTTTTCCATTCGGCGAAACCAATCATTAAAACACGATCGCCATTTTTCTTCAGGTACCTCAGAAAGCAGCTGTTGATATGCATTTACTGCACTTTCGGCGTTATCGAAACGCAAACCACGCATTTTGTCCTTCATAAAAGGAAACAAAAAGAAATCACAAGGTGCGAGGTCTGGACTGTAGGGCGGATGAGTCATTTGTTCAACGTTTACAGCCTTTAAAAATTCCTTTGTTTGTTGAGCTGCATGGGGTGGTGCATTATCGTGGTGAAGGATTATGCGCCTTTGGGAGTTTGTTTTTCTTAACTCATTGATCACCTTTGGCAAGCAAGTATTGGTATACCACTCCGCATTTACTGTCTTACGATCTTCAACTGCCAATGTAAAGATATGCCCCGTTTTGCCAAAAAAAGTGACGATCATTTGCTTACCAGCACTCTTGCTTTGTTTGACTTTGGTTGGTTTCTCTTCATCTTCAAAGATCCATTGAGCAGATTGCTGCTTGGTTTCCGGTTCATAGCAATATATCCAAGATTCGTCACCTGTGGCAATATTGTAGACAGCAGTTGACTCCCCTCTGCGAAATTTTTCAATCATATCTTTGCACCAATTCACACGCATCTTCTTTTGTTCGGAGGTCAACCGATGAGGTATCCACCGACAACAAAGCTTTCTGACCCGTAAGTGATCATGCAGGATTTGATGCACTGCTTTCATACCAATATCGAGAGTTGCAGCAATCGATGCATACGTAATTCGCCGATCTTCCGTTAAGAGCTTCCGCGACTTTTCGATATTTTCTTCCGTTACCGCAGTTGCAGGACGACCTTCCCGGGGTTCGTCCTTCAGGTATTTGCGGTTAGCCTGGAACTCTTTGTACCAGCGAAATACAGTTGAAAAGGACGGAGCTTCATCCCCAAATGCAGAAATAAGTCGGTCGTAGCATTCATGATTAGATAACCCATACCGAAAATCATAATAAATCATTGCCCGGAAATTTTCTCTTGTTAATTCCATTTCAACAATAACTTCAGAACCTTTCTGTTTTAATAATTTTTTTTCCACAACACACAGTTCAAAATATTTTTGACTACTGACTACTAAAAGACTAGTGACTGGTTCTAAAAACTAGTTTCTGTTATATCGTTTTCTGTTACCTGGCATTGCAAAACTTTGGGAGTGGCCTACGTACATATATAATATTTCAAATATGTATGTTGATTTACAAGATATCATTTATCTCTGCTAACTGGGAAAAAATTTCATTATCCGTGATGAAAGTCGTTATTGTGACCACTGTAGCCAGATAATCGAAGTTCTACTGTACAAAACCGTATAAGTGTATGAACATTTTTTTAACCATTTCATAGAATATCTACACAAAAATATATTTTTGAATTTATATATTATACTTATATACATACATACATAGTACACATATGTGATACATAATATAAATTCATTAATTCCTTTTTTTTTTTTGGATAATATAAATTGTAATTAAATAATAAAATTATATTGTATATGTTTTCTCTGTTCTCTCTTCTATTTATTTATTTTGTTTTTTATTTTTTTTCTAAATCAAAATCTAAAACACGTGCTTAATTTTTATATGACAGAACGTACACGTTTATAACTATGTAGTAAAAACAAAAAAAACACAAAATTTTTTTCAATGGTATGTGGTGTTGTAAATTAATACATAATAAAGGATATTATTTATGATGACAGGAACTCATTAGATTAGAAATAAAAGCATGTAATCCACACATTCACATGAGCCTAAAATATGTACAGATATATAATATGAAATTTCTTTGAAAATTACATTTTTATTTGACGATCATTTCACGTTTCGGAATTTATCCATAATTTTGCCATTAAAATTAATTAATGATTTTCTGTTTTTATAAAATTAAAATTGTGTATTTCTCTGTATAGTTTAGTGCAAAATTGCTTGCATATTTTTCAATTCGACATTTTGACAAAAAAAAAGAAAAAAAAATGTAAAGAAAGCCAACATGCCATTTATATAGACTCGGTTTTATTTGCTTCAATTTTAATCCAAAAAGTATGAATTTAAAATGTTTACTTGAGAACATTGGGTGCGTTCAGTTCCACGCAGCGATGTATAATTTTCCATCGCTGCAATAATTTCTCTTACTGAACGGCTTCGCAGCGATGTAAATATTTTGCAGCTGAAAAAAAGTTCGCTTTAAAAGTCATCGTAAACAAATTTGACATATTTAATGTTAGAACAACAGACAAAGCCAACTATCAACTGTTTGCAGCGGGTTTTTCCGTTCAGTAAATTGTATGCAGCGATTATCTAAACATCGCTGCATTGAACTGAACGCACCCATTTTCATAAATTCAATATCGATTGCGCTTATCTTTATACCTTTGTGTACGCATGGGCATGTGAATGCAAATATACTGTCATTAAATAATTTACAATGCAAGTAGGTATGTAATTGAAAATAATTGCTGAATCTTTATCTAATGGTATAAGCTTCAATTTATGAAAGTGCCCTTCTTAATCTAATCTCATATGTAGCATTTATGTGTTATCGTTGTTCTGTATGATTATACGGATACGAAAATTTATCAGTACCAAAAAGTAGCATTATGTATTTTCATATGTGTTTTTTTAAAAAAAAAATTAATTAAAAATTCATGTATTTTCCAAATTTTTCTATAATGTCATGGTAGAGAAGAGAGTATAATATATTCATATTCTACATGTTACTTACATACATTACAATGGATGTTGTGTAAAATAATAGAAAAACGTGTGATTATTATAATATATGTTGCTACGTAGGTATAATTATTTTCACTTTCTATATATGTATGTATATAGTATTTTTTAACATATACACATCATTATTTATACACGAAGTAGGTATATGATATTTCTTCGTTTTTTTTTTTTTTTCATTTTTCATCTAATAAACATTTTATAAAATCTCTATGGTAAATTGCTATACTTTGCCTATAGTGTATTACGATTATTTTGTATTTTTCTTCTGCTTCTTCTAATTTTTTTTTTTTTTTTCTATTCTTCTTTGACCTAGTAGAATGGATATTTTTAGATAATGATCCATATACATTATCTTAATATATGAATGAGAATATGTACACAGTATCAGCAGCCAACATAAATGTACATACACAGACTCAGACATAGAACATCATTACAAAAGTACATATGTATGTACATATATTTTTCTGTCGTTATGTGTCGTCGATATGTTGTGTTATACGTTATACCGTTATACACTACTATGT
Organism: Villa cingulata; assembly: GCA_951394055.1. Classification (NCBI taxonomy): domain Eukaryota; kingdom Metazoa; phylum Arthropoda; class Insecta; order Diptera; family Bombyliidae; genus Villa; species Villa cingulata. The sequence continues at coordinate 671,757 of OX596019.1, read as the reverse complement.
ATCCGCTGATTCCGCATATGTGTGTTTATTATAAATTCTCGTGATATCAAAATTTATGTATGTTACACAGTTACACATTTTATTTTATTTTAATTTTTTTTTCTTTCTCTATAATATATGAAAAAAAAAAAAGTAAAGTGTTATTTAGCAAAATACAAAAATACAAACGAAAAAAACAACAAACAACACATCTGCTAATACGTTTAAAATTGATTTCATTTTCTAAAATTAGAATATCATCGAAATTTAAAATAGCAAAAAAAAAAAATCAAAAATACAAGAGAACAATATAATTTTATTTTCTTATTTTCTACATACATACATACATACATATTTCAATTATACGTACATTATTTACATGCATACGTTACGTACGTACACCTATGGGTATTGTAGATATGTACTATTATATTCTCGTATAAATTTTATTTCTGTCAATAACAAATAAAATATCAAATATTATGTATGTATTATATACCTACCTAAATACTCGTACATTTTAATTTCATCGTGTATTTATCAGTACATAAAAATGAAGGATATACACACATTATACTGTATTTTTGTTAAATTATAATTTAATAGAAAATATATACATACATATTTATATATGTAATTTTATTAGTAATATTTTCATAATAAAATTTTTTTCTCTTTATAATTGAAAGTAATATATACTGTATTTTGGCTTTAAACACAATCAAAGCAACTAACATAAATTTGCGGCAATCAGCGTATCGTTTAGTGTTTTATAAATGAATGCTGACACAATAACGATTGACGACGGCAGACAGAAGCATCCAACTAAGCCGAAAATCTAATGGCTATCGTCTATCGTGTTTGAGCAATATTGAAAATTCAACTACCGCCTACTAACTATACAATAATAAGCATAGATTGAAGAGAAAAACCTTGTCTATTTACTCTATGATAAGTTTGACAACTGATAGTATAATTTGCCTGCTTTAAATAAATGTTTCTCTGAAATTGACTGCGGCAAATTTTCTGTGCATACACATACACCAGTATATTTTTGCTACTGCTGTTTGCTTTCTCATTGCGATTGTAAATTACTTGTATAAAATCTAAAATTTATGTTTTCTCTTTACACCGAATTTTTTCTCTAACAAACACATTTTTGTGACATATTCGAGCTCTTTATAAAGAAATTTTACTGTATTTACAGTAAAATCTACAGATCTATTTGCACATTTTTCTTAATGGTTTATTTTTTGTTCAATTTTATGCTTAAAAAAAATCGTTTTTTCTTCAAATTTTCTAATTCGTAACACAACACACCACAGTATACGTATATAATATAAATGTATTTAGATTTACGTATACCTACTTATCTTTTATATCTTTTATTAATCTGTACAACAGTAATGTTTTAGAATTAGACGTTTTATTGTACGTAATTGTCATTTTTATATTATGATATACTTATGATGATATGATACGATTACTCATTCTATTCTAAAATAACTCAGGTTACAGAATATGTACATACATTTATGTCTGTATAAATTTTCAGATTTTATTTAAAAAAAATTTTTTTATTGAAAAGTATATATCATATACTCACTCGCATGTTTGATTGAGTGAAGTATTTTATAGATGCATACATTAATTGTTAGTTTACTATTTATATTTATGTACATACTTACTTTTTAAGGAAATTATAATATAAAAATAACACCAATATGTAGCATAAATATCATTTTATTATTATATTTTAGGTATTATATGTCATATACTTACTTCGGTTAACCGCATACATATTCGAATGATATAATAAAAACATATAAAATTAAAACAATAATAATAATTAATAATCTTTATGTACACAATATTATACATCACTAAAAATCAAATAAATGATTATCATAAAACATCAATATATGTATCAACAATCATCATTATTATATCATCACAGTCGCGTATCATTCATTTTTCTTGTCGTCATAATTCAGGAGAAAATATTCATATATGCACAGATAATATGACAGCAGTTCCGTCAGCACCAGCACAAATAAAATCATCCAAATCATCATCATCATATACATACGTATTCCAGATACTCAGCATTAATTTAACAATGGAGGAAAATCTATATTGATGGCGCATTGTGCCTAAAAGTAATTCAAATTCAAATAAAATGATTTCATTATATGTAAATAAGCAAATTATTGTATATTCAAATCGAATTATAATTGAGAAATTTTTTTCAAATCACACATAAAGGATTTTAATACAAAAATAAACTGCAATAAACTTGGATCTGGTTTTATCTTAAATCTCATTGATAAATAAAAATTTTCATGAATCAAATCCAACAAATAAAAAAAAAAACAACTAGAAAATAAAATGCTAAAAAAAGCAACATCTAACACTAACCTACCTAACACATTGCAGTCATTTCATGTACATACATACATGAATCATAGTTTTAAAATTATCATAAAAAATAATATTATGAATAAAATATATGTATGTATCTATAAAGAAACAATGGCATAATTTAATAGTAAACAAACTCAATAAAATAATAATATTAATCAGATGTACATAATATATCTATAAGAAATTATATAAAATAAAGTAGTATATGTGTCAGTATATGTGTAATTTAGTAGGTAGGTAGCTCATAAATATTGTAATACGATGCGCTAATTTTTAAAAGAAAATTAATTAAATTTATGAACATATTATCTGCACACTACATATATATCTGTTTATCTAGTAAATTATTATGTACATACTCGTACTCGTACATAGTAGATAAGTGTATACACATGATGCCAACTTGTTGTAATCAGAGATGAAAAATGTAATTATATAGTTATGGGAACAAAAATATTATGATTGAAGAAAAAAATGAAATAAAAATAATTATACCTACATACTAAACAATTATTACCTATATCTATGTACCTATCTACAGCCTACTACATATAAATAATGTAATAAGTGCAAAAAAAAATATTTTTACATCATTTTATGTGAATAATATAACACTTTATATAAATAGTTTATGAAATTCATGAATTATGAATTGAATTCATGGTATTTATTATTGAGAATCATTAATGAAAAAAGCACTTAGGAACAATTAAAATTTCACATAGATTAGAAAATTATTAAAATGCTATTACCTATCTATAATACACAACCATTACATGTACTATACAGAATTTAATCGAAACAAAATTCCTTAACAAATAATTCTACAAAATAACAATGCAATTTCCAAGCCAGTCATCCAGCCAGCCATAGAGAAAGAATCATTTCAATTATGTTCACTGGTTAAAGAAATAATTTGCAGTCATAAAATTATCATAGCAATTAACGATCAAGAATATCATTTTATAAAAACATCAAAAACATTTATGTGGTAGATATTTCACTTCTATGTTTTAGAAAATAAGAACAAAGAAATACTAAAAGAAATTAAGTAGATTGTATGATATGATATTCATAGAAGAGTCCGTTTTCGGTTTCAGGAAATTCGTTTATAAATTTTGAATATTTCTAAGGGAAAAAACTAACACTAATTTTATGAAGCTTCATTCATTTTTTCTTATTTTTCAGTGTGTTCACTTTTTTTTGTTGGAATATTCATTTTAAAGTTCTGTGCTATCAAAATGATTCACAGAATAGTGAGAACCTTTAATATATTAAATGGGGGCTGTTTAGTTAAACAATAAATTCTAATCGGATATTTTAGAGAGTTTCGTTTGATCATCATAACTAATTAGAAATTATTTAATTATTGAATGACAGATTTTTTATCACCATTTGCAAAACAAAAAAAAAAAAAAATGCATACGTATCGTACATTATGTGTATACATAAATAACAAATGGAATTGACCCTCAATTATATGTGTTATGTATGTATACGTACGTATATGTAATGTATTCGTAATATCTAAATTATAAATTATGTCGAGCTATTAATTAAACCGGATGGTGTTGATGATAAATTAAGTATGTATATGTAATAAAAAAACAAAATGAAACTAATCGTACGTTTAGTTACAATTTTGAATACATAAAGATCACATTACATTACACAGATAATAATAGACACTATATATAAAATTCCCTATTACGATTATTAATTTCTCATGTTCAATTTGTTTTTCAAAAAAAAAAAAAAAAAATCTAATTAATTTTTTTAAAATTTTTTTATCCAAAAAAAGTAAAAAGTAAAAAAAAAAAAACTAAAATTAAAATTTATTGATTAATATTCGTTATTGTATCTACTATTCAAATGTACGTATACGAATATGAATCGACAAGTATTATATGGTAGGTAGCCAATAATAAGTGCATACTTACATAGATTTGATATTTTTAGTCAAAGTCAGACAAAAATGTGAAATTGATAAAAAGTTAATATACGAATACTCGTAAGTTACATACCATACGAGTATAAGCACAGCATAGCAATTCATTTAACATACTTACAATAATATGGCACACATATCACATCGTCGTTTTCACCACCAAATTGAATTTCATTAATAAATCTATAGTACTATATATATGCAGCTAACTCTAGCAAAAACAAAATGTATACATATGTACGTTTGTATAGTGAAAAAAAAACAACGTAAAAAAGCCTGAGTAATAGCATTCAATGAAAACAAGTTTTATTTTCTGAATGACAATTTCTAATTTTAATTGTTATTTTATACATTATTTATTAATGGAGAAAAAAAAACAAAATATTTTCTTTTTTTTTTTTCATATTATTTTGCACAATCTATATTATTATTTCTCTTCTACTAATAACAATCATTATAAATATTATGAATTTAATTTAAAAAAAAAAAAATGTTTTTCTCATGCAGCAGTTAATAATAATAAGATTCAATCAGCTAGAGACTATTAGAGAGTTTTAAATGAAAATTTTATATCTATGTATTTCTATCTACAGTCAAAGTCATTCATAATGACGAATAATGAATAAATATGTCAGATATATAAATGTAATCGTAATCGGGTTTAAATTTTAAATATACTTATCGCGTACAATGATCCCATTTATATTTCTTTAAACGTTATGTTTAACGGTCGTTCCTAATAATCAAAATATAAACATGAAACATAAAAATGAAACATGAACAGTCATATTTGACCGACATATACCTATACTTGATTATAATTATAATGTGTTGTCTTTCTGATTTTGGTGAGTTTTTATGAAATATATATGTTGTCAAAATTTGAAATGTATTTCGATCAGATCAAATTTTTTCAGTGATCAAATGTAAACAAATATTGGAAAAATGTGACAATATTTTCTTTATTTTTCTTCTTTACTGTCATTATAAATGATTTTCACTGTATTTTTTTCTTAAATTGAATTTTTCTTTTCAATTAAAGTTTTTACATATTGTATACATATTACATAGGCATACTCTACTCGTAAATAAACATTAGTATCGCAATAGTTGAATAAAAAATAAGTTAACCTTCTTTGAAAATATATTGCATTTTTATTTAAATAAGAGAATGAGTGTGAAAAAAAATTTAATTGCCATTTAAAATTATGAAAAACAAAAAAATATATAAAAATAAAATTTGAATTTTCAAAAAAACAAAAAATATAAAATTGATAATTTATTGTTACATACATGTATGTTATTTTTGTTTTCAATTTGATTATTGGTTAAATATTATTATAGGAATACATATGGACGATTTGTACTGCTCATAGAATTTACTTTCTATTAATCTATAAGTATACTCTTGTACATTATAAAAATTGCTGGTTAAATGCTGTTAATGCTACATTTAACTCGTTTATATTTTTTTTGTAAAATTAATACATATTTATTTTCTTCTTCTTACATTTTTCCATCAGAAAACGACGTAAACTTTTCAATTTACTTAAGGGGGAATTCATGTCATTTTTTTTTCGTAGTTCATTGCGTCGTATATAGATGGGGTCGTAGTTTCGTAGTCTGATTGACATGAACGAATAACTCAAAATTTCTTCGTAATTTCTACATTTTCGTAGTTGTTTTTGAGAACTGTCAAATACAAAATACAAAAGTTAAAAAAAATGGGAAGCATTTTACCTTTGTAGTTTTTCAAAATTTTCATAGTTCACAAAACAAATGTAATGGAAATGAGCTACGAAGACTACGAAATGTGACATGAATCCCCCTACAGATTTATACCCAATATGCTGTTTGTATTTCGATATTATTTTTCAATTTTTTACGCTTTTTCGCTTTTTTTATTATTATTATTGCCTCAATTACGTAATATATATCCTCTTGTTTTTGTTTCATTTTTATTTTTTTAATTATTGTATTTATATATGTGCATATGCAGTAAATTTATTATAAAAATATGTATATAAATTATTAAATATCGCGTATAATAATATCATTCGTAACTAATAACAATGACATGTTAGCGTAAACATTTTTTAAAAAAATTTTATTTGTTGTTGCTACAAAATGAAATGATGTGCTGATAATTGTAGTTAAATTCGAAAAATTTCTCAAATTTCAAAAACCAATAATGTCCGGATCATATTCACTTTTTTCTTCTGGTACCTATTTTTCATAGAAATGTATATCGAGTAACTTATTAAATTTTTTTTTTTTTTAATGACAATCATTGACTATTTATATCATTTATTATTGTACTGCTGGTACGTACATATACATATATTGGACATGATGATACACACCAACTCAGTCACTAATTATTATATTGCATACATACATACATATCCACGGTAGATATATGAATAATCGTTATGTACTTCATTATTTTGTATTACAAACAATTTTATTAATTAATTACGCATTATGATGATTCGAATTATGATCATGATAAATCTATTTTTTTTTTACATACATGTATTTTCCTATATTTTATCCTCTTATTTAGTTCTTTTAATATTTTTTAAAAATTTTTTCAATAGAAGAAAAATATGAAATTTTTTATTTATTTTTTAATCCCAGTAATAATCGAAAATACATAATGTGTAATGTCTATACATACTTTTGTTGCACATTATGTTCGAATAGAAAATACATATACATATGTGTATATTGCATTCATAATTAAATATATCTCACACAGATTCTTTTTGTTCATTTAATTAAAAATATTGTAGTATGTATTTTGAAGTATGTATTTAGTAGTATGTGCATATTTTTATTTATCCTTTTCATAATTTTTTTTCTCAGATAGCCCTTATCATATGAATGAAAATGAAAATGAAAATGAATATTCATCATTACACTTTATAAACGGGCAAATATTTATAAATATGATGAGACGTACGACGTACACACATAATAAGATGCATCTGTCTATGCATTGATTTGATATATTCTTCACCGGCATTTTATATATTTACATATGTACTTATATTTTTTTTTTAATTTTGAAGCCAAATACTCCTAACCTTTCATAACACCTCTATGCATAAAATATCATACACTCTATGTTGACAACTACTTGAATTTGTCTAGTCGTTGTCGTCGTCGTCTTCATCGTCATAATTTTTATTTAAATTCTGTACTGTACACCGGTACCCCTATACGTTGAAATGTAGAAAGGAAAATAAGAAAAAAAATGTCAATTTAAAATGAAAAGAGAAAATATTTATGTATAGAGGAAAGAAGAATATTATTGAAAAAATATTCATCATCATAATAATAATGTCGTACTCGTATACATATGGTAATGATAGTATATAATGTGTGTTGTACGTATGCATAAGTACATATACCTTAATATAGAGTACAAGAGTCAACTGTTATATAGTTATTCATCTAATCTTTTTTGACGTGAGTCTATAAATATAAGAGAAATTTTTAAATAAATGTTTATATACAACTATAAAGATACATATATAAATGTAAGCATTAGAGTATGTAATATACCTAGGCACCACAATAGTGCAATTTACAGTGTCATAATACCACATGTTGGAATTTTTAACTTTTTTTTTTTTTTTATAAAATTACGATGAATACGTTAGACGTACACTAGTGCATAGATTACATACGTGTGCATATAATGCAGATACATAAATATAAGTAAATTCATAAATTTATTTATCTGCTTATTAATATTATTTTTCTGGTTTATTTTCTTCTTGTACAATTCATGTATGTACATAGCTTTGTATTTCTCTTCTTATTCATTTTATTCAGTTTATTTTATAAAATATTTTCTAATAATAATAATAATAATAATAATATTTGAACAAGCCAACAAGACACAAAAAATACTATCATCCGCTATATAAATTTACGTATGTACTGTGGTGTATTATTCCTGTAATGTAATGTAGTTTTTTGTGCAATGAACAAACGACGATTTTAATATTTATAAATAATGAAAAATTATGTTTACTGCGGTTAAGTTAAGTAAGCTAAGCTACTAAAACATAATTATATATAATATAACTACAAAATACGAGCTGCGGTATTTATGACAATTTTATCATCATTTTATAATCAAATCAAACATTCAACTATTATTAAAACTCAGTTCAAAGACATTTTGTTCTTCAAATAGGTATAATGTATACATATAAAACAAATAGAATGTATCTACTACCTATTATATACCTCTACTAGTATCTACTCGTCATGTGTATGCATGCATTTATTTTAAAATTTTCTCCTAGAATAGAATTTTCTGATTCTTATTTTGTTTTTTATTCTTTTATAAATTTTATTTTCATATTTTCATTTCTAAATAAAGAGACGTACACCAACCAACCAACATGCATGTACATATATATATATACAAATTATTATTATCATCATCACACAATAAAATGCAACAAAATTATTGCATATTACCACATATTATCACTTATTGTGTATATGTATGTATACATGTCATATATTAACTCGTAATTATTTTTTGCTTATACATTATTTTATCGTCTGATACATATTTACGTTCGTACGTACATACACTGAACGACAATAAAAGTGTGCAAGTCGTTTTATTATTTAGTAGTACATACCAAAAGCAATTCAATTCAATCAATTTTGACGAAACGACGGTATCTTCTGCATAAAAATTAAGTAAATAACGCAGTGAACATTTTTCTTACCGCTTTTCTACGGCAATGTATGCTGCTAATGCTCACCGTACATTACTGCAGTAGGTAACCAGTAATTCCGTTATTGCATATTCGTTACGCTGAAACTATGACGTTTCAAAATACAGTCAAATCGTTTTTTTCGTTTTTCAAGTAAATCAGGCAAACAACACAAATTATTCAGGATTTTTTTTTTAGTGAAACAAGAACTTGTAATATTTTTTGCGTCGCCAAGTGTAAACATTTATATATAAATACTGATACATACTCTTGTAGATACATAATATTTATGTGCATATTTCCTTTTTTTTTCTATTTAAATTTAAGAAATCGTCATCATATCATGTCGTTGTCGCTTATACAAATACACATTTAGTTGCCTGTATTATAGTACATAGTGTATTTATAATTTTAATTATTTTTGACCACCAAAAATATATTTTTATAATAATTTTACTTTAATTAGATTGTACATACATACAAATGCGTATCTATATACATATATCAAATATAATATAACAAATATGTTCATACGTATACATATCATAAGCAAGCAATAAAAATTCTACATTAAATGAAAAAGTGAAAATGAAAATTTTTCATAATAATATTCTTGAGAAATAACAACAACTGTAGTGTGGTGGACTATAAAAACCAAATAATTATGATGATTACATTACATACATTACAATATTTGACGATCGTATTGTACACAGAAAATTTAAAGAATTATAAGGCATTCATCCATTTAACTGCTAAAATTTTAACATACACATAATATACGTATACTTGTACAGAATATAATAAGTATGGATAAGACTAAAAGATGCATAATTCACAAATGAAAATGGTCCAAAAAAAATTTGAATACGACACGAAAATAACTAAAAAGACAAAAAAAAAAGAAAACTTATTCGTTATGGAGAAATAGAATTTTTGCAACAAAAAAAAAAAAAAAAATTTTAAATAAAAATTTATGTTTAGATTACAATAATTTTTGCATACATTATGCTTCATTTACATACATAAATATTTTCGTATTAGGTATCAGTACAATATTATAATATTAAAGATAACGTAATAAGCAGCATAATATCAGATATAACCAACAACAATTTATAAGCTCAGAAAAATAATCATGTATAATAATAATAAAATAATGTGGTGCTATGTATGCATGGAGTATAACCAGTACCTACGTAATTATAAGCTAGAATCACTAGAACATAATGAAAAATTGAAATGTAAAATTCTATACAAAAACATGAACATCGAATTGAAATGATAAATATACTATATAGGATGGAATGTTCATTGTACTCAATTCAATTTGATATCATCATATATATGCACATAATGTACACATAATATATACGTATAAATAGAAAATACGTTGCATATATACATACATACATCATTATATAATAATAATTTTATTATTACTCAGTCATATAAATATGAGATAATATGCATTCATTTAAGAAAAATATAATAAATATGTATTAACAAGAATAGAAAAGATTGTGAAGTGATGATGATGATTATCAATGTTGATGCTTTTATGATGATAACGATGATGATTATGATAATGATGGCGACAGCAAACGATGTTCTAATGTACCTATATTGTATAAATATTTCATGGATATTTAATTATTATCACTAAATAATTTATTCTAATATGTATTCATACACGTATACACATCATATTAATATTTTTTTAAAATAATTTATTTATACTATTACTAGATATTTCTTGTTATAAATTATATTATAAACTCTTTATTCTTTCGCTGTTCTGCTGCATACACAAACAGATTGCAGTATATATAATAATTTATGTATGTAGGTATATAGAGTTTTTAATTCAAATCATTTTTGTACCATCCATAACATAGCGATAGCACACAGCTAAACAACACTATTAAAACATAATGATATCAGAATCAGAAACAAAAACCAAAAACCAAAAAAAAACTATGAAAAAATGAAAAATTTCTTTATTCTTTGACATTTCCGTTTTGAAAAAATAAATTCTTTATTATTTTTTTTTTGCATAAAACGATTATGGATGATATACATATACATATGTGTATGTAAGCATTAAGTTAGTGTATAATGTTTATAGTTTATAGTTTAGTTATACCAATACATACGATGATTATAAAATGAAATGAATTTTTACATGAATAAAACATAAAATATGTACATTTTTCTTCATTCTATTTTCTATACTACATTCTAATATGAACATGAATATATCTGTTGTACTGTATCTGTTTTTTTTTTTATGTTTAGGTTTTGAATATCGTTCATGAGGTTCATAAAAAATAATTATGATATTATCTTTCTGTGGATTACATGCGAGTAAACATATACATCAATATCCATTTTTTTTTGGATTATTTGCAATTAATTTAGATTTTTATAAAAATACCAATATCTACACATTTATAATGTACTATACGTAATTAAAATTTTATAAAATTTATTTATTTAGTTAGACATTTTCTTCTAAATTTTAATTTTTTTATGTAAACTGTTACAAATTGAAAATAAATTTATGTAGTATATGTATGTAAATCGATAAAATAATTATTTTAATTAATTAAAATTGAAAAATAAATTTAAAATTTTATAAAATAATTTAATTTATTTTAATTTTTTAACCAATTTTTGGACCAAATATTCTGATGTGAAATTTTATTCAGCAAAAATGCTTCGATGCTATAGGATGTGTGAATTTGTGTATGTTTGCATATAGTAGATACTATTTTGTGTGTGTGTGTGCGTGTGTTTTATTATTTTTTTTAAAATTATATTTGGTTCATTTATTTATTTAAGTTTTTTTTTCTTTTATTATATTTTATTTCATTTTTTTTTTTTTAAATTATTTTAAATCAAAATTGAATACAAAATTCAATATGAATTCGATATATATAAAAATCGTTCGTTCGTCGTTTTTTAAAATTTTCATTTTATACTTCTTTTATGTTTTGCTTCTTTTTTGATTCAATTATAGGCCGATCAACTAACAGAAGAACAAATTGCTGAATTCAAAGAAGCATTTTCACTGTTCGATAAAGATGGTGATGGTACTATTACAACAAAAGAATTGGGTACAGTTATGAGATCATTAGGACAAAATCCAACAGAAGCTGAACTACAAGATATGATAAATGAAGTTGACGCAGACGGTAAGTTAAAAATTTTACATAAATTTATTAAAAATCATGAATTAAATCATTTTGTTTTTCATTTTTTTTCATTTTTTTTTACTAAAAATCCTAGAATAACTGATTAAAATTCAATTCATTTAATTTCTGTGCTATCAATTTGCTCAGTCATTTTTATTTGTCTTTTAGTAAATTGTAATTAAATAAATGAGTGAAAGAAGAGGCGATATATGATGGTGATATATATAATGTAATTTTCCATAATGGAATTCTAAAGAAAAAAACCTTTACTACTAGCGTGTTTGTTCTAGGCTAAAACCCACCCCGGATTTTAATGCCAAAAGAATAATAAGAAGAAGTGTATTTATTTTGGCACGAGGATATCGAATCGATCATAATATAATAATAGATGTAAAGAATTGATATTTTAACAAAATTGTAACTAACTGGCAACTAAAAACCTTACAAGTACAATACAATACAAGTATCAAGTATCGAACAGTAGTACATAATTCATTTAGTTTGTTGTGTAGTGCCAGTAGTACGACGTGTTAATGTGCTTAACTACTCACCTAATTTTGGTTTCTCTCTATCTCTTTGTAATAAAAGCATAAAATCGAAAATTAAATTAATTTTCGAAATAAAATGGCAGAAAAGTCAAAAGAAAAAAATTGTTGTAGTAATAAAATCAGAAAGAACACGTTTTCAATTGATTATACTGCACTATCATCGACCGATTTATTATACATTCTCGTTTATGTATACATACGATGATGAGTATTAAATTAAATTACATACATGCTTATCAAGGTGAAAGTAAAAATAATAAATTTCGTTTAATATAAATGTCAGCAGGATTTGCTTAGAGATAAGGACAGTAGTTGAACGTTTTTAAAAAAAAAAAAAAAAACTAAAAGAATGAGAAATATAAATAAACACAAATTCAAAATCAATAGTACTAAATTTAATTTTTTAATGCAGTATTTAGTATATGAATCCTTTTTAGAAAAAAAAAACATTTTTTTACGTTATAAAAAATTCTAATTTAAATGAATTTAACCAGAATAACAGAAAAGAATGAAAGAAATAAATTAAAAAAAAAAAAAATCGTGTGCTAATATGTTTCGTTTATTACGAAAAATTGATTGGTAGGCGGTTGGTTTGATTTTGTTTGATAATAAAATGTATGTACATTAATGTAGAGAATATTATGTAACATAGATACTGTATATACATATGTACATATATGCGAATTTATGGGTGGGATATTTTGACCGTTCATATTTTTTGATGGACTATTTATTTTTCTCTATAATATTGGCAATTGAGAATGATAATCGTGTTCAGTTTCATCAGTTCAGTGTTTCATGGCACAGATAAAATTTCATATTTTATGCGCATTATTCCAACAGTTATGTAGCTATGGTGTACATAAAAAAATATATATAAATTTATTCCTGAGGGAGAGATATTCATTTCTTTTACATTTTTATTTTCATTTTTTGTTTTATTATACATCGCTATCATCATTATCGTTGTCCTCATTTATAATCGTACACTTACATACGTATTACGAGTTACTTGCTTAATATTGTTGTTTCTGTTTTCAGTGTTCATGTCCTATTAACTGATTTTTTTTTATCTTTTTTATAAATAAGCAACAGGAAAAAAATACAAGACTAGAATATTTAAGTCACATCAGAATATCAAATTCAAATTATGAAAACGATTGAGGGGAAGAATTTCTACTCTTGTCATTGTTGTCGGGATTATGTTTTTTTTTTCCATTTTTCTAATTCAAAATTAATAACTGAAAGATGGGATATGTACGTACAGTGAGTAAAACAAAACTCATTTGATTATCTATACAAAAGCTTTTGAGATTTTGAAGGTATCTATATCGTATTAATTTAAAGAGAGAGAGATAAGTGCGGGAGGCTATTGGAACTTAAGAAGAAGTACGCATATATTATGTCACTCAATGATTCTTCGGTCTGGCAAATAATACATGGCAACACTATTGACCGATCTATGTGATTTCTAGCTAGTATCAATTTTCAAACCGCACTTGTCAAAATTTCATGATATTCTGTCAATTATTTTACAGGATACAGTGGTTTTAAGTGACACCAGATTTTTTAAAGACCATCAACATCACCTTAATTTCTAAGAAAATTTATTTTTTATCTTCCTTTAGAAACTGCATTTCATTTTCGGCATCAATTCCTCTCATTCCAGCATAAATAGAATAAGTTCTAAAATTCATCAATATGGTATCACTTCATAATTCAGCTTTATGATTTCATTTATGCGCTGAATTATCTCATCAATACTGCATCGATCGATGAATTTTTTTTATTTTTTGAATCCATCCCTAATGACGGACGGAATCTAGATTAATGAGTACAAAAATCCTTTTTATTTAACATCACATCACTGCTATTACAACTGCTACTACTACATAATTAAATGTACTTAAATAACATTGCAAAAAAAAAAAAAAAAAATTGAAAAAAAGATAAAAAAATAATTAATGAACAAGAATTAATACTTAACATGTTCCAATTTACATTTTTTTTTTCTGCTAACGTAACCATGAAAAAGTTTTATGCATTTTACTATCCTTTTTTTTTACAATTTACATTCCCATTTAAGTATATACGAAATGTAAAATAGTGTACATGAATTAGAAATTGTATAAAGGATATAAGATTTATCTTCATATAATATATCCTATTTATAAATGAAATTCTATTTTATTTTTTTATTCATTTCATTTTTTATCTTGTTACTATGTGTGTGTATGTGTACCAAATAGATTTTATTGGAATATTCCCAGTCATAATGGCAGCAACAACAGCAATAAAATATGAACATAAAAAACAGAAATAAATTTTATATGCAAGTATGGGTATCTATATACTTTAACATTCATATAATAACGGTAACAGTAGTAGTAGTAGTAGTAGTAGTAGTAAAACAAAATTATATACTATGTATATGGAACGATAAAAGAAGAAAAAGAACAAAAAAAAAGAAAAATAAACTAAATAATTTTTCTTTCCCAGGGCTACAAAAAAAAAATATCAAAAGTCAGTCGCAACAGTCAGGCGCAGTAAAATGCTTTTATCTATACAGGGAAAATTTTTTCTGCCTTGTTTCATTATTACATGCTTTATAAAATATGAGTGTGTGGTGTTTTTGTTGGAAATGAAAATTTCTAAAATTTTATGTTTTTTTTCATTTTTATTTATTTTATTTTTCTATATTTTTATTTTCTTTTTTTCAAATTTCATTTACATTAATTCACGTTAGAAGTTAGATAAATATAATATGTTGGTACTTATATGTACACGAATTGAAAAATCGGATTATAATGAAGGTAAAAAAAAATACTAGATACTAGATAGGTACCTAAATGGATAGAAGATAAAAATATGATAAGATATAATATTACCATGTACCTATGTGTATGAGTAAATAAAAGAAAAAGGATAATGAGAAATTATATATAAAAAAAGAAAGAAGAAAGTAAATTATTAAGGTAAAAATAAAATAAAATAAAACAAAAGAATAATAATAACGTAAACGAAAGAAAATTTCTAAAGCTAAAGGATATTTTTATAAGGCTTTATAAAAGTAAATACATACTTATGCATGCTGTATATATACATATATGTATACAAATTGTATTAAATAAAAGTATATAATATTATATCCTTATGAATATATAAAACATTATTATTGCTACATCCTTATTTTCATAAATTTCATTATGAATATTTATACTTAAAAAAGGAAAAACGTGAATATGAATAAAGTAAAATCGATATTTGCTTTTTTGTTTGTTCGTTTGTTTGTTTTCCATTAAAATTTTTCGTGAGAGCTCATCTCATCTATGTAGTGTACTACCCTACCAGTACTACTTGATGGAAGAAGTAGTAGAAGCAGAAGAAGAAAATCATATCGTCGTTACAAATACTTAATGAGTGCTAATGTAAACGTAGTACATGTACATATTATATGTACAAAACGTAAAAAAAAAATACATACTGTTTCAATATTAAAAAATAAGATATCCTTATCCTTTATTGTTTGTATTGTTTATTGCTGTTGATATAATGATAATTATTATAATAATTATATCATGTAATACAGCTAAACTTGTCGTCGTCATATTTTTTTTAACTTTTCTCTCACCCAATACTCATTCTCATTCTCTCTTTCTTTCATTTTATAGTTTCATTTTTTATTGTTGCTGACATGAAAAATTAAAAAAAAAACATTTTGATGATTACACCGCAATCACCGCTGTCACTAAACTTTCTAATTTTGTAAACGTGCTTTCATTAGTATCTTTTTTTTTTATTTATTTCAAATACATGCATACCATATATATCTATCTAAATGTATAATGTGTTCCATCACGCCATTTTATCGATTTTTTCCTTTAAAAAAAAAAAAACCGTTCAACTTCCGTTTTCTTTCTTCTTCTTTTCCCTTTTGGTTCTTCATTTTTTTTATTTTCTAGAATTTTTTTTTTTTTTTTTGCTGTATACATTTATAAGATTAATATTACATTTATGTATATACATAGATAAAATATTATTTAAATAAAATATGAGGAAAGATGAATAAGGAATAAGGGAAAAATTATTTTTTATGATTTGTGTAAATACAAAATGTGTATATAAAAATTATTTTATATTTTTTTTTTTTTTTTTTTGAGAGTGAGCTATGTATTTGTTAAAGAACGAAGGAACAATCAATTTAAGTGTGACAAAAGAAATATTATACAATATCACATAAAGCAAGCGAAGAGAAAGAAAACCTGGAAAATAAAACATCTATCAATATAAAATGGGAAATAAGAATGAAGGATGAGAAAGAATTTTGTACGAAATGTATACGTATTTTTGAAAAAAAAAGGAAGAAAATATTTAATTCCAAACTGTTACTTAGGATGGGACTGGAATTATGATTATTATCGGTTCATGGTTTTATAATTAAATTTCACATTTTCATTTGTTCTTAATCGGCCCACTATACATATATCAAAATCTTGAAGTTGGGGAATTGTCAATTATCTTGTCTATACATAACTGTCATCCTTAGACGATCTGATGTCCCACAGGCTACATGTTGCGGATCATTCTCCTTCGTTCGTCATGACTCTGATTAAATCACAGAGGTTGGATATTCGGTCTGTTATCAGAAATGCTCATGTTGCCACCGACTACTACACATGGGAGATCAAAATAGAGAGAAAGACAGAGGCTAGGTTACTATACATAATAAGAAAATGATATAAGTACATACGTACCACGTTTGCTCATGTCCTTTGGTCGGTTGGTTAACGACAATACCAGAAAAATATTATAAAAATTAAAAAAAAATGTCCTTTTTCATTTATGATCCTATTTATTATTATTATTATTATGATCATTATTAAGAGCTTTAGAAAATTTTTAACGAGAGTCATAAATTTTTTGTTTTTTTTTTAACTTCTCTCTAGATAACATATGGAATTTTATGATTTTCACTTATGATTGTATCTATGATAAATAATGTAAATTTTCTTCACAAAATGATTGTGTGTCTCATACCATCAGTACAGAGCAGCGCAGTAGTGCGATGATGACAATTCCATCTTGAAATGAAAAAAAAAAAAAAGTTATTGAAAAATTTTTTTAATTTTATGGTTTTTCCATAAAATTTCTCACACAAATTTGTGTACCAACGTATGCATACTGGACGAGTATGATAAATGTAATTAATTTCAAATTTCAAAATCATCAAATATTGCACATTATGTATATGAGTCGAGTGTAAATATCAGATATTCATACATCCATTAAAATATTACACACATGTGCCACATATATATACATAAAATACCATAATTCCATGTCACATGTGTTCACATTACTATATACATACTTACGGGTATAATTTGAATTTAATATCAAATGAAATGAAAATTAAAAAAAAAAAGTCAAAAATATAACATAAGAATTTTTTATTTTTATTTTTATTTATACTCTATCATCAATTAATTTACAATTCCTGTATATTTATACTTCATAGTATATAGCTATACACTCATCAGTATATATTCAGTAGTATATCAATAATAATAGTCGTTTGTCATAAAAATTCCTATCTTTTCATCATTTACGATTCATATACACGCGAATTATTGCGATCATCGCATTTCTGACAAAATATAAGAAGACACATCATATAAAGATGTATGATGATGGCGGTACAAAAAATAAAAAAAAATTCATGCATTCCACTATAACTGCATAATATAAGACAGCGTCATTTTTTTTATTTTTTATTCTGTACTGTCGCACTGTACAGATACTGTGTTTGCTCGCAAGTAATGCTTGGCTGTACTACCACGCTATTCTATTATTGATGAAATTAAAATGAGATATACGAGTACATATATGCATCTTTGAAAGCTACAGCTAAAAGTAATTTTCCACAATTCTATGAAATGAATTATAAATAATTTGAAAATTTTCTTTTTAAAATTTTCTCACTTCACACCTTTTTTATGTTTTCATCTGGCTTTTTTTTTTCGCGATATTAATATATGAAAATGCACATGTATATATGTATTTGTTTTGTTTCTATATATAAAATACAATTCATTTGCATAAATGTATATATTATCTATTTTGTACGTGGTTATATGAGTATGTATGCAGATAATATTTCATATATGCGCTCACTTTATTTATGGATTTTAATTGAAATGCGGAAGTGTACATATGTTGAATTCGAAATGAAAAATGAAAACAACAAAAAAAAAATTAAAAAAATCCGTATTCCTTTATTAAATAATACATATACTCGTATATGATATTGTAGATTTGTACTTTCTTTTCTTATGTCATATTTTGAATTTTCACGATTATTATGTCGTACATGTATCGATAATAATAGCTGATGTATGCATGTATGTATAGTAGGTAAAAATAAAAATTCAGGAAGTTCACCATACATATTTGATTCATTTTTAGATGTTCTTTATTTTGAAATCATCGACAGACAATTTTTTTTGCAAACAAGTCTACTAAAAATATAAAAATTTTATTGTTTTCTAAGATTTACCAGGCTTAGTTGTTTTACCTTAGTTTAAACCATCATATCTTACACAACCTTATTATAGCCATCGATGCGCAACCAACCATTATACTGCAAGATTGGTGCAACTTGATAACTTGTCTCCATATAAACACCACTCGTATTTTCGATGTGTTAAGTGGAAAAGTTTACAAGTGTACCGGGCCGGGCCGGGCGCCCAAGAGGTTAAAACCGGCGCTGAGTGGAATATGGGCACATAAATTTCCAATTTTACAGACATACATGTATAAACAATTTATTTTTGCATGTCAAAATTTCAAAAAAGCATTCAACCTTTAAAAAAAAAATATGTTTTTTTCTTTTTTAATAAATTTAAATGAACATGATGTGATGATGATAATATTAGCATTGTGTTATTGCCTGTTTTAAATTAACTCTTCGCGGTATTTACATTGCGTACTGTATTCATTTTCTTTCATCTACATATTTGTGTATGTAAATTTATTTATTTAATTTAAGAATGTTGTTTTCTTTTAGTTGATTTTTTTCTCTTTTTTTTTAAAAAAAAAAAAATTATTTTCAATATTTTCTTTTATTTTCATATTGAATTCATATTTTTTGTCATCATTACATGGGAAAACTGCCCACCACAATATTTACATACATATATATTCGAAATTCTAACAAACCAATATGCCATACGATATCGTCTCACATATCTTGTACGTTGTATGGTTGTACTTATACTTTATAATAGCACACGACATAATAATGCTTGTACATGAGAATGGATGAAGATTCAAAAGTAAAAAACAACCGAACATTTTCAAAAAAACTCTTCTCAGAGCAAAATATTATTTTCAATTTTATATTTGAAAAAAAAAAAAAAAATTTTTTTTAATTTCATTGTTTTATAATTTTCTTTTTATTTTTTTTTTTTATTTTTACTGACATGCGAAATTATTTTATTCCTTTTCATGTGTGTGTTTGAGAAGTTTTTTCAATGTAATAATTTACGAAAGAATAATTTTTATAATTTTTCGGCTTAATTTTCTTCAATTTTGTGCCGTTCTGCACCCAAACCCAACTATTTTTGTATACCAATAAGCTACCATTTTTTTTTTTTTTTTACCGTTGTTAATGTATTTTTTTTTTTCACATAGTATGAGGTAGGTACATATATATTTAAGTTCTCGTGGATTTAATCATTCGTTACGTTCAACTAAAATACAAAATGAATTTCTTCAGTTTGAGAAACTTCTAGGCGAAAGTGAAAAAAAAAAGCATACAGTATACGTAGTTGTACACTGTTTTGCTGAACACATTCATTACCTTAGTATATGCGGTACAATTAAGCGTTAAATAAAAAAAAAAAATTGTTTTACACAAAAAAACAAAAATTAAATTAATGGAAATTTTTGTCTTTACACCACTAAATAATACATACTTATTCGTATTTATAACAGTACGTACAACAGCATACACATTTGTATTTACAGTAAAACTCGATTAGTTTGCCCAGGCTCGATTACTACAAAGTTTATTTGGTTTATTTGAAGAGTATAGTCATACATTTTTTGTTCTTCAAAAATTACAATCGTACAAAGAACATTTTAAAACGCTTTTCTATTAAACCTTCATCTGGAGAGAATAATTTTTTAAAAATTAATAAATGTCAAATAAAACTTTAACAAAGCCATATTTCATCAAATAAGACAGATAATCATTAAAAACGCCAAGAGATTAAAAGTATAAATTGAGAAATTTGGCAGATTGATGGTATATTTTTTGACAACTAATTACAGAGAAACTGTAAGTATGTTACAGAGAAACATACATATATCTTGATTCATTATCTTTGTAAAGAATAGAGAAGAGAGTGAATGAGGTGCCATAAGGCATTTGATAAGGCTCGATTACCCACACACGTACGTATCTATATTTATTTGTGACCGAAAATTATGGCACAGCGCAAAGACAGTTAAATGAGTTCCACTGTACTTGTATTTTATACACCTATATACCTATCTATATTTATAAATTATGTAGTATACTCATGTACAAATATTATTTGGTCTTTTGCGGTCTTTCACATCTGAAAAAATTTGGAAATTTGCCTAATTTTTATTTTATTTATTTACTTTATTTCTTTTACTTTTTTCTTCTTCTTCTTCTTCTTCTTCTTCTTATTATTCTTCTTCTTCTTCATTTGTTTTAATAATAATTTTTTCTCGTTATTTGGTATTCAATTATTATTATTATTATTATTATCATTATATATTGTATTAGGGGTATTATTTAGGTAGAAAAAAGTAAAATAGCAAAAAATAAAAATAAATTTTTAAAAAGAAATTCAATAGAAATTTTTTTTGAAAAATGAAATTTGTGTGGTATTAAAAAAAAGAAGAAGAAGAAGAAGAAGAGAGAAAAATATATGTATTTTGTTTATAAATTATCAGATTTCTTCTTCGTACGTACTATGATTGACACATCTGTTTAGTTCTCTATGTTCTATAGAAATCGTTCTTATATGTACAGTAATGCTAGTACTTTTTAAAGAGAATTTTTAAAAATAGAATTTTTTTTTGTTTATTTTTTCTTTTTTAAAATTTATTGTTCAATTTGCGAAAAAAAAAACTTTTTTCTTTTTGATCGATCATTTATTATTGTCTCATTATCTACAACACTGGTATGTAGTACAGTCGAAAATGTTTTTCCAGATGATGATGATGATGATGATACACATACACATACACACATTCGTGCACCATATTGAAACTGATAAATATTACATTTTTTTTTTTTTTCTAATAATTTTATTAACTTGATGACTGCTGTGGTGTATAGTTATTCCATGAATTTTTATTTTCTTGCGTAGTATATAGAGTGTGGTAGTAAAGTTGT
Organism: Villa cingulata; assembly: GCA_951394055.1. Classification (NCBI taxonomy): domain Eukaryota; kingdom Metazoa; phylum Arthropoda; class Insecta; order Diptera; family Bombyliidae; genus Villa; species Villa cingulata. The sequence goes on along the minus strand of OX596019.1, from coordinate 649,480 downwards.
TAATATAATTTTATTCATTTATATAATCTAATTGTTCACACAGATATTGTCGAAGACTAGAAAAAAAAAATATAAAAAAAAAACTCGGGCAATATAGAAACAACAGTTTTATATGGAAATTATTATAAATTTATGAGGATTTTAATTTAGTACTTTTATTTGTTTTCAATGAAATATAATTTTTTTTTTGGAAATTTGTTGATCGTGTATTACATAAACGCTTATATAAATATTTAATGATAAATTACAGGTAATTTATAGTTATATGTATTTAATTTAATTGTATGAGAAATTTTCAATTGAAAAGCAGCTGGTATTGGTGGGACCAAATAAATCTTATGATTTGTGCACACAATGTACAGCAGCGCAGATGGGGCATATCCTACAATTTTGTGATCGTGTTGGATTTTGATGATAATTATTATACTGTTGGTATCATTGCTGGTTATAGGGCAGTTGGGGAGTATGTAAAATGAAAAAGTTTTGATTTTGTATAAAATTGATATTTAACACTCACTAAACAGATATATTAAACCGCTTGGATTTGAGCTTTAGACATAAATATATGGAACCTACCCACAAATCGATAATCAATTTTGTACGTACGAAACGTTGTGTGCCGTTAATGTTTTTTAATTGAATTAAAAAGTCTCGACTGTTTGATGTTATATTTTATCGTTATGACATATCACTGAGCGTAGGTCATATTTTCAAGGGTATTCGTCGTGTCAGAAGCAAATTTCATGATCAAGAAAACACACTTATTTTTAAAACGTTATAAATATCATTCTACAAATCTTAAACCTTTGTTTTTTAAATTAAAGTTTGTGAAAAAATTAAGATTAAAAAATACAACAGAATAATTATGTCATTTCAAATACGTACATATGTATGTATCGAGAGAATATTATACAGAAAATTTTTATACATTACTTCAAAAAAAAAAAAAATCATCACGAAAATTTGATTTTATTCCAGAATTTTTTCATGTACATACATATTTTTTTTGTTTTTTAAATTTATTTTTATTTTAGTGACTTCTAAATAACACACATATTAAAATAAATGAAAAATAACGAAATTAAGAGAAATTTTCTTAAAATTTACAAGTAATTTGATTTTAATATTATTTTAAAAGTTTATGATCAGATAATAACAAAAAATATTTTATGATCTTTTTTAAAAACAACAAAAATACGCTGAAAAATATATTAAAAATCTTTGTACATTTTACGTTTCGGTTGTATTTCATTTTTATGCATATATTCATACAAATGAACATGAATTGTATTTAACGATGAGCGGTGGTAGCAGCGAGTGATGAATTGTCTATATATGCTATCGGCGGTATTTAATCCCAGTCGAACATTCTCTCAGATTTACTACTCAATTGCTGCTTAAATTGTGTATCATCATGTTTGCAAAACTCATGAAAATTTCTTTCATATATCATCGAAACCCCGTGTATATACTCCGCTATACCAAAACCAAACCGAATCAAACATCAAACATTTTCACCAGTCTGATCGATTTTTTCCGAACCAAAAACAAACATTTTAGTGCGGTAAAACTATAGAGAATATACACGGCGTGCGTGAACGCTCCACCAACCACACCACCGACTGTGGCGATTGGGTTGAATTGATTCTCTATTTATTTCTGTTGTCCAAATATACATGAGAAGAGTATGCGGTGGCATTTCTACACCAAAAACAAACATACGATTATGTGGCTGTAGAATGGTAACATTACTACTCTATTACTAGAAAGATACATATGTCTGGCGTATAAATATGTATAAATATGTAATTTATTTTCTGCTAATTTTTATTTTATTTTATTTTTCATTTTGGTACATATTTATGTATGTATGAATGTACATTTATTGTGTGTATAAACGTCAGAATAATAATTTATAATATGCATCGCACATCACCGTACACCGTACTACGGTACTACTTACATATATGTACATATATTATGCACAGGAAATAGTAAAGTAATATTGAATTTTCTTCAGTACATTATTTTCCAATTTTAATAGAACGAAGACCAACAGTTAAATGAAAAATGAATTACATTTTTTTTTTCTTCATTTTAAAAAAAAAAATCAATTTCTTTTCATTTTTGTATGTGTCCTCTATTTTTTCGTATTTCCTTTTTCTTTTTTTTTTTTTTTGTCATTAATAACTTGTATTGTAGTTACATGATGTAAAGTTATTTTCAATTTTATGAATTTAATTTATTTTTAATAATATATTTTTTTATTTTTGTTTTTTGGTTTTTTTTGTAGGTAACGGTACCATCGATTTTCCAGAATTTTTAACTATGATGGCAAGAAAAATGAAAGATACCGACAGCGAGGAAGAAATTAGAGAAGCATTCAGAGTATTCGATAAAGATGGTAATGGTTTTATTTCAGCGGCAGAATTACGTCATGTTATGACAAATCTCGGTGAAAAGTTAACAGATGAAGAAGTAGATGAAATGATCCGTGAAGCAGATATCGACGGTGATGGTCAGGTCAATTACGAAGGTATGTACCATTTTAAAAGAATAAAAATTTTGTATTAATACCTCATTCGCATTTTTTTTTTTTTTTTTTGGTATGAGAAGGAAATTTGGCTTTTCGTCGATCAAAGATTTACGATCGATCTCGATTTTATAGCATTTCTATAGTAGTAATGTTGGTATTCATTCATTTAAAGAAAAGTTTTTCGATAACAAATAATTACAGCTGCAACTGGTCAATATGATTGAACACGAATCAATCGCTGAATTTATGATTCAGCCAGCACTTTCAATCACTAAGCTAATATCAAATCAACAAACAAAACTTTTGTCAAATTATTTGGTAAGATTTTCAAATAATCTAAAGATCAAATTTTTATTCTATTCACGACGAAATCGATATCCTCTACGATCGGACACACAAAACAATAAAATCATTCAAATTATTATTCAGTATTCGTACACGATTAAAAATGAAAAATTTATTCGTATCGTACTTGCAATTGTATAGAAATATTTTTACGCTTTCAAATTGCAATAATTACTATCAGCGAGCCGGATTCTTAGCAGCAGCAGCAGCACCAGTAATCTTATAAGCATGTAATACAAAAGTATATAGACGGAAATAAATAAATAAAAAAAGGAACAAAAATAAATATGAATTTGATTTGGGTTAAGAGTACATTTATACTAAATTGTTTTTATGTTGAGTATTTTTCCTTTTAATTTTAAATCAATCCGTCATTCATTAAGTATTTTTCAAATAATACTCTAATAAATGTATAGTATAGATAGGTATATATTTTTGCGTTTTCTTTATATTTTTTTTTAGTTTTATTAATTAATTACATTTAATATATTCGTGTGTACCTACATATGTATGTTTTGAATTGCTTTACATGAGCATATGAGCATGAGCATGGTTACTAAATGCGTTTTAATGATGACGGTCTATTTCGCCCATATACATATCTATAAATAAATACGTAAACAAAGTTATTTTTTTATTTCGATTTTATATATAAATAGATAAAAATACTCAATGATGAATTTAATGTTGATAATAATAAATAAAAGAATAACAAGAAAAAAAAATGAATAAATACCACTGCGCACTTATAAGATTCGATCCCTCTTCAACAACGAGTAAGCGAAAGAAATATATTTAATTGTTTTTCTATTTATAAATATGTATTTCTTTTTTAGTTGTAATTGTAATTTTTTTTTTTTTGCTTTTTTTTTGCTTTTTCATTTCACAGTAAATTAAATTAAACTGTGAAAATTATAATAAAATGTGATTTCGATAATAAAATATCTCAAATCACGAGATATCTATTTAGAAAGAAACAAAAAGCAAAAAAATAATTCAAAAAAAAAAAAAAACAATTTATAAAACGTTTCAAATTTTTATTTTAAAACATGTGTATAGAATTGTTGGTAATTCTGTTACAATTATCATAATAAATTGTAATAATAATCAATTAAATAGAATAAGCATTGATTGTTTTATAATGATTGGTGATGGTGGTGGTGGTGGTGGTGTTTATATAAGATTTGTCTGGTGTCTGATCGCGTTTACCACCACATTATTACCAAACTCTATTGTCATTTTGTATAATAATAATGTACAAAATTTTATGTTTGTGTGTTCAATTGTTTTTAGTCTTTAATGAGATAATTAGTAATTAAATTTGATGACTAAAAAAATCAAAAGGTGATAATAGCAATTTGGAAATATTTCAAGAATTCTTTAATTATTTGTGACTAGATTACAAATTAATTTTGAATCTAAAAACTGTAAAAGTTTCAGATACAAAATTTAGTGTCAATCATGTGACGGTAGTCCTTATCATTTATTAATTTTTTGTTTTTTGAAATTAAAACTGCTGCCCGTCGTCATCACGTAAAAATGTAGAAGGATTTTTTTAAAAAAATTGCTGAAGCGATGGTCTAGAAATTAATATTTTTTGCAAAAAATTCATTCGAAATGCAATGCAATATTTTTTCTGTTGTATTCGTGTTCATTTGCACTACACATTACTCGTTAAAAGTTAATTACGAGTATAAAACGAAACAAAATTTTCTCAAAATGTATTTTTAATAATGCGTTCATGCATTCAGTAAGAACAAAAATAAAAATTACTTTTTTTTATTTTTGAAAATTTTCACAATATAAATAATGCGAATAAAACATAAAAAAAGAATAGTAAATATTTACGTATGTTCATTATGAATGCGATGTACATAAGTAAAAGTGTACGTTAAAAGTTGATGGAACACACAGCATATTTTCGTTTGTTCATTTGAATTTCGTCCCCTTATCCTGTAAAATTGCTTTCAGGGACTATCAAATGAAAAATTGATAGAACTACAGCTCTAGGTGAGTCAGGACTTTCACTGAAATGACTTCTAAACTTATTACTATTATTTGTGCATCTATAGTTTTTTAACGTAGATTTCGAATCACTGAGTTGCTGATAGAGAAGCAGACTCTTTTACATTATAGCGCTTAGTATAATCGTATAATCTATTATTGAAATGATATAATGCTCTAATAATAATTAGCACGATAGGTTGCGGATTTGATATTCGTCCAACCAAAGCATCAAATATTCATTACATCAGCACATCCTCTCTTCGCCAAATTCACTCAACTTTGAAGGAATGCCACTTTGCTGGTTAAAAAATTGCTTAGAAGATACTCTACCTTCGCCAAAAACAAGTTACTTAAAGTAATTCGAAATTATTCTAAAAATGAATCAGTCTAAGCGCTATGGTGACAATTGAGTTTGTGCTCTCTTCTAATAAATTATGTGACTTTTGCAATCTGCGTTATTATCTTTTGAAAATATCTTCAATTTTATGATTAGCATGTCTATAAGAATCAAATGAATGTAGCTAAAAAAATGACGTAGTTACACTAGTATTAAGGTAGCAAGGATAAAGTCGGTCAATCATCTGGAAAGAAGAAAAGAAAACTATACGGCAAGACTTGTGTTTAATCAAAAACCGGAAGTTGAAAGAAACATCAACCGTCCTAGAAAGAGATATTTGAATGCTATTGAAAAGGATCTGAGAAAGATCTTGATAAGGAACTGTAAGAGGGCACTTGCCAAAAATAGAGTAGAATGAAGGCGGACACTAGCACACAAAATATTATTCAGTGTTTATTTAATTCTGACGCTTACTGTACATACATACAACATGTAACAATTTAAAAAATAAGTAATTTTATTTTATTAACTTTGTTTTTCTTTGTTTCTCCCTCTCCCTCTCTCTTACTCTTTCTCTATGTACGTTCTAAATTTAGTTTTATTATATTTTATTCCTTTGAAATAATTTTTGATTATTTTTATTTTCTGTGTGTGAAATTATTTGCACATACATACATAGTAGAAGAAAAAGAAAATAATAATAATACACTACGATGTTTTATTTTATTTTATTTTCTGTTTTAAATAAAAGATTTTTTAATTTTTGTTATTTTCTTTTGTTTTTTTATGTTTTTTTTTTTTTTTGTTGAATGCAGTTGAAATATATATTTTTTTATTTAAATTTTTCCTTCTGTTTTTCTTTTTCTCTTTTCATTTAAATTATTATTTATTTTTATTTTTTTTTCATGTTTTACGATTTCTTAATAACAAAAAATTTTCAATTATTTATTTATTTAAAAAAAAAAAAATACACAAAAAATAAATCTTATAATACACACAACACAACACAACACATGCATTCATGAAATGTATGATGCAGGTAGTTGTATAAATGAATATTTGGATGCAGGTATAGGTAGATAGGTAGGTGCATGTATTTGTACCAGAAAATTATGATGATGTGATGATACTAATTAAAATTTATCGCAATTCATTGTAATACACGATACCTACATACAAATTAGCTACGTACTTATTATTACTAATACCCCTCTCGTTCGTTTAAATAATTTTTTATTTACTCTCTCATACATTACATACATATGTGAATATAAAATAATATTCGATTATTTATTTATGTTTATTCTTAAAATTCACCTGACTACTCTGTTGTAATTGCCATAAATACAATTTGTTCGTAAACATAAACCATGTAGACTGTAGATATAAGTAGTGTTTTACAGTCTATTATTTACAGATTAGCTACATTGAAATTATATTTATCTGGGAGTAAAAGTAACATATGCCTGTGCTAACACAACAACACCTACTATATTTTTACCTAAATGTATTTTATTTTATTTATTTATATTTCATTTAAACGACGTGTACGCGACTACGTACATACATTTCATTTATGATTTGTATAGCATACGATATTCATATTCATAATCTGAAATTTTTACTGTGTACAGAAAACAATTTTTTTTATATTTTTATTTTGAACTTTTTGAACTTGAAAAAATAAATAAATAAATATCCTTTTTAAATATAAACCGCTAAATACAATGAAAGTATTCTTGTTGTATTTAACGTATTTAAAAGTCGAATGAAATGAAGATATTCGACGCGTTTCTTATTCTTCTTCAATAGCTTAACAGCCTATGGTTGGCCAAGATTTGCTGTAAGATCAGATTTTCCATTTACCAATGCAAAAGCTAATCTACTTTCAACGCATTTACGTCATGTATCAACGGATAATTTTTATTGTTCAACACTTCATTTTAAACAAAACGAATTGTTAGTTGGATGCATTCTTCTTCATTTCATTGTGTTTAGTTCTGCGTTTGAAGAATATTTTAAGTGACATTTGACTACGATAAATACGACGAGAATGCCTTTATTATGTTTAACGGGTAAAGCCGCGCACAGACTCAAAGCGTAGCATAGCGTAAAATTCAAATCAATTGTTTCTTATTATTT